>CAWUFW010009171.1:0-600000 GCA_963921515.1 Calotriton arnoldi
TCTCTCCCTCTAGAAGGGTGGAATGCTACCCCCGCCGCCAGAATTGGCGGGGGGGTAGTATTCCAAGATGTTTGACACCAAACACGACATGTTTAGGTGCAGCCATTCCAAAGTTAGCATTTAACGCGAGGTTATAATGCGCTTAAGAGTATATGGTCAGGCTGCACTACAAACAGCATCAGAGAAGGGTCTCCGAACGCTGCAGAGGGGCCCTGCTCATGCAGGGGCACCCTCTCACATAGGAACCACGCACTCTGCCTTCAGGATTGATAAGGCCTGCCATAGGAGTGACTTATAGGTTTATATGTGTGTATGTATTTGGTGATATAGGTAACCTATATCACAGTAAGGTGTGCATGCACCACCTTACCCAGGCTGCAGTAGCAGACCTGTGGTGTCAGTTTGGATGGCCTGCCAGGGGTGGCATAATACATGTTGCAGCCCCTTGTAGGCCTCTGAGGTACCTATGCCCTTGGTACATAGTATACCATATACTAGGGACTTATAAGGGCACTCCAGATTCCAATCAGTGATGTGCCTAAGGCACATGGAAACCATTTTAGAGAGGAAGCAGCTAGGCTGGGGTTCTGATTAGCAGGGCCCCAGCCAGACTAAGGTCAAAAAACAGTGAAGCATCAGCAGAAAGTGGGGGTACCCATGTGAAGCAGATCCTACTCTCCTACAGGTTTCACAAAAATCCCCAGCTTTCCCCCAGAGAGAGAAAGTAAACATTAACCAAAAAATATTGTTGAATGCTTTTCCACTAATGTCCAATATGCCAATATTATTTTGACCTCCAATTTTTATGAATTTTTGGAACCTGAAGCAACTATAGAAAGTGGTATATTGTATGTCTAATTAAGAATTCTTTAAATGAATACACATTTTAAATCACAGTAGAGAGATTAATGGAGATCTATGGTGAGGTCTATTCTCACTCCCACTGAAGTGCCTTAATGGAAGTGTTCGACAAGATATTCCAGCACACCCAACTCAACTACAATTTTAAGAATGATAATCTCTTGGACTACACATTTGTGAGCCTGAGGGTTTTCCATCATGCAAACTCTTTCTAAATTATAGGGGGAATTGAGAGTGATTGCCTTCATTCATTAACCCTAAGAGTGGGTAACCTTTATCTTAGTAGTACTTTTGGTGCTATTAAAGGGACAGTTGCTCTTAAATGTTTACAGTGGTCCCAGAAATTCAGGATAAATGACTTGTAAATCTAATGGGATAATAGCTAATGAGCAGATATCTCAACAAAGGTTTTATCCTGCTTGCTAGAGAGAATTTTTGATATTCCCCATAAACCTCATTTTATTTTTGGGTAATCCATCCACTGGATTGATGAAAATATAATGATAACAGCTGCTCTAATGAAGATTTGAGAGCCAAAAAGAAAATAATTTTCTTAATAGGCGATAGTATGACATAATCAATTGTGCAAAAAGGGGACTGTAAGAGTTTGGAGAAATTAATAAACAACTTGGATGCTAATCTAGATAACCATGAAAAGATCCAAATTCAAGGTGAGGGGAGGATTAAACATGCTACTACTCTCTTCTACAAGGAAGTAACTAAGAAGCGGCTGATGCTTTTTGTCTATCGATTGCATTAAAAAGAATTGAGATTTTCGGCTCAAAGTTTGGAAGATTGAGTTATTAATGGGGTACCAATAAATATTGTCAGAAAAACCCTAAAGTATGTGTCCACAATTTGAAAGTTTTATTCACAGTCTTCTTGGAACCTTTTCCAGAAATATTTGATAGACTATGTTCTCTGTATACTATTTAACAGAGGAAATTAAAACAATCGAAAGGACTCTCATCCTTTTTGACTCTGAGGTGAAGGTGTACGCTAAGATATTATTGGAACAATTAAAAACCTGGACTCAAGCATCACATATTCAGCTCTTTCATCAAATATACTTTATTTGTAGCTGCAAATCCATGCAAAATGAATTGGCCTCTAATATTATTAGCCAGTGGATGGCTGAGAGTCCAAGAGGGGACTATATTGCAGCTTTCAGAACTGGGCAGCAGCAGGTGTCAGGGTCAATAGAGACATAGTCTAGAGGAAGTTAGTAGGCTGGGCTGATTTATAACTTTCTTCTTAAGAGTAGTGCAACACCTTCATTGAAAAAACTGGGTTTGTATAAAGTGGGAGGTGGTATGATGACAATTAAAAGAATAGCAACAAATCACAGACTCAAATGGGGTTAATCTTTAAACAGTGGCCATGACAGCAGGATTAGAGCGAATGAGAAACGTCCCTCCTAAGTTCGTGGCCAGCATTTGCCCCTATTTTAATACTATAATGACTCTGTAATTCTCGGCATCACACATTGGTCTCCAGGAAATCTGCGAACAGTGAACGAATAGAATCATTTAAGTGATTTAGTAATAAACATAGACAGAACAATGCTATTGTTTATGGTAAACGTAAAATGTATTAGTTCAGAAATTAGGAATAGCACAAATTGAGTGAGTTTATTCTTATAACTATCGATGTGCTTGCCCCAAAGCTCACGTAAATGCTCTCAAATCAAAATCATATTTCCTGCAATATCAGATCAGGAAATTGAAGCTTAAGCTATATCTTCAATTAACATATCAATTTTTTGTCATTATTAGACTTCAGTATCTTCCATCTCTGGGCTGTTATGGGAAATGTAACTGCCAGGATAACCTAGCCATTGAATTGGATGAATGAGTAGGAACATATTTACTATTTGTCTTTAATGTGCCTAGATTGTGCTGTATGGTTCACCTAAACTGGAACTAGGGCTGTGGATTCACTTTATATCAACTACTGTTCCTTTATATGTAAGGCTGCATGGGTCTAAAATCTTGAGTCTTCATGTATATAGTTCAACCACTTGGGTAATTCATCTCAAGAAGTGACAATTAGTAGAGGGAGCCACTAACTTCCTTTACTGCAAGTGATGGGATTTTCCTTATTCAGGAAGTGCACTTCCTGACAAAAAGTAGTCCTCTTGAGTGCCCCCCCTCATTTTTATTTTTTTCAGTGAGGACTGGCATCTCTCACAACACTGCTCGGGGCCCTTGCTGCTGCTTTCAGTGTGCCATCGCAGCTTTTTGAAGTACGCCACAAAGTGTGGACATTTTGAGTGATGGCATTTACATTAATGACAGTGGGAGTCAGTAAAAACAGTTCATCTTTATACAGTGTCTAGCTTGGAGGAGGAAGTGGTGGTGACTAGTGCACTGACAATCTACACCACCCAGTCTCTTCAGCCTTTCTCCATCCATGGCCAGATAAAAGGTTCATACTTGTTTTGTTTATTTAATAATAGAAGTGTTTGTCCCACGATACTGATCTGATTCTACTGCACTATGTGGTTCTGTGGTTGTATTGCTTCCCCAGGACATTCTCAAAGAGCAAAAGAGTATTTGTGTAGTTTCCCACAAGAGTGCAGTTTGTGAAGGGTGTGCAGGGCTATTCCATTGCTGCATAGCAATCAAATGGCCATTTTGTGATACTTCGCACTGATAAGTTTCTAAAACTGCACTCCTTTTGATGAGCAGGGACTGTCACAGTTATAGCTGTGTTGCTAGATTTATTAGTGTCTGTTTATTTTTATTGCGTTAGGAATAGGAATTACCCATTCTGTCATTAGATTCACCCTACTCATTGTGATTTATGATATGTTTATTGCACAACTGGTCTAACTAACCATTTTAAAAAACATGAAATTTGTATTAGGAGGAAGCCAAGGGAAAGGGCACTGGGCAAAAAAAGCAGGGATGAAAGAGACTGCAAATCCTGTGCATCCGTTTATGTGCTGTTTCTGCACAGCAGGGAACATATCATGGAGAGCTGTACTGGCTCAGCATAGAACTGAGCATCTGCTTTTAGGTCACCAGAACTGATGTGATAAAAAAAGAACCTTCAAGAGTACTACAAAGATTCCTGACTGTGGCTTCATCCAGCTGTTGGTTCATTGGAGTACAGCTTTTGATTTGGCTGAAGTTGTGTTCTTGAACAGAAACAGGGCTTAACTAATAAGTAGCTGTGATCATTTGTTTATCAAGCTGTGTGAGACAGGGCTCTTTCTCAAGTCACACTATTATGTTAGAACAGGAGCTTGAACTAAAGCTCTTTAGATCACACACATGCCACTATTCTTCTTCTCTGGCAGCAGCAGAAATGAGAGGAGGGCAGTCAGGAGGAATGAATTGCTATATTGCAGTCCCAGCCAACTCCCACTACCCTTTTGATCATGAAATGCAGAGCTACCTCAATATATCAATCCTTCAGAGAATGGATTATTGTCTTTCTAATTCTCAATTTAAAGAGTAATGGGCATGAGTGACGTGAATGTAGAAGCTGTTTTAAACTCCTTGACTCCCTTTTGTTTTATCCTCTCCCTATTTTCTTGGCCAAGGTCACGTCACTTGTTACTTCATCAACCTTTACACCCTGAGTGATTACATCAAAGGTAAGTATATTGGGAGTATCTTTATGTTAGACCTGGCATCCTTGGCGTGGTTTTCCCTGACTTTTTGCCTCTACCTCCTGTGTTTTTGATGCTGTGCTGGATTTCGTTTTTGCTGGCTTAGGTGCTTTGGGCACTTTGCCACTGCTGATCAGTGTCCAAGTGCAAGTGCTCCCTGTATAAATTGGTATTGTGATTGGTTCTTCCTGATTGGCATATTTGTTTAACCAGTAGGTCCCTAGTAAAGTGTACTGTGTGTGCCAGGGCTGGTAAATCAAATGCTACCAGTGGGCCTGCAGCACTGGTTGTGCCACCCACATGAGTAGCCCTGAAAAGATGTCTCAGGCCTGCCACCGCGGTGCCTGCGTGCAGTTTTGTTAACTGCCATGTCGACTTGGCAAGTGCACCCACTTACCAGGCCCTAACCTTCCTGTTTCTAACATATATGGTACTGCTATGGTAGACCCAATGTACCCCCCTGGGCAGGGTGCAGTGTATGTGAAGGGTAGGACATGTACTAGTGTGCGTAATATGTCCTGATAGTGAAATACTGCCAATTTCGTTTTTCACTATTGAAAGGCTATCTTGCCCCATAGGGCAGAATGGGGAGGGCTTTGTAAAATTTTACAAGCATATCTTCCCATAGGGATAAGATCGAAAAATTGAGTTTGGTATCCCTGAACTCAGAATTTGATAACACAACTTTAGTAAAGATGGTTTTTAAATTGTGTGCTTGAAAATACCACTTTTAGAAAGTGGCTATTTTCTTGTTCAACCATCCTGTGTGCCTCTCCCTGTTTGTGGATTGACTGTCTGGTTTCAGTGTGACAGAGACAGAGGATTTGCATTCCCTGTAGACAGCCTCTGGGGGGGTTGAGGTGTGCCTGGCCCTTCCTGGATGACTCAGCTGTGAGAAGAATAGACCCTGGCTGCATATAGACTGCTGGAGGGAAATTTACCTTGCAACTGATTGGAGCCTGTCTCCCTTGCACAATGTTGTCTCCACCTCCTGTGGTCATGCTGCAGCAGTGAAGGCAGAACTGGTTTTAACTGGGCTCAGAGCCCCTTGCACAAAGAGAACAAAGACATTTTGGGGTATAAGTATCAGACCTAAAACTCCAGACTTTTAGATCATTCCTGGAATCCAAGAGGAACCTTTGCTAAGGAGAAGAGCTGGAGAGACTGAGGAGAAGTACTGCCCTTGCTGTGTGTCTGGGGTTGGACTGCAGTTGCTGTTTCTGCCAAGAAAAGGAGAAGGACTTTGCTGTGTGCTGTGTCCCCTGCTTGAAGGAGATCTCCGAGGGCCTGAAGTGTGCTGGCCTCCTGTTCTGAAGTCTCAGGGACACAAAGACTTCACCCCCAGCTCCCCTGAACTCTGCTGCTGTGAGTTCTAGCCTGCCAAGAGGTGCCTGTGCCAGTTTTGGGCCTCTGAAGGATGTTGCTGCTGTTTGGGAGCTGGAAAAAAGAAGAAACTCAAAGAACTACAGAAATCGAAACATCGCTCTTCTTGCGGCAGTTTTGCCAACGCATCTCTACGGCGCGAGAAGAATTTTCACGCATCGCCGCGTTTCTGCGTAAACCACCACAGCGCCTGTCCCGCTGCAAGAATTGACGCATCGAGGAATCGATGCTGCAGAGGACCGAGCAGCGCAGCTCGACGCCGCCGCATCGATCGCCGACACATCTTGGATTTCCCCACATCGTACCTGTGCGGCAAGTTCGTCCGACGCATCACCTGTGGACCGGAACCGTCATGAAGAATCGACGCATCACTCCCCGTACAGGCCGGAATCAATGCAACCCTTCCTCTGCGTGCAGCAGGACTGTCGCATAACCACCCCAAGGTCTCAGGGGTGTTGCATCTCTATGTTTTCGGACTCTGCAGCTGTTTGGCTATTGGAACTTTGACGCATCTACAGGTACTTTGGTGAAAAGTCACGCATTTATAGTTTTCTATGGTACAAGTTCTGGAAACCCTTTGAAAGTCATATTTTTAACTGTATATGTTTGATTTTTGTCGTTTTGGTCTTGTTTAGTTTAGATAAAAGATATTTTATTATTCTAAACTGGTATGGTGTCCTTTTGTGGTGTTTTCACTGTGTTTCTGTGAGTGTTGGTACAAATACTTTGCACATTGCCTTTGGGATAAGCCTGTCTGCTCGTGCCAAGCTAGCAAGGTGTGAGCAGGGGTTATCTAAAGTGTGTATCCCCCTCACCCTGACTAGAAGCAAGGGTCCCTATTTGGACAAAGGTACCTACCTCTGCCAACTAGAGACCTCCATTTCTACCATTGGTGGTCAGCGGTGAGGATTTGAACCTGTAATTGTACCCACAGTGATTGGTGTACATCACTAGTTTAGTGCGGACCACTACGCAACCACATACTGTGTTTTGTCTTTGGTTCTATTTTTTTTTAATGATCCTTAAAGTATCCACGCACCATGTCTCAGAAGGGTAAATCAGCAAGTGAGGATGCAGAATTGGAATTTGAGATTGAAGCATTGCATACCTACAGGGTAGCGTTGTGTGATGGACCAACTACCACTTGAACAACTACAGTCTAAACAACTACTCCTTAACCACTACTTAGTCTAAACCACTAAATTTCTCACAACAACTATTTTTTACAACTTCTATGCCTTTACCACGATTGCCTTTACCCCATTAATGTATCTATTTTACAGGTAAATATAAACCCATATATATATACATATATATATATATATATATATATATATATATATATATATATATATATATATATATATATTCACTGAAAAAACCATAGGTTTCAGGCACGTTATAGTTAGAAATTAGCATTTAAAAAACCTTAGAAATTCACTGAAAAAACCATAAGGTTTTAGGGACAGTTATAGTTAGTTGGACATTGCACTCGTACAAAACCCGTGAAATTCCCCCGTTATAGTTAGTTCAGGTAACTATAACTCGCGCCCCGCAATGCACTGCTGATGACGTCACATATTACATCACTCATGACATGGTCAGTGACATCACTGATGACATCACTGATGACATCTCAAATGACATCACTGATGACATCACTGATGACATCATCCAGTGACTGTGTGTTTCTGTAAAGTTTAAATATGTTTAATATATATAGGGAAAGGCGTATTGAAGAATGAGTGGGTGTAGAAGCGCCTGAATGGATGATTTAGTAGGTGCGTGACTGAGTCTATAAGTGAGTGATTAAACGTATCTTACTGGATGCATGGGTGAGTGACTAAACTGTGTGAATGTCTGTATCCGTCTGTCTGTTGTTGTGTAAGCAACTGCATGGGTTTCTGACTAGCTAAATGAGTGTCTTTATGGGTTATGGATTGGTTCTCTGAGTATCTGTATGGGTGCCTCAGTGTTTGTGTGGGTGGGGTGTGTGTGACTCTGTGCATAGATGTGTGAGTGGGTGATTCACTGGGAGCATGGTTTCAAGAGTGCGTCTGTGATGGACTGTATGGGTGGGTGAGTGTGTGTATGGGTGTGTTAGTGATTGAATGTATATCTCAGTGGTACATGTGTGAGTAACTACATATGTGAAAGGCAGTATATATGTTGGTTGGAGTATATAAATGGCTATAAGTGAGAGTGTGTGATTGTGAGAGTGGCTATATGGATGAGTGTGTACTTGCATCAGTGATTGCATAGGAGCGTAAGAATGTGCTAGTATTTTTATGAGTAAGTGAGCTGGTGTGTATAACTGTATAGGTGAGTAAATTGGAGTGTGATTAATTATTTGCATGACTGACTAGGTGTGTGAGTACCTCTATGGATGAGTTGCGTTGTGTGAGTGTTTATATAGGTGTATGAGTGCATATGATAGTCCTGTACTGAGTGACCGTAAGTATGAGTGACTGTACGGGTGAGTGAGTAGATGTGTGTGTGTAGACCTAAGAATCAGTGAGTGGGTATGTACTTATTGGTATTGGAGTGTGTATCGTTTTGAGAATGGCAGTCTGTAATTTAGAGTGGGTGTTTCAAAACTTATATTAGGGTGTGAGAAGATGCATTAAATTCTCACATGGATGATGTCATCAGTGATGTCATCAGTGATGTCATTTGAGATGTCATCAGTGATGTCATCAGTGATGTCACTGACCATGTCATGAGTGATGTAATATGTGACGTCATCAGCAGTGCATTGCGGGCGCGAGTTATAGTTACCTGAACTAACTATAACGGGGGAATTTCACGGGTTTTGTACGAGTGCAATGTCCAACTAACTATAACTGTCCCTAAAACCTTATGGTTTTTTCAGTGAATTTCTAAGGTTTTTTAAATGCTAATTTCTAACTATAACGTGCCTGAAACCTATGGTTTTTTCAGTGAATTTCAAAGGTTTTTTAAATGCTAATTTCTAACTATAACGTGTCTGAAACCTATGGTTTTTTCAGTGAATTTCAAAGGTTTTTTAAATGCTAATTCCTAACTATAACATGTCTGAAACCTACGGTTTTTTCAGTGAATTTCAAAGGTTTTGTAAATGACAATTTTTAAATGTATTAATTGTTATATTTATTTTTTTCATACTGATTTACTACATTTTTAGAAACAATTTTTTTTTACATATTTTATTTTTTAAATTACATTGTAATTACATTATACATTACAAAAAATACTTTCTCAGAATGAATTACTTTAGTTTAAATACTTTGCACATAGGCAATAGACTTTTAAGTACAGTAGTTACAGTTGTTGCAATGGGCAACACATTTTCAAACACAATGCAACATTCAGCTCAATGTGAATTTCTAGTTAAATGCAATTAGTTACTTTATGGATTACTTTTCTAACCACAGGACTGGATCCTAGATTCAGTCCTGGGACATCTCCTGTAAACAGTTGAGTAAAAGCGTTTTGGTTACAGTAGTGATTTTTAAGGAATATTATTGTATTTTAAAAGTTGACACTTAGAAACTTTTTCTCATAGAATCACCAATGTTATCCTATGGAAGGAAATTCACTTAGCAGGTAAAAACTGTTATCGTTACTTTTTCTTACTCAGTGTCGGATCCTGGATCCAGCACTGGTGCATCTCCTGTAAACAGTTGAAAGAATGCGTTTAAGTCATACAGGCGATTTTTAAGGAATATTTGTAGTTTGTGAAAATCGACACTTCGAAACTTTTCTGCTGAAAACCAGACAATGGATTCCTATGGAAGGAAATACAAGTTACTGGTAAGTACGGTTAAAATTACTTTTGAGGATCAGTACTGGGCTGAAAGATGCAGCACTGAGGTCTCTCCTGATAACAGGTGAGTAAATCGGAATTCGTATTTCGGCTGATTTTAGAGGAATATTTTAAAGTTCCAAAACTCCACACTTAGAAGAATTTCCAAGTGAAACCAGTCAATGTTAGCCTATGAAGGAAATTCAAGTTACTGGTAAGTACGGTTAAAATTACTTTTGAGGATCAGTACTGGGCTGAAAGATGCAGCACTGAGGTCTCTCCTGATAACAGGTGAGTAAATCGGAATTCGTATTTCGGCTGATTTTAGAGGAATATTTTAAAGTTCCAAAACTCCACACTTAGAAGAATTTCCAAGTGAAACCAGTCAATGTTAGCCTATGGAAGGAAATTCAAGTTACTGGTAAGTACGGTTAAAATTACTTTTCAGGACCAGTACTGGGCTGAAAGATACAGCACTGAGGTCTCTCCTGATAACAGGTGAGTAAATCAGAATTTGTAGTTCGGCAGATTTTAGAGGAATATTTGCACAATGGTGAAGGGAGGGCGGGGCCTGAGGTGACATCTGTGCAAACGCGCCCTGTGGCGCGTTTTAGGTTGGGGGAATTAAGTCCCCTTGAATCATGAGGGTCCCTAGGGGCCAACTAGCCCACCAGGAACCTCCAGTATGCGCCAGGGGCTGCGTTGCAGAGACGTGTAGAGAGGCCACACCCCTTTTACACCTCTCTGCAACGCAGCTCTGTGGCGCTTTCTGGATGTACCTGTTGGGCTAGTTGGCCCCCAGGGACCCTCAGGATTGAAGGGGATTTAATTCCCCATCTTAAAACGCGCCATGGGGCCTGTTTGCACACATGTCACCTCAGGCCCCGCCCCTCCCTTCACCACTGTGCAAACGCGCCCCGTGGCGCATTTTAAGTCGGGGGTAACTCCCCTTGAATCCTGAGGGTCCCTGGGGTGCAACTAGCCCACCAGCTACCTCCATTAAGCGCCACAGAGCTGCGTTGCACAGAGGTGTAAAAGGGGCGTGGCCTCTGTCCACCTCTGTGCAACGCAGCCCCTGGCGCATACTGGAGGTTCCTGGTGGGCTAGTTGGCCCTCAGGGACCCCCAGTATTCAAGGGGAATCGTTCCCCTCTGCAAACGCGCCAGGGGCGCGTTTGCAGAGTGCTGTCAAAGAGGGGCGTGGCCTCCCTCGCGATGCCGTTTTTTAAATTTTTTTTTTTAAAAGGGGCTGTGTGGCCCCCCTTTTAGTAATTTTTGAGCCCTGGGGACCCCATCCCCCAGGGCCTGTCCCCCTTTTTAAAAAAATTTAATAAAAAGGACTGGGAAGGGGACCGCGTGGGCCCCCTCCCGTGGCCAACTTCGACCCGGGGACCCCATCCCCCGGGCCATAGCCACCTTTTTTTTTATTTGATGGAGGGGGGCTGCCTGGCCCCCTCCTAAGGCCTCCTTAGGCCCCGGGGACCCCATCCCCCGGGGCTGGCCCTATCCTTTTGGGGTCCGTGGGGGACCCCAACTCCCCCACGGACCCTGCTGGCTCCCCGCCTCCTGCGGCATTGCTTTTCCACATGGGGAGCTGCTAATATGCAGCTCCCCATGTGGAAAGCTATTCTGCTTTGAATTTTGGAAGCAAGAGCAGCTTTCCCTGCTCTCGCTTCCAAAATTCAAAGCAGTTTGTAATGACAGGACGGGAGCCGGTGAGGCTCCCGTCCTGTCATTGCAAACAGCAGTGTCCCGGGGGTAGGCACCCCGGGACACTGCAGGAGCCGGCCCTGGGGGGTGGCGGTCCCCAGGGCCATCACTGGCTCCAGGAGGGGCCGCGCGGCCCCCTCCCCACATTTTCAAAGCCCCGGGGAGGTGGTGGTCCCCGGGGCTTGGGGTCCAAAACGGACCCCCATTTTCAATTTTGTTAGTGCCCGGGGAGGTGGTGGTCCCGGGGCGTGTGGGGGCTGGAGTCCCCCACACAGGTTAATTTAATAAATAAAGAAGCCCCGGGGAGGTGGTGGTCCTCGGGGCTGCGGAGGGCTCAGAGCCCTCCCGCAACTTTTCTAATAAAGCCCCGGGGGTGGCGGTCCCCGGGGCTTGGGGCCCTTAGAGGCCCCCCATACATAAAATAACCCCCCCCAGCATGCCCCCGGGACTTGGCCCACCCGGGGCAAGTGCATCGAAGCGCGGGAGACCGCGCTTCGATTTTTTTTCCGGCAAAATCCGCGCTTCCTGAGCGCATCCTGCCGATTTTTTTTTAAAAAAATGCTTTTTGCCCAGGGGTCCTTGTGGGACCCCTGAGCAGGCCTAGGGGTTAGGGTGTTTCTACCCTGCCCCCTTTGTGCGTTTGCGCACTTGTTTCTTTTTTTCTCGGCGGGATCCGCGCACCCTAAGCGCATCCCGCCGATTTTAAAAAAAAAAAATGCTTTTTCTGCCCAGGGGTCCTTGTGGGACCCCTGAGCAGACCTAGAGGTCAGGGTGTTTCTACCCTGCCCCCTTTTGCGCTTGCGCACTTGTTTCTGTCCCTCGGTTCAGGGACAAAATGGCTGCCAACACTTCTTGATTTGGAGTGTTGACAGCCAATTAGCATGCAGCTCGTGATCGGGAGGGTACGCGGATCCGACGCGCCCATAGATATATATGTGATTTTAATTGTGAATTTCTCAGGAACTACTGAACGGATTTACACCATTTTAGCAAAAGGCACCAGTCTGAACCAAGGGCTACCTCTTTGCCAAATTTGGGGTAATTCCGTTCAGCAGTTCGGGCTGTAGCTGCGACTAAAGGTTCCTATGGAAAAATGAATGGGGAAAACGCGTTTTGGGACCCCCTTTTTCTCGGCCCCCGCTTGACGTATCACCCCGAGACTTTCAGGGTAGGAGCGGACCGGAGCGCCCCAACAAGTTGGAAGCTTTCACGAAGATTCGTCAACCGGCGCCAACGTTATTGCAAATAGAATGTCGCGGATTTCCTATGGATAATAGGTCCTAACTATAACTATCTACTGGCGACCGCCAGTAGATAATATATATATATATATATACATATATATATATATATATATATATATATATATGTATATATGTATGTATGTGTAATGGGTTTGTATGTACCTGTAAAACACTTAAATTTTGTGGTAAAGGCATGCATGCTAAAGACATGCGCTGTAAAATTAATGTTGGTAAGTATTAACACTATATATATATATTCACTGAAAAAAACATAGGTTTCAGGGACGTTATAGTTAGTTGGACATTTCACTCATACAAAACCATAGAAATTCCACCGTTATAGTTAGTTCAGCTAACTATAACTCACGCCCCCGCAATGCACTGCTGATGATGTCACATATTACATCATTCATGACATGGTCAGTGACATCACTGATGACATCACTGATGGCATCTCAAATGACATCACTGATGACATCACTGATGACATCATCCAGTGAATGTAGCTTTCTTTAAAATTTAAATATGTATTATATATATATACCAAGCTGTATTGAAGAATGAATGGATGTATAAGTGTCTGGATGGAGGATTTAGTAGGTGTGTGACTGACTGTTTAAGTGAATGATTAAATGTATCTTACTGAATACATGGGTTAGTGTCTAAAGTGTGTGAATGTCTGTATCACTCTGTCTGTTGTTGTGTAAGCTGCTGCATCGGTTGGTCAGTAGCTACATCAATGTCTATATGGGTTATTGATTAGTTGCCTGCGTATTTGTATAGGAGACTGAGTGTGTGTGTGGTTGGGTGGGGGGTGTGTGACTCTGTGCATAGATGTGTGAGTGGTTGATTGACAGGGTGTATGAGTTTAAGAGTAGGTAAGTGTCTGTATGGGCGTCTTGGTGAGTGAATCGATGTCTCAGTGCACATGTCCAACTAAGTACATATATAAAAGGCAGTCTATGTGAGAGTTGGTGTATAGAAATGACTATCCGTGAGAGTCAGTGATTGTGAGAGTGGCTGTATGTATCAGTGTATACTTGTATTAGTGATTACATAAGAGACTAAGTATGCATTACTATCTGTATGAATAAATGAGGTGGTGTGTGTATAACTGTGTAGGTGAGTAAATGGAACTGTGATTGATTTTTTGCATGAGTGACTAGGATGAGTAAATAACTGACTAGGATGAGTGCTGGTGTGTCAATGTCTATATAGGTGTATGAGTGCATTTGATAGTGTTCTATTGATCAGTGACTGCATGTCACTGATCCCCAACCCCAACAGCGCTGGGATGCCTGGCTTCACCCTGGGAGTGCCCAGGAGTGGACATTTCACAGGGAAAAGCCAGGAAGGGTTCCACAGCGGTATGCGTACAGCGCCAGGACACCTCTTTGGGGGTATAAGTGCGCTTTACAAGTACGAATTTCATTTCATTTCATTTCATTTCATGTATGACTGATTGTATGGGTTAATGGGTAGATGTGTGTGTAGACCTAGGAATCACACCACCACACCCCTGCCCTGCACCCATTGCACACAGACCCGGCTCATTGCACCAAGCTGTGCCATTTCATCCACAAGACTGGCACACGGCTAGCCAGTGCAGCTACAAGCAGAGCCACTGACGCAATGGCAGGGCATCCTGAACACATGGTCGACTCCATTCACGTCCACCTATACCTTGCACGTCTGCTGCATGTCCTGGGTGCACTGCCTTTGGCAGTGCTGCGGATCACTTACTGGCTGAGCTTCCGCATTGCGGACTTCACCTGCGTTCAACCTGTATTGCAATGTCGCACGTGCCTATCAGAGTGGTGCATGGACGTGTGCGTAGCTGACATGGATTACGACGGGTGTGTGCGCCCCCTGTTGGCCCATGACCAGGAGTGTCATGGTGATGCCCGTTTATGGCATGCATGGATGTTTGGCATGCATGTTGGGAACTGGGCCTGGGAGATTGCATGTGTCGTAGTATGCAGTGAGCAAATTGACCCACTTTCCGATTCTGCTTTGGTGCACATTGGGTACAGTGGTTGGAGTCAGCACATCTGTCCCGGTCAGCTGATGGATTACGTCGACGACATATCAAATATTGTGGCCAACCATCACTCATTAGAGATAGTGGCTTACGCAGCTGCACTCGCGTTCATGGACAAGTGACAAGGTACCTGCAACCACGACTCAATGTGCCACATTGCACGTGTCCCGCCGCATCATTGCACGTTGTGCATCTGGTCACATGTCCCAAGACGACAGTGGACATGGCTGCATTGGTGTCGACTCATGTCCGAGGCACGGACAACCAACACTGCTTGACACTGACGTGTGTTGGTGATGGACTACCCTGAGGTGAACATGGACGTTTTCCTACGTTCCTTATTCAGGCATGCTGCTGCATGTGTCTGCATATCGTGGCACTACTCTTGGCTTTACTGACACGCACTTTTTTTTAATAAAGTTTCCACATTTTCACTTGTCTCCAAATGTGTTGTGTCTTCATTTGTATGCCAATGTGTGTGTCACGGACTCTTTGGCTGCCTGCCATACATGAATTGCTACCCCATCCGGACTGTGGGTTTGTACTTATGCGTTCTCATGTGCCTGTTTTCTACTGACGCTTTTGGATGTTTATCCGCCACAGGCGAGTGCATTTGTGTCTTGTGTTCGATTGTGCGAATGTTTGTGTTTGGACAACATTGTGTTGGATGTTGGTGTGCTCTGCTGCCTATGTGTGTGTGCTGCATTCTGTGTGAGATGTCCCTTCATGTGAGGTATTGTTCACCCTTCTCCCTTTCAGGCAGTGTGGTTTTCACTTCTGTGCTTGTTCAGTGGTGTGATGTGGCGGGTTGTGTGACTTGTGCTCCTTGTTGGTGTGTTTCATTTTAGCCATGGTTTGTCTGTAGTTGTGCTGTACTTAATTGTGCATGTGTGCCATTGTGCCCATCTCCCCCGTCCCCCACTCCCTGCTTGTTCCTCTCCTGGTGCTGTTGTGTCTGTAATTTTGTTACTCCACACATAAATACATGTAAAGAACAAATTAGAATAGTTCCTTGATTGTTTTAGATTGCAAAACTTCTCTCTATTGGTTATTTTTGAATTTTCCATATAAACAGTTTTTTTAATATTCAAGGACACATAGAAGTCAGAAGTGCAACGTATTCTATCAACACACTTTCTAGAACATTCTACAACAAATGCAGGTTAAAGGTTCATCAATTTTTTTAAATCTAACGATATTTTTTTGCAACATTTTCTCAAACATTTAACGGCACGTGCAGGTTAAAAGTTGTTTTAAGTTCGAACAGTGCCTTCCAAATGCAAGAAGCAGGTGTGGTTGAGTTGACCAAATTTTATCCTATCATATGTACTCCACGTTTAAACTGCTTTTTCTTAACCAATCACAAAGATGCTTTTCCACAAAACGAATGTGCACCCTACTTTTAAAAAACAATGCTTTTCATCTCCCAATCAGTTATCGTTTTGAATAAGAAAAAAAAGTAGTTCCCCACCTTTAAACATATCTCTTATTCTACAAACGGACTGCATGAGCTACAGACATCTATCCATACTTCCCAGCCATACCTTCAAAATGCTAGTGTGGATCGTAGGACATAGCTATGTTTTCTGGTGCAAGAGGTATGCAGAACAGAGACGTATTGACTTAGACCTAGGTTTACAAAATGTGGACATTAAATGGTTTGGACAGAGAGGATTGAATTGGCACCAATTGTTGCCTTTGGTTGAAACCTGTTTGCATCTCCAACACCCTGACCTCATGATTGTGCACTGTGGTGGAAACGACCTAGGCACATTGACTGGTGTAGGTTTGGAAATGCTAATGAAAGACACCTTTCGACAATTGATGTTGCTTTTGCCTCAAACTGTCTTTGTATATTCCAATATATGCCAAAGACAGAAGTGGAAAATGGTCAAACCAATTTTGTCCTCAGATTGAAAAATCTAGGAAGAATGTCAACAAAGCTGTGTCTGCATACCTCAGAGACCATAGAATGGGGTCGATCTACAACAACAACATACGTTTTGATATGGCTGATATCTACAGAAGTGATGGAGTACACTTCACACATCAGGGAAATCGAGTTTTTCTGAATAACCTGAAGCTGTGCATCCACACTTATATGTAGCTCCAACTAATAAACACAAGGGCTCTTTTTAGAGCCGCCTTATATTCCCAATATCGGTTCGCAGAGTGACAGCTGCGATCCGGCTATCACAGGGAGACCTGCGTGCCGTCGGGCAGGCTCGTAGAGGGAGAGCTACGGCCCGGCGGCCCGGCTTGCACAGGGAGAGCTACGGGCCATCGGCTCGCAAACGCACACCAGCATGCTGGCTCGCAGAGGGAGAGCTCGGGTCTAACTCGCAAGGGGACACCAACGGGCCAATGGCCCTGCTAGCAGAGACACACCTATCACCTAACGGACTGGCTCACACATGTACAGCTAGGGACACGAGAGCTCGCAGACGCAGAGCTGCGAACTGACGGACTGGTACTGTTTTATGCTTTAGGGTAGTACAGTGGTGTTTGTGTACTGTAAGGGGTTCGTGCTGGAGGTAGCGTTTTAGGGTTTATAGTAGTGCAGTGGTGTTTGGGTAGTGTAAGAATCGTGCTGGAGGTAGTGTTTTAGAGTTTACGACAATGCAGAAATGTTTGGGTAGTGTAAGGGGTCATGCTGGGAGTACTGTTTTGGGGTTTAGGGTAGTGCAGTGGTGTTTGTGTAGTGTAGGGGGTCATGCTGGGAGTAGTGTTTTAGGGTTTACGACAATGCAGTGGTGTTTGGGTAGTGTAGGGGGTTGTGCTAGGGGTAGTATTTTAGGGTTTAGGGTAGTGCAGTGGTGTTTGGGTCGGGGGTCATGCTGGGGGTAGATTTAGGGTTTAGGGTAGTGCAGTGGTGTTTGGGTAGTGTAGGGGATCGTGCTGGGGTAGTGTTTTAGAGTTTACGACAGTGCAGTGGTGTTTGGGTAGTCTTTGGGTAGTGTAGGGGATCGTACCGCCAGACTGACTCACAGAGCTCCGAGCCGACGGACGGCCTTCTAAAGGCATAGCCGCGACCTGGTGATATGAAGAGAGGCAGCGTGAAAGGCATATCTCACACAGACACAGATGCCAGTGTTGCCTCACAGAGGTAAAACTACGAACCCGATGGCTTCTACACGGAGAGATGCGAGCTGACGGAGTAAATCTCAAAATGGCTGGCAACACTTCCTGGTTTCAACCATTCACAGCCAATAAGCCGCAAGCTGGTGCTTGTAACCCCTCAGCCAATCACATGTCAGAATTCTCAAATATCGATATCAGTAAAATTGATATTTCTCAAAAACTACTGAACAGATTTACACCATTTAAACAAAAGCGTGCTTTCTGGACCATCACCTTTCTCCCTGCCAAATTTGGCGTAATTCCGTTCAGCAGTTTCACCTGTAGTCTTCTGTAAAGTTTCGTATGGAAATTGCATGCAGAAAACACGTTTTAGGACCTTCTTTTTCTCAGCCCCTCCTACACCATTCACCCCAAACTTTCAATATAAGAGCTAATCAAAAAAGAGAAACTTTTTCGATAATTTCATAAAGATTCGTCAAACGACGCCAAAGTCACAAGCACATAGAAGGCTCCAGAAGGGGGGCCGCGCAACCCCCTCCGAACATGAGTGAAGCCCCGGGGCTGCGCGGACCCCAGCGCACCCCCGCAACCCCTGCGAGCCCCTGCTATTATTTTTTAAGAAATACCCCCGGAACCTAGCCCACCCAAGGGCCTCATTAAAATGAAACGCGAGAACCCGCAACCCCAGCGCGAATTTTTCCCGATTTTTTATTTTTAAAAAAAATGATTTTTTGGGCCCTGGGGGTCTTTCTGGGACCTCCTGAGCAGGCCTAGGGGGTCAGGGTTTTTCTACCCTGCCCCTTCTCTTGTTTTATATCTTTTGTTTCTCCGTTTTTGGGTGACTCGCTTCTACCGAGCCACAAGATGGCTGCCAACACTTCCTGGTTTGGACTACTAGCAGCCAATCACAGTGAAACTCGCGCACGCGACTTAGGCTCCGCCCAGATATCGAAACTTTTATTTTTCTAATTTCTCAGCAACTACTGAACGGATTTACACCATTTTTAAAAAGGTCGCTTTCTGCCCCAAGCACTACCTTTCTGCCAAATTTGGAGTAATTCCGTTCAGTAGTTTCGGCTGTAGCCTTGCACAAAGTTTCCTATGGGAAATTGATTTTTTGACTCTTATTTTTTGAATTTCTCAAAAACTACTGAACGGATTTACACCATTTAAAAAAAAGGTCGCTTTCTGAACCAAGCTCTACCGTTTTGCCAAATTTGGGGTAATTCCATTCAGCAGTTCGGGCTGTAGCTCGTCGCAAAATTTCCTATGGAAATTAACATGGAGAAAACGAGTTTTGAGACCCCCCTTTTTTCTCAGCCCCCGCTTGACGAATCACCCCCAAACTTTCAGGATAGGAGCTGACCTGGATAGACTTTTGTTTTGGACAATTTCAGGAAGATTCGTCAAACGACGCCAAAGTTATTAGCAAATCAAAAAATGCTTTTCCTATGGAAACTAGGTTCTAACTATAACTACCTACTGGCGACCGCCAGTAGGTAATATATATATATATACACACACACCCCTATACTCACTATTAATGTTATAAAATCCCTTTCCACCCCAGAAACCTATACCCACCCCAAACCCTAAAAATACCCTTGCCACCCAAAAACCCACACCCACCCTAAAATAACCCTTGCCACCCAAAAACCCATACCCACCCTAAAATTACTCTTGCCACCCAAAATCCCATACCCACCCAAAACCCTAAAATTACTCTTACCACCCAAAAACCCACACCCACCCCAAACCCTAAAAAATCCCTTTCCACCCAAAAACCCATACCTACCCTAAACCCTAAAAATACCCTTGCCACCCAAAACCCCATACCCACCCTAAACCCTGAAATTACCCTTGCCACCCAAAATCCCATCCCCACCATAAACCCTAAAAAATACCCTTGCCCCCCAAAAACCTATACCCACCCTTAACCCTAAAATTACCCTTGCACCCAAAAACCCATACCCACCCAAAACCCTAAAATTACCATTGCCACTCAAAAACCCACACCCACCCTGAACCCTAAAAATACACTTGCAGGGTGCATGGTATTTAAGAGTATGACATGTAAACATTTAAAATAAAACATGTCGCTACAGTGATATGGCCTAAAAAGCTATTTTCCCTGTAGCAGGGTTAGCTGTTCCATAAGAAAGCATTAGGAGTGTTAGAAATGGGGTTTCTGGTTGGCTAGGGTAAGCACCTAAGCCAGGCAGAACCCACCACTCTAGTGAGGGCAAGGGAGTTACACGCTGAAGATAACCCTGCTCACCCCCTTGGTAGCTTGGCACAAGCAGTCTGGTTTATCCCAGAGGCAAGGTGTAAAGCGTTTGCGCAGCACACTCACACAGCAGCGACACACTAGGCACACCACAAAAGAAACTCCACACAAGGTTATATAAAAATAGCCTTTGTATTATCCATAAAACACATTAGAACACCGTCACATATATACACTGTGCCACCAGGCACTTGTCATGACTTTACAGGGATTACATAAATCATTAGGCCAATTGGGCCACTGTCATAAACACCTAAATCACAGTTAGGTAGGGCAACTACTAACTACTGGTAGAAACTGTACTTAGCACAAAGCATTAGGCATAACCATCAGCAGCAGTGCACATGTTGTAGTCACAACCATTACAGTTGTCCCCACCCAGTAACTCCTGATAGTGACAGTACTACGCATAGCACATTGTGCAAAAACATCCTCAACAGTGCACCATAGCCGTTACCTGTAGAGTGCACTTAGGTACATTCCGTTACACCAGATTGCCCCCAACAGTGAGAGGCAGCTGTCCGCTGGTCTGTGGCGCAGCTGCCGAAGTACTACGGCAGAGGGCCAGTCTTGGGCTCGCCCCGCGATGACCCCAGGAGCACGAAAAAGCACTCAACAGTGTGCGTAATCGGCAGCTGCCGCAACTGGTGCGGTGCAGCTGCTGGCAAGCCCAAATACGGGGGAGACCTCTCTGGGTCTTGTGCACTCGATGACGGGGTAATCCCCATAATGCTACCAACAGGCAGCGCAATGACCCCTAGCGCAGGAAGACCTCACTGTTTCCCCCCACAAAGGTGATTCCCCCAAGGGCAGCTGCCCGCGATGCCCGGACTCACCCTCACCCCGGGTGAGTCAGAATCTCAAGGGCAGTCTTCAAAACATGGGGCGAAGCCTGCGTCAGCTTCCCTTCTCCGCTGGTCGGCTCGTGGCCATGAGCCCCGCCCACAACCAGGCAACAGCCGCCTGGCTTCCGGTCAAAAACAAGGTGCAGAGCGCGTCTGACCCTGTCAAGGCTTCTCCCACTGCTCCGGCAACACACGGGGATCTCTGCTTCCTCGATTAAAGCCCCACCCACAACCAGGCAACATCCGCTTGGCTTCCGGCAGCTTCATTCTTCCTGTACGATTGAGCCCACTCCTTGGACTCAGGAAAGGAAGTGGAGAGCGCCCACCCTGCGCTTCTGATGAGGGGGGGCACCGTGAAAAGGAAGTGCTCCATGCGCTCTTCTGCAGCAGGAGCCCACACTTGGGCAACAGATGTGAAAAGCGCAAAATCCAAAGCGCTTCCCACACTCTGAGATGAATTTACCCAGAGCCAGCCACACAGTCCTAGGGATGACTGGGGGCCCGAGCAGGGGGGCAGGCTCAGGCCAGCACACCTGCAAAGTCCAGATGGCGGTTCCCTGGCAGCACATCAATCCCTCTTGTCCCACGCAGTCTCTTGCAACTCCAAGTAAGCTCCAGAAGATCAAAAGGTTCAAAAGACATGGGGTCACAGCCCCAGTACTTATACAAGTAAGTGTCATTGTCCTCCCCTGGCCTGGGGCTCTAAGCCCAGTCCAAACCAGTTCTGGGGGGTACTTTGCAAGTGCACAACACTCCCCATTGCAAGTGTAAGCCCTGGCCCCATACACACCATAGGGGGGCTGAGCCATCATTGTGGAAGGCAGGCACAGCCCTATTCAGGTGCAGGTGCTACTCCTCCCACCACTCCAAATGCAGACCAGGCCTATTCAGCCTAGCGCTGACTCATCCAGACTCTCTGGAGCAACTGCACCTCCCCAGCCCCTGTCACTCCAAAGTCAGACAGTCAATACACATCCTAGCAGAGGACCAAAGACATATACCACACAGAAATGCCCACTTCTAAAAGTGGCATTTCTAAAATAGTAATAATAAATCTGTGAACACCAATTCACAGCATTTATCACCACTATTCCAAACATACCACACTTGATCACGCTACCCCTCTCATGTCAGGAATTACCACTGAAGCACATATCAGGGAATCCCCAATGCATCCCTATGAGAGGGCAACCTCACAGCAGTGAGAAACCAAATAGGCTGTTTGTCACTACCAGGACAAGCCACACAGTTAAGGCACATGTCTTACCTTTTACCTACACTGCACCCTGCCCATAGGGCCAGCTAGGGCCTACCTTAGGGGTGACCTATATGTAGTAAAAGGGGAGTTGCAGACGTGGCAACCACTTTATATGCCACGTCACAGCGGCAGTAACTGCGCGCGCAGGCCCTGCAGTGGCAGAGGCCTGAGACAGGTTTGAAAGGCTACTTTGGTGGGTGGCGCAAGCAGCGCTGCAAGCCCACCAGCAGCATTTAATTTACTGGCCCTGGGTATATGAGATACAACTGTACAAGGGACTGACAGGTAAATTAAATATGCCAAGCAGGTGTAGACCAATCTTACCAAGTTTACCATAGAGAGCACATGCACTTTAGCACTGATCAGCAGTGATAAAGTGCCCAGAGTCATAAAACCACCAACAACAGGTCAGAAAAAATACAGGAGAAAGGCAAAATGTTCTGGGATGACCCTGGAAAGAGGGCCAAGTCCAACAAGGGCTGTAAGAAAATGGGTTACTTTTTGAGGGGGGTGAAACCCTACTCAAGGTGCAACCACAATCCTTGCACCACCTCTAGTTGCTTGGCAAAGGGAAGTTAGGCTTAACTTAGAGGCAATTTGTAATGTATTTATGCAGCACTTCAAACAGTAATGAAGTGAGAACACAACACAAGAAAACTTCTATACCCATTTAGTAAAAAAGAGTACATTGTAATAAATAATACACAACCAAAATGCAATTTTGGACATTTCAGTGAATATAGCGCCAAAAAGCACAAAGCAGCAACTGTGGATATCTGGTCGCGCTACACCGGGTCAGGCCAACTGTGATGGAGCATGAGCCGGCTACAGGGCTATGTCTGGTGAACAAGAGTACCTTAAATCCGGAATACAAAGAGTTGCGGAGTCCTTTGGTGAGGATGCTTAATGCAGCTGAGGCAATATGAAGTCTGGGTCGGAGATGCATCACGCAGCGCCGGATCCGATGAAGATGCGGGCTGTGATATGAGGTGATGCATCCATTGAGGAGTCTGTCAGTGAGGGTCCAGGGTGCGTCATGAATCAGTCAGTTCGGAAGAAACTGCGGGACTTGCAATGCAGAGTCCTGCATTGTTGTCTAGACTGTCACCGACGAGAGGCTTGTGATACTAGGGCCTGCATAAGGGATATTTCATGGAGCAGCAGTTCCCATGTGACTGTGGGATGTGATGTGAAGTCCTTGTGTCAGGAAAGTCCAAAAAGCTGAGGCGATGTGCCAACTGTGCTCAGGATGTGCCACGCAGCAGAGGGAATGCCTCGGTTCTATTGGATCCAGAGATGGGCTCTACAGGATCACTGGACAGGCCCATATGAGGTGAAGGAACGAAAGGCGGAGTCCATGTACCTGGTTGATTCCAAGCCCCTAGAAACCCTTTATGGGTGCTCCACATGAACCGCCTCAAGCCACACTTTGAGAAGTCCGAAGTAAGCATGCTCCTGGTGACAGATGAAGAAGTGGAAGAGGAGCGCGAGCCTCTCCCTGCCCTCCTGTCTACCTCAGATCATGATGGGTCAATGGAGGGTGTCAACCTCTCTCCTACTATGATCCCAGAACAGCACAGTGACTGGTGCCAGCTGCTGGGGCAGTTCTCCTCTCTGTTATCCCTCACCACAGTACTCACACAACTCTGCGTCCATGACATTTACTTTGGAGACAGTCGGCCTCTTAAAAATATGATTTAAAGGCTGTTAGACAAGGTGAGGGTCTGTAACAAGCAAGAGGTCTTCAAGATACTGGTGTTAGAGGTGACTGAGCCCTCCAACAGTCCCTGGTCCAGCCCCTAGTGCTGGGACCAAAAGCTGACCCACTGGGCACCACCTCAGATATTAGGTTCTATGTGGACTACAGTGGCCTCATTACCGTCATGAAGACTAACGCACTCCCCATCCACCGAGCTGATGAGTTCATTGACAAGCTGGGTGCAGCCAAGTTCCTGAGTATCTTTGATCTTACCACTGGGTACGGGCAGATTGCTCTGACTGAGGGGGCAAAAGAGAGGTCTGCATTCTCGACCCCACTGGACCACTTCCAGTTTAGGATGATGCCCTTTGGTTTGAAGAATGACTCTGACGCCTTTCAGTGGTTGGTCAACAGGGTCCTGGCTGCGAAGGAGGCATTCTGTGCCTCCTATATGGTTGATATATCTGTCTACAGCTCCAGATCGGAACTGCTGTTGCGCAATACAATCTCAGCGCTGGCCCTCACATCCCTCTTCAATGGCAGCCTCGACAATGATGACGCCGGAATCTGCATCGCAGCTCCTCAGAACCTATGCATCACCCCGACTGCACACAGCATCCGCGACTCAGGATTTCGCATCACAGGCCCTGGTCGACGGAATCCTCAGGAATGATGCAGGACCTCACACCACAGCCTCGCCGAATCTCTGCATGACGCATTCCTTCAGCTACATGACACACCTTTGACGTGGATCCTCACAACACTCCGCAAACAAGGTTTTAAGGTACATTATTCAGCAGGTCTAAGTGGGTCCGGCGCTCCATTGCCATCTGTCTGAACTTTTTCCCAGTCCAGCATGACCAGATATCCAGAATTGTCACTTTGCGCCTTTTGGCCCTATCTTCGATACAATTTTTTTTAAAGGAGTGGAAGGTGCACCAGGAAAAGAGTCCAAACGCTAATAGGGAAGTCCTTTAAGTTTCTTTTATTTCTTGTAGTAAAACATGCAGTCAGACATCAGCCAACGCGTTTCCTTCTTTACAAAAGAACTTCTTCAGGGCAATGCTTCACAGTGGTCCTGTCGAGTTTTAATCATAAAGGTATAATAACCTGGTTACCACTCGGAACCCCACAGTCAGAGTTCCAGGGCAGAAATGGTAAATTACAGCAGTCCGTATTGGTAGTTAACAGTAGTCCTGTTAAGATTAAATAGCGAAGGAATGTTAACCGGATCACAACTGGAAAATCCCCAAATCAAAGTTCAAGAGCGTAAATGGCAATTACAACAATCTATGATTGCGGTATTTACAAGATCATTACGGTGTATATTGCAGAAATATTAATCAAAGGCAATCCCATCTGGGGGCCCCATGGTCAAGGTTCCAGTGGATCGATTCTAGCCCGAATTTTCAACAGAGTCTTCGTGTTGTCCGTGGCAGGTGCCGCTTTCTTTTTTTTTTTATTCAATATCTGCAGTCCTACTAATTGGAGTTTTGTCATCTTGGCCTTGATTCATTTATTAAAAATTACTCTATTATTCTAACTCTGTTGTGGGCTCCTTTGTGGTGTGTTTTCAGTGTGCTACTGATTGAAGGGTTCACAAATACATTACGCATTGCCTCTGAGTTAAGTCTGACTGCTACTTGCAAAGCTACCAGAGTATTGAGCACAGGTTAATTTAGGGTTTTCTTGTGTCTTCACCATGAGAAGAATTGTGGTTGCTGCATGAAAAGAGTATCACCCCCCCCGAACCAGTAATCCAATTTATTACAACAGGCTAAAATATTACCTACAACAATAAACCTAACAATGGGGCAGATTTACAAGCCCCTTGCGCCACTTTTGCGTCATTTTTAACATGGTAAAAGTGACGCACAAGTGGCGCAAGGGGCTTGTAAATAAGCCCCAATGTGTTTAGTGATTCCAAATAAAAAGAAAGAATATTTTCAGCAACTCTTGTTGAGTCTTGCGATACAGGAAACTCTTATGGACTTTTTCATCCCACATGAAAGTGATTGCTTTAATCAGCCAGAGTTCAGCTGTTACCTGGAACTTCACTGTGTAATTGGTAATAAGTCATGTTTTTGAGAAAAGAAATTCAAATGTTTGTGAACTTGGGCTGGCCACTCACAGAGCTCATTATTTTCACCATTTCTGAAGACATAACTCTGCATACCAAATATAATTCTTCACTTAAAGGCTTACGTTTAAACTGCTAATCTGTTCCACTTCAGAAAAGCAATGACAAGAAACGAAGCTTCTGTTATATATTTTCTTGTGAGTCTGGGAGCCTGGCAGGTCCATTTGGCGTTTTGTGTGTGTAAATTGTTAGACTATTTTAATATTCACGCAGGCCTTTTATTCCACTGGGCATTTCCCTGGTGAGCTGGACCCTTTGATGCCCATGGCAGCTCCTGGTGCCTCTGTTACTATCCCCACCACCCCCAGATTAATTGCATCAAGCAAAGGGAAGCTTTAGGAGAGAGAGAGAGAGGTGACTCTGCACTCATTTATTTTTTCACTAAATAGTTTATGAGACCAAAACGTCGATAGAGACCAACATATAAGATAAAGTAAATTTTTTTAAAAAATGCTAACCAGGATGCAATTGCCACTAATAGTATACATTTTTCTTTTTGCACATCACAGTTCTCACTTTTCGTGCTAATACATACATAAAAATTACTTTGTAGTTTATCGTATGCTCCTTTTTACATTTCATAAACATGAGCCCATTTCTCTATATTTGAATGCCGCTAGGAACTTCAATGCGTCTTTGTTATCCCTGACCGTGTCTTATAAAAACAGGTATTGAGAAGCTTTTTTCCTTAAGTTTTAAAAGTTTGGGACCCATAAAAATAAATGCTCCATGTCATATGTAACTCCGACATTACATTGGGCACATTTCCCTTGCACTATATGGGATGTGCAATTCCCCCAAACAGCTTTCCGGGCACATTCATGTGTGGAGTACCTCAGGAATTCCTATTTTCGCTCATGAATTTTAAAATTTATGAAAGGCCATAACTGCATCAACCAGGGTTAGCTGGTGTTGTGCTACGTATTTGCAGATGGCACTCATTTGGCACTTGCTTGAATAGGAATTTGGAGAACGTTCACCAGTAGATGATGACCTTAAATGTACTCCTCTTTTGAAGGTCTAGAATGGGCATCACCAAGTTTGATGATTTCTTTAAGGCCATGAGTTAAGAGATAAGGATTTCAGGAATGTCAATTAAATGTCTGGGCTTTGTCTTAGATGATCAGTGATTATTAAAGAAACATATTTGCCAAACTAAGGGCCTGATTTAAAAGTCGGTGGATGGAATGCTCCATCACAAAAATGACGGATATCCCTTCCACCGTATTACGATCCCTATAGGATAGAATGTGATCATAATAGGGCGGACGGGATATCTATCACGTTTGTGATGGAGTGTTTCCCTCTGCCGACTTCTAAATCAGGCTCTAAGAGTAACTGTAGATATTGTACTTGAATACTAGTTGAGATGCAGTCTTTTCCAGAGGAGCAAGACGAGGCATCTATTTCAAGAGGCATTAGTTGACTCGTGCATAGATTATGTTGCACCACGCTTTTGGGAGCCGCATAGAGTACTACGTAGGCTGCAATATGTAAAGAATCATGCCAATATGGATATTGACTGCATATCTCCCAGACCGTTATCAGAATGCACTACCTTCGGGTAGAACAAAGGGTAACATTTAGGCACTGACCACATTCTTTAGGACGGTGCAGATGAAAAAATAGTAACACTGGAAAACCAGAATCACAGGCAATGTGCTAGCCTTAAAATCTTTTAAGAAAGGTCTGTTTAATATTCTTTGGGTAAACTAGAGCTCTTTGAGAGCCAGAATACTCAAAATAGAAGGACCAAAGCGATAGAATAGGTTCTCCCAGTAGAGAAATTCATAATGCTGTCAATTTTCAAAAGGACATGAAATCTGCTTTCTTGGATAGTACTGGCAAGGAGACCATTTCACATTCATCGGGGCTTGAACTGTGGGCTAATAAAGTCACAAAGATAGAGGGGTGATGGAAACAAAATATACTCTATGTTGAGAGAGCGGGAGCTGCTCTGAGACCGAAACTGCAGAAATCCCTGCTAGGAGCTGAATTAGTTTCTTGTCTCGTTGGGAGTTGTGGTTTCTGGACAGGTGATTGCTACACTGAAGACTAGTACTTTGATACAAAAACCTGGCTCACTTAAGAGAAGCATGGAATCTGAGTTATACAAGTTAAGGATCCCTGGATAAATTATTATGTGTTTATCTCTTGGTTCTTAAAAACTATTTTTCCAGAGACTGACGGCTGAACTTACTGTCTTTGTTTGGGGTGGAATGATTATGTGACCGGATGGAAGCAAGCCTTTGAGAGTGCCACCTGGAAACTCAACTGGGTGATGTTATCAAGCTAAATTATTAGAAAGAGGGTTCCATAAGTACATGAGCATTTCATCTAGGATCTTGGCAGTATGCACTGATCTATTACCTCTGCCCGTGTTTCACTGATAATGGACTGTGTTCAATTCACTTAGATCTAAATCCCTAACTTCCTGTAAAAGACAGCAGTACTATGCCTGGAACATTCTCAAAGAAGACAGCAATAACCAAGTCAGGTGTTTGCTTAAAAAAGCCCACATTGTATGGCATCTCAATGAAACCATTTATAGGAAAACTAGCCAAGCGTATTGTATCAGTGAGGGATGCTTTGTAAATATTGCAATTTATGAAGATGACATAACACTCTGCAGAGTTTATTTTGAGCATATAATACCCACTTTAGAGCAAATCAGTTTTGAATTTACCTCTCTTTCTGGCCTGTGGCAGAACCCAGGTAAATCACTGATAACCTTGGCATTGGGGGGTAGAATTCCTCAAATTCCCATGTGGTGAAGGAGGCGAAGTTTCTTTGGGACACAATATTTATGGGAATCTCTTCAAACCTGATGTTAAAGCTCTATAGTGATTCTGTCTAGTTAATGCAGAAATGGAAACACCTCCAAATCTCTTTGGACGGTAGAATTAACACTGTTAAAATGGTAGTCCAGAAGTTTGTTTATTTGGTATTTCTATTTACCACTCCATGTAACAGCTAACTTCTCCAGAAATTAGAAGCAGTAGTTCCTGGAATAATCTGGCATAATAAACAGCCACACCATGCTTACACCACTGCATCTGCCTTGTAAATAGAGAAGGATGTGCCTTACTATTGGACGGCGTTAGGTAAACAACTGTAACAGCCTTCGCAGAATAGCAGTGGCATTCCATCCTTTTTTTAATATATCTTCTGTGCTCCCAGGTTTTCTTAATCAAATTCATGAATCCTCTATTCCTTAAAGAGGTAAAATTCAATCCCACCCTCTACCTTCTTTCGGGAATGGGTAGAAATAGAAAAATATCTTTGGGAGGGAGGGGGACAAGCCAAACCGAGACCCATTTTTGTGTGTAAAAGGCCGCTTTATTGAAACAGGTGCATATCACAATGTCCAACCTAGGCAACTGCCTTACAAACTAAAACCTCACTATACATAATATAACTGCTCCCCCGTTTCCCCCCCCGCCCCTACGATCCCCACATCAAATCCCCCCACCCTACCGATAACATAATAACATTACATAACAACCACATAACAGTATTGCATTTACATATCCTGCCCTCTAATGAAACCCAAACCCCTACCTGTCTTTCTGCAACTGTAACTATCAAACATCTAGTCTAAACTTAGCCTACCTGCCTCCCCTTTCCCTTTCCCTGCTCACAAACTTTCAACACTTAACTAAAAACTTCTGCCAATCTTGGCCAACTGTTTACAACCCCACCACCCGGGAAAAAGCAGGAGCGTAGGCGGAAACGCCGCCTCCCCTTTTTACTGCCCCGCTGCCCTAATAGGAGTACAGGCCTAGCGCCTTTGCACATTCAACACTCTAGACAGGACCTCTCTGATTTCCAACAAATATATGTCCATGCCCAAACGTGACAAGTGCACACCATCACCCCTGAAAAATTCCACCGTGTCAAACCTGATCTCCTTATGCGTAATCCTCAGAAAACCCATCTCCCTGCAAAAACGGACCATTTCCGTATTCAGTTTCCTCCTGGCCCTGTCCACTGCCCCCATGTTAACTGCGCCTCTCCAAACCCTGCGCGGAACAAACTCAGTCCAGATAACCAAGCACCCGGACCACTGCCTTTTTAACAGGGCCAGGTCCCTCTTCATGCTTCTCATAAGCACTATCCCTTTTTCCCTGACCATGTCATTCTCACTCAGATGAAGCAACAAAATGTCGGGGCACCTACCAGCCACCAACAAACCGTTCAATGCCCGCGAAAGCTCCTTCCAGCACATGCCCCCCTGTCCCCTCCAGGATACTTTAAACAAATCTTTATTTAACCCTAAATTTTCTCCAAAATAACTGGCGCGTGCATGGACTTGGGCCCACTTCACTAATGAATGCCCCACTATCCAAATGGACATTTCTCTGGTGAGGGGGCCAGCCACTGAACCTGAAACAAGAAAAACTGAATGAACAGGAGAAAAATCAGAACCACGATACACCCCCCCTGCAGCGCCGCAAACGTATCGCTGGTAGCAATCTGAAGACCATCTTCTCAACCTCATGATGTCCCCCCGCCCCCACGCCCTGTTATTTGCTTCTGATGCCGCCCCAATCCTAAAGGAATGAGTCCCAAAACCCTTGCCATCAATACCCAACTCTGTCAGTGCTTTGCGCAACACTGTCAATAGCTGAAATACCGTAACCCTGCAACCATTCTTATGTAAAAATACCAACCCAACTTGTCTGCCCGAAAGCTCTCTCCACCTTGCTTCCCACCTGCAAGGGCAAGTCAAAGGGGGGTCTGCCACCTGGAGGGACACCCATTTTCCCTCGCCCCGCTGATCTGTCTTTGATTTACGTAGCCATATACTCTGTCCTGCAGCGGTACCACATCCCCCCATACAATGCCTCCCTTAATTTTTTGTCCCAACAGTTCCGACACCCAAAAAGCCCTGAAAAACATCCATGTCGTCACAGTGGAAAAAAGGCACGCCTCAAAACCGTCGGAGCAGACCGTGGGCAATACCCGAATCACCCTGCTCAGCAAATTCCATGACAAAGGCTGCCTCACCCGGCCTACCTGACCTTGTTCCCTAGCCCACCCCTCTAACATCCGCGAGCTGAGTTCTCCAGCGGATGGAGCATAACCCCATAACAGCTTTCCTACAAATGCAATTCCCGCTAACTTGCCCGCAATAGTCACCTTAGATAGCCCTTTGTCAATCAAATCAAGAATAAACTTTATCACATCTTCCCGCCTATGCTCTATCGTGGACCACCACTGGGCTCCCGAGAGCAGGAATTCCTCCCAAGCTAAACTGTATGCATTCCTTGTGGAGTGTGCCAGGGACCCTACCACCAGTTGTAGCATCCTGTGTCGCCTACGCACCACAACTGCCGCGGCATGGGGGTCGGGGTCCTGTCTGCATCCTTGGCTAGCCCACGGAATCTCCCCCACTGTGAACGAGACAAGGCATCCGCTATGTCATTGTCCACACCTGGCACATGCACCGCTTTAAAAGCTATATCAAAGCGCAAACAGCCCAAGGCGAACACCCTCAACAACTTCAATACCCGCTCGTCCCTGGCGGACTGTGGGTTGACAATCTCCACCACTGCCATGTTGTCAATCCTGAAAATCACTTTCTTATGCGCCAGTTGGTCCCCCCACAAAGTCACCGCCACTACTAGGGGAAAGAACTCCAAGAATGCGATACTCCTACCTCCTCCCCCACTCCGCTGGCCACTGCTCTGCGCACAATTTACCTTCCCAATAGAGGCCAAAGCCTTTGCTGCCTGCGGCTTCTGAAAAAATGTGAACATCCCAAACCATGTCCAGGGGAATACCATTGAAATCCTGCAAGAAAAACTTCCACATCCTCAAATCTTCCCTCACTCCAGCCGACAAGCGGACGTGATGATGTGGTGGTCTCTGTCCCGCCAGTGCCCTACCTAGCCGTCTACAAAATGTCCTCCCTACTCTCACCACCCGGCAGGCAAAGTTGAGGTGTCCCAGTAACACCTGAATCTCCCTCACTGTGACCTTGGCTCTGGCCAGCATTGTCTCTAGCAGCCCAAGCATGTGCTGCTTTTTATCCTCCATCAGTCGCGCCTCCATTGATTGAGAGTCCAGCTCGATACCCAAAAAGGAGAGAGCCGTACTGGGACCCATCGTCTTTTCCGGCGCCAAAGGCACCCCGAGCTCTCTCATGATCTCTTTCAAGCTGTCCAGAGCTGCCCGGCACTCCATGGAGTCTGAGGTGCCGACAAAGAAAAAGTCATCCAGGTAATGCGTTACCAAGTGGTGACCCGTGCGCTTTGAAAACAACCACTGGAGGAACGTGCTAAAACATTCAAATAATGCGCAAGTCATAGAACAGGCCATCGGTAATGCTTTATCCACGTACTATTTACCGTTGAAATGGATACCCAGGAGATCCTAATTGTCCGGGTGAACTGGAAGCAATCGGAAAGCTGATTTTATGTCGCATTTTGCCATTTCTGCTGTTGCGCCCGCGGTCACTACTAGTGACATGGCCACGTCAACTGACGAATAGGACACAGTAGCCTCCTTTTCATCAATAAAATCATTCACTGAGTCCCCTTCTGGCCAGGATAAATGCTGGATTAATCAGAACTGTCCCTGTTCCTTCTTTGGGACAACACCCACTGGAGAAACAAATTCTCCAAAGGCCAATCGTCAAATGGGCCCGCCATGCGACCCTCACGCACTTCTCTGTCCAATTTCTCTTGCACAATTTCCGGGTGTTCCTTTGCTGATTGTAAATTGTCTGCCCACCGTCTAGTCCTTGGGCCCCCATACCCTAGCCTAAAACCTTCTTGAAAACCTGCCTGTAGCGTTTTTGCAGCCTTCTGGTTGCCATAACCCTGTAAGGCTGCTACTAGCTTGTCTACTCTAACTGGCGTATGAGCCCTTGGGCCCAGGCCCCTTAGCCCCCCTTCCGCCCGTGAAAGGAAGCTGCTGCTGCCCTCCCGCATTAAACTCCCCTTGCTGCCACTACTGGCCCCCTTGCTGCTGCCCTGACCCTCCCCCGAAGCAGTTGACCAATGCATGCCTGCCTCCACATTTCGAGCAGTCATGCCTAAACCTGCAAAACTCCTGGGTACACATGCCCTTGTTGAAATCCCAGCATGCCCCCCCGATCCTATCTGCCCTCTGCCTGTTCCACCCACCCCTCCCTGGGTTGGCTTCCCCTGAAACGTCTGGTAGACTATCGGTAGCCCGCTGGCCGTGAAAATTGTTTTCCTGTCCCTGGACGCCCCCATTGTGTGCTTCCAAAGGTCAGTGTCTAACTCCCCCCACTTTGTCTCGGTGTCCCAAGCCATGCGCGCCCTAAACTCCTCATCGTATTGTGCCCACGCATATCCCCACCAGTGATCTGTGCTTTCCGGATCACGTCCATGTATTTAAACAGAGCTACACAACGCTCCGGGTATTTCTCGCATAATACGCTTGCGTATATCAGAAAGGTTGCTGTCCAGTTTTCAACAGTAAGCGGCACCCTTGGCCTCTTAGCCAATCCGTATTCTTCTTCTTTCGAACACTCCTTCGTGGGCACTTCCCTGTGTAGTAGTTTGGGCATCTCAACATACTCACCCTTCCATATCCTCTCCTTAGTTGCTAACATTAAGTGTGCGCCCAGCGGCTTGGTCACCCCATATAAGGCAATTTTTTAATTTTCAACTCCTTGCTCTCTAGTTTGTCTTTTGTGTCTGTCGCACTCTTTCTCCTGCGTTGCCCGTCCCTTTAGCCTTGGTGTCCTCTAACTCATTCGCAGTCTTCTTACCTGCTTCATCAGTACCCACACCCACATCCAACATGTACTTGCCACACCGCAACCTCCCCCCTTCCTCCCCTATCCCCTCTTCCCCCCCAACCCCCACGGACACCATTGTTGGTTTTACCCTTCTTTCCCGCGTTTTACCTAGCTCTAAGGAGGGTGCCCATTGTGCTGCAGTCTGCCTTGCCGTTGTAGCCGTAGCCTGAGCCCATCTCGATGTCCGACCCGTATGCTCCGCCTGCCGTTGTGACACCTGTAACACACTATGACTCACATTACCCGGCCTCCCCTACCCCCATTCCTCACCCTCTCTTACCTCGCCCTCTTCCAGGCTGTCTTCCTCATAATCTAATTCCTCTTGTCCCTCCCGACACTCGCTCTGTTGCTCAAAATGCCCCCATTTTTTCTCAACCGGAGGTGCTGACTGCACCCTCCTAAAAACACTAGCACTCTTAAGAGTCGAAGTCCCGTGTCCACGTTGCCCTGCGGACCGTCGGGTGTTGGGGCCAGCGAGACCGCTCGGGGCCTACTTCTGCTGGCCGCGCCGGGATCCCGCGCCGGTACTGGGCACGCCGCGCGAGGCTCCACCCTCCCTTCTCCTCGGCGCATCTAGCCGCTCCCAGGTCTGCCAAGTCTGTCCCTTGCCGTGGCTCCCCTGCCTGAAATAAAAAGGGCTGGTGTGGTGTGCTGGGCCTACCTTCCCTTTCCCTGACCTCCCAACTCCTCTTCCTGCCTACCCCTAAGGCACTCTCTGCCCACACATGCCCTACTTTACTTAAATCTACTGCTTCTTCTCCCCCGCCCCCTCCTCCTCACCCTCACTCCACTCCAAACCCCCAGCAAACCCAGTCCGAGCCCGGCTGGATCCTGTACCCCAACCCAGTAAACCCCTATTTAAACCCCACCTCCCCTCCTGCTACTCTCCGGATCCCTCTGCCACAGCCCCTTTTCCTCCAAACCCAATGACCCCCCCTGCGCCATGTAGGCATCAACCTGCCCTACCCTGTCGAAGCCCCTCACCTCCTCATGACAAGACATGAAAATGTCAAGGCCCTCCCAGTCCTGGCTACCCCCTGCAGGTTCCAGCTCATCAGGCAGGCCATCCCCCTCCCCTACAACCACCCAAGAACAGGGACCCCCACCACCCCCTCCCCTGCACCACCTGCTGGCCCAAGGTATCCCTCCCTGTTCCCCCTGTGGCCCTCTCCTCCTATCTGGCTTCCTCCCCCACCCACCTCAGCCCCCAACAACCCTGTGGACATGGCCTGGCTCACATGCCCAGGCCGTCCTATTCCCCCACAATCCTCATCCCTCAGGCCATGTGGGCCGCGCCCTGTAGGGCCTCCACTCTACCGTTGACCAGGCCCCAGCTCTTGCACATGGGCGGCATTCCCCCGTGCAGCAGGTGCCCCCCTCTTCCCTTTCCCTCCCTTCCTTCTCGTTGCCTCAGCGCCCGGATCCTCGGGGGCGCTTCTGCCGCTCTTCCCCTTCTGTTTACTCACTGACAGGGGCCCGGCTGGAGAGACGTGCGACGCGCTCCTCCTCTGAGCCCCGCCCCCCTTTCCCTTCGCCGGAGCTTCCACAAGAACACAAGGCTCCGGCTCATCACAGACTACCGGGGCCGCTCTCCTGGCATAGGAGCGGCCCCGCTCACTTACCTGCTGACTTCTGGCCCTCTTCAGGGACGTGCAGGCCGCGACGGCAGCCGCCACCCCTGCTGACGTGCGCCTCGTGGGGAGCGCACTCCCTGGGGCCTTCGGCATCAAGATATCCAGCTGCCCGGCCTCACTCAATAGCCAGACCACTTCGAGAACCCTATAATCTTCGCTCGCCATGCTAACAAAGTAAGTACCTTTGTTAACTCCTTCCTAACTTCTGCAAACCACCTCAACACACTAACTACCAAAGAAACGCTGAACTACCACTAATGCTCCCAGCCACCAGGTCACCAAACCTAAAATGGTGGCTGGGAGCGCGCCGTATCCCCACTTATACCTATTGGGCTACCAAATTAATTGGGCTACAATTGGGATATTCCCAATGTAGCCCAATGCACAAAATGGCCGGTACCGGTCAGCCCTCCCCCTCCCAATCTGCCCGGGGGGGCAGACCTCACGGGGCTCGGCTGCCCCCAAAACCCCCCTTGTGTTGCACCTCTGCATGCCGCCGACACCCCATTTTTAATGATGTTTTATGTCTCCCTTGGACAGAGGTTAAAACTTGCAATTTGGGAACTTGGAAAAGTTTTAACGGTTCTGATTCTGCATCTATGCGGCAGGAACTATTACTGCTAACTCTGCTTCTTTTTAAATGTTTACAAATCGAGGAATATGTTACCAAACTGCAGCCTGAACAAAAAGATGCTATGTTATGAATCCCAATGTGGGTAGCTGGCAAACAGGTGGGCATAATGGGTTCACCCTCTGACTGAAATAATTTTCAGGGTAATCCCTGGAGATGCACATAATATCCTCTCTTGCACCTGTATCACACAGCATCTTTGTAATGACTAGGTGGACTGGAGCTATATTAGCTCTTTGTCTTAGGTGTGATTTTTCTCCAGTAGAGAAATTACGTATGTTTGCATTGTGTCCTAGGCATGATACCTATTGTCAAGACGTCCCTTTACTATGACGATGTTCGGAATGGGCAAGACAAAATGCCTTTTACACTGCTATAGTTGCTAGGAGCCTGATAGTCAGAGGCGGAAACAAAGAAGCACCATTATTAGTAGAATCGCAAAGGGATTTTAGTACAACAGAGTCACTAGATTTTATTGCATTAAATTAGAGAGGGGAACGGAAGAAATACAGTAAGTCTTTTACTTTTTGAACCTCAAAGCTGAGTCTTTTATATAACAGTACTTCCTGTGTATTGATTTTAATTGTATATACATTTTGTAAGAAGTTGCGGCTTGCATGTATATATTGTAATTGTAATTGCATTTATACAGTGCTTATTACCACTGACGAGGTGTCGAAGCACTTTTTGGCTAGTAGCACGCTACTCCAGAACCCCAAAAAGGATTAGGGGTGAATTATTATAGGGACATATGAAATTAATTTGAGCAGTGGACATGTGGGTCTGTTATTTGGATTGAAAAAGGATAGTGGAGGGATAGAAGAGGGAATGGTTTTCATTTATATAGAGGTTGGTACCCCTGATGATGTGTCTAAGCGCTTTTCGGCTAATAGTACACTACTCCGCAACGCAAACACGATTACTGGTGAATTAGTATAGGGTAATATAAAATTAATTTGAGCGGTGGACATGTGAGTCTGTTAGTTGGATTGGAAAGGATAGCGGACGGATAGAAGATATAATTTTGCAGCATTTGTACTGGATGAGTTTAAATAAAAATTATGAGTCATTAACAGGCAAATGAGGATGAGAGAATGTCCTAGTAAATGGTGTCTGTATAAGCTTTAAAGTACGTTGCCTGAATGCAATATAAAAATCTTAGGATTAGTAATTTTAGTACTCATTTGTGGACAGTAATGTAAATTCAACTACGTAAGAGTAAACAAAAGAGACTAAGCTATCTCTGTCTGAGTCCTACCCCCCTCTGCAGAAATATATCTAGTGTAGATTTTAGTGCAATGGGGAATGGAACTCATTGTACAAATTACCATTTAGTCTCCACAGCGAAAGAAATACCCCATAAAGTTTGGATTTTGTCTATACCCCAACTAAATCTCTTGGTGATCAGTTCTCCTTCTCATCCTGAAAGTGGAGGTCCTTCAGGAAGTGGTTGGATTGGACTTTGTGATTACCCACAATTTTTCATGTTTGTGAGTGTTTTGCAAATTTACAGATCTTAATGTAGTTAGATAATTGGCATTGAGAGGATAGTGGTTACCTGTTTCTTTGTGAACTGTGAATGGAAGCTGCAAGGCATAAACTTGTTCCTTCCAAATGCGTTGCTTTATAAAGCAGTCTGCAGATAATTTCATTATGATGCGACTACATGCAGAAAAAACACACAAAAGAGTGCAGACCACTATTACCTTGTGGGACGAGCACCTGTGCAAGTGTCTTTAGCCAGAACTACTCTTGCTTTGGGATTATTATGACTACATGCAGATCAAAGAAAGTTGGGGGCTGTTGTACAGAGAAGAAAACAGCAGTAGCTTTCCTAATGCTGGAGTCACAATTAATCTTGGTTATTGCCATAGTTGAAGTTAAAATCTGTGACAATGAGCAGGTGGAGTTCAAGCACTTTCTTACAGTGTTGGGAGCCAGTATGATTAGCACTACCTCAGTGCAAACAATAGCACTTTAAGGCTTGTTTCATTACCCAGTGTGGAGAAGAGGAAACTGACGAGTCTACACTCCATTGGAAGTGTCATCAGTTCCTCAAGGACAATGCATGACCGGTTGTGCAGTGCCGATATTAGAAAGATAGATAGCACTGGAGCCTGCGTAGTGCTGCCGATCGGTATTATGGAGGTCATTAGAGAGCAAGGGGAAACATGACAGACCCGTTCGACAATACTGAAGATAGAAGCAGCACCATGTCATACTTTGCATACAATGCTCCCTTCTCTTCAGGAGACACTTGTGACATGGCTCTAGGACCCACAGACATTCCAGAGCAGGAACCCGACTCACACCCTCGCAGCTCCATCAACTACCTCAATCACCAACTACCAAATAAGCATATGAGTATACAAAAGAACTCTCTACCCAAACATACATAGAATTTTGTCACACCTAATCCTCTAATTACATGTGCCTCAAACATACCAGGGGAACAATGCAAACTTTCACAATTACCTATCTGTACACACAATGAGATAGCCACATCCAAACACATGAACCCTTGGCAAAAGTTCAAATCAAAGCCAACCCCCACCTACCCAGAGTTTGCCTGCTACACAGAAAAATAACTACTTAAAATTGCTCTGTACATTTCAGTGACCAATACTATAGAGTATACGTGTCCACAAAGAGGCCCCCCATCAACTTGATACCCTTTTAGAGAGAGTCCGGTGGAATTAAGTATATGCTACACATTTATGCTGGTGTGTCCATGTAGTTAGCCTTCACCCCAGTCGTGAATCGAGGGCTGTCCTGACAAATTTCGGATTTTCTGGTCAGCCAGACAGTCCCAGAAAATGCAGACTTCTGTCTACCCACCTGATGCCTATGAATCCAGTCAACCTAAGGGCCTACACCCTTATGGTCATCTGATCATCAGTATCGGCCACTACATCAAGCTGCCTGTACTTGCACTGAATCCATCACTGGCTGCAAGTTTTCCAACATGGACTGTGGGCATCTCCATCCTCCTATCTTCCCCAGCTACCACTGATGTGGTCTGGAGCAAGGAAAAAACAATACTTTCACAGCAGCACCATTTTATAGCCTGACAACCGCTACTACCCTGTTTCCATAAGAATGTGGATGAAGGTGCCACCATAGTCCTCACCTCCCCAGCACCCAGCACTTACTGTTGGAATCCTCCAAAGTCTCCCGACACAATACTGATCTTGGCTAAACAAGGCCCTGTATTCCTCACCCCTCTCATGTTAATTTTTTCAGGGAGGAAGGACTTAACAAGAGGTCTCTAGTGCAGGAAAAGGGCAAATCAAGAACCAACCATCTCACAATCATCTTTGCCCACCAAGTTAAAGAATGCGTTCGAGTAGTGGCAAACAAAAACAAAACCGCCAGAGAGGGCAGGGAGGAATGTGAAGTACTTTTCAAGCATTAACCATAAAATAGCGGAGCACTCCTACTGTTTACTCCAAGTCCCCTAGTATTACTGTTAATATAACCCAATGTCGTATGCAAACAGTATTTTTTCTCATTGCACAATGTGTGTAAGCAGAAAATCATTCGGGGCTCCGTATAGTTTAAGGTAGGGTCAGAGCCCCAGGAATTATATCCAAAAGTGCCTTTAATGTAGGGGGTGACTTCAAAGGGACTCTCTGGAGTGCAAAAATGTCCCTTTCAACCCAGTCCTGTCTGCACTGTGGGGTGAATCAGTGCTTTGTGTTTAAGTGTCAGCCCCTCCCATTCCTTCCTGCCCAAGAAGACCCTTCAGAATGGAGTTGAATGCAGATGAGTGCTCAGAATACAGATGAGTCTCACCTTCCTGTGTTTGTGGCTGTCTAGAGGGAATGCACAAAGTGTAGCTGTCACCCAGCGCAGACGTGCATTCGAGACAGGCTGCAGGCACACAGAGCAAAGTTTACAGCACAGAAATGTCAACTTTCTAAAAGTGGAATTTCTAAAATAATAATGTCAACTCCAGCTTTACCACTAAAGAGAATTTATCATTACCATTCTAAAGATATGAAACATGATTTAGCTACTCCTTTCTAATCAGGAATCGCAGCTTAAAAGTGTTTTGAGGAATTCCCAATGCTAGCCTATGAGAGCAGTAGGCCTCAAAATAGTAATAAACAAATTTAGCTGTTTGTCACTACCAAGACATGTAAAACTTAAAAGTACATGTCCTACCTTTTAGTTACACAGCACCCTGCCCATTGGGCCTACCTTGGGGGTGACCTTTATGTAATAAAAGGGGAGTTTAAGGCTTGGCCAGTGGTTTTAAATGTCAAGTCGAAGTGGCAGTAAACTGCACACACAGGCCTTGCAATGGCAGGCCTGAGATAGGTTTGAAAGGTTACTGGTGTGGGTGGCACAATCAGTATTTACAGGTAAACCAAATATGCCAATCAGGTATATACCAATGTCACCATATTTTAGGGGAGAAGTACATGCACTTTAGCACTGATGAGAAGTGGTAAAGTGCTCAGAGTCCCAAGGCCAACAAAAATATACAGCAGAGTGGAGTTAAGCAGGCAAGAATTTGGGGCTAAGAACACCCTAAGGATGACAGATCTAACACCAACCATATAATTTGCGAATAATATCAATGAAACATCCTGCAAACATGTCATTTTGAAATAAAAAAGGTAAAAAACATTATGACATCATATCAGTAGCTGATAAAAAGACAAGGTAAAAGCTCGTATAAGTTAAACATTTGGTCTAAAATATGAAATAACTCAAGTACGCTATACGCTTATTAAAGGTGGACAGTCTATCTAAAAATTCTCTTATAAATTTGCCTCTTTAAAAAGATAACTGAAAAAACTCATGAAAAAAGATCTAATTCAGTGCATAGGAAAGATATTGTATATCAACTCAACTAGTTCAGTAAACAAAGTAGAATTCATATGGAAGGTTATTATCTAGTATGTGATAAAATTAACTTACACATTACAATCTGAACCAAGGTAACAAGCAACTTTCACAAAGGAGGATATTATCCAATCGATGGTGAGAGCAACATCATACCTGGACCAAGACAACAAGCCCAATACCTGAGAAAAAAGTGGTAATCAAGATATATGAAGATTACCATGTACAGATTTATCAGCATATCATAACTGCATACCTGAAACATGACAAGACAGATTAGTGCGACATTTGGGAATCTAATAACTGTTTCACAAATGCCTCTAAATCTTTAGGTTCATCATAAATCTGTGAATTTCCTTCATGAACAATCTTCAACTTTGCTTGACATCTAAAAGAAAAGGCGATGTTCAAAGATCTAAGCTCTGTACGTTGTGCAAGGAACTTTGGGCCAGATGTAGGTAATTCTGAAATACCGAGTCCTTAATAGCGAATTTTACCGATTCGCTATTAAGAACTCGGTATTTCAGATGTATGTAAAAATTCGGTAAAAATTACCGATTCAGCAATAATCGGTAAAAATTAGCGATTCGGAATGAATCGATAAAAATAATTACCGATTCCTTAATACCGATTCGGTAATTAGCGAATCGGTAATTTAAAAATCGGTAATTGTCGAATCAGCCAATCCTGTGCTTCCTCATTACCTCACAACCAGGAAGTGGCCACACCCATGCTGCTGCACTGATCCTGAAGCTGTTTGAGAGGCAGGGAGCACAGCAAACAAGCCAGGAGCAACTCTTCCAACTTTTGGCTGACAACACTGAGCAAATATGGCAAACCAGGAGAGGGAGAAGGAGGCAGCTGAACGCAAGAGAAAACATATATTCAGTGAGAGGGAGCTGGAGGTCCTTATTGAGGAAGTCACAAAGGACCACGATAAACTTTTTGGGAAACAGTCTCTGCACGTGCCTGAATCCCAGAAGAGGCAGATATGGCTGGTCATCCAAGAAAAGATCAATGCCATTGGAGTAACCCAGCGCTCCATTGAGGAACTCAAAAAACGCTGGTATGACCTGAGGAAGCGTGCAAAGGAGAGGCTGGCAGAGAGAAAGAAGCAAGCCAACCTGACAGGTGGAGGGAGAAACACAGCACCTGCACCAACAGCCCTGGATCTCCTGGTCGAGTCCACCCTCCAGCCGGAGAGTGTGAGTGGGATTGGGGATGCAGACAGCTCAGCCAGAGCTGGCAACAAACAAGGTAAGATGCATGCACTGCATGCTGTGCCCCCCACTCCCTAACCCCAATCCCCAATGAGGCATTGTGAATCCCACTCCAGTACATGTTTTACTAAAAACCAGCAGTGCATTATGGGAGATGTAGTCAGAAGTAACACATGTCAGAACAGTCAGTCCACTGAACCCAAAGGCATGTGACACACATCAGCAATTAGCAAGCAGAGGACAGTCAGTTTGATTGGCAGGCATGACATTTATTATTACGCAAATGCTGCCAGATAAGTGAGCAAATGTACATTCTGTCTCCACAGGCGAGCCATCGCGCAGGGCTGCAGAGGGGAAAACAGGAAAGGCACCCAGGAGGGAGAGGACACAGGAGGAGGAGGTCCTGTCGCCTGCAGGGCACACCACCGCACCACCACCACCACCATCACCACCACCACCACCATCACCACCACCACCATTATCACCACCATCACCACCATCACCAGCATCACCACCGCCACCATCAATGCCACCAGCACTGAGAGCTAGGAGGCATGCAGTGGCCAGCCTCCAGCAGATGGAGGTGTCCGAGGAGGACAGCATGGGAGGCCAACAGTCCACGGTGGCTGAGGATGCCAACGGTGCAGGCTCACAGTCCCCCACCGAGCGCCCCCACACAGGTGCCAGATGCCACAGGGCAAGGGCAGCCAGTCCAGCTTCACAGGGCGAGGATCAGAGTGTGTTTGCCGGTCTTGAGGGGAACATGCTCAAGGTGCAGCGCCTGCAAGGCAAAGCGATAAGGTCAGTCCAGCGGCAGATGGTACAAATGAATGGGCACATGCTGCGAATCGAGAAGGGCATCAGTAGCATGAACAATACTGTGGCTAAGGGCATGAGGGACATGTCCGAGGCAGTGAGGCTGCTGTGCAGCAAATTGGATGAGGACCGTTTGGCCAGGCGCAGGGAGAGGTAAAAACTTGACAACTACACCAAGGCGGTGAACCGCCTCTCCACTGCCACCTCTCTGCTCTGCAGGCGCTCGGTGGCCATGCAGGAGGAGATGGCCCACTGCAGCCGTGACGTGGCAAGGCGGCTGGTCACAGTGACCAGTGCACTAGAAGTGCTACAGACAAACCAGGTTGCCACTACAGGTGATGGGGGGATAGTGAAGAGGCTACTAGCCACAGTAGCATCACACCCCCTATAACGGAGTCCAGGAGGCACAGCGAACGTCACAGCGCTGCCGCAGGACAGACTGCCAGTGAGGACAGTGTGCCCAAGGAACGCAGCAGTGCTGCGCATGGGCGCAGGAAGTAATGCCAGCCATCACATAATTTACCGAAATGGGTGATGTAACCCTTTTTTGTTTTGTAACCTGCATTCAAATTTGGCCTGGCATGTGAAGCCCTTCATGTTGTGGTGGTGTGCTATGACAATTAAACACCGTCACTGGCTGTGTCTCCTTACTTACTCAGAAATAGTTGCGTGTTATCTCTGCCCGTCTGTGTCTCCCATCTGGTGCTGCTGCCACACCTGCTGCGCTGTGCTCTGGCTGTGGACAGTCCTCATCCTCGTCCTCAGAGTCAGTTAGTTCCACTGCTGTTCCTTTCTTTGTGGCAAGGTTATGCAGAATGGCACATGTTGCTATTATTTTACAGCAGATGATGGGGCGGTACTGACGTGCACCTCCACTTTTGTGGAGGCAGCGGAACCTGCTTTTTAAGAGTCCGAAGGTGTGCTCCACAACGTTGCGCGTGCTTTTATGTGCCACATTGTATCTTCTCTCACTTGGTGTGGATGGGTTGAGGTATGGAGTCAGGATAAATGCCCGCACAGCATATGCGCTGTCACCTAAGTGAGAAAGGAAGTGCCATTAATATGAGTCACCAACACATTCATCCAAGGTATACATCAGGGTGTGTCACATTGATTTACCTTGCAGGTATCCATCTCCAAATTCACCCCCAGCCAGACGTGTGTAGATCCCACTGTTCCTGAATATGTAGGAGTCATGGGTACTCCCTGGAAATTTGGCCACAATGTCAGTGATGATGTGGTCCGCATTGCATATCACCTGCACGTTGATGGAATGCGTAGATTTGCAGTTCCGGTATATATACTCTGTAGCTGCAGGTGGGCAGATTGGTATGTGTGTCCCATCAATGCACCCTATTACATGTGGGAACTGTGCCTTTTGGTAAAAATCCAGCTTTGTCTTCTGCAGTTCCGCCTGTGTGCTGGGGAAGCGTATGTAGTGATGCATTCTTTGCATCATGGCATCCAAGAAAGAGTTGAAGAAACGGGACAGGCAACTCTGTGACACACCACCTGCCACAGCTATCACCCCCTGGTAACTTCCTGATGCAAGTAGGTGCAGGCTACAGAGCACCTGAACATGTGTTGGTATTGCGTGCGCCCTTGGTGTCTGATGCTCCAGGAGTGGGTGCAGGTCCCGTATCAGGTCTAGGATGGTTTGGGGGTGTAGCCTGTACCTCTCATGGATTTCAGCCTCAGTCAGTTGGAAGAGTGTAACGCGCAGTCTATACATGCGCTCCTCCCGTCTCCAGATCCTCAGTCCTGCTGCTTGCAAACGTAGCCGCCTTGCAATTACGTAGAGGGCCGCCATTGTGTTCACACTGTTGCATTTTGGGGCTGTTTAAATGCAGTGCACCTGATTACCACCTGCTTTGAGTCAGTGGTAATTAGCGACTCCTAAATACCGAAAATTCGAAATTTCGGTATTACCGATTTTTGGTACATCGGATTTGCGATTATTTAAGGATTTCTTATTTACCGATTCGGTATTTAGGGGTTTCGGTGTCTGCTAATCGCAAATTAAGGATTCGGTAACTGGTTTCCCTTATTTTTACCGATTCTTTATTTGCGATGGTGTTCGGTGTTACCTACATTGCACATGGCTAAATACCGGTCGGTAACGCTGAAATTCTGTGAATTTCGGCGTTACCGACCGGTATTTAGCCACCTACATCTGACCCTTAATCCTTCTATCTACTGTAGGCAAAATCTTGTGAAATGCCCACTTTATGACCCATCCAGTCAATGGCTATAATACTCTTCATACAATCCAGAATCATTTCCGTATGTTGATACCGCAGTGGTTGGACTATAAGAGCCCTTGGGTAATTAGCTGAAGTAGAGTTTGCATGTGTAGGAGGCTTATGAGTTGTTTCTAACTCAAAGCTGTGATCGAATGATAACGCCGGGACTTGTGGCAGCCATGACTCAAGAAAGACCACACAGGACTTTCCACTGTTTTCCGTATTCTATGGCAAGCCAGAAATTCTCAAACGGCCTCTCCTATTTCTGTTTTCGAAGGCACAAATTTCTCTTTCCAACGACACCACTTTTCTTGACAGTAAGACATGCGCTTGTCAAGAGAGAGTTTTGAGTGTCCTCTACATTGCTATTCATGGATTTAGCCTCCTCCATTCGATTGGCTAAGATTCGAACATCTTGCCTAAGGCCCCCTATTTCGATCTGTAGACGTTCTGTATTGACTTTGGTGGATTGTGTCAGGTCATGTACTGTGTAAAGCTTAAGGAGAATGGTTTCAATGTAATGAGAGAGATCTTGTTTCCCTTAAAAGAGGAGTCCGGTGACGAAGGGTCTTGCTTGGTACGTTTTTGACCAGGTTTCTGCTCTCTTTTGTATTTAGCGCCTTTATGTTCCACCCTGGATTTTTTCTCTTTTGTGTCCGCCATATTGAGGAACAATTTATATCTTGAGACAATTAAAAAAAAATTCTGCACACTACTTTCTGCTCAATTCTTGCACTATAAATGTAGTTGTTTTCTAACTCCACACAACACCTCTAAATAAATACAGCAACAGAACTGCTCTTAGAAATCTGTTGCAATAGCTTACTTTCCATTCTTAGGGCCTGATTCACCTAACTAACTTACGTCAAAAACGTAAAGTTAGTACTTTTTAGTATTCACAGAATACACTTACTCATTTTGGTATTCACAGAATGAACTTACTCATTTCGGTATTCACAGAAGTTAGTAGTCCTAACTTTAGGACTCCTAAATGCATTCTGTGAATACCGAAAGTCTTAAAGTTAGGATTTTTCTCAGTTTAGGAGTAGTAAAGTTAGGAGTCCTAAGTTTACTACTCCTAAACTGAGAAAATCCTAGCTTTCAGACTTTCGGTATTCACAGAAGGCATTTAGGAGTCCTAAAGTTAGGACTACTAACTTCTGTGAATATCGAAATGAGTAAGTTCATTCTGTGAATACCAAAATGAGTAAGTGTATTCTGTGAATACCAAAAAGTACTAACTTTACGTTTTTGATGTAAGTTAGTTCTGTGAATCAGGCCCAATGTTATCCATTCAGCAAAAGACTGGTACAGTATTGAAGTGTTGTTATTTATTGAGTCTCAAAAATGTAAAACTGTCATGTCATGCTATAATATGGCCAGGTTCCATTTCACACAACATTACTGAAGTGAACTGAAGGAAATAAAAAAAAACCTCCTCATCTTGTACAGTTTACCATGAATAAAAATTCATTACCAGGGGTGGCGGTGCAATGAGTAGTTAAACCGCTTTAATCAAGGGCTCTTATCGCCTTCATTAATGTCCACATATGCCACCCAAACAACGGCGCAATAACATTTCAGGCCGTCTGTCGGATCGTTTTAAAAGAGAGATGCCATTTTGCAAGTTAAGGGAAAAACCAGTACTAAAATAGCATTGCATAAAAAGCCTGCAGAAAGGGGGTTTGGGAGGCAGCCGACCAAAGGGAGGTCTGCCCCCCGGGCAGATTAGGAGGGGCAGGGCAGGCCGTGGGGCCTGTCATTTTGTATATTCTTGAGCTATGTATGTGTAGTCCAGTAGTAGCCCAAGGGCTATAAGAGGAGTTTGGTTTGGGCTCCCAGCCACCATTTTAGGTTTGGTGACCTGGTGGCTGGGAGCAGAGAGTAGCGATAGAAAAATCCCCCCCGTCCCTATTTTTAATTGGATTTGAAGCGGTATTTTTGAGGCAGGGGTTTTCTCGGGTTGGCTTTGATTGGGACAGGTAGGTATGCAAGAGGGAAATTGTCTGTTGCTTGGAACATGTGCTTGGCGGGGTTTGAAAAGTTTGCCAGGGTTAGCAGAAGTTTTTGGTTAGCGTTGAAAGTTTGGAACATGGGACGGGAAAGGGTAGGCAGGTAGTTTAAGGTTCAGTTGTAGACGTTTGGTTATTTACAGTTTCAAAAAGGCAGGCATAGGATGTTGGTTTAATAGAAGTGCATATTTTAACTGCAATACATTGTAATGGTGTTAATATGTTAATGGCAGGGTGGGAACATGTTGAAGGGATCGTAGGGGCAGGGTCAGGTGCCAGATATCGGATGTATAGCGAGGTTTTAGTTTTGTAAGGCAGTTGCCAGGTATGGTATTGTAATGTGCACATGTTTCAATAAAGCGGCCTTTTTTCACACACAAAATGGTCTCTAGTCTGGTCTGCCACCCTCTGTCCCAAGCGGTGTGGGCTTAAAGTATGGTAAAGAGTGGTATTATGCTCTCCTACCTTAAGAGTATTCGACCAACACAGTTATTACGGAGCTGCTTACATAAGAAAGAAAGTCGCACATTGCACAATGAGTTCAAGTGCCATCTTGTTTTTCCAGTTGGTCTCCTCAATCGCACTGTTTCCTTTGGTCCAAAAGGTAATAAAAAACTCAAAAGGGGCTTGAACAGGACCCCATCTCTCACTGGTCTGAGTGGTCATGAAAACAAAGTCATGAAAATAAAGTTAAACAGGGCTTTGGGAGCCCTATTGACTTTGCATAGACTCCCCTCCTTGCCCTGATACTTGCACCTCAACAACTAATAGAAGGTTGCTGAGGGGCTGATGGTGCTGATGGTGGGACAACCGGCGAAGCCTATGTTGTGACCTAGTTTCAGAAAGCGACAATTGTCTCTTCCATTGCCACTAGCAATCAACGCCAATGGCAATGTCATAAGTGAATAATGTTATCTTGGGCCTGATGTAGAGTTTGGAAGGTGGGATACCCTGTCACAAACGTGACTGATATCACGTCTGTCATATTACAGGTGCATTGTACCCCCTGGCATTTACAAACAGCAAACGGGATTTAGAATTGTAATGAAGCACCATGATTAGTGAAGGCAAGAAGATGGAAACGTGAAAGGGGAGAATAGCTGGAGGTAGACCCCAGTGTATGACAACCTCATGGGAACTGCATCTACATGGGCCCACCTGGCCTTCGAGCGAGGGGGGGATATGAGAATGGTCTGCAGCCCCCACCAGTCACGGTCCGTGTAGGAGTGCCGGCCGGGCGGTGACGTGGGGCGGGGGAGGGGCAGGGTGGGGGGTAGCAAAGTACGTATTAGGGACCAATACAGGTAAGTAAACATTTAAATCAATAAAACGAATTTCGTTGCGCGCACTGCATCGCATTTGGCGATGCAGCGCTCACAACGAAATTCGTTTTATTGATTTAAATGTTTACTTACCTGTATTGGTCCGTAATCCGTACTTTGCTACCCCCCACCCTGTCCCTCCCCCGCCCCACGTCACCGCCCGGCCGGAACTCCTACACGGACCGCGACTGGCCCCCACCCTCCGAAAGCCCTCAAGCATCCCAGAAGGTGATGTCTGGGTGCAGGGAACACGTCTTGCCCTTCCTTTAAACTCTACGCCGACGACACTCAACTGATCCTCTCCCTCACCAAGGACCCCCTCGCCGCCAAAGCCAAACTCCATGAAGGAATGAAGGCCGTCGCCGATTGGATGAAGATCAGCCGACTAAAGCTGAACACGGACAAAACGGAGGTCCTCATCCTCGGCTCCAACCCCTCAGCCTGGGACGACTCCTGGTGGCCAACGACGCTGGGAGCAGCCCCGACACCCACCGACCACGCACGCAACCTGGGAGTCATCCTCGACTCAACGCTCTCCATGGCCAAGCAAGTCAACGCAGTCTCCTCCTCCTGCTTCAACACCCTCCGCATGCTTCGCAAGATCTACAGGTGGATCCCGACAGACACAAGAAGAACAGTCACCCAGGCCCTCGTCAGTAGCAGACTGGACTATGGGAACGCCCTCTACGCGGGAGCCCGGCCAAGCTCATCAAGCGACTGCAACGCATACAAAACGCCTCCGCACGACTGATCCTCGACGTACCACGCCACAGCCACATCACCCCCCACTTGAGGAACCTGCACTGGCTCCCCGTCGACAGGAGGATCACCTTCAAACTCCTCACCCACGCACACAAGGCACTCCACAAAACTGGCCCAGCCTACCTCAACAGACGACTCTTCTTCTACGTCCCCAACCGACAGCTCCGCTCCGCCGACCTCTCTCTCGCCACCGTCCTCCGCATTCGAAGAACAACCACCGGCGGCAGATCCTTCTCACACCTCGCCGCCAAGACCTGGAACACCCTTCCACTAAGCCTACGAAAGACCCAAGACCTGCTGACCTTCAGGAGGCTACTCAAGACCTGGCTGTTCGACCAGTAGCAGCATCCCCCCCCCTTCCCTCCCCCCAGCGCCTTGAGACCCTCGCGGGTAAGTAGTGCGCTCTACAAATTCTGTGATTGATTGATTGATTGATAGAACCGAAATGTAAAAATATGAAGAAAACAAGTTACACTGAATATTTCTGAAAGACTGATAAAGAGAAATTACAGTTCAATTACACAACTGTGTCCCAAATATGTGTGTTTCCAGGCAGCAGGGCAGCATACCTTGATGAATAACCTGTTACGTTACAAAGTAGGAGCTGTGGTATTTCTAGAAATGTTTAATTTGTTACCTCCATCCTTTAAGAGGTGACATAGCGGACTCTGCCCGCCAGTGCATTGAAGGTGTTCGGGCCACTGGGAGGGCTTGATTTCAAATGCCAGAAATAAGTAGGTGCTGAATGTACACACAGGAAAAACACTTAAGTTGGTGAAAAGCGCAAGTGAAAGTTGCTGTAAGAGTAAAAGGCCTTGGTATGATGAGCTTGTATTTTTTGGTGCTGCTAAATTCCAGAGGTACAGCGGTGGCGATTTTAGGCTTCCAATAATACGTTACGACTTTCTGCTGAACACAGGCTTTTTTAATTGGCAAAAGGATCATTCTTGTACACGAAAATGCATAGACAGAATGCATCTTTATTTCACGTTACTTTCAATGCACAAATAGATGATAGAACAAAACATAGATTTATGGAGAAGTAGAACAGATTGATGTTTCTAAAATACAAAACAGTAAACGCTTACTTAGAGGGACCATACATGAGTAGATTGAGGCATTTGCTTTCTGCAGCAGGTGTCAGAATTAGACCCAGATTTACGAATCCATTTAGCATTTCTTAATGGGCCGAATCGCTATTTTGGCCCATTAAGAAATGCTAAAAGGCCTTTTCTGATGTACAAAGGGCCAAAACTAGTCACAATTTACGATTTCTACACTGAAGAAATTGCTAATTGCGACTGCGATTTAGGAATTGCAAATAGGGATTACCTATTTGCGATGCCTAGAACACATGTACAAACCATTTCCTAAATACGAATTAAAGTCGATGGTAACCATGCGCAAGATAAAAGAAATGCATTAAAAATGCAAAATTTAGAAATTGCAAATTGTGACTGCGATTTAGGAATCACAAATAGAGAATATCTATTTGCGATTCCTAAAGCACATGTAAAAAGCATTTCCTAAATGCAAATTGAAGGCGATAGTAACCATGTGCAAAATAAAAAGATGCATTTTTTTAGGGCATATCTACACTTACATGTGCTCTAGGGAATTCGGGGTGTGTCCAGGGGTGCCTTAAGCCCAGAGGCACCCTTGGCTTTGCATTTCTTAAATTGTGATTCCTATTAGGAAATTGCAATTTAAGATATGCAAACCATTTCCTATTTTTCCCATAGGCGGGAATGCTGTGGCATTTCCTATTTGCAATTCCCCTAATAGCGATTCGCTATCAGGGAATCGCAAATTTTGTACATATCCTTTTGCATTTCTTAAATAGCGATTCCTATGGTGTCGCTTTTTAGGAAATGCAATCCGGAACCCTTATACATCTAGCCCTTAGTACTTTATATTTGGATTTTTTGAGTTTACTGATAACACTATTGAAAAATACAATGAAGAGTTCTTTATTGTTCTAGTGCTTAATAACACTGTCTTAGCTCATCTGAAGAACCTGCTCTCTTCACACTCCTCTCAATTTTCTTTTAGCCCTTGGGGAGGAGTCCAGTGGCCCGACATTTTAGCTGAGTGAATGCCCTTCAATCCCTTGGAGTAGGACGGGCTCCCCTTTTTTAGAGATCCTGCTGGCCATATGGGGATCTCTAAGCACATGGTGGAGCCTCTGGTGGGGCGGGTCTACTGTAAAACGAGGGGAATGCCAAGTTGGAAACAGATTGTAATTGTAAAATGACTTTAAAAATGGTGTACTTTAATTTTAAAAGAAGCAAACACTGTCCTTGACACATAGGGAGTGTCATGAATGTGCACTTGAGCCATTAATTGATTCCGTACACAGGTCAGTGATGCCATTATAGCAGTCCCAGAGAGGGAAATCTAGTGATGAAAGTGAGTGTCACTCTGACCTGGTGGCTATATGGCAGATGGGCCACCAAGTCAATGGTTGCTACTGGTGTAGCCAGCTGTGTCTTCACTTGTGGAAGCCCTGCAGTTCACCCATTCTAAATGGGATTTGAGAAAGCAAGTTTGTCAGGGCAGGAGAACCTCTACATTTTGGAAGTTCACATGCTCCACCAAACTCTTAATCACCCCATAACCATGAAAATGATGGGCGTGGCTTGAGCGCATGGCGGGCTAGACGCTGATCCGTGCAGCTCCTGCCCCACCACGCTGTAATCCTGCGATTATCCTGGCGGAATACTGCCCAGTTGTCCCGTAAAGGGGATCGGAACCCCCCCTGATCCTGAGAAGCCGGACCGTGGGTGTTCCCGCCTGCCGGCGACCCGGGACGGCGAAGTTTTCCCCGTGGTGCGGCGGCGGCCGCACTTCAATGAAAATGGCGGCGCCGATCACAGCCGCCTGAATACCTGCCTACGGAGCCTATTCCCGGCTGGCCTCGCCGCGGGGGCCTATGTGGAGGGGCCGTGAGGGGTCTGATACCCCAGTGTTGATGGAAGGAAGCCCTTGAGGGGCGCTGACCCACGGAGTGGCTCCAGGGACGCCTGACGGCTGCGAAGTGACGGAGGACCCGGGCCGTGAGTTACGCGACCTCGGGGCTCCCGGGAGGCAGGGGTGGGCCTATCGTGCAACTGCTCCCCCCCGCAGGGGCTGAGGATAGCGGGGACACGGCCCGCTGGGGAGGCCACTACCCCAGCCACATTGACTTTTACCGAGGGGGGCCCGCCCAGGAGGTGGTGAATGCCCTTCCCCCCGTGAAGGCAGCAAGGATGGGCCTGGCTGCGGGTGTCCCCGCTGCTGGGACGGCAAGAGCCCGACATCTACCCTGCGACACAGGAGGCCCGGGGGGACACTGAGGACCGGTAAAAGAGGCCTAGACGACCTGCTGGCCGGTTGATGTGGGCGGAGCCTGGAGACGCGCTCCGCGCTGAAGTACGTCCTTCGGGGGTCTGATCCTGGCCCAATTCGACTGGGCGCCGTCCTGGAGGGGCGACTGCTGCCCCGGCGAGGGACATCGGGGCAGTCTGCGGCCCATAAGGGATTTGGCCCTGGCTGACGGGCGCGACCCCACACGGGACTTATCCATGGTCTCCTGGGACGGTCTCCGGAGATAGCTATCGGCTTGGAGAAGGACGCAGCGACCACACGGGACTCACGGCACGACGACGCCAGTGGCCCCGGCTGGGCCTCCTGCTGGGCTGCAACAACCTAGGGGGCCTGGACGCAAAGAGCTCGCAGGGCGGCTGACCTTGACGGGGCCTGGCCGATCGGTGGCCTGGGGAGTGGTGAGGGGCCCGCACACACGCCTCCTGGGCAGGGACTGTCCCGGGACGGCCCTCTTGCGCTTGGGGCAGCGGAGTGGGAGAGTCGGAGGGCGACCTCACAGGGCCTGCAAGGGCTATGGGGAAGGATAGGCCCCTCCGAGGAGCAGAGGCAAACAAGATCATGCAGTATACAGTGCCGGCCCCCACGACAACGGAGCGCCTCAGCCCGCACTCGGAGAGGGGACCGCCGCAGGGATCTGCGGCCCAAGATAAGGCTGATATCCTGGAGGCCATCAGAGACTCGCGAGCAGCACTGGAATCCAAAATGGATGGCATGGCCATGGACATAATCCACCTACGTCTGGACCTCCGTAAGGTGGCGGACCGAGTTACCACGACGGAGGGGGACCTGACCTCCCTGCGGACGGAGGTACGACACCTGCAGGCGACGGTGTCTGCGCTCGAGGAGCATGCCGTTCGCCTGGAAGACAGGGCGGAGGATGCTGAGGGGCGCTCGAGGAGGAACAACCTCCGCTTTTTGGGATTCCCGGAGAAGGCGGAGGGGCCGGCGGCGGACCTGTTCCTAGAAGACTGGATTGGTTCTGCCCTTCCGGGGCTTCGGCTATCCAAGATGTTCGCGGTGGAGCGGGCTCACCGCTCCCTTGGTCCCCCCCCAAAACCTGGGGCGCCGCCTAGGATGCTGATCGCTCGCCTGTTCAACTTCAGGGACCGGGACATGATCCTACAGTTCATCCGCAAGCATGGTCCCCCCAGGTTCGAAAACCAAGAGATCCATATCTATCCGGACTACACCAAAAAGGTGCAAGACCTGCGGAACGACTTCCGAGGGGTCAAGCGATGGCTGCGAGATCTCACCTTAAAGTACAGCTTACTGTTCCCGGCCCGCCTTCGGGTACAACATGCGGACAGGGTTCACTTTTTCAACACCCCGCGCGAGGCCACGGAATGGATGGACTCAATGGGCCTGGAAGGCCGAGACCAACAGCAAGGGTGGCAAGAACAGCGACGACGGAGCGGTCGACAGCGAAATCGGCGCAACCGCACTGGAGGACAACGATCTCGGTCACAGGGGGAACCAGACTGGGGGCGCATAATGGTGGGGCGGGATGGCACCCTGAGAGAGGAGGTGGAAAGCCTACCGACACAAAATCAGTTTTCCCCACTGTGCCTAGTTCAGGAAACTCAATCGGACCCGGAAGGCACGGCTAACCCCACTGCTAGCGGCTCATGAGCCGCCTTTATACAAGTGCACGGACCGCTAACTGGATAGAGATGGGTCGGCGATACTGCACCAGTCTTTGTAAATACGGCCCCCACCGTTGTGGGGGCCGGATTCTGCTGCGGGCCTTCAGAGAGAGATACTCATTGGAAGGGACCAGGGGGGAGGGGAAGAACGTAGCTACAGTGATGGGGCGCTATTCCGCCATACTGCAGTTTTGGCACTCCAGCTGTAGTGTGCTGTGTCGGCCTGGCTAGGCCATTGGTTGGGCGGGGCTGCCGATCATTATATAGAACTGCATGGCCACCTGCCTACTGTAGACGAAAGGGTAGATCTATGCCTAGATAGGATGTGAAATGTCTCAAGAGGGATTGTAACACCCACGAGGTAATCTGTTATCTATGCAAAAAAGATTATTTAAGTATGCCTTTTCCCTGTTTCTTGATTGTTTAGGCAATGTTGAAAATCAATAAAATAAATTTTTAAAAAAAACAAAAAAAAACATGAAAATGATACAACAATTGTACTGATAATCCAAGAACACAGGACCCCTAAATTCAAAGTCAGATTGCCCAACGTTATGTGTAAACCTCTCTCTTTTGCATTGAGAAGTCAATGACAGGCCTCTTCATCAGAATGAATCACTAACATATTGAAACACTCTATCTTCTGTTGCCATGAACCTCCACCAAAGGGCAAGCTGCATCAAAACCACACAACCGGTAGGGAGACATAAAACAAAAAGTCAAATTCCTGGCTTTCAAACTAGACAGGTTGTAGTAGGCTACTCAACGTTTCTGTTCTGGCTATGGCAGCCTTTATGATATTTATGGGTGTGGAGACATCTTTCTATCAGGAGAACTATCAGATATGTGCTGTGTAAGGAACGCTAATTTGCTCTCACCTGCTGTTCTGGCATTTCATTTGGGGTGTGCTGTTGAGGGTGGAAGCCAGTGTGTATCCACTTGATGACTTGTGAGCATGCTGTCCTTTTCGTTGTTGGGCAATTGGAGGTCCGACTGGTCCTGTAGCGCTTGTTGGAATGATGGAATGATAACATCGATGTAGGACGTACATCGCGTGGAGGAGGAGCAGCGTGCTAACTAATGTTACTGTTTGTACCACGCTGGTCAAGTGATGCTTGGGGGAATGATGACATCGATGTAGAACATACATCGCCTGAAGGAGGAGCAGTGTTCAGAGACTATTTTCAAGTTTCTGAATACGCTGTTACGTCAGTTCTAATATGAAGGCTCATCGCGATGTCGCATAGGCGCATTATTTCTCTGTTCAACGTGGAAACTGGTACGCTTCCCTGTCTGGACTCTGAGTGAGCCTAGCGTGAAGAGCAACACATATGCGGGGACATGTTACAAGACAATGTGGGAATCTAGTGTGAAGCAGAAACTGTGGTTATCTTGCCGTACTTATCGGACTTTGGATTGGTACTCCTTACAACTGTTGCTGGTGGTCTGTGGAGCGCATAACATTATCGCATGCCCTTATGCTACTGTTTTGTTGGACTACATGTTTTGGGACATCATGAGTACTTTGGGCTTTTGACGTGATCCGGAAACTTATTTTTTTGTATTATTTTTAGCTTAGAATATTTTCTGTGAACATTATCGTCATAATTTGTTTTTTTTGTTATAAAAAAGGAAATAAAAGCAATTTTATTTTGAGTGCAGAGGGCACAAAATTTAGTTGTTTTCATAGCTATAATATTTGGGAGACTATTCCTGTTTAATTTCTTCTTGGTCAACGTATTTCGAGTGCATTATTTGGTGCTTTCTTCATGTTAGAGTTCATCAACTTGTGTAGCATTGTGAAACTACAGATATATTCCTTGGGCCAAGTATTTTTAGTGTGTGCAAAGAAGTTTAGTAGGTAAATGGACAATATGCAGAGTGTACAACCACCACCACCATTTTTACAGCTCCCAGGAGACCCGCCAGTTAATTAACTGGTGAGTCTCCTGGGAGCTGTAAAAAATAGGTATGGTATAGGGCCTTTACTAAATATTTGGGTAGGTGGGGGATACCAGATTCAGTGCTGAATGGAAAAAATTCCTTCTTGAACACAACCTGGAATTTGAGGGGTAAGCTGCATCAGAACATTTACTGCCATTGGAAGTTAATGAAGGTGATGATGCTTTAGATGAATTTGAAGAGACTGTAGCAATGTTGGAAAAACTGTTTGATGTACAGGGAGTATAGCAGTGTCAAGGCACAAATTCTTAAAAAGGAAAAAGAAGTCTGATGAGAGCATTGAATTTGAAAATGAACATGACCAAATAGTGGGACGTTGCAGAGATAAAAAAGTACAGGAAAAATTAAGCTGAAAAATCCCTCATTATAAGAGACATTTAGTATTCTCAAGAGCATAGAGCTATCTCAAATGGCGTCCAAAGAATTGGCAAAGACAGATAAAGCTGTTGTGGGAGTAATTAAGGAGCATTGGGAAAAATAAACCAATGCTCATACATTCAGCAAGTTTCCTGTTTCTATGAAAGCGTAGAAAAAAAGTTGTCCGCAGAATAATGTTTGTTCCAAGTGTGTTTTTCTCTCACATTTTTCAAATGGCTGTTTTTGTCCTGCTAGAAATGCTTCTTGTCGCAACTATGGTAAGCAAGGACATTTTGCTAAGGTCTGTTTGTCCAAAGAAAAGGTCAATTTGGTATATGCAGATGATGTGAGGGAAGGAATCACTGAAGATGTAGTTAGTTCCATGAATGATTTGTTTTTGGTTGTGAAAGATGAATGAGACAAATGTGTGGATCCATACCTGGATATTGGGGTAGATGGTACATTTTTTAAACGTTTAGTAGATTCAGGTGTACGTATGACCATGATAAAAGAGGAAGTATTTGATCAAAAATTGGTCAATAAATCACTTGAGTCACCTGATAGGTCTTCAGAACCTTATGAGGGTAGGAGGATTGAACTGGAAGGCTTTTTTTTAGATGAGTTTGCAGTTTAAAGACAGTTGTATCCAAGGCAAGGTCTACTTTGCCAAGAAGGGTCTCAACTTTTTGGACCGGTACCACCAGGGTCTCTTTGGAATGACATTGAGACCAGGAACCAGAAAACAAGCGTCTTTGGTGGGGGACAACAACCATTGTAATACAGGAGTGCGGACTAACATGTACAAGGACGTTTTTGCTGACAATGTGGGATGCATCAAATGGTTCAAGCATTTGATTAAGGTTAAAGCACAGACTATTCCTGTTAATCATAAATTGCGCAATGCACCATACAGTGTCAGAGATGATTTAGCGGATGAACTTAAAAGGATGTGTGAGTGTGGGGAGATGCTTGATTTATCCATATTGCTTTCACCATTGGTGGTTGCACAAAAAAAAATGGAAACTTGAGGGTATGTATTGTTTTGTGCAATTTAAACATAGAGATATGGGTTGATACTCATCCTTTGCCAAGGATTGATGATATAGTGTGCAGGTTTGCAGGGGCCAAGATATTTTTGAAGATCGATTTATCGTCAGCTTATCATCAAGTGGAGTTAAACGGTAGTTCTAAACATCTAACTGTGTTTGTGTCTCCTGTGGGCCCTTTCCAGTTTAGAATGATGGCTTTTGGTCTAGCTTCGGCAGCCACTGTGTTCCAGTGAATCATGGAGAGAGTTTTGGGAGGGTTGGAAGATACTGCGGTCTTCCAAGATGACATGGTAGTATCAGGTAAAACGAGAAAAGAACATGCCAAATGTTTGAAAGAGGTATTGAATAGATTACAGGTGAAAGGTATAATTGATAACAAACAAAAATGTGTTTTGGGAGTTGAGTCCATTGAATATTTAGGGCATTTAATCTCTGGAGATGGGGTTGAACCAATCCTTGGTTTGATTGAGGCAATTGTTAAGGCACCTAGTCCCACATGCAAGGACCAGATTTTCTCGTTTCTGGGAGTTTGCGAATTTTATTCTAAATTCATTCAGAAATTCACTGCCAAGACAGAACACATGAGGGAATTGTTGAAAAGGAAGGTCACATTTGACTGGATTGATGATTGTCAGCTAGAATTTTAACAAATTAAGGAAGAACTGCTTATGCTCAAACTTCTGACACCTTATGATCCTTAGACAGAATGCATTATCTCAGTGGATGCAGGTTTGAGTGTTTTAGGGGGTATGATCATACAAATTAAACAAGACAAAGAACATCCTATTGGCTTTGCCTCTCATGCTTTACATCCAAGTTAAATGAACTATTCTGTCATTGAGAGGAAGTTATTAGCCTGTTGTTGGGCATTGAGAGGTTCAAATGTTTTTTGTGCAGAAGATCGTTTAAATTGCTAACAAATCATAAACCGCTCATTTACATATTAAGTCGTCATTTAGTTGAAGATCACATGCCCAGGATCACTAGACTAAGTTTGAAATTGTTACAGTACAATTTTACTGTTGAGCATATTCCAGGAGGGAAAAATGTCAGGGCGGATTTTCTTTCCAGGTCACCTTTGCCATTGGGAACTGAGGATTTGGCTGTTCCTGACAAAGATGAAGAATGTTTGATTGCTGTTGTGGATGAGTGTACCAGCAGTGAATTCTCTCAGAGGGAGTGGTTTGAAGGACTGAAATTGGATAAGGTGCTTAATACTGTGGTGGAACACATAATTCAAGAGTGGCCAAAAGCAAAAAACTTATCTGCAGATATTCAGCCTTAGGCTTTGATTGCTGATGAGTTGTCCTTGGAGGAGGGAGGCGTGAACATGCGGGGTGATAAATGCATCCCACCTGAGAGACTAAGAGCACGTATAATATAGCTAGGGCATGATAGTCATCTCGGGCAGGCGAGTACCAAAAGGAGAATTCGAAGAATTTACTAGTAACAAGGTCAGCAAAACCTTTACCCCGCTAAGCCAAGCTGTTAAACTACTGATCGGATCTTGGTTGAAACTTACAGTGGATTTTGTAGGCCCGTTTTACATTTTCCCCAACTAGTAGAAGTATGCTGTTGTGGGTGCTGATTACAAAAGTGAAAGTTGGGAAGTACAGCTCATAGCTGATCCCAACACTGAATGGGTGATAAAAAAAATTCAGGGCATGTTTCCAAGGGAGGGTGTTCCGAAAGAAATTATATCGGACAATGAAGCCTAATTTGTATCTAAAGAAATGACTGAATTTTTGCAACAATCTAACATCCTACATCGTAGGGTGGCTCTTTACCATCCCAAGCTAATGATTTTTTTTTAATGCATGAACCGCGTGCTAGTAGAGTGTATACAATGGGTGGTGAGTAACAGGACGGAGGTGATGAAGGCGGTACAAAGCATGCTTTGAGCATATCGCATTACCCCTAAACAGGAGTCCAGAAAGAGTCCTTTTGAGCTGTTTCAGGGGAGAGTGGCTATGTTTGAAATTTGTACCGCTTGGATGAGGAAATGGGGTTTGTGTGTTATGCTTGAAGGAAAACTTGAATCTAAAGGTGAACCTGATGGTAAACATATCCAAAGGTGAAGATGGATCAACAGGAGGGACTGAAGGATGGAGGAAGGAGGAACCCAAAATCCAGGTGGGAAATTAGATTAGAATCAAACATCCGCACAGTCTCAAAGGGATTGTCAAAATTTGTTCCACCAGTAAGAGTAGATGCTGTCTCTCATTATGCTGTGAGAGTTAACGGCAATATTCGGTGGAATTTTTCCAGAGTGTACAAGGTGCCAAGACAAATATTGTCTAGGATGAACATGCAAGAAATGATGAAAGATTAGAGAAATGGTCCATTGATTGAACCATCCAACCAACAGTGTGAACTGCGTAAAAGTAGCAGAAAAGTCAATACTCCAAAACGTTTTGGATGGTAAAATGTATTTATTTGGAAAATTGTAAGAGATGTTTTATTTGATCAAGAATATGTATCTTATTTTATTTTGTATTGTGCGTTCTCAGGTTTTTATAGAGTGTTAAGTTGTATATAGGTTTTCTTTTTAATGTTCATCTCTTATGTTAGACTTACCGTTCTTCTCTGTATTATTTTCTTCGCATGTTCTTTTTCTTTCAACATTGGAAAGGAAGGAGATGTCGTAGTAGGCTACTCAATGCCTCTGTGCTGGCTTTTGGCAGCCTCTATGATGTAGGATGAGATGTCATAGAATGTTGACATTTGAATGTACAGTTGGGCTGAGGCACATTCTCCAGGGAATTGTGGAGATGTACAGTCAATAAAGTTGTAATTCCCTACTCAACTGCCTCTGAGTAATTACAACACAGGTTTTACCAAATGAACTAGCATATAGCTAAATTGACCATTGTAGTACCTCCACATGCAATGAAAAGTCAAGAAAGGTCTCTTCCACAGTGAAGTATACCCTGATATAATCTTTAATTATACCAAGATTGAGCTGAGTCAATAATAACATCATCAAAGGCTACCATGACCTTCCTGTCCAAATGGCACATTAAACAATGCAAAACACTAGTCTCTAGCACCAAGACTTTCAGTAACATCCCAGCTGTCTTCAAAGACTTTATCCTGACTTCAAGTAAATATTTATAATGGTTTGAAGTAATATGCAAATGCTCACATTATTTACCTATCCTGGAAAATATCATACTGTATACAATCCATCATGCTCCAAATCATTATAAAGGGAAGGCACAAATGGGAAAATGCAAAAACACAACCCCGCAAATCCTATACCTTTATAAAGCATCCTAGGAGTTAGAAAACCTGCTTCAGACAGGGGCACTGCCCATGGAAGATATTTTATGTTATGTTAACAATATTTCTATAGCGCAATACTGCCTGGAGGCATCTAAGCGCTATTCAATTCAGGCTAGGCATATTACGGGTCCATGAGGGTTATCGGGATCTGAAAAGCCAGGTCTTTACCGCTTTCCTGAAAGCTAGAAGACTGGATGTTCCATGATTTAGATGCTTCCAGCACTATGCTCTTTCCCCCCAATCATACTTGTTTGTACCTAGGTAGTATTAATAAATTAGCCAAATCTGCTCGGAGATTTCTGACAGGGAGATAGTGTTTGAAACTCTGGTTCAGAGATTCGGGGCCAAGATTATGGAATGCTTTATAGACTAGACACAGTGCCTTAAAAGTTAATCTCTGTTTAACAGGAAGCCAATGCAGACTTTTTAATTCTTGAGACACTGAGCAGTTTTTGGGGATTTTTAACAGAAGTCTAGCTGCCGCATTTTGTAAAACCTGAAGCTTGCTGATATTATACTTATGAGTGGTCAGAAGCAGGCTGTTGCAATGGTCAATCTTGGACAGAATTAGCAATGTGACTAGTGTCTTTTGTAGTTATGTGGTATAAAGGGCAAAATCTTTTTAATTATCCTGAGAGTGTAAAAAGTAGAAGAAGTAAGTTTATTTACCTGATCAGCATAGTTGAGTCTGTTATCGATAATCACCACCAGGTTTTGAGACTTTTCCACCGGGGGTGGGGGGGGAGGGAGGGGTTGTATAGGGGCCATAATAGTTGGCCAGACTGTCGTACCCCAAAAAGACGACTGTGGTCCAAAAAGTAGGACTTCTGTTTTTCCTGCATTTAATTTTAGCCAATTACTGTCCATCCAGTTATGGATAGCTAGCATACACTCATGAAATCTACACTCTATGCCTATATCGTTCTTTCCTATAGAGACGACAATTTGAGTATCTTCGGCATAGGATGTCAGAGAGAACCCAAAGTTTCTTATCAGATTCCCTAATAGGGCAACATAGATATTAAAAAGGGTGCCCTATACTTTGAAATAAACATTGCAGTAAACATTTCAAGAGCAGAAAATATTTTACTTGGTTTATGTCAAACAGTTATTAGTAAAGGAGAGCCTTTACTATTTCAAAATGAAGGTGAGGCCAATTTCTATGAAGTTAACAACTTTGAACAGTGTTAATATTACTTAAGGTTACCTTTTTGAATTATCCACTGGAATTGTTGCTTTCACATGTGTTAAGAGGATTTTCCTAACATTATTAATATTATTACTATTAATATGAATATTACATGCATTATTACACTTGCTAAGTGTGTTTTGCCATTTGTTACTGGTTTAATGTGGCAAATTGATTGTTGGTTACAATTGCCTTACTATTTCCTAACTTCATTTTTCTCATAATTGCATCACTTCTATATTTCTTTCAGTATATCTTTGTATTTTAATTATAATATGTTTTTAAGAAAACAAATAAAGCATTTAGAACAAGAAATAGGATGATCCTGGCTTTTGAATATTAAATAATATTACTACTATAAGTACTATTACTACTACTAATATTATTAGTATTATTATTATTACCCACTAGAAAAGTTGTAAAAAATTTGGCCAAGTGAAGAATTGTAATATTTCAAAACGTTCTGATCTGACGAGGACCCAGGAACAATTTTTCGACGTAAAAGCAATCCACTTTTACCTTGGCAGAGCTCAGCGCATTCATCCACGCATCAGCATAATTGACACCTGAAGGATAAAATCTAAATGAAATGAAATGAAATGAAAATAGGTATTTATAAAGCGCGCGGCTACTCACAAGGAGTGTCCCGGCGCTAAAACCACCAAAAGCTGTAACAGAAAGAGGCTAAACCCCTGTAACCCGGGTGCTATTGCTGGAACAACCATGGGGCATATTAACAACACGTAGCGATAATTATCGCTAAACGCACTTAGCGCGTTTTTTTCTATCGCCGGCTATTGCTGGATTTTATCGCCATGATAGCGCTGTATTACCAACGCTTTGCGCATTGGCGATATAAAATCCAGTGATAGCAGCCAAAAACCCCTTCAACGCGTGAAATCCGGAGATAAATGATCAGCGATAATGGCAGAGCTCGCTGATACTGAAGTGTGGATTTAACTTCACAATCCACCTCCCATAGAACATAATGCTAAGTCTGCTTTTTTGCAGACGTTAAAATCAGGCGATAATGGGGGCTTAGCGCGAGTTCAGGCATCACTTCGCGGGTCCCCTGCCGGCTTGTTAATTTGGCGAAGCCGTGTCAGCGCGTATTGCAATACTGTTTTCCTCAGGAACGCCTACTTTGCATCTAATTAGCGATGCAAGGCGAGGCGTTAGGAAAACTGCTGCTAACATGCGCTAATGCATGTTAGCGGCGCATTGTAAATATCGCGAAATTATGATCACCGCTTTTCCGGCGCTATGCGCCGGTAAAGCGGCAATATGTCCGTTGTTAATATGCCCCCATGTTTTTAATTGTCTCCTGAAAAACAGCAGATCCTGGGCCTGTCTAAGATGCAAAGGCAGGTCGTTCCACAGGCGTGCTGCTAAAACCTGAAAGGAACGTCCCCCTATCCGAGAGCGGGCAAACTTGGGAATCAGCACGAGGGAATGTCCAGAGGACCTTAGGACCCGTTGAGGATGATAACGTTGGATCCTCCTTCTCAGGTACATGGCACCCGTATCATGGAAAGCTCGATAGGCCAGCACTAAAGCCTTAAACTGGATCCTTTTTCTAACCGGGAGCCAGTGCAAAGCCTTCAGGAGGGGCGACATATGCATTCTGGGATTTACCACGTGGAAATTCTTGTGATACATGACTGTAGCATCTTCTCATACATGCATAGAGTGTTTTATCAGAGATTTTCAATGTAGTGTACCAGTGGTTGTCAGAGTGATAGTCATGTAATTCCTGTGCAAATGTGGTGGACGTACGGGTCATAACGTGGTAATGAATGAGAAATATTTGTGAAGAAATCCTCCATACTTTTCAGCATCTGAAAGCCACACTGTGTAAATGTTGCTGCAAGTGTTGGGCAGTGAAACAATGACTAGAGCTGTGGGATGGTGTAAAGGTTTTTTCTCCTCAACTTTGTGAAGTTATTTCTGCGCAAACTTCACCAAGTTTGCCAAAGTAAAAAATCATCTCCCACAAGTGAAATTGGGAAATTACACAAACTTTGAATTGCAAAGTTTTCCTTTTCACCCAACCACATTCTCACAGGCGTTGTAGGAAGGAGAGATGTGCTTCTAGAAAGAAGAGCGATAAGATCATTAGTGCTAAATCAGGACTTTCTCTACTTTCCTATACCTTATGGATGCATACTAACATACTAAATGCAGTGCTAGAGTACACAAATCCTTTGTCTTAGGAAACTGGGCATAAGATTTTTTTAATGAATTTTATTTTGTTAAGAATTTTGCCTAGTTATGCTTAACATCTATGATATGCGCTAGTTACATATACGTAAGTAGGACCGATTTGTGAATCTGCCAAACATGTGGTTTGTGACTGACCCCAGGACTACCACCTGGTACTGTTGGGTTAAAACAGATCTTCAGCAGAAGACAATAATAGTGATGAATGAGCAATATCCCTTGGGGAATAATTACTCTGGCCAATTCCGAGTGCCCAGTATTCCCACCTCCAGTGTTACCGGGTGCAGCAGTCCAGGCCTCATATTACGATGTTCTGAAACACACCTGTTTAAACTACTGGTGTTATGGGTTAGGAGCGAAACAGTTTCCACAGCACAGGGTAAATAGCCATAACTTCCCCGATCTGGAGGCAAATTCTGCCATAGTGCCCCCTTCTTCCCCCTACCTCAAACTCTAGGCAATTCATTCTGAGGCCTTATTCAGAAGGAAAAAGCTCAATGGGGGAAAATTCAAGATTTTAGAGGCATGATACGCCAATGCCTCCCTTCCATGATGTGCTTTAAGGATCTAAGGATGCACAAGGCAGCAAGCTCAAGAGGGGAGAAGCAGTTGGGTAAACTCATAAAGCAAAATAGTGCTGGATAAAAACAAGACCAATACTGGGTTTTGGTGGAATATAGCTACATACTGCGAAATATTGGTAACGTTTAATAAGAATAATACATAAATGCCCGTTCCTTCTGAGAGGTACTGTCCTTGAACATTATAGTTGGCCTGCCGAAAAATGTCATACATCTGCTGAGAATCATTAGTGTAGCTAAATAAAGGCATGTTAGCCATGTTGAGAATTGTTGACATTTTCAAATAGACGCATGGCTGGCCTGCAGAGAATGCTTTCCAACTGAGGATGTAAGTAGCCCATATTTGAACAGTATGTATATTTAGCGGTCTAATTAGACGTATTGACCCGGTTCAATGAAAGTATGGCAGTCCATTGAGAAATGTTGGCACTCATGTTACTGGGTGATATTAAAAGAGTGGAAGCCCTATTGAGAAATACTTGTATTGTTGATGAAAGTACAGGAGGCCCTTTGAAATATATGGAACTAAAATGTTGCTGCCATGATGGATCCCCAAAGTACATTTCTCTTAACTGTCCTATCATCTGCTGGATATTAAACTGAGCTATAACTAGAAAGCCATACATTTCCAAGCCCTCTACATGCATGAGATACCCGAGTATATATTTTATAGTACTAGTAGGAAACCTCCTAGCTGTGTTCAGTGATAATGTAGAAAAGGCTTGTTACAACTACATTTGGTTACTGTCTAGTGAGCACCATCACGTGGGCATTCAAAGTGAGGTGGTCATTTCAGCTTCTATGGTTTGGTTTCTTTTGCCAGGCTAAAGTGAAAGTGATGTATAGACATTTGCAAGGCAAGAAATAGAGAAAGCAATAGAGTGTTAAACAGAAACCTTTTTAACTGTAACTGGACTGCCACTGACTGCCTGAGGATCATGGCTGTGGCTGTGAATAAAAAGTGGGGGTGTTGTCTAGCTTTCTCATGCTATTGAAAATTGTGTTAGACCCAACACGACCCTCTAAGCCGCAAGTCTCCAAAGAGTTCATCAGGTGGAGTATACCCATCTTGTCTACCTCTCTCTCTGATAAATGTCCCATCAGGATGTCCACCACAGGTAGGGCCTGTGTAGCTTTGCCTGACCTAAAGTGTAGGGGAGACATGGCTCTGCACTCATGTCTGTGTGTACATGGTTTCTTTTAGTAAATTTCTAGTTGTCTATACCTTAGAACTGCCTTTAAAACTCACACACTTTGTATACGTTTGTTTGGTAGCCCATGCTTAAAAATGTACTTTTTTCCACATAATTCCCCCGAATTTCCTTTGAAGGTAAATCCCAAACCTCTGGGACTTATCTATCCACTTTTAAATTATTATCCTACCCAATGAGAATTCAAAGGCACAAATTGTTGCAATACTGCAAAGGCCACTTATAAAACTCTTTTTAAATTTCCATGAACATTCTCGGGGAAAAACCACCACTCTCTGCAGCAGTCTGCTTAAGTTTTACCATTGTGTCTGATCCTCTCTGCTTTTGATTGCTTTATTTTCTAATAATTCTAAATTATCATGGTGATAGCTATGTTTACAGTGGTCTAAAAGTGCAATAGAGTCTTTAAAAACAATATTGGAAAATTAATACGGAAGGAGAACCATGACAACTTACCAAGTGCATCTCCAACAATATATTTCTGACCTGGCCACGGTACTACAAATGCCCCAGTGAGCCATCCTTAGATGAGGTGCAGAAATGGTGTTAACATCTTGGTAGCTAAGTTTGCTTGGAAGAGTTTTCAGATTTATAACAAGAGGTGCTTGTGGAGCGCAGATCGTCTGGAACACAATCTTGTAAAGTTATTTTCATGCAAGACTGCACGGAAACAAGCAACTTAAAATCGGTATCTTACTTGCACTTTTAAGATCTCAGTTGTTGTGGAGAGCATTTATATCTATTTTGGCTTTCCTCATAAAAAATGTGCATAAATTAAAATATGGACCGCAATATGCTTGTGGTACGCGCTTGTGATGTACCTAAAGATATTCTAGAACATATTTTATAGTACTTTCTTCTTATATTTATGTATAAAGTATGTACTGATAAGGGCCTTTAGAGATTTTACACATTTTTCTACAGGCTGTAACAAAAAAAGTATGGTCTTGCCGGATAAACACTGGCCAGGTGACAACCCTAAATTGTAAAAATCAATCAATCAATTAATCAGGATTTATAAAGGACGGCTAATGACCTGATATGGTGCTTCCAGGTCCCGGACAGGAGCTACCCTATAACCACCAGCAACCTGGGGTAACCACTATATTAAACTATAGTAATTTCATGGGGATTTTGCACAAAAGAACCAAAGATTCAATTCTGTTTCACATTGTAGCCATACATTAAATCTCATATGTTTAAATGTGTCAATAAACGCACAAAAATAATTTTTATGCCAGTGGAAATTGTTAAGAAACACCCTATCACAAACTCCTGTTCGCAACAGGAGTGATGTAATGGAATTAAGGGTGCAGTTGCCTTAAAACAGGAAATTGTGTTTTCCTGCACAGTCACAAATGTTATGGATTACAGCTACGGCTTTATGCTTGTAACTCCCGTCAATGTTATTCACGATATGTACTTGAGTATATGGTACAGTACTCGGGTGCTTCGTCTAAGAATGATCAAGGTCCCATCAAAACATTAAGACAGCTAAATCAAAACCACTGTCTTGTCAACTTTGTAAATGTTAGAATAAGAATATTTCAATATTGGACGTCACAATCCCTGAAAAACCTATGATTGAGACTAACGTTTGATTCCTTTGCATACATGGGGTAGCAACTGGTTGTGAAATTTACCTATTTATTGTACCTTAGTGATTTTCAGCAATGCAGAGACATTTTAAGTTGTATCCCAGCGGTGATGCTTACTATATTCCATACATGTCTACATTTTACCTATATTTTCTAAAAAATAAAAAATAAATGTTTAGGACAATGCCGCCTATTCCTCTTCGAATCACTCTCTGTTTTGCATAGATGCTTAGAAGCTGCATAAAAGACCATCCATGAGCTTAGCAACAATCATTAAGAACGCCGTCTTTGACTGCACTACTCCAGAGTCCTGAGGTAGGCTATTGTGGTAAAAACTTTAAACAGACTCAACTCAATATATCATCTTCAAAGGAAAAGGGGTGAGGTGGCCCTGCAAATATTCAGACATGTGACTGTAGGAAAGTGCCAATTAAAATTTGTTATTACCCTCTTGTACAATGGATTTAGTGCATAAAAACAATAGAAGGGTTCGTACAAAATAAATTACGTTTTGCAAGCAATTGGGAAACGCAATTTAAGTAGAAAACACTAAACAAAAAAGAAAACAATCATTTTGGAAAATATTTGTAGGCAAATATCCAAAAATCAATCAGCCAATCAGCTGAACTAAGAATCAGTTAAAAAACATGCATTAGAGTTAGCTAACATTCGGGGACCTCTGACTCACAGTGTAGGGGCCTCCTAGATTCAGCAAGTTACTATAGAAAAGACGTTTTCTCCAGACCTTAAATAGTAAGCCTAGTTAAGGACACCAGGGGCAACATTATACATATGGCACATTTTCCTAGATTGCGCCAGCGCACCTTTTAAAATGTGTGCCAGGCGCAATCAAGGAAATTGCGCCACATTATGGCGAATGTGCTACCCCCAGGGCAGCAGTGAACTCGTGCTGCCCTGCGCATTCCTGTGAAAAACAGAGGGGCTACTTTGAATCCATTCTGTGTTTTCACAGTGCAGGCAGCAACCCTTGCAGGCAGGTGCAATGAGTGACTGCACCCGCCTGCAAGGGGATGTCTGGGGGTCCATGGGACCTCCCTATCCCCCCACCAAAGGGCTGCAATCAGGGGGCGCACTATCAGTACACCTCTTGAGAGCTTCTTTGCCTCTGCGCCCGCATCTGTACTACGGTGCTGGCCCAGAGGCAAAGGGATTCCCTCATTTGCAAGGGGCCATGCCCACATGCAAATGAGGAAATTCCCTCTTGAGGAAGCGCTGGTGCTGTATGTGCGCCAGCACTTTCAGTATTATAGAAGGGGATGCACAAGCGTCTGCTGCCCCTTCTGTAATACCAAAGTGCCTCCGGGGCGTGCAAAGCGGGTGCAAATGCCTGTTGCGCCCCCGGGGCACTTCCATAGTACGGACCCCAGGAAGACCAGTAACTGGAAAGCGGACAAATGGTGATATGCATTGCTGACAAGAAGGCTCCAACATACCCCTCATCAGCCACACCTTGGTAATGTTATTACAAATGATTCACCAAATGAGATATACTTCCACTGCCGATGTTAGACCTTGTTTGTGTGCGATTGTCCATTTTCTGTCCCATCTCTATCACCAGTCTTTGAAAGGCGTTTTGGTTAGTTGCTCTTTCCTGTCTACCAAGCACAAAATTCATGACTGAAGAAGCACTCTATCGCCTCCGCCAATCAGCTGCTCCAGTTCCCTCCCTCTGCTGCTTCTATCAATCTCTTGGAAGAGCATAACGGGGAGAAGCGTTTAGCTTCATCCTTCGTGTAACACAATGAGAAAGCAAAGCTCGTCACTTCCTGTGTCTCCTGTTTTTTTGTAAACAGCTATATAGAATATATGCTTCATCTCTAGTTATGCCAGGAGCTGCTTTCACATGCATTAACACTTTTGTGAGAATGAAAAAGAAGACGGCTGTCGTCATTGTCATTAGTATTTTCCCTTTTTTGCAGGCCCAAATTTTAACTTTGGTATCCAGACAATTAAAAACAAATGAAATGATAAGAGAAAGAATGAGTAATATTTAATAAAAAAAAGAGTACGTGTAGCACTTTGATGTGTGTGATTCTGTTTGTGTCAGAAGATTGCCTTCAAATCTCAGCTGATCTGAGAGGTGATTGGAAAGAAGAACTGTATTTGAATGACATACGATTGAAGAAGAACAGAGAACTAGAACGGAAATCTCGAACAAATAAAAAATCTTATTAAATACCGAGCTCCATGTGAAGTTTAAGGGGCACATTACGATACCCGGCGTAAATAACTCCGCCAGGCATGGAAGCGGCAAAAATCCGCCCGCACACACCGCCTGAACACCGACCACGCCATTACGATTACACAAACCGAATACCGCCATCGGCGGAAAAAGCACACAAAATACCGCCCGCCAACGTCCGAGTCGGAGACAAACCGCTCGCCACGGACGGAAACACGCACGACAACACAAAACCGCCCGCCCTCACGGCCGACACACCGCACGTGAAATTACGATCGCACCGACATGAGCGCGGAAAAACAACAAATATACCGCCCGCCAGCGCAAACAACGCCGATGAGAATCGACACGGCAGAAGCCATGGCGCCCACGTACCTGCACAGAAACCATCCGCACACAAAACCAATAGCACACAACATGGCCAACAAGTCCACACAGCAAGGCACGCACAAATACACAAGCACAGTACATATCCCGAAAACACCCCCCGGACAAACAAAAAATACAAAGGCCAGAACCCCAGACACAACACACCTGAAAACAACAGACCATGAGGACACACCCACATAGGTAAATACAAAAGCAGCACTCCCACAGACCACAACCCCTTGCTACATTGCAAACCAGAGAGGAGAGGAGAGGACACAGTGACACAGCAAGGACAGCAGCACACCACAGAAACGCACACATCACAACCACCACCACCACCACCACCACCAAACACCGGCACCACAAACCCCCTGCACATTACACAACACACAACGCACCAGCACCACAAACACCATGGCACCACAAAGAATGCCCAAGTTCACGCCCATTGAGCTGACGGTCATGGTCGACGAGATCATCAAGGTGTACCCACAAATCTATGGGAACATGGTCCAGCACACACCACTAGCCACCAGAAACAGAATGTGGAACCGGATCGTAGACCAGGTCAATGCAGTCGGGACCCTGCCCAGGAACAGAGTCGAAATTAACAAACGGTGGAATGACGTCAAGAGCCTGGTCAAGAAGAAGGAGGGCAAAAACAGAGAGCTGGCTGCCGTCACTGGCGGAGGGAATCCCGCGCTCTTCAAGACCTTCAAAGCGTGGGAGGAGAAGGTGCGAGTCATCATACATCCCGAGATCCTCGCCGGATTAGCAGGGGGAGTGGAGGCTGGTAAGTACAAACTAATGTATACCAGCACACCGCTATGTACTCACATGCACTACCACCATGCCACAGCTCCCAGGGACAAACACCCCCATGTCCAGCACACAATACACGACACACACATGCAACAGACACCACCACACACAGCCCAAACAGAACAACTGTAAGATGCGTGGGGACATGTGTACATTCAGCCAGCCACGTAACCACCAACAGGTCCCCAAATATGCCAGAAGCGCCACAACGAGCACCCACCACACCCATGTGTCCGCCACAGCTGCACAAACCGACAAGTAACAGGTAAGTGGCAGGAACACAAAGTGCAGTGGGTGGGACGGTGGACAGCCCAAGTACAACACACACCAGGCCCCTAGTCCCACAGCACAGCAAGGAGGAGCATCCCCCACACCCCACAGCCACGTGTCAGCCACCGCAGTGCACAACGACAGCCGAAAGGCAGACATCACGGTCCACAGCAATCGGTGTCAGTGGGTGTCCAGCCACCCCCACGACCCACAACACCCCCCACCCCCACAGACCTGCAACATGGAGCACCCCCCGCTTAGAGCCATGTGGCATCCAGTACAGTGCACGCACGAACAACTTGCAGGTGGGAAACTGGACAGGGCTGGATTACTGGAGGCATGAGGACCGTAACACGACCAACACATGGGACATGTCACGTAGCAGACGAACACGCAGCACCGCCCACCGTCACGAACAAGTGAACAATGTGCACACGGACATGAACCACAGACTCACACCTCACATGACCCATCACAGACATAGCAACACCCAAGGAGCCACGTCTGCATACACAAGCCACACTGAAAATAGTACCACACGGCAGCCACTGTGCAACTCATCACACACAACCGAAACACCATTGAAGTCCTGTCCATGTAGCCCCTACTGCCTGTCAACCACACACCCCACAACTACGCCTATGTAAGACAAACAACACTAGACGCAACAGAGCGGAACAACAGAAATGCACACGAACACCACTGAACCCATCAAACACACAGACACACCATGCACATACAACATACCATCCATCCCATCCGTCAGCCCCAGTCTCATGAAAGGCATGTCATCCGCACAGCTGCCACACATACAGCAGTCACGCTAAGATACATGCCCATGACCAACCATGTGCCAGAAGTCAATGAAGCGCACGACACACTGTGAGCAACAACACACAACATGGGCCACACCCCCCCACGAGCACTGCAGTGATGCACATGGCACAGGGCAGCACGCACACCAAGGAGATGGGACAACTGCAATACGTTGGCTTTCACACACAACCATCACTCACTCATAACGATGCGTCCAATGCCATGTCCAGTAATCACAACAGACAGCAAATATGCAGGCCATGTCAAGCATGCACACACCTCAAACCATGCACTGTCATGCTGCCACAACACATGTCACGTTCGGCACCCATGGCTCACAGCATGTACCCCAAAAGCATATTCCCTCCCAAATGCGAATCTGGGGCATGGCCCCCATGTTGCCATATGCGTTCCTAAGCGTTCCATTTGAACCCCAAAAGCAAAGTACAAACCAGACCCAGGATGGGCCAGGAGCCCGCATACACCAGAGTCACAATGAGTAGGGGCACAGCAACACACCCATCGGCATGGCCAATCCGTCCCATGCCACATGTGCACAGCACACAGTCCCATTGCCAAGCACACACAACTACAAATGCCACAGCCACACACACGCCTCCGGGAAACCCATGTACGAGATTGCACGAACTGCCAATGTCAGACGACAAATACATACTTCGCCAGGTGCAACACAATAACAAATCTCATTCTCTCCACAGGTGACGAACTGCCGGATGCTGGGGATGGAGACAGCAGCCAGCACAGCCAGCCCACAAGCCCCCAACGAGGACACACGGATGTGGAGGATCTCACCTCCTCTTCGGACACGGACCACCAAGCAGGCCCATCTGGTGTGGCAGGGCCCAGCCGCTCCCCAGGACCCCTCCTACCCACCAACCCATCATCCAGGGCTGCTGAACAGTCCCAGCCCCCTGCTGCCACTGTCGTTGCGGCCACACCCACGGTCATTGCGGCCACACCCACGGTCATTGCGGCCACACCCACGGTCATTGCGGCCACTACCACTGCCGCAACCGCCACCATCGCCGCACCGACCACCACCGCCACCACCACCACCACGTCTTCGCTGGCACCAGCCCCAGCGCAGGTGGTGGCCCGGCCGACTGGATCCACCCTGGGAGCCACAGCGAGGACCGTGGTGAGCAATGTGGCTAGTGGGCAGGCCGGTGGCAGCAGGACTGGTAGGAGGAGCAGGGTCAGGGAAACGCCAGCCTCCCCTGGGAGCCATGCCCTGCCTCAAATGGCCAGAGTCCTTGGGGCCTATGAGGAGGCCCAAGAACAATGGGTCAGGTCTGCTTCAGACACGCAGGAGGTGCTGGGGGTGCTGAGGTCCATGGACGCCCGTATAGGTCAACTCGTGGACCTCATGGGCCAGCTGGTGGTGGCGGTGAGGACACGGCCAGGGATAGCAGCTCCCCCTCCGCCACCACCTGCCGGGGCGCAGGGTCGAGCAGCAGTGTCCAGTTCCCCTGCGTCCACAGCCAGTGAGCACACCTCAACCACCAGCAGGTCGCAAGCAGGCACCCCCCTCGCAAACGTGGAAGGGGCCGTCCGAAGAGGAAACAGATCTCCCGGGAGGACTTCGCACGCTCCAGTCGCAAGTGAGGCAGCCAGCCAGCCTTCCGCCAGCCTTCCTTGACCAGCCACTGCATTGACTTGGACTACGATCCCACTCCACACAGCCATCTGGATGGCATGTGTGTGTTGGACTATGGACATAGAACCAGTGGGTACACCCTGAGCATCACGCAGCCATGACCGACAGCTCATTGTCACAGCACGCACCACTATTGTCATCACCTTACACACAATCACATGTCACAGTTTGTAATAAATGCACCTTTTTCACTAACTGCTGTTTGTGCCCTGTGTTTTATTTGTACGGAATACAACGGCCACCTTGGGCGGAAAGGCACCTGATGCGTGGCATGGCAATGGAATCCGGAGGGCCTGTAGGGACCTAGGGGTGGGAGACAGAACAGGAGCACATTCAATGAGTGTGTCACACACCCATCACACAGTACATGTCAACAACTACAAGCAATGTACACACATCGCACAGAGCAATAGGGCACAATGCCACAGCCACCATCAGTGGCATACTAACCTGGGCATGGAGCGTTGACACACAGCACGCAGTGAACAAAAGGCCACCCGGACACAGCACACACACACCTGCACAAATACAGACACATCAGCCGTCGTACATGGACACTCACCGTCAAGTGAAGTAGCGGGCGATGAGCTGCTGCCGCACATTCCCAGCTTCCTCCTCTCCGCTGTCCTCCTCACTCGAGCTGTCCTGGTCTGCGGGCTGGGGCCCTGGTTGATCTCCGTCATCCACAATGAGGGGGATCTGCTTCCGAATGGCCAGATTGTGCAGCATGCAGCACGCCACCACTATCTGGCACACCTTCTGTGGGGAGTACGCCAGTGCACCCCGGTGCGGTCCAGGCACCTGAACCTGGACTTGAGGAGGCCAAAGGTACGCTCGACCACACGTCTGGTCCTCCCATGTGCCTCATTGTATCGATCGTCTGCTGGGGTGCGAGGATTCCTCAATGGACTGAGCAGCCATGCCCCATTCGGGTACGCAGAGTCACCTGGGTGTGAGGGACACAGAGAACCGTTGCTATTCCAACTGGACAGGGGACAGCATCGCACAACCAGCACGCTACACCACTCCACATACTCACCGACAATACAGCCACGATCCTGTTGCAGATTGGCCATCAGCCGTGGCAAGATGCTGTTGCGCATTATGTGTGCGTCATGGGCCGAGCCTGGGAACTTTGCACACACGTGGGTGATCACCATGTCCGCAAGGCACACCACTTGCACATTCAGGGAGTGCGTGTGCTTCCTGTTGCGGTACAGGTGCTCAGTGGCCTGTGGTGGAACAAGGCCAACATGTGTGCAGTCAATGGCTCCAACGACGTGTGGGATTCTGCCAAGGGCATAGAATGCACCCTTCACTGCCGCCAATTCACGAGCCCTGGGGAAGCGGATGTACCTGTTTCGGTACAGCATCATGGCTGCCAGTACATCCCTCAGCACCTTGCTGAACATGGGCTGGGACATCCCTCCTCCACTGCCCACTGTGTGCTGGAATGACCCAGTGGCGAAGAAATGCAGGGCAGCCATCACCTTAGCCGTGGGGGTGAATGCTGTTGGATACACCCTGCGGGGACGGAGATGGGGTTCTAACATGGCACACAGTCGATGCAGGGTTGGCCTGTCCAGCCGAAACTTCCTAATAACCTCTGTATCGTCCATGTCCACCAGCAATTGGTATGGGCGGTCAATGTTCGGTCTCCGCCTAGGGAAATTGCAGAGGACACATGTCAAAGCAACACAACACATAGCAGTTTCGCATACACATCACTGACATGACTGAGCACGCACATGAGCCACAGCCCAGCTGTCAAGCTGGGACGGCACGGCCACAATACACTTACACAGGTCTCCCAACAATGGCAATGGCTAGTGAGACATACCACTGCCATGTGCATGCACATGGGGATCTAGGCCCCAATGACTTGCGGGGCGTGCTGATGGGGACTGACTGCATATTCGTCAAGCGGCAACGCCACGGCAACATGAGTGTCTGCTGAGCATGGAACTGCTTCCGAGGCTGGATGAGTATGGCACACGACGACGACGATGTGGGCACAGGCTGAGCGGCCAAAACAAGTGGGACCTGTGGCACGAGGGGATATGAGACAGTAGTAGGTGTCAGCACTGCACCCTATGTACAGCACTGTACGGATCACACCTCCCGAAACATTGACAGGTGTCCACATTGACAGCCCCATGCCAAGACGGCTGTGTGCTTGCAGTCACACGTCACAGGTGAGAGGTTACATTGCACGTGCCAGGTGGCAGACGTACATAGTGGGAGCTGGCTTGTGTGTGCATGTGTCTCCTGTTCAGGATCCACCAGATGGGCGCTGACTCTGTACTGACCATTGGACACAGCATGTTCCGTGGAAGGCTTGTGTGTGTGGGATGGTGGCACTGGATGTGCCTCCGTTGGGTGGGGGCCATGCACAGGGCGGGTACGTCGATGATTGCGCATTGTTGGTCACGGTGGGTGCACCAACTAAGATGTGTTGCCCTGTGTTCAATTCCTATGTCCGCATGATGATGGACTGTGGATGTGGGCAGACTACACATTGGTCGATGTGCTGTCTATATGCATGTGCCTTCACACCAGGCACAGCTGCCCCTGCACATGTGACCCCTGCTGGACTCGCTGCTGGGTCTGTGGAGCTGATGCACCTTCTGTGCGTGGGGCGGACAGCTCTCCTCACTTCCCTCATTGCGCATGTCATGACTTTGCCGAAGGTGACATGGATCATGGAGGGCCCACATGTACGCGTGGGTAGGCTACACATGATTGTTCACTGGTCGCCACCCCCAGTCAGTGTTTCGAATGGGAAGGTTGTCGTGCTGGTGGTATGTTCGATGTGGCGGATGGGCGGGCCTAGGTGCGGGCTTACATTCCGGACATGGGGGGTAGTTGGATTGGCGACTAGTTGCAGTACACACGGGACACGTCTCTTCCTTTCCACATCTGGGTCATCCCTTGTACTAACTGACAGTGATACAGTCATCTTCGCCCCAGCCCTCATGTCCTCCCCTCGCCCCCCCAATATGCATGCTCACCTGCGAGGCTAGCGCTTGCACAGGCAGCCCCAAGCTCGCACCAGAAAGGGCAAGGAGTGTATGTGTGGGTCCAGTTGCACGAGTGGGCTGTCTCAGGGTATGATGTGTGGCGGGACGCCGTCCACCTGCGTGGTGCCCCAAATGGAGACCCGGCCTGCATGGACTATGCATCACAGTCTTCGCCTTCCGGATCCGCCACCTGCGACACCCAGTGGCTGTGGCTGCCCTTGCGGCCAGGCCGCGTCCGTCTGTGGCTGATGGCCCACACATTCACTCTTTGGCCTCTCTGGGGAGGGCTCAGGGGTGGTGGCGCACACGCTTGCACTTAGTCGCAATGGCATGTGGCGTGGTTGGTATGATGGGCAATGGATGGGATGGTGCGAGCCACCTCCCGTGACGTCAGTGCTGCTCGTGCTGTGGTGCGTCCCCCTACACTTCCATTTGATTTGTGCCATGCTAGACGTTGAGGTTCTATTGCCTGCGTGATATGACCAGGAGGAGCGCGAGGAGACCTCTCACACACCATGCTCCACTGCCATCCCGTGCCCTGTATCGCCTGTGCGGATTGTCTATGTTGGGGTTACACCTGGTCGACTGGGGCTGTGTGTGCCTTGTCCAAGGGGCATGGCGGGCGCACAACAGGATCCAGCTTGTCCACAGAGGGTGGGCTGAGGTGCGCCTGGTACCGCTTTGTACGTGTGCCCGGCTGCTGTGCACACACGTGTTCACTCCCCCCGACAGGTGTCCTCTCACAATGCCCAGGGAAGCGGTGGTGTACTGTTCATGACCCCTCCCAACACGGCGTGCTCCAACTTGTCATGTGCGCATCTACCCGTCGCACCCACCCACCTGAGCACTGCGTCCATACGACTTCACACGACACATGTGTGTCTTCCACAGTAGTGCTACTCATTTGCGTTGACATCCAATACCAGTGGACTACATGGTCATGTCACGACTGCCGTGTACTTCACATACTCTCATCCTCTCTCATTCGTACTTGTGAAATGAGTCAGCGGAGACAGTTTTGGTTTCAAACATTATATTGAGTCTTCTGTCCTCTGTGATGCAGTATAGTGGACACTACTGGCAGCGGAATACATGTTGAGGATATACTGAGCATGATTGCAAATGGGATAGGGTGTGGGGTTACATGTGATTGGCTGTTGCATGTGGGATGTGGGCTTCAGAGTGACATCTGCTTGGCCAAGGCTGTGCTAATGTACATTTACGTATAGCTGCGGAGCTGCGGACTTTGACACAGACGGTATACATGTAGCCTACCAGACCGCTTGGCATCATGGGCACAGTCCATCTCAGTTCCATGTGACAGGTTTGCTGCGGTTGTTCCTCATGCACGCGTGCATGTGAGATGACATCAGGGCATGTGCTTGCGTGCATGCAGCGGCGTGCCACTTGTTGTTGCACTGTGGTGGTTACTGGACATGTCACAGTCACTGGGGTCGTGTTGTTGTTGTATGCACTTGTCGTCCATGCAAAGGTCCTGGTATGGGATTCCCGGGGCGGGGGTGGGAGGGGTGCAGCACCCACAGACTCCAGGCGACCTATTCATGTCCACTGAGCGGTGTGTGTGTCCATGGGCGCTGGATCCATGTCGTGTCCTGGTTGTTCGTGCAGTTCCGTCCATGTGGGTGCGATACACAGAGCCCATGCCACTGCCTCCCACGATGCATGCGGTGTTCCTGGATGTGATGGGGAACAGTGTGCATGTCCCGGTCATATCCGATGTCATGGCGATGTCGTTGATGGTGTGGTTACAGTTGCCGGTCGTTTGGTATGGCTGTTGTGGTGGTGACTAGCCAGTCCGTGCGGAAGCTAAGCATGGGTGCGGGGTTGGACATCATAGGTCACTCGGGGAACCTGCGTTGTGGTCCGACGTATTTACAGGTTGTCAGGTATGCGATGCCGTCCAGCAGGGCTTCCATGTCATTGGTGGTGTACATGTTTGCCAGCCAATGAAGCGGATGGTGGCTGTCAAGGTGTTGTTCGTAGGTTGTCCCTTGGAGGACCATGATGGGGCATGCTGGGTGACATTCGATGTAGCTGTTCTCGATGATCCGTCGTGTGGAGGCACAGTGGTCCCATTTCAGTGCGGGTGCGATGTTGGCCACATACGCCATGCCCCCATAGGCAGAGCAGGCCCTGTCGTGTGCGTCCAGGGGGAGGAGTAGTGGTAGCAGGTCCGCCTTCAGACATGCCGGGTTGGAGAGGCATATCTCGACGGGATGCTGGTAGGGACACCTCCGACAGTAGAAGACGGGCATGACGCAGCTGAACAATGTGATGCGGTAAGTCAGTCGGTAACTTACGTTCAGCAGGGACAGGAGATCGCATCCCAATGTATGGCACAGGTTGGTTTTGTACAGCTTGAGCTGTTCGGCGTAGTTGGGTAGGTGTGTTGCGGTTGCCATTTCGCAGCGGTTCGTTGAGGTGGCGTGCTCCGGCTGTGTGTGCAGTCTGCAATGTGCACGCTCCGGGGTTGCTGTGAGCTCTGTGTAGTCGTAGGGAGACAGGACTTGTGTTCTGTTGGCTTGTTTGGAGGACACGGGCCCTCTTCCCACATGCTTCTCAGACAGTTCAAGGTCAGTGCTGTGTGACTCCTTCCAATTAACTTGCATGTGGCCGACATGGGGGAGTGTTTTCTTCTTTCTTCCCCGTCCGTTGTGTGCTTCTGTGATATGCGCTATCTGCCCTGTGGTCGGTCTCCTCGGCATGCCTGTGTTGGTCTATTCTTGGACAATGGCTGTATTCACCGGCTTCTGTCGTAGGGCTGTGGTTTCGGAGTTGGAATGGAAGGTCATTCAGTGCTGTCTGCTCTCCCTTGTGTGGGCGGCAGGCTGCCTTTCCGCTCTGCGTTGGGCCTTGTGTGTGGATGTTATTCTTGGGCCACCTGTTGTCGGTCCCCGGGCTCTTTGGTGTTCCGTTTTATATGTCTTGTTCATATGTGCAGGGTGGTATGGGTGTTTCTGTGTGGTACTGGCGTTCCTCTTCCCGAAGGGGCCCTGCTTCTCCTAGTTGGTGTTGCCACCGCTGTGTGCTACGCCATGTTTGTTACACTGGGGTGTGTCCTGCTGTTGCGTGTCTTCACTGACATGTGTGCGTCGGTTGTGTGGCGTTGGGTGTTGTCCGTGAATTGGGCGTTGGGGACATGTCTGTGGCAGGCCTGTCACGTGTCATGTGCGTTCGGGGTGGGGCTGATGTGTGTGCTGCTTGGTTGTGTCCCTGTGTCTGTGTGCGACGCATGCATGGCGCTGCGGTTGGCCTCTGCGTTGTGCGCATGTGTGGCGGCGTCATCGGCGCTTTGGGGCCGTGACGGGGTGGTTGGTTCCTAGTCCCAGGTGGTGTGTACACATGTGTTCTGCGATGTTACGATTTGGCCTGTGTGTCATATGTGGATGCGATGGTGGATGTGTAGTGTACACGCGCTGGTGGGGGGTTGTCCGCTTTTTCCGCCCTTGCACTGTGTGCGCTGTTTGCATGCACTTGTTGTGTGTGTGCCTACCTGCGTCTCCGCGGTACATTGCGTCCTTGGTGGTGCATCAGCAGAAGCATGGGGAGGGCCTGCAGTGCTGGATTCATGCTCGGGGAGCCGCTTCTTCGTTGTCCGTGCTCTGCGTCCGTGTTACCGCCTCTCTTTCACGTGCGGTGTCTCTTAGCCGTGGGAGCCGTTTGTTTGCGGCATCGTAATTTATACGCCGGGCGGGACGTGTTTCGTCGGACGGTGTGTGTCAATTGGGCTGCGCCGCTACGTGTGCGGACGCACTTTGATGGCGGGCGGTGTTGCTGGCTTGCCGGCGGTGTTTGGCCTACTTTTCGCATCGTAATTGGGCGGGCGTGTGGACTGCTGCGTGCCGGCGGTAACTGGTGCTTTTTGCATCCGCCAGCATGGCGGTTGTGCTTCCGCCCGCCATCGTAATGGGCCCCTAGGATATTAAAAACAATAAAACAAGGAAAAAGAGAACCTAGGAAGAAGTATAAAAGGTATTTTTAGTGGACCATACAATCACGGTGCCACCAACTCTTTTTTCCTACTTTGAGCTAGAGTGTACCAAATTAAAGTTGCATGTCAAAACTGAAAACGAGAACTAATTAATAAGCATTCGCAAAGCCAACTGGTTTCTCTGCCAGTTCTTCACTTTCTAAGAATCCAACTCATTTCCAATGAACGCTGTTACCCGACATGCATTTATATGAGCTTTATGGACAGGTGAACGTCTTCAGATGACTGAATTTGTATGAGGTTGAAAGTCAGGTAGCACTTTTCAGAACTTTGTTTCATTTGCGTTTTATCATAAGATTTATTCACTATTTGGCACCTACTCATATGCAATGTTTTTGAAAAATAAACATTCCAACATGTGTGTATCGAACGACTGTAATTAATTGTTCACCTTGTTGCTATAAAAATAAGTTTTTGGGCATTTCGCACATGTACTGTGCTGTACTTTGTAGCTGCTTTATAAAATATACCATTAGGAGGTGGCACTGTGTGCTTTTGTTCTTTTGGCATTCAGAAACGATTGACTGTTATCTGGACCAGATTAGTGCCAGAACATCATAATCAAAAATATTATCTAACATAAAGACTGTGTCCTAAATATTGTTTCCAGAACTATTGCCCCAGTGGGTGTAGATTTTCTATTAAAATCTCTAGTGGTCAATATTTTTGTAAACAATATTTGGGATACAATATTTATTTCTGAACTTAATCTAAATCCGAAATTTCGGTGCGACACTGATAGCACTATTTGAGGTGAAAATCATGACCACTATTGGGAGTTTTGTTAACTTTATTTATTATATGTGCTGGCAATTATTTTTTACCATGTAGCATACGTGATAGCTGAACCACAACAGTAAAGGCAACATTGGACAAGCAAGAAATAAACCATAAAGGGTTAAGGACCAATATTGCCTTACCCAAATACTACACAGAGTTGATATAGGTGAACAGCAACCAAGTATATGCAATAAATAATTAGAATATGACGATCATCGCACTCTGTAATAACACTAAGCTAGTATACATATATACAGTAACAATCACAATGCTGGTAGAGGAGCACTGTTACATTGTTTTAATGCATTTTCATTATATATATATATATATATATATATATATATATATATATATATATATGTCAAACGGCACCAAAGTAGTGTTTTATATATATATATATATACATATATTTGGTCTAAACCCCTCACTGTATGGGTTACCACATCGAACTACGTTCAACAGCATGCAGCAGGTCTAAGTGCAGCGTGAGGTGTAACACATCTGCAAAGCAGAGGCGGGGTTGCGACATCAAGCCATTGGGAGTGGCCACAGTAACATCACAAGATTTAAATGACTCCCAGGTGAAAGGATCTGCTTAGAAACCGGCACTGATGAAAGCCTTACGGCAAAAACGCGTCTGCCATAGCGTTTGTTGGACTTTGAAAACCACGCGCAGAGACAGAATTTGCTGAATAAATCCAATTGTTTACCCTGAGCAGTGCGGGCTCATTCTGATTGGCGAGTGAGTATTGGACTTTATATATATATATATATAAAACCTACTTTGGTGCCGTTCGTGTAGTGTTTTATATATATATATGATCAAGGACACCGTCTTGTGTCCGAAACGCGTCAGAGACAGCACCGTTCTAATTAATGAAATAAATAAGAATTTGGCACCAGCTATACTTTGAGTCCATGTCCCTGCATGTGCGTGAATGCACTTGGGAGCCTTTTGTTCGATATATATATATATATATATATATATATATATATATATATATTATTCTCCAAAGATGCAACGCACTCCAATTTCCAGTTTTAAAGCTTTTATTGTTAGCTTAACTGGCTCCAACCAACGCGTTTCAGCCCAACGAGGCCTTTGTCACGGTCAGTGAGTCCCTCTTTTGTGTCACTATTTATACGAATCACCTATTGCCTTTAATGCAGCATTGTGGGAAACGTAGTGCTAGTTTATATTATACATGAATATTTACACTATTTACAAAGTTTTCCAGTTTTCAGGTGACAATTCATTACTTTACATTACAGTAATCAATCATTGCAAGCATTTCATTACATTCAGAGTTACCTTAATTAAACGTTTAGTACATTAAATGAGTCTTTTTTCTATTTTAAACTAAGTGTCTTGTTTTTAATGTCCATTCCTTTCCACTTAAATGGTCTCAATCCAGGTGTACAAAAAGTTCCTCATCATTATTGATCCCATAAGGGGTCTTGGTTCTTAGCCTGATTATATATCTTGACTCTGTTTGGCGTAGTTTCCTGATTCTATCACCCCCTCTTTCGTGGTTTTCTATGGCGTGGATTCCAAAGAAGCTCATGGCTCTCCAGTCACTGTTTTGACACACCATCATGTGTTTAGCTGTGGCGTAGGAAGTATCTTTATTTTTTACGGCTCGAATGTGCTCAAGGATTCTTTTTTGAGCATACATATTGTACTTCCTATGTATTGCATGCCGTATTTACATTGGATGACATAGACTACAAACTTTGTTGCGCAAGTGATAGTTTGTTTGATTTCAATCGTCTTGCCTTGGAAGTCCTGTATGTTTTTGCGATTCACTCCAATTTTACATGCCTTGCACGTGATGCATTTTACAAATCCCTTTTGCTGTTGGCGCAACCAATTCGTTGGTGTTTCTTCTTGAAAGTGGCTTCATACAATTAAGTCCTTTATTGATTTGGTTTTTCTGTATGTTATCATAGGTCTAGGTCCCAGTACGGATCCAATGTCCGGGTCATTGGATATCAGGTGCCAGTATTTTTGGATATTTTTTGTGATTAGTCCACTTTCTTTACTGTACGTCAGAATACATCTTGGCGTATTTTGTTGATCATTTTCTGTTGTCATTTTCTCCTTTTTAGTGATCAGAGTTTCTGTTCTTGTTTTCTTTTGTATTTTTTGTCTGCCTTTGCGTAATGTGGTTTCATTGTATCCTCTTGATCTTAATCTTTTTGATGTTTCCTTTATTCTCTCTCTTGCGTCGTCTTCTTTTGAGCAATTTCGTTTCATTCTAGTGAATTCACCGTAAGGGATACTTTCTAAAAGAGGTTTGGGGTGAAAGCTTCTACCATGTAATATGCTATTCGTGGCTGTTTCCTTTCGGTATAAGGTGGAATGAATTTGATCCCCCTCTATATATATCCAGGTGTCAAGGAAAGCTATACCTCTTTTGCTTGTTGCGCATGTGAACCTTAGGCCTAAGGTATTTTCATTCAGTATTTCAAAATATTCCGAAAAGTTTTCCTCAGAACCGTTCCAAATTATAAACAAGTCGTCAATAAATCTGACCCATAAAATTATGTTGTTCATCTGATTCTCATTTTGTGTATTCCAGGCTACTTCCTTTTCCCACCACCCCATCACGATGTTCGTGTAGTTTGGCGAAAAGGAAATGCCCATGGCAGTTCCACACTCTTGCCGATATAGGTCATGATTAAAGAGGAAAACGTTATTTGTCAAGCACAGTTCTATCATTGTCAATAACATTTTCGTGTGCTCCAATTCAGATATATTTCGCTGTTGTAAAAAATATGCACATGCCTTCAATCCTATGTTATGCTCAATTGACGTATAGAGCGAGACCACATCTATTGTTGCCATGATGTACTCCGGGCTCCAGCTTATTCCAGTAAGGATTCTCAGGAAGTCCCCCGTATCGCGTATGTAGGAATTTAAGCTTTGTGCGATGGGGGCTAGAAAATGGTCAACATATTCCGATATTTTCTCATAAAGGGAGTTGCAAGATGATACGATTGGTCTCCCTGGTGGTTGTTTTAGTGACTTATGGATTTTCGGTAGAAAATAAATTGTTGGTATTGTTGGCAAATCATTAGTCAAAAATTGCAATTCTTCCAAGTTCAATAGGTTTGCTTGGTTCCAGGCTTTTAATTTCACATTCAACTGCATTGTCATGTCATTGATGGGGTTTCTTTGGAGTTTAGTATATTTAGAAGTGTTTTAATTGCCTGTATGCCTCATTTTTGTATGCTTCTATGTCCTGTATAACAATATTTCCACCTTTATCCGCGGGCTTGATTATCAGTGTTTTGTTCTCCATTAGATTTTTTAGAGCTTTCCTCTCTTTACAGGTCAGATTTTCTTTTCGATTCAGATGTGTGAATTTTTTCATTTTATCCAATTCCTCTATGATTCCTTCCGAAAAGAGGTCGAATTTATTTCCAGGTGACATTGCTGGACAGAACCTAGATTTCCTCTTTAGACCAGTCGGGGGATGTTTGGTTGTTTCTATTTGTAAGTCCTGGACAATTTCTTGTTCTGTGACTTCTCCTTCGTCTAGATTGAACATAAGTTCCAGCATATTTTGTAAATCCGGTATTTGGTCTATTGTTAATGCAATGGTCTCATTTCCTATACTCTCTGTTGGTTGTGTAGTCATATTTCCAAGCTTTTGAAGCATGTACTTTTGCAAGTTTCAATTTCCTTACATATTTGTATAGGTCTATTTTCGTTTGGGTGTAGTCGAAGTGGTTTTCCGGACAGAAAGATAATCCTTTGTTTAATAACGTTGTTTCTTCCTGTGATAACTCATATTTAGATAAATTTACAATCAGATTTTCCTCTATTACTTCTTCAAACTGCGCAGGGGGTATTTTCTTCTTCCGTTTTCCTCGCTTTGTTTTTCTTGATTTCTTGAGGTTTCCATTTCCCCTCTTCCTCTGCCACGTCCTCGGGGTGTACCTCTCCCCTTCCCCTCCCTCTTTGTATTGATTGATCCATATGCATTATTCTCAGCTCGTCTAAAAAAGTCGGCTTTGCAATAGTTGTGTCTACCGTGGTTTGTTCTGTCTCACTTATGTCCGATTCGCTTAGTGCTTCCCCAGTGCTCCTATATTTGTTTGGTTGGTAATTTCTTTTTATGGCATCAAATCTTTTGGCAAAAGTTAGTATTCTTCCATGAGTATAATCCGCCTCATCCCTTTTGAATTTTCTTTGTTTGCGTTCCTCAATTTCAGTTTCATATTTTTCTAAACGTGTTTCCATATCTTTGCGCAATTTAGTTACATCTTCTTTATTTGTTATGGCCATAATTTGTTTTTCCAAATCATCTATGTCCTTTATTATTTCATCCAGGTCTATTTTGGCGTGTTTGATGAGAATCCTCATCATATTCATTGAACATTCCATGTTGTTTTGTCCCCATTCTTCAAGTAGCGCCATTTTTGTATCTGGATGTGTAGGCATGTGAGCCTAACTATAACGTCCCTATAATATATATATATATATGTATATATATATATATATATTATAGGGACGTTATAGTTAGGCTCAGGTTTCACTCGTACAAAAAAGCGAGTGACATTCAGCAGTTATAGTTAGCTGAGCTAATATATATATATATATATATATATATATATATATATATATATGTATGTAATATACAAATATGTATATATATATATATATATTATAGGGACGTTATATGTATATATATATTTATATATATATATATATTATAGGGACGTTATAGTTAGGCTCAGGTTTCACTCGTACAAAACGAGTGACATTTAGCAGTTATAGTTAGCTGAGCTAACTATAACTCGCACCCCCACAATGCACTGCTTATGACCTCACATATTACATCACTCATGACATGGTCAGTGACATCACACAAATTTCACTGGTTTTTTAAGAGTGAAACCTGAGCCTAACTATAACATCCCAGTAACCTTTGTTTTTTTTAGTGAATTTCTAAGGTTTTTTAAATGCTAATTCCTAACTATAACGTCCCTGTAACCTTTGTTTTTTCAGTAAATCTCTATGGTTTTTTAAGTATTAGTCGCATTTTCAGAGTGGTGGAGAAAGGGGGCTGGGCCTCCCACCAGCTCTCTGGAAACCCACTCTGTAGAACTAACAGGAGGTACCAAGAGGGCTTCTTGGCCCCCAAGGTCCCTTAGGAGTAAAGTGGACTTCATCCCCAACCAGTAGTGCGCCAGAAGATGAGTTTGCAGAGTCATGGAGAAAGGGAGGTGTCCTCCGAAGACCTCTTAGCAATCCCGCTATGTGGGACTTACTATAGGTAACAGGAGGGGTAGTTGGCCCCCAAGGACTACCCCTCCTGTTACTTCCAGAAACACCCACACAGTTGGATTGCTGAGTGGTTGTCAGAGGCCACACCCCCTTTCTCCATCACTCTGCAAACGCGGATCCTGATGCACTACTGGTTGGGGGAATAAGTTCACTTAGTCTTGCGGCCCTCAGGAGTAAAGCGAAATTCATTCTCCAACCAGCAGTGTGCCAGGAGGCACATTTGCAGAGTGGTGGAGAAAGGGGGTGTGGCCTTGAAAGACCTCTCAGCAATCCCCCTGTGTGGGACTTACTGGACATAACAGGAGGGCTTGTTGGCCCCCAAGCACCCTCTGGAGCAGGGGGACTTCATCCCCCAACCAGCAGCACACCAGAAGGTGAATTTGCAGAGTGGTGGAGAAAGGGGTCAGGACCTCCAGATAGTTGCTGGGCTTCTTTTTTTAATTCTTTCCTTTCTTATTTTAGGGAAAGGGACTGCGTGGCCCCCCCTCCTCTGGCTGATTTCAGGCCTGGGGACCCCAGCTCCCAGGGGCAGGCCTCAACTGTGTTTGCCCTGGTCCCACCCAGGGCATCCACCCACATCTTTTGGGGACCACGGGGGGAGCCTCAAGGCACAGCAGTCCCTGTTGGCTCCCCATGTCCTGCGGGAACCAGCATTGCTTTTGGACAGAGGGAGCTGCTAACATACAGCTCCCTCTGTCCAAAAGCAATTCTGCCATGCTTCGAGTAAGCAAGAGCATTTTTCATGCTCTCGCTTACTCGAAGCAGAGCAGAGTTTGCTATGGCTTGGTGGGAGGAGCCATATCAAACTGCAATGTCCTGGCGGTGGGCACCCCAAGACATTGCTTGATCCGGCCACGGGGGTGGTGGTCCCCAGGGCCATGAATGGCTCCAGGAGGAGGGTCGCACGGCCCTCCTCCCATCTTCACATTAGCCCTGGGGAGGTAGTGGTCCCTGGGGGCCCACGAGAAACCCCCTGCATTATTTTGTTATATTTGCCCCGGGGAAGTAGCAGTCCCCAGGGCTGCAGGGGAGCAGCGCGGCCCCTGTGTTTTTATAAATTATTGGCCATGGGGAGGTGGCAGTCCCGAGGCTGCAAGGGGATCAGCGCGGCTCCCCAGCACTGTATTAAATTAAATCCCCAGGGAGGTGACAGCCCCGAAACGCATTTCGATTTAAGTCCCAGGGAGGTGGCAGTCTCCGGGGCTGCAGGGGGCCGGTCGGGCCCCCGCGTTTGTATAATTAAGTGCCCCGGGGAGGTGGCAGTCCTCAGGGGTTTTCTAAAGCCTAGGAGGGGGCCTCATGAACCCCCCCTCCTTGATTGTAACATGTCCCTGGGATTTGGCCCACCCCGGGGCTTCTTATAAAAGATTCACGGGAGCCTGTGCATCTTTCTTTTTTTTTCTTTTGCCATGAATTTGCCCGCAAATTCCATATCTCGAGGTACAGAGTATTCCTACCCTGCCCACATTTCTTTTTTTTAAACTTTTTTTGTGGGACCCGGCTTCAAGTCAAGTCCCAAGATGGCTGCCAACACTTCCTGGTTGAACTGTTGGCAGCCAATCAAATTTTAGTAGGATCCGCAAGTCCACTGCAAGGAATAGCATCCCCAGATATCTATATTTTTTAAACCTAAATATCTTTGAAACTACTTAACGGACTTACACCAAATCACAATAAACACACTTTCTGGACCAACATATAGCTTTCTGCCAAATTTGGTGTAATTCCGTTCAGTGGTTTGGGCTGTAGTCGTATTCAAAAAATGAAAAATCCCCTTAAACATAACATGGGGAAAACGCGTTTTGGCCCCCCCTTTTTTCTCAGCCCCTGCTTGACGGATCACCCTGAAACTTTCAACAGAGCAGCCGAACCGAAAAGGAGAAGATTTTTGAAAATGTCATGAAGATTTCATCAAGCGGCGCCAGAGTTATTGGCAAAATAATAAATGCATTTTCTATGGAAACATTGGTGCTAACCATAACTAACTACCTATTGGCGACCTGAAAAACCAAAGGTTATAGTTAGGTGAAAATTAGCTGTGCATGGAGAGGGTGCGAGTTAAAGTTACCTTAGGGCACAGGTTATGGTTACTTGAGATAACTATAATTGGTGAATTTCAGTGTTTTTTTCAGTTTAAAATGTTACATTATCACTGAAATTCTCACATAAGTAACATACTTCAACCTTTGTTTTTTTCAGCGACTTTCTAGGGTTGTTTTACCTCGAAATGATATTTTATTACCATAAAGCTAACCTATCGCCGCGCACAACCAAGCAGCCAACTCCACACCATGCACGGCCTTCTGGCATGACCAGCATGTGGTTGGTCTTGCAGGGCCTGGCTGCAACACAGGCAGATTTACTGACTTTGTCAAATAGTCACAACACCAAAATATAAAAAGCTATTGGCTTTATCAAGGGGTGAGCATATCAATATATATAAAGCAGATCTGTCATCTTTTCTCCAAAAATCAACACTTTTAATCTGATATATATTTCAGTAATTCACACAATAAAATGTTTTTTATTACTGATTAATATAAAAATGTTTAATAAAGTTTTAATTAAAAACCATGTCTGTGCCTCTTTCTTTAAACATAGTTTTTATTATCACATCTTATAGGTGAAAATGTTACTGGCATAGTTTAAAAAAAATAAATAAAAATAAAGTCAATATGTCTCTATGTCTTTCTTTTAATATTTTTCAGCTCAGAAAATGCAATCACATAAACACGCACAAGAGGGCCTTATACTCCTGCTTAAGAGCATAGAGCTCAAATCAGTAATCCTTTAAAATAACATGGTAAGCTCTCTTCTGGCCAGGGCTTTAATGACCTAGGACGCTCACAGTTTTTTTTAATGTTGCTGGGGTGCTGCTGGACTCCCTGCAGCCCCCAGCAACATCTAACAAAAAAACCTTGGTGGTGCCCCTCCGTATTCTAGGGCACCACCAATCTCTGAAAAAATATTAAAAAAATAAAGCCCTTGCAGGGCATTATGAGGCGCTCATTCAAAAGAGCAGTGAATAATAAAGGAGCATTTCCTGCCAGGTTTTTTACATTTATTTCCAAGTGGGGGGTGGCACACATCCCAGCTTCCCAAACCTTTATGGCCCTGGACACCCCATTCCCGGGGCCTTTCTTTTGTTATTAATGGGAGTCGGCACTCTGCCCCCCTCCCTAAGCCTGTTCCCCGGTGCCTTATTTTTAAGGAGAGGAGGGCATGCGGTTCCCCTCTCCAAGCCTTTATGGCTCCAATTACCCCCTCCCCTGGGGCCTTTCTTTTTAAGGGGGGTGGGGTTGTGCTGTCTTCCTTCCTGAGCCAATAGTGGCCCCAGTGACCCCATCATCCAGGGCCAAAACACTCTTCTAAAAGGTAGGGCAGGGTGCATGGCCCCTTTCCCGAGCCATGAAGAGACTCAGGGACCCCATCCCCAGGGCCTTATGTGGGTGCCCCGGTGCCCATCTGGGGTTCCTACAGTACACTCTGCTGGGGGCCACAGGAAGGGAGACCCCGGGCTACCACGGCCGCACCAGATCACGGATGCTCCCATCCTGGGTGCTGCAGGAGCACGCATTGCTTCCCCCCGATGGGAGCAGCTGTGTTTGCTTGCTCCCACAAGGTCTGAGCAATCTAAGATTCCCTGCCCTCGTGAGCACGGGAAAGGAAACAAAAGTCTGACCCCACCCGGTGGCAGCATTTAAAAAGCTCTCACCAGCTGCAAACAGACAAGTTTCCCTGCCTATGTTCTTGGGGGCAGAGAAATTGTGTCCCAAGAGTGGGCTCCCTAGGACATTATAGTGGAGCCAGCTCCAGGGGATAGGGCCCCCGGTACCTTTTGAGGCTGTGGAACGGGAGCTGTGGGCATGCACCCTCCACTTTAACTAGGGCCTGGGAGATGGGTTTCCCAGGGCCTCAGTGAGGCTCATGGAGCAGGGCTTCACGCTCCCCCTTTCAAATGATGTCGGGGGATATCCCTACTCTGCCCCCCTATATTTTTTCTACTGATTAATCTCAGGCACAATACTAAGTCCCTGAGTCCTGTAATGGCTGCCTGCAATATCTTTTCTCATGTTGCAGGCAGCCAGTCAGAGCGTTCGCTCCCTTGGGTGCCTTACTCCCAGTGGATTGATTTGGCCCGAAGGAAAAGAGCTCCCTAGGCCAATTAGAAAGCTCTATTTTTTTTAATTGTGTTTGAGGGACTCTCACCAGAGTTCCTTAAACTCAACGATCCAGATATACAAATATGTTTGATCCTTCATATCTCAAAAACTACTTAATGGATTTACACCAAATCACAAAACGCAAGCTTTCTGGACCAAGATCTAACTCCCTGCCAAATTTAGTGTAATTCCAATAAGCAGTTTTAACTGTATCACTTTTTAAAAAGTCTACAGAAAATGGATAGGGGAATTCGTTCTCAGCCCCTGCTTGATCACCCTAAAACATTCCAAAGAGCTGAGATGGATGAATGTTTTTTTTAAAGTTTTGCCAAGATTTGTCAAACTGCCCCAAATTTATTAGCAAACAAAAAAACGCTCTTCCTATGGAAATGCAGACCTAACTATAACAAACCAGTGGCCACATCAATGTGTTCACTATGAGATACCACAATTTCATTGTAAGCCATGCCATGAGTCTAAAAATGCTGTGTTAGGCAGGATGCTTTTCCTAGGTTTTCCCTGATGTCCATATTTTTAGTGCATTCTTTTGCCTGGTGTAGTCTTCTCTTCTGTGAGTGACTCCTTCCAATGTAGCTGCGTAGTGGCCCCAGTATCAAGTGTCATGTCTTCTTGTGGATATGACTTACGTTGATGCAAGAAATGTATCCTTAACTCCACATAATTAATTTTCTCCTGAACCAGGAGGTTGTTGAGACTTTTTCACTTTCATTTGTGAAAGCAATTCACACCTGAAATAGGTAATAACATTACTGTATAACGATATTTTCTGGGAACTTGCATATTTAAAGTTGCTGATAGTAGCTCCAATGTTTTATGTCCCAAGGTGTTCTTTAACAGTAAGCTATTCTTAGTATGTTCCTCTACTAGACCTGTCTAGAAAGTTATCCAAGTGTCAACAACTGTGCAAAAAGAAGTTGTGAAAGAATAATAGAGAGTACCATGTTACCCTCAAAGTTACTCATAGTGTTTTTCCATTAACAGGCATGCCCCCAGAATACCAGAGGTATCAGAGCAGTGCAGTGTTCATCATACAACAACAAGCCCTTCATGGGGCGATTCTATGAGTGGGAACCGTTCCTAGAAGGTAAGGGAAGACCATTTACCTAATATTTACTTTACACAACATTGAAGATGGGCTAATGCACACTATAATGAACCACCTGATGGTAATATAGTAAATCTCTAAACTGTAATTTAATTTCATGTGAGCACTGAGGATATTTAGAAAAAGTTATGTTTTGATGTAGGGCTTTTGAAAGACTGTGTTTCATTTATTCCCTTCTGTACTCGCTCTTGGTTTTTAAATAGTACTTTTGTTTCAGAGCTGTGCCACATTGATTTGCTTTGTTTTTTATAGATTTTCTGCAGCTATACAACTTAGACAGTATGAGGTTTTGTGCATGAAAGGATCATTGCATATGTTTCTTCTTAAAGGTTATGGAATTTGCTACTGTCATCCCTATAGTGAGTGATTACAACTAATAGTATGTAATTTTTATTTAATTGCTTTTTATGTAGTGCGGTTGTGACCCATGGGTGAGGGTTGCGGAGCGCTTTACATAGTCGATATAGTCAATAGATAGCTGGTGGTCCAAATCAGAGCATTAGCACAGTGAGGGGAAATGAACAAGGTTAACATTGTTATTGCTATTATAAAACATGAACATTACATAGTAATTAGGGGTGGGCGTAACTTGCGCAATTCCTTGTAGCATATTTACGTGAAATTAGCTAAACATTCCACTAGATTACATGAAATTAGTAGCAACTTTGCTACCCCTAAACTGAGAAAAATCCTAACTTTAAGACTTTTGGTATTCACAGAAGGCATTTAGGAGTCCTAAAGTTAGGAGTCCTAACTTTACTACTCCTAAACTGAGAAAAATCCTAACTTTAAGACTTTCGGTATTCACAGAAGGCATTTAGGAGTCCTAAAGTTAGGACTACTAACTTCTGTGAATACCGAAATGAGTAAGTTCATTCTGTGAATACCAAAATGAGTAAGTGTATTCTGTGAATACCAAAAAGTACTAACTTTACGTTTTTGACGTAAGTTAGTTCTGTGAATCAGGCCCTAGGTCCCCCCCGACTCCTGCCCTATCAGTTAAAAGTCTGGGTGTTATCATCAACAACGACCTTTCCTTAAAAACTCATGTAAATTCCGTGATCTCCGCATGCTTCTATCAGCTGCGAAAGATCAGGAAAATAAGAAGACTACTCACCCAAGCAGCTCTGACCCAGGTGATGATATCCCTGGTACTATCTCGCCTCGACTTCGCCAATGCTATTTACCTCGGCATACCACTCTACCTCTCAAAAAACTTCAATTGGTACAAAATCAGGCTGCCAGACTGATCTGCGAACAACCCAGGTGGCAACGTGCTTCCCCCCCTTTTAAAGAAGCTGCACTGGCTTCCCATCCCTCAACGTTGCGCCTTCAAAGTCGGCTGCTTGCTGTTCAAATCGCTGTACGGTCAGGCCCCTAAATTCATTGACAGCCTCATCTCCCGCTATACTCCTTCACACAACCTGCGGTCAGCTCATCTTCAACTTCTGGTTGTCCCCTCTTTTAAACTCAAGCGCCAAGGGGGTTGCAGGTTCGCCATTCTAGCCCCTAAACTGTGGAACTCCATCCCCTTGGAAATCAGGTCTAGTCCCAATTTATTGAGTTTCAGAAAGCCTCTTAAAACTTGGCTGTTCACTCAGGCTTATTAACTTCTCCTCAGAGTTCGGTCCCTAGACAGCGCCATGAAACCAATCGGTGTACGAGCGCTTTATAAAACCCTTTAACATTAACATTAACAAATACAACACAACATGAACAGCAAGTGTGAGTAGCCACTTGTGCTTGCTAAATGTGCTCTTTTCCCCCCCAAATCACTCTTATTTACACAATCAAACGTAATCTCACAATTATCAGTAATCACACATTAAAGCGTCACACAGGCATGGCAAAAACATGTTAAAAATAAAAGAGACTATTTGCTTAGTCACAAATGCAAGAAGGTCAATAAAGGAATTGTTTTTTCAAAAATGGTGATGGATTACATTTATTCTAATAGGTTTGAATACTGATGGTTAGGCATTTGAAGCAGCAAAATAATTGAATTCATATAATGGTACTGTAAGGTGTTAGTTATAGGTAATTGCAATTTCCCGCTCCTGCTTTTTCAGATTTGACTTTGCATTGAAATCTGTAACTCAGTAGTCTGGTGTCATTTATGAGTTGTGTCGCAGGGTAAGCTACACATCATACAAGTGAGGAGATTTACATTTCAATTGTATCACAGAGCTCGTAGAGTGTCTTAATTTGCAATTGCAGAGCTGAAATTGATTACGGGTCATTGTATTTGTGCTTCTTTGGGTGCTGTAGGACGATCCTTTTCAATGTTGTTGGTCATGAAACGGTTATGAGATTACTATAACACTGATATCCACGGTTAACATTGTGTTGTGCGAATCAGTGAATGGGCTGTATTGGTAGTTGAGCCTCAATGATATTGCCACTGTTGCACAGTACACCCTGGTAGGTTGTATTGTTTGGGGTATAACTTTTGAAACTGATGATGAGTCTATATATTTATCTGGGGGTTGAAATTTGAATTTTTGCATTGGACGTGACTAGTGCAGTTGATTCAGGAGTAAATATTAATGCCTTTAGATACTTATCCATATAATCTATTGTCATTTCAAGATGTGACATTTTACTAGAGTGTGTTGATGTCACATAGGATAAATTTGGTGACATGAATTACAGGTCAAGTTCACAAAACCATTTATGAGAACAAGACGTAGTATTATAGAAGTACTGTTATGTACTTTGCATGCTATTACAAATCTGCCCTAAATGATCCAACTGCCTATTAGTAAAATTAGTAAATGTATATTACTATTACTAATGTATTCCTATTTTAGACTTATTGGACCCATTTACAAAGCCATATAAGGCTATGTAAAACAGAACTACAGATATACTCTTTCAAACACTTTTAGATTCCTTTGTTAATCGGTCCTGATATATTCATTAAATTACTGGATGTGTTGGTGGGTTATCATTTGCAATTTCAGTTGTATCTTTGTTGTCTAGGGCGCAATAGTGCATTTTCAATCTTGGGGGCCCTCGTGCAAATCTGGGAATGCTTTTAATTTTGTATATCTGTGTGGTGTTTGGTCCTGTGAGGCTAGCCAAGAGTCTATTAAATATTTCATTTAGAAGTGATTTGTTTGTGTTAGTGGGAATTTAAAAATAGTTTGATCTTGGGAAATCGTTGTAGTGTTTTATGTGTATGGACGAGTGTGCCAAAGAAATTTCCATTTCTTTGCCTTGAGTACTTATTTTTGCAGTGCTCTGCCAGAGCATAGTGCTTTGTACATATTCATCTCATTCCACATACATATGTACTATATAATGTTGTGCACTTAAGAGTGTGTGTTTAGGTATGCTGATTTTACCAAAGTAGTTATTTTAGTGGAAATATGTTGCTAGGTTGAAAGCACTTTTGCAGTTTTGTTTATGGGGACATTGCCCTTTGAATCCTTTCTGGAAAGTAAACATTCAAACATATAGCTATAAAGAAAACATTTTCAGTAGAGAAATAGTGGAACAAGTAGGATTTTTATTTCCTTATTAATGGATTTGTTCCTGGCAGTTTCATGGGAGAGATTTCTCCAATGCCAAATCAAAATTTTCCGCAGGCGCTACACATTTATGCGAACGTTGGTAAGAGTTTCCATTGAACAATACTCAAAGTATTGGATTTTCCTACGATGCTTGTTTATGGCAATGACCATAGGTATTGTAATTGGATGAATATTTTCCAAATCCTGCAATTTCTCCTTGGTGTTTTCACACATGTGGTTCTGACATTCTTCCACACTTTTCATGAGTCTCATAATCTACCTTTGAGGAGAAAACACAAATCACAGCATAAGCCTAGGCATGCTCTTTCTTTGAAATTCTGAAGTTTCAGTGCGTACAGTAATGTCTGTGCGGTACATCACATGTATTCTATAGGTTGGATATCCTTGCTTTTCCATAATAATGAATGCTGAGTACAGTGCTGCTTCACATCAATACAAATATATACCTGCACTTAGAAAACACTCTCTTTATTCTGCAGCAGAACCAACCTGAAATGTCTTTATACTGCAGCAGAGCTAATCTGAAATTTTGTAAAGTTCACACAGGGTGTTTAAGTGACTGTAATTTACAATCTCACCTAGTGTGTCAGTGGTTGGGCTGCATGTGAAGGTCCGCATCTAGATCTCAAGTATGAATTATGGGGTTTTTTGCCCACACTTGTTAGAGACATTCCCCCACCTCATCATTTAAATGCAAAAAGAGGGTTTGCAGCCATATTCAGAGAAGTATACTCAGCTTTTGTCATAGATGTGTGTCTCACAGCGATTGGGCTTTGGGACTTTTTTCCTTTTTGTCTCCCACTACATAGCAGCTGACTAGTTCACATCTTCTTTGGCTTTGAGCATACCGACATCCAAGACAGCATCAGACTGGAGATGAGGAAGTACACAAAAGAAAAAACTAGGCTATAGGCCTTCTCTGCCTACACACTCAAGATCTGCAGGAAAATCCAAGTATCCATCAGGATCCCCACTACTTTTCCTCAATTAAAGAAAGCGCTCAAGACACACCTGTCTCTATGCTTCTTCAGTAGATGTGGACTAGTAGCTAGATCTGTTTATTTTGGAATCTGTGACACAAGTTCAAATCCTGACCTCTGCTCTTGATACAACGTCATGTGATCCTCAGCCAATCACTGAAGCTTCCTGTGCCTAAGAAAATGAAATGTAAAGTGTGAATTATATTTTGTGTAATACCTAAAGGATGTACATGATATTGCAAATTGTCTCCCATTCCCCCAAGTAAGGTACATCACTTGATTGCTTTCTAGCTATATAAATACCAGTACAAACATAAATACTTCTTTAAAGTGCACTGTATCGTACCACAGGTAATACTCCATTCCACTGCCAGAATCCAGCACCCCTGCATAGAATCAGTTTTCTATTGCTGCCTTTGACTCTGTACAGAGCTCCACTGCTTTTGGGCTATGTGTCACTATTTCACTGCATCTGTGTTGATGATTCAAGGTTTTACAGTGTGGCTGGGCTTACTAGCTTTTTTTTATGTCTCCTTGCATTATTATCATGTAGTTTGGAGTCCTTTACTCAATCAATGTTCATAAAAGTGCTCTTCCTATGGGGCTCTACCTTGTTAGCCTATGTCATCGTATATTCCAATGTTTTCTACGTATTATAGTCACAAGGTTTCCTCATCCACTCTTTCCTTATTTAGAGTATTTCAATGTTACCTCTCTCGCCCTCAAGGGCAGCTTCTAAGACATGTTTTAACTTTAATTCGTACTCATCAGGGAACTATATATATGTGCATGCCCACTGAACAAACACCAGAATTAAATGTCATGTATCATGTGCAATTGCTCACAATTCAGTCACCATAATGCAATTAGTTTAAAACAGCTAAAACACAGCATATTTATTTTCTAAAACATTCACTCAAGGCAAATGTAATTTAGCTAGTGAGCTTAGTCTGTCTGTTCCTTATCATTACAGTCATAAATGCTATTGCTAGATTACTATGTATTTTGATAGCATTTGCCAGTATTCATCACAAGCTATTAAAGTGTTCTAAAAAAGTTACACGACAAACTGGGTTAGGTACTGAGGCTTTACTGTTAGCCACACCAGAGCATGCCTTTCAGATTTCAATCTTACCCACCAAATAAAATTTGGTGGGTAAGAACAAATATTTTCAAGTACTCAATCATTTAAAAGTAGAATTTTCTTGACTGCATCCCTGTCTGGAAATGCAAATGAGAGTATAGCAGATAAAAATTACAAACCTTGGGCCTTATTCACAGAACTAACTTACGTCAAAAACGTAAAGTTAGTACTTTTTTGGTATTCACAGAATACACTTACTCATTTTGGTATTCACAGAATGAACTTACTCATTTCGGTATTCACAGAAGTTAGTAGTCCTAACTGTAGGACTCCTAAATGCCTTCTGTGAATACCGAAAGTCTTAAAGTTAGTATTTTTCTCAGTTTAGGAGTAGTAAAGTTAGGACTCCTAACTTTAGGACTCCTAAATGCCTTCTGTGAATACCGAAAGTCTTAAAGTTAGGATTTTTCTCAGTTTAGGAGCAGTAAAGTTCCTAACTTTGGCGATAAAATCTTTATTTAGTTAATCAGGGTTTTGTAAAATAATATCAGAATCTCTAAAATATCACCATAAAATAATCACTTTGTACCTCTAAATCAATAACACTAATAATGAAAAACTCATTTGTGAGTTAAAATTGCTTTATCTAAATAAATGTGAATTGCTCATCAAGTACAATACACCTTGAATCATAGATCACCACACAAGGAAAACATTAGCAAATAAACAACAATTGCACATCTCAAATTTCAGTGCAATGAGTGAGTGGATATGCGTAGAGACAAAATAATAAAAGATATTTGCAAAAGAATTCATGCAAATTCAGAATATCATACTAACCAATCATATGAGGTTCTAGAAATCTGAAAGCTACCCTCTGGCCATGAGAGTAAGCAAGGCCTCTCAAGAAGAGTTAAGGAGCAAAGTCAAAGAGTAAGGATCAGCAGAACAACAGCCAGCCCATAGAATTTAAGTAACAGCGACACAGCCCTCTCCTCTCGCAAAGTAGGAAAACGTGCTCTAAATCCCACCCCTTACTACTATTAGATATACCCTAAATTTACTAAAGGTCCAACCCTCATTGTGTCATCTCACATGAACTTGTACATTGTGATTGGTCCAAAACAAGGGGTGTTCAATCACACCACTCTGGATGTGCCTAAATTCATAATGTCCCATTGTTTTAACTCCGCACACTGTAATCACTTCTAACATAGGAAACTCTAGTATCTGGCTTCCGTATTTTGTTCGTCTCTCCATATCACTCATGTATCATTTTGAATTTACAAATGTCCTTATGCCCCGCTTCGCAAGGACGCTCCGTTTCTTTTGATCTCCTCCTCTCTGTGTAACCTTGGCCATCATCAGGAACTTGCGAAGGACAGATCACATTTTCTTTCCCCCTTCTACATTTCTAATATGGCATGTTAATTCTAAAAGACTCTCAGGCCTTTTCTGCAGGGCAGTAAGTACACTTCTAAAGAAAACAAATACAAGTGTTATTTATCATTTTATAAAACTCCACTATTAAACGCTCTTTGAATGCTTTTCATTTGCACCCTTTTTCTTACGCGCTGCTTATTATTTTCTAGTTGTTAGTGTAAAATAAACTCTCGACTTATTTTCTACATTAGTCGTGTGCATTTGCGGCCTAGTCTAACACTCGCAGCACGCGCTTGCGTAGTTTCATCTTTCCCCTTCAGTCCTGCACTCTTAGTTTTTCACGTCTTTTGGTAAGTAATTTTACACACCGAGGAGTTTATTCCGAGCAGGTTTTATGTCGCAAAAAACCTGCTCCATCAATCCCCCCTTTGATGGCGACTTAAGCCATCATAAAAAATAAAAAAATAAAAAATTGTCATCATTTATGCTACATAGAAAGCAGAAGTTCTCTTTTGTTTCAAGATAACCCCATCTATATATTTTACTATTTCATAGTAATTTTCTCTTCTCTCTTCTAATTCTATCTCTTCTCTCTTTCTTTTTCTTTCTCTCCGTTTAGTATCCATTGTTTGTTTCTTGCATTTGCAGCACTTATATATTAACACCAACATTAGTATCCCTGTAACTACAGCAATTATAGGCGTTAGTATTCTCCCTAGTAAGCTATTACCAAAAGTAGAAAACCAATTACCCACTGAAGAGAAACCCTTACCAAGTCTCTCCTAAGCACCATCAACCTTCAGTTCAGTTAAATCTTCACGTAAATGTGTAATATTTTTAATATATCCCGCTTGACTCTTACTTTTGTCAGGGATATAAGTCCAGCACTGTTGAATTGCCAACATGCTACAGTCTCCGCCCTCTTTTGCCAATATTACATCAAGAGCAAGTCTATTCTGTAATACCATAGATCTGATAGCAACCATTTCTGTATCAATCATTAAAAACCCACCAGCAGTGTCTGTTGATAAACGATCAACCATTGTAGACAATTTTAAAATTTTATGCAAATTTAGAATTACCCCAACTGAAGGTATCTATGCTCCAAAAATATCACCCACAATCTCTGCTGCACTAATTCCTCTTTTATTTCATGTTAATTCACTCTTCTTTTCATTGATTCCATGACTTTTATCTAAATGATACACCTTAGGAAAAACTATTACCATCTAACAACAGCCATACCAATGTGCAGGCAACCTATAGTAGGCTTTTTTACCACACACATAATATATTCCAGGGAACACAGGATCCATACCACCTCTTATTCCCCAACCTCCCGTAATTAGGAAAACATGATCACATTCACTGGAACCAATGAAATAATTCAGTTTTTAGTCTAAGTAAGCAAAGCTTTCCCCTATGATGCCAATCCAGAGTCATTGCAGTATATATCTCATCCTTCTTGTAATCACCTTGTCTGAAAGCCCATGGAGGTACATGGGACTTTTGCTCAGCAGGTTTTTCCTTAAAACTCTGTCTTCTATCTTCTACCAAATTTATAAATTCAATCTCCTCCTGACGCAAACTTCAGGTTAAATTATTAGGATGTGCATATACAGTATCTATTTTTTTAGTCATGTGAAATAATTCTCCCATGTATTTAGCATCTTTCACACTATTTACCCTGTTCATATTCTTTCTAATTGGCACTTCAGAAAACACTAAATCATAATTCGAGTAGAAGTACTGCTGATTTCCCTTCTCATAGAATAAACTTGTTAGTACACTACATTAAAGTCCATATGTTAAAGGAAGGTGATGATAAGTCACCCCCTCAGACACAGAGGAAGGTAATTGCATGCACACATAACAATCTCTCGCATCCATAGTGTCAACATACACATACAACAATTTGGTAAAACCATTTAACGAAAATTCATTAATGGAGTTATCTCGGTGATATATATTATCACCAGTTATTTTCTCAATATTAGTTTGTGGTTCTTCTTTAAGATTTCCCACATCTACTTTTTCACTCAACACACTATTAGTAATATTATTTTTAGTAGGGTACATAAAATAAGGCACAACAACAATTCGTGTTAACCAAACAAACATTAGTAGTAAAACACTTATAAAGCAAACATTTATACATCTACGTTTAAAACTTCGGTTTTGATATCCAGTCTCTAGTAAATCTGCCTTTGCCATTTTTATTGTAAAAATTCAAAAATCAAAAAGAAAAAACTAAACTAAAAAAAACTAGCAAAAATAATGTAAAAATAATGTAGTGTATCCAAGCACTTTAAAAAATAATGTAAAAATAATGTAGTGTATCCAAGCACTTCTTAAGCCTCCTTGCTTCACCCCTCTCTTTTTTTATTGTTTATATCTTCACAGCCTTAAATTCAATTCCAACTTTTATTTTCTTCACCCTTCAGAGTTTCGTTTGAATTTACTGCACCCTAATTTTTGACACAGTTCATCTAGGGTGGCTCATAACCGTTTTTGTGACTTAATTCTGTAACAGTCTTTTCTCCACATTGGTCTGTGTTTTGAGCTGTTTAAGCCACCACGTATGTCTATTCAGGTGCTGTATACTTCTTGTTCGGAACTCTTGCCCTTTTTGTTCTTCGAACTGTGTCTTCTTCAGAGTCACTTTGTTCTGTTTGGCTCGACACTCGATTATTGCATTTGGAACTTTTTCTTCAGAGTGTATTTCAGTCTTTTCACTCCTTTTGGCCATATGTCTCCTTTTCTTGCCTTTTTCACTTGTGCAGTTTCACCAAATTCAAGACTAAGTTCACAACTTCTTTTATTTCCTTCTTTTCTTGTTTGCACTTTTTCTTGAATCAAATTTTCTCCATCATTGGTATTAACAACAGTCTCACGAGACCTAGTAGCTGGTGCCTACTTTATTTGACTTTGTTCAGGCTCAGGCTCACGCTCTTCTTGACTCTCAGCCTGTTCTTGTTCTTCTTCTTCTGGTCTTTCAAGTGGACTTGGGACTCTTCTTGTGTGATTTGCGTGGATCCAATTTGGTAAACCACCACACTTTACTGCTGTCGTTGTCACCAGTATCACTTGATATGGCCTATGCCAACGTGGTTCCAAACACGACTTTCTCACATGTTTCTTCACCAGAATCTACTCTCCTGGACTTAGGTCATGTGCTTGTTCTTGCTGTGTTGTGGTTGCAACTTCTCCAAGCTGATGAGACACAGAACGCACCACATCAGCCAATCCTTTGCAATAATTGAGCACTAGATCATCAGTTAAATTCATCAGTTGATTTGCTGGAACTATTGGCTGCCTCATTGCTCTCCCCATAATCACTTTGTGGGGCGATAATCCAGTCTTTTTATCAGGAATACTTCTCAGACTCATTAAAACCAAAGGTAAAGCATCAGGCCATTTCAGTGCTGTGGATGCACATACTTTCGAGAGACTTGACTTAATAGTGCCATTAATTTGCTCGACCACGCCTGAAGCTTCTGGTTGATAGGCACAATGTAATTTTCGCTCAATTTGCAATGCTGCACAAATCATCTGAATTATTTCATTATTAAAATTAGTTCCTCTATCTGTTTCTAAAGAGACTGGAAATTCAAACCTATGTATAATCTCACTTAGTAGCAATTTAGCAACTGTTAAACTATCATTTCTTCCTGTTGGATAAGCTTCTACCCAACGAGAGAACAAGCAAACCACAACCAACACATATTTCAGACCATTACATGGAGGCAACTCAATAAAACCTGCTTGTAGTCGGGTAAATGGACCTGCTGCTTTTCCAATTAGTCCCCAACTGACAACTGTCTTTCTTCCTGCCTTTAACTGCTGGCAAGTTATACAGCTCTGGCAAAGACTCTCTGCAATGACCCTGAACTTTGGGTTAAACCAAGACTGCTTACAAAGCCTGATCATTGCATCTCTCCATACATGTGTTTGCCCATGATACATCCTTGTCATCTGTGATTACAGGCTGTCTGGTATTATTGGTCTCCCGTCTGTATACACACACACTTCATCCTTAGCCCTTCGTGTACAACCTGCTTTGATCCATGTTTCTTTTTCCTCCTCACTAGCTTCTTCTTGCAACTGTCTAACCTCTTCCTATGTCTCCACAGAAGAGAACATTAGATGACAATTTGTATCAGATTTTTGCGTTTCTTTGTTTATCGAAATTGAATTTTGAGCACAAAATCGTGCAACTTGGTCCGCATATCTATTGCCATTCTTCACATAGTCATTTCCAGATTCATGTGCAGAACATTTCACCACTGCAAATTCTCTGGGCAATTGTAGTGCAACTAACAAATCCTTCACATTTTCACTGTTTCGAATTGGTGAACCTGATGATGTCAAGAATCCATGTTGCATCCATAATTCTCCAAAGTCATGCACCACCCCAAAATCATATTGACTATCAGTGAATATGGTTATTCTCAGATTTTTGCCAATTATTCATGCTCTGGTCAGAGCCACCAGTTCAGAAATTTGTGCGGAACTTATTCCCTTCAAGCATGAAGCTTCAAAAACCATAGCCACTGTACAAACTGCATAGGAAGCACGAAGAGGGCCCTTCTCATCTCTCAAGCAAGATCCATCCACAAACATCACACAATCAGATTCAGGCAATGGTGTGCCTTTTATATCTGGCCTTGGTTTTGTACACAATTCAGTCACATCCAGACAATCATGATCTGCTTCATCCACCACTTCCTCACAACTTGGACTTGGTAACGATGTGGCTGGATTCAAATTTGTACATCTTGTCACATTCACATTCTCTACTCCCAGTATCACTCTTTCATACCTTGTCAATCGACTACTCGTTGGATGCTGTGTTCGAGTTCGTGTCAACAAAATCTCAACAGAATGTGGCACATACACTCTCAACGGATGTCCCATCACAATTGATTCACTCTGCTCCAAACTCACACAAGTAGCAGCTACTGCTTTTAAACAGCCTGGTAACGCTGCAGGCACTGAATCCAAGGTGGCAGAGAAATATGCCCCTGGACGGCGTGCCATTCCATGCGTTTGCGTTAGTACTGAAAGTGCACAACCATCTTTTTCACAACAGAATAATGCAAAGTCCTTACTGTAATCTGGCATTCCTGATGCAGGGGCTCGACAAAGGCTGTCTCGCAACTCTACAAATGCCTTCATACATTCTTCATCCAATTTAATTGGATCGATCACATCTTTATGTGTCAATCTCTGTAAAGGCTTGGCTGTCAGTGAAAAAGCACTGATCCACTGTCTGCAGTATCCAACCATACCCAAGAACATTCAAACTTCTTTCTGTGTTCTGGGAGGACCCATTTGCAAGATTACAGCTATTCGATCTTGTGATACTTTCCTGGCTCCTTTTTCAATTTTGTGTCCCAAATATTGAACCTCTTTGTGACAAAATTGTAATTTAGCGGGTGACACTTTATGCCCACCTACTGCCAAATGGTTCAGTAGAGCAATTGTATCTGTCGCACATGCTTCCCTCGTTTTTGATACAACAAGCAAATTGACAATATATTGCACCAATACTGAGTCTTCTGGCATCACCAATGACTCCAAACATTTTTTCAAAATCTGATTGAAAATTGAGGGACTCTCTGTATACCCTTGAGGAACTCGGCACCATGCCAAGACACGATCTCCGAACCAGAATGCAAAAAGATATTGGCTATCTGGATGCAAGGGTATCAAGAAAAATGCTTGACATAAATCAATTACAGTGAACTACTCTGCATCACAAGAAATTTGCTAAAGAATCACTGCTGGATTTGGCACTATTGGACAACAAGGTATCACAATCTTATTAACTTTCCTCAAGTTTTGAACTATCCTGTACTTCCCACTCGGTTTCTTAATCCTCATAATAGGTGAATTACAAGGACCCCCTAGTATCTCTCTCAAAATACCTTGTTCAATCATTTGTTCAATTACAAGCGTTACTCCTGCAATGGTCTCAGGACTCATTTTATACTGTGGTGTTTTTGGAAATTCTGCACCTTGTTTGACTGAAATCTGAATAGGATCAGCTCCTTTCATCAATCCAATGACTTTCCCTGAAAAATCCCACACATCAGTCATCACTGTGTCTCTCAACTCAACAGGCAAATCCTTCGCTGTAAATAAAGGATACAAATAATCCACTTCTGTCCCTTGCCTTGCCAACATTACCTTAAACGCAACATCTTCATCTGGCGTTTGAAATGCAATGCCACCTGGTGTAGAATAGATGGTGCAGGTCATCTTACATAACAAATCCCTACCTAACAGGTTTACTGGACTTGTATCACACACCACAAAACGATGCAAGTCCCTAAAATCTCCAATGTGTACTTTTATCGGTTTTGTCACTGGAGTATTAATCAACTGATTCGAAACACCTACTACTTGGATAGTATCTCCCGAGAGGAGTAGGTTTGGGATTTCCACAGTTCTCACAGTGGAACTGGTAGCACCACTGTCTACAAGGAATGTAACAACATTACCTTCAACTTCTCCATCCACAAAAGGACCACACTGATCTACCTCCAAAGATGCGCCAAGCATGCACTCCTCCTCCCCCCTCAGGCACCGTCATTTAGATGTATCTGAATCACTATCCTGGCACCGCAACCAGTATTGTTAAACCATTTGTACATTTTGATTATTACCAATCTGCTCTCCCGTATGAAAACCCACATTCGCATTGTATCTTTGTACTTGAGCATTCACATCATTTGGCATTGGGGCCTGTGGTATTTGTACTTGTGTAACTACATGTTGCTGCTGCTGATTCCTGTTCACTTCATTCTGCATTTGCTGATTAAAATTCTGATTCATTCCATTATTTTCTAGGAAAACCTTACACTCGCGTTTCCAGTGTCCAAACTTGCCGTATGCATGACAAGAATATTTCTTTTTTATTTCATCCTTATTACCTCTACCTCTACCCTTTCCTTGAGTAAGAACACCTCCATTCATCATGACACCTCCCATGTTAGAAATCTGACCATTTTGAATATTCTGATTCTGACCTTTTCCTTGAAAACCTGTCTGAGAATAATCCACAAAATGTCCACCTTTCTGTGCTGCTTTCATTTGTGCCCACATTAATTTCTCTTTCAACTTCTTGTGTCTTGATGCAATATCATCACTACAATATTTTGCATATCGTAGTATTTCATCCACACTCTTATTCTGCCAACAAATCAAATGCTGTTGAATCATGTTACTGATTTCTGGCTTCAAACCAAACACAAACTTGTATACAAAATGTCCCATATCTTTGTCAGTTATGCTCTCAAACCACTATACTGTTTTAACACCTGTAGAAGCCTCTCATAATAAGCGTGCACTGATTCTTTCGTTTCCTGAGTTGTTCTATCAATTTTCACCCAATCTGTCTCTTTTGGTGAAATCTTTCCCTTCAAATAGGTAATTACTTGATTATATTTTTTCATCACCTCATCTGACGGGGCTCCAATCTTTGCATCTCTGGGATATTCCTCTTTTGGCCAATCTATTGCAATCTTACGCTCAGTCCTTAAATCAGCTGGAACCACAATATCAAACAACCCATTCAAATCTTTCAACCAAACTTTTCCAATGTACCAATTCACCCCATCATTTCAATGTATTAATCAACTCTTTATTCTGCAACCGTTTACTAGAAGCATTCAAACTCTCCAAATCTTTATCACTAAAATCCAATCTATATATATTTTGCAAAGCCTTTGATTTCTCAACTCCATAAGTTTGTGCAACTTCAGCAAACCTCTCATGAAGACTCTTCGCTCTCATTGTAATATTTTTACATAAAAACAACAACTCTTCTTCCTGATATTTGCTCAGTCTCTCTGGACTAATTGTACCTAGAATCATTTCTTCCAAATCTGCTTTTACTCTGCTCGCATCCATACTCGTATTTGCTTTATTAGACACCATCCCTCTAATCCATTCATCTAATTCTTCAGGTGATGGTCCTACTGAACCCCCTGTAGTAGGTGTTACTTCTCTCACACTCTGTACTAATCTTCTAGGTTTTGTCTGTACATTTCGCTTTGGGGTTTCCACTGAGTTCTCTGTAATATCAATCAATGTTCCTGTCTCACTTGTTCCAGCACCACTATTAACCCTATCATTATTAACAGGTATTGTCAAAGCATGCACTTGTGAAATAATCTGACCCTCACTATACAATGAAACTATGGGACCAATTGTCATTGGAACTGATAAAGCTTCTGCATTCAAATGTAATTGAGTAATCCTCTGTGTCAAGTCATCTTTTTCCATACTTATTACATTTGTACTTCTCACTTGCGATGGCTGAGGAACCTCAATTTGAATCAAGGGAGCATTTGGAGTAATTCTTTCCTGGTCTTCCTGATATGGTGAGGTCTGTTTAATAATAACTCATCTAATAACTCATCATCAATTTCATTTGGATCATATTCTGTACATTCTACATTTTTCTTTTTCTCCTTACATTTTCCTCCATTCTGATCCTCAACTACAACAACCGGATATAAACCTTCTCCTCCTGCGATCACATCTATTCTCCATCTTTTCATTTGAGCATCCCATTTTGCCTCTGAATATCTACTCACAGTATTTCTATATTTGTTTTCAGATCTGTCTCTTTCTCTCTTATACGCTTCATGCTCCCATTCCTCAAGTGCCTCGTACTGCATAGGTCTAGGATTTGGTCTCAATTGATTCATCTGAAATCTCAAATTCTCTAAGATCCTCACATTAAAAGTACCATGTTCTGGAAATGCCATATTCCCATCTCCTTCTGTCTACTTCACCCAATTCTCCAACCATGTGCACGTATGATATCCTCGTTCTAATGACATAAAAGAAGCAGGCGTATCATCAGGTGGCACAGGAATTCCCTCTCTAATAGGTATAGGCTCATCTTTTCTAAATAAAGCCTCATCATTTTCAATAACTTTATTCTAATTCTTCTGCTACACTAAAACTCCAAACAAACCAAGGAAAACAATTCCGTATTTCTACACACGCTATTCGTTCACGCTGCCCAATACCAGCGCGACTCACACCAACCAACCAACAGTAACACAGCACCTTTTCGTGACGATTCACACTAGCTGACCAATGCCAGCGCGGCTCTCCGTGACGTCAGTATAACTCCTACTACTGACCCTCCCTTTACAAAATATTTCGGCAATAGATTACAAACCTTTTTCAAAAGTAAACAAAATTAGAAACAACATAAAACAAACCTGCTTTGTCTACCCCACTAAAAGAAAGAGATAGATTCACTTAAACAAAGAAATTCTTTCGCTACTAGTGGAATATCAACCAACGTTAAATCCACTCTCAATCAAGTGAAAATTCTCGGAACTTCTTCAGCTGCTCTTTCTAAAGGTACCCAAATAATTCTCCACTATACTAACTTCAAAATTCCCTATGCAAAATTAACAACCTCTTTTGTTGCTTAATATCATACCAGCAGACAACGCAATACCTAGTGTATGCTACACTATTCCTTGCCCATTAGGCTAATACCATCCCAGGATCTTAGGCCACTCCGGACCCGTCTTTTTTTAAGGTCAACGACGGACCACTACATATAACAATAGCACGATATGTTAATAGCCAAAAATTCTTAGTTCTCACCAATCAATTTGCCAAATTAATTAATTAAAACCATCATCTCTGCTACCAAAAACTGATCCAGCATTTCAGGTAGTAACAAATGTTATCATCTGGACCCAATTCTATTCCCTATAGTCCCTTTCACGCTGGGTGAGTTTAAACCAAACTTACCAATTGGTTCATCATTGTTTATCCTTTTTCTTTGGTGATGAAATCTTTATTTAGTTAATCAGGGTTTGGCAAAATAATATCAGAATCCCTAAAATATCACCATAAAATAATCACTTTGTACAACTAAATCAATAACACTAATAATGACAAACTCATTTGTGAGTTAAAATTGCTTTATCTAAATAAATGTGAATTGCTCATCAAGTACAATACAGCTTGAATCATAGATCACCACACAAGGAACACATTAGCAAATAAACAACAATTGCACATCTCAAATGTCAGCGTAATGAGTGACTGGATAGGCGTAGAGACAAAAGAATAAAAGTCATTTGCAAAAGAATTTATTCAAATTCAGAATATCATACTAACCAATCATATGAAGTTCTAGAAATCTGAAAACTACCCTCTGGCCATGAAAGTAAGCAAGGCCCCTCAAGAAGAGTTAAGGAGCAAAGTCAAAGAGTCAGGATCAGCAGAACAACAGCCAGCCCATAGAATTTATGTAAGAGCGACACAGCCCTTTCCTCTCGCAAAGTAGGAAAACGCGCTCTAAATCCCACCCCTTACTACTACTAGATATACCCTAAATTCACTAAAGGTCCAACCCTCATTGTGTCATCTCACATGAACTTTTACATTGTGATTGGTCTAAAATAAGGGGTGTTCAATCACACCACTCTCGATGTGCCTAACGTCATAATGTCCCATTGTTCTAACTTCGCACACTGTAATCACTTCCAACATAGGAATCTCTAGTATCTGGCTTCCATGTTTTGTTCGTCTCTCCATCTCACTCATGTATCATTTTGAATTTCCTTATGCTCCGCTCGGCGAGGAAGCTCCGTTTCTTTTTATCTCTTCCTCTCTGCGTAACCTTGGCCATCATCAGGAACTTGCGAAGGACAGATCACATTTTCTTTCCCCCTTCTACATTTCTAATATGGCATTTTAATTCTAAAAGATTCTCTGGCCTTTTCTGCAGGGCAATAAGTACACTTTTAAAGAAAACAAATACAAGTGTTAATTATCATTTTATAAAACTCCACTATTAAACGCTCTTTGAATGCTTTTCATTTGCACCCTTTTTCTTACGCGCTGCTTATTATTTTCTAGTTGTTAGTGAAAAATAAACTCTCGACTTTTCTACATTAGTCGTGTGAATGTGCCGCCTACTCTAACACTCCCAGCACGCGCTTGCGCAGTTTCATCTTTCCCCTTTAGTCCTGCACTGTTAGTTTTTCACGTCTTTTGGTTAGTAATTTTACACACCGAGGGGTTCAATCCGGGCAGGTTTTATTTTGCGAAAACCCTGCTCCATCAATCCTTACCTTTGTTTGGCTGCCTGAGGGTCCATGCCTTATATTTTAAGTAATTTGAGGATTTATCAAAGTCTATTGTTTTAGAGGATCCTGCCCAAGACCACACTTTGATTTTTGAAAATTGTGGGTCTCGTCTTTGAACTAAGGGACTCATTACGATGGCGGACGGACTTCAGTCCGTTTGCCATCGTATCAGAATTGGGACCGGCCACTTACGAGGTGGCCTACCCACAATCTGAATTATGATGCGACCGCCACCACAGCGGTCGCATTACCTATATTTTGTATTGTGGCGGGGCTGCAGTCAGCAGCCCCCGCCGCAACACAAAAAATAGGGTGCAGACATATCCCTGCACTACGTGACAGGCACCATGCAGTGCCTGCCAAATGGTGCAGGGATATGTAGGGGGGACCGTAGGTGCCACTCAGAGTACATGTCCCTGCCCCAGGGATTAAGGGGGGCCCGCTACGGGCCCCCAAATCCATTTCCCCCAGCCATTTTGCGGCGGGTTGACTGCTGCGGAACAACCGTGGGAAATGGATATCATAATCCCTACGGCGGTGCCTGGCAGGCTCTGCTGCAATGCAGAGATTTGCAGTTAGTCCGACGGGCAGTCGGATTTGATCAGCCCTTCTGGACCGTGGCGGTCGGTCTTTCTGACCGTCACGCTTCCCCCCACCATCATAATATGGCGGGGGGAAAACCGCATTGCGATGGAGGAGGGACTCCCACTGACAGCCTGACGGTGGCGGTCCCTTGGCCATTGTAATGAGGCCCTAGGTGAGGTCCGGTCTGCAGTTATTAAAAACATGAGAGGGAAAGTGCCAGGCCCTGATGGTGTCCAGGTAGACTTTTTTAAGGATAACATTGATCTCTGGGCACCGATTGTCAGAAACCTTTTTGAGGGCGGCAACTAATACCCAACCACCAAGATCTTGAAAAGAGTCTGTGATAGTGCCAATTTTTAAAAAGAGGGACAAGGTGGACCCAGCGTGTTATAGGGCCATTTCCCTCCTGGATTCACTGGTTAAGGTGGCGAGTAGGGTTCTTTTAGCCAGACTTGAATCATGGGCCCAAGATAATCATATTTTTCCAGATGTACAATACAGGTTCTGTAACAGCTTGGGAACCATAGACCAATGTTTAAATCTTTATTTGTTCATTTCTAAGTACACTGTGGCAAATGTGGGGCAAACCATCTCTCTTTCATGGATTTGTCCTCTGCTTTCCATAGGGTTAATTGAGGGATGCTTTGGCGCAAGATGTTGGATTTGTGAGTTGATCCTTCATTCGTTTATTTTTTGGCCCAATTACATTCGAATACCAGTGCATGGGTTTGTTATAGTGCTTCTGGTGAGAGGTCGAATTCATTTGGAACCGGGATGGGTTTCAGAAATGATTGTGTTCTGGCTCCTTTCCTATTTACCCAATACATTAATGATCGTGATTCTCATTTCAGTTCATTAGGTATGGATACACCCCGGATTGACACCTGCCCAGTCCCAGTGCTCCTCTATGCCGATGATGCCATCCTCATAACATGTTCTGCAAATGGCCTACAAAAATTACTGAATTCATTTGTTAGATTCAGGAATGACTTGGACCTTGAATCAAACAAATGGTGTTTGGTCCCAGATTAACAAAGAAGTCAGTTTTTTGTTGACTCAATGTAAATCAAAATGGTTGCATCTTTCCGGTACTTGGGTGTCCCAATGGACTCAGGCCTCACGTAGCAACACCTTATCACCATAAGAATGCAACAGTTTGAGAGGTGCGTTTAAGTTCATTTTAGATTTACTTCTAAATTGGGTTTGAAACCAATAAAATAAACCCTTAAAATTTGTAAGAGTGAGTGTGTTTTGGTTGCAACATATGTGGCAGAACTTTGGGCATATACTGACCATAAGAGGAGCCAAAGGCTGGGCATGCACTGACCATAAGATGATCCAAAAGTTAGAGAGCACATTTACAAAGATTGTTAGCCATTCCATCTAGTAGCTCGGTAGTGGTCTCCCACTCTGAGCTGGGAGACAAGTATACTATGGATTTGATTAAATTACGTCCTTTGGCTTTAAATCTGGGGGAAACTCAAGATTTCATTCAATCGCACCATCATCTTGGATTGTCTTTCCTTGTTGAATGACCTTCGAATCCCATGGATTAAGTATGTCAGGGATCTAACATACTTAAAAGGCAAACCTGAGATTTTCTCTTTCTTCACTCTTGATAGCTACAGCTTTAGAATTCAATTGAAACAACTGTTATTAGATAAATGTTTGGAGACTAGATTTTTGTTGGAATCTTATAAATTATCTGTTGCATCTGTGAAATGTATTGAACAGCAGTGTAGTTTCATTAATCTGTCATTTGTATCATAGATTTCTTTTAACACATTTCAGGTTTAATCTTGTTCATTTGTTTTTTACTTTTCCCAAAAATGTTTTTGTGGTCTAAGATACCTCCATGTACATGTGATAAGCATTCGATCCAAACATCTGTCCATTTGCTCTTACAATGAGCCCATAAGGTGTTTTATGGTCCCAATTTTACTCAAACCTAATATAAGTTCCTATAAGAAATGCATACATTTGTGCACAACCAATAACTTCAGTATATGTGTGTCTGTCCCTTGCTAAAAATTTTGCTCATTGTATGAAACTTAGGAGCTCCATTCAGTGATGCTTGATTAGTTTTTATGTTTTTTTAGTTTTATGTATTTTGTGTACTTGCATTGTTATGAATGTTTTTAGGATTTGTAATAGATTTGTTCCTAATGAGTACTTGTGTGATTAACTCTTGTGAGAGTGTGCTCATGGTTATATTGAAATGTTTCTGTATTTATTATTTATTTTACTTTTCTTGGCATAAATCTTGTTGAATAAAGTTGACTGTATTGATTGATTGATTGATTGATTGATTGATAGCAATTTTGATGTTCAAAGCATTTAATACAAAATTGCAGCTTTATATTAGGTTTGCAGACTTTAAGTCACTCTCCGATAAAATTTCAAGGCCCAAATTATGGGCAAAGCTCACTAAACCTGAAATCACTCTGCATATTTTAAAAGGTATTCAGCTTTTATACTGACACGTGGGTCAGCATCAAGATTGGGAATCGAGGTGCCATGTAAAAAGAAATCCAATCTTTATCGGTCTCAAAAAAAGCTAAGTATTAGCCCCCATTCATTTTAATCTGTTTATGTCAGACCTTGCAAAAGTTTTAGACCTGACAACAGTAGACGCTCCCAAAATAGGCTAAGTACATCTGATTCATCTACTAAAACCATTATTTAACTCCCTTCACATTCGAGCATGTATACAGGGCAGGCATTGATTAAACGTATAAAATGTGCAAGTATTCCACCTAAATGCTTGTTCATCAAATTGTATATAATAATTGTAAAGCAGAAAAAACTAGTTGAAAGCAGCAAACTGTAATCCTAGACTCCTCATTTTATACAGTCACCTCGAGGACAATGTGATATTTATATTTTACTGGTTTATAAGAAATGTACTGCTTTTAGTTTACCTGGTTACATGGATAAGATTTTTACCTACAAACTTGCATATCTATGTTCAACCTCATCATTATTGCCTCTTTTTAGTGCATTGATGAAATTTGGTTAAGCCATGTATTTGCACTAAGGTAATGTTAGCCCTAATTAATTAAATACATTTGTTTTTTTAATTTATACATTTACCTAGCTATTAATTAACTGTTTCAGCTTAATCACTTTGACATTTTAATCCTGTAGTAACTTAATATTCTTGATTAGGCATTTTCACAAAATCTTATGGCGTTGTTTACACTAGATTGGATTGACTGACATCTGCAATTCCCAAACTAGATAAAAATGTGGGGGAAGGTATGTATTAAATAAGTCAGGGGACAGGTACAGGACTTGAGACACAAGAGGTGCACAACAGCATTTGAAGTAAAGATGCGAAGCTCCTAGCACGGAGAACAAGAGATCTAACAAAATAGAATGTCCATCTGTCAAAAGGGACACTGCCTGTTAGTCAATAAAGTGAAGGGTATCATCCTAAATTCCTAGCAAGCCAGTTTATGTGCCAAGGAGCAACCTTAACTCAGGTTACACTACTTAATGGATTTCATGGTATGTGAGAAGGCCTTGCCACTATTGTGTAATAGCCTTCTTTAATAATTTAGCAGTTTCAGTAGGCTGATAATTGGTTAAAAATATGATAGCATGAGGTTTGGAAGAGTGGTTTATTTAGCAGTTGTGTTAGAATACCTACGTTCAGGCTACTGAGAGCCAATACCTCCTGATAGAGAGATTAATGAAATGGCTGATATTCAAAATGAAATCACCATCCTTGCATTTTATTCCCCTAGATTTTTGCCTTTTGCTGCTGAACTAATTTTTGTTGGCCATAGGACTCTGCACACTTTACTCCTGCTAACCAGTGGTAAAGTGTGCGTGCTCTACTTTTAAGCATAGCAATACCAAAGGGGATGATGGACGGAGCGCTTGAGCAAATCAAACACTCACCCCCAGTCAACTGATCTGGGTTTAATCCATCATCATTCTTTAGCTCACTCCACCACCCCAGTTCAGACATGGCCATATGCAAATCAGTCTGACCCTGTGCCTCATGGGAACAGTCCAGCCCGAACTGCCAAGCCATGTCTTCCCTGGACCGGAAACAAGCATCCTGGGACCGGTTTCTGGCTATTCAGCCGTCATCAGCCAGGCTAGCTTGAATCCAGTGGCAAAGTGAGCAAGGGACCCACGTCTGGGCATACCCTGCCAACTTAGGGCGAACAAAGCGATACCAAAGGGGATGATGGACGGAGCGCTTGAGCAAATCAAACACTCACCCCCAGTCAACTGATCTGGGTTTAATCCATCATCATTCTTTAGCTCACTCCACCACCTCAGTTCAGACATGGCCATATGCAAATCAGTCTGACCCTGTGCCTCATGGGAACAGTCCAGCCCGAACTGCCAAGCCATGTCTTCCCTGGACCGGAAACAAGCATCCTGGGACCGGTTTCTGGCTATTCAGCCGTCATCAGCCAGGCTAGCTTGAATCCAGTGGCAAAGTGAGCAAGGGACCCACGTCTGGGCATACCCTGCCAACTTAGGGCGAACAAAGCGATACCAAAGGGGATGATGGACGGAGCGCTTGAGCAAATCAAACACTCACCCCCAGTCAACTGATCTGGGTTTAATCCATCATCATTCTTTAGCTCACTCCACCACCCCAGTTCAGACATGGCCATATGCAAATCAGTCTGACCCTGTGCCTCATGGGAACAGTCCAGCACAGGCACAGGGTCAGACTGATTTGCATATGGCCATGTCTGAACTGGGGTGGTGGAGTGAGCTAAAGAATGATGATGGATTAAACCCAGATCAGTTGACTGGGGGTGAGTGTTTGATTTCCTCAAGCGCTCCGTTCATCATCCCCTTTGGTATCTACTTTTAAGCATGGCAACAATGACATGCTCCTAATTTGTACATTTAATTTATGTGTAAGTCTCTAGTATATGGTACTACATGTACCAAGGGCCTGTAAATTAAATGTTACTAGTTGGCTGTAGCACTCAACGCACAATCCACTAAAGTAGCACTATAAAACATGTCTCCAGGCCTGACTCCGCGGCCTGGGAATGCAGTTTAAACTATAAACTGTCATTTTAACATGGAAAAAAAAAACTTTTGCGAGGACAATATCTTCCTTTTCAATGCCTATAAGTCACCCCTAAGTTGGCCCTAAATGCCCATTGGGCAGGGTGCATGATACTTAAAAAGTAGGACAGATATAGTTAATGTTTCACATGTCCTGGCAGTGAAAAATCTCCAAAGGTATTTTTCACTGTGGCAAGGCTGGCCCTCCTATAGAAATGCACTAGGATACACTACAATCACTGTGAGTGCTTAATCACAGTTTGTATTGAGCAGGAAACTTGGTTCAAGGAATCATTTTAATAGTATTTTGAAAATTACACTTTTTGAAAGCTGCCATATTCCTGCCTGGGCCAAATGTGCCTTTCTGTCAGTGTACACAGTCACCCAGAAGAAGAATGGCTGCTTGATTAGGTGTGAAGTGGCTGGGGAAACTGGCTCTGTATATACTATACCAAAGTAAGGTATAGTGTACACAGAGTCCAGTGTATCCCCAGGGGTATAGCAGAGGCTAAAGTAGATAATACCTTACTCTCTTTTGTGGTAGTGTGGTTGAACAGTCAGGCTTATCAGGAGGGTAGTGTTAAGCATTTATTGTATACCCTCAGGCAAGAAATGATTTCACACACTGAAAGACTGAATCCAGACCAATTGTTTGTATAAAAAGTTATTATTTTGTTATTTTATTTCTAGAACCAAGATTCACTTAGTAACAGGTAAGGTAAACTCTTCATACAAGGTTACTTTCAGCAAGACAGTGAAAGCTGGATTTACAGGAACATTCAGATTACTTTTAGCAGTTGTGAAAACAGTTAACAAATGCTGGTAAGTACTTTTTGATTACTTTTATATTACAGTTCTGGTTTGATATGATACATACTCCTAACACAGTTTACACACACAACAGGTTAACTCTTGTGCAAGCAATAGATTACTGTTTGTATAGTACAAGACAGTTAAATTTTTAGAGAAAAACCCACCATTCAGTCCTTTGGGAAAAATGAAGTGTTAAGTTACAGGTGAGTAAATCGGTTTTAGAATTGGTGTTTTGGGGGGGTAGAACCAAGGTTACCCAAGGTTCAGGTTGTCACTCAAGGGGCACCACCAGCGGCACTAGGGCGGCTGGGTGCAGAGTGCCAATGTTAGACAATGGGTCTAGGTGGCACCTTGGTTGGGGGTTGCTCACAGGAGGCCACTCGGTCTCAGGAGCCAAGCTCCTAGGGTTAGAATCAGGGCAAAGGGTTAGAATCAGGGCAAAGGGGTTCCCAGGTTAGCACCAAGTCCTCACCACCAGAGGTGCAGGGACGGCTGGATGCAGGATGCTTAGTAGGTATCGGGAGCCCAATACGTTTCAATGGAGGATGTCGGTCACGAAAAAGGACTGCAGGCTGAAGCCAGAAGACTGGACAAAGGGAACCAACGACAGGAGGATGAAGGTGAAGAGTTGCTGGACAGCAGGACACCAGTGGTCGAGCACCTCAGGTCATAGGAGCTGAGGACGAAGTGGTGTCCTTTTGTGACTGGTTCTTCTCACCGGTTCTGGTCATGGTTGGTGGGACCCTTTGGATTGAGGCTGCAGGTTGCCCAAAGCTGGAGTACAGGTCAGGATTACCAAGGGGACCTCGCTGGGGTGTTGGGCCACTCAAACTCGGCCGGGGGCGTCGGGTGCAGAGGGGTGAGGACTTGCGGATCCAGCCAGATCTGGAGTCCACACTTGGGTTGGGGTTGGACAAATCCGGTGTCCAGGGGAGATAGGAGTTCTTTGTGAAGGCAGGGTACGTCTCTGAGGTTCTTGGAGCCTACTGGCTACAGGACACACCAAGTTCAGCTCGTTTGGGGTCAGAGCAGGAGACAGGCCAGCAGGGATGGGGCCAAAGCAGTTGTTGTAGCCCTCCTCTTATGCAGCATGGCTCTTCGGTCCTTCTTCTTCTTGTCACATTGAATCTAAAGAGGCAAGGTTCAGGGGTGCCCCTAAATACTAGATTTAGGGGATCTGCAGGGTTGTGCAGAATGGGACCAATGGGTCCCTTCACTGGGGTTTCTACACCCCCTAGTATGCCACCCTCCAGTGGGAGGGGAGCATAAACCTCTTCCTGATTGGAGGAGTTCTCCCATCAACAAGATGGCAGGGACTGAGATGTGTGCTTCACTTCGCCTTCCCCACCTGAGGGGTGGGGTTGGCAAAGGTGGGCACACCTCCCTTCCTAGCTATGTTTTCTTGTCAGCTCTTGTGCCCAAAATGGGGATCACAACTGGTGGGAGCAAAAGGCTGGGTGTAGCTAACGAAGGCTGCAGGCCTTTGAGTCTCCCTCTTCGAGGAGCCTGCCCATCCTGGGTGAGGAGGCATGACTTCTCTGCCCAGTATGTGCCTTGTCCCCGGACTCAGAGAGCGGAGGGCTCTCTACCCAGGAGTCCAGAAATCTGTCTAGTTGTGGCAGATGGCTGGGTGCCAGTCAGAAACCACATCAGAGTTAGTCGTTTTTCAGGGGGCATCTCTACGATTGCCCTCTTTGTGCATTTTTCATTAAATACAACACTGGCATCAGTGTGGGTTTAATGTGCTGCCCTCGGAGGCCTTCTATGGTCACTAGGCCCTTGGTACCAGAGGTACCTTTTACAAGGGACTTACAGGTGGCCCAGAGGTGTGCCAATTGTGGGTACAAAGGTACAGTTTTAGGAAAGAACACAGGTGCTAGGGCCTGGTTAGCAGGATCCCAGCACACACTCAGTCAAGTTGGCATCAGGTATCTGGCAAAGCGTTAGGGGGTAACCATGCAAAGAGGGACACTTTCCTACAGTGGCTCCCAGAATTGAAACAATGAGAGAGGGGTTGACCTTCCTCTGACAGGATGCCCATCTGCGCTATGCTCAGTACCTTAATTAACTTCAAAGGATGTATACCCTGTCACAGGCCAGCGTAGCTCACACCTAGGCCTGCCCCGTCTATTGTCCTGATAGGCTCCACTCCCAGTGGGAGAGGGACTGCCCCCAGAAATGGTTTGAAATGACCACAAGGGAGGGTTTGCCCATTTCCATAGCCACTCCTGAGAGGGACAAGGATTCTGCCATGTTGGTTTTAGGTAAAAAGAAGTACTGTGATTATGTACAGTAAAACACACAGGAAGTAATGCAAAGTAGTTAGGGTCGCCGCTAGGAACTTTTCTCTATTGATAAGAGTGTGACCAGGATTCTCCTCTACCCACAGGTTGGCACTGGGCATAAATTTGGCACCTCCAGTAACCTTCTCACTCCTGGGCCTGCTGAGAATTAGAAGAAGGTCTGCCCTGCTGTCTGAAGAACCTGAAGGAATACTGAACCTGCTTCTCTTGGAACCAGGACCCCAGAAGTGACCAGAAGGCCCTTTGCTTGCAACTGTCCAACTAATTACTTCGAACTCGACCAGCCCTTGACCCTGCTGCTGGCCTCTGTTAGAGTGACTCCTAACCCCCAAGTGATGCCCCTCAGGTCCTGGACCCTTGGCTGGTGCTAGATTGTACTTTTTCTGTCCCCAAACTGCAAGATCTAAGACTTAGAAATATTTTGGCAAACTTTTGACTAGAGAACCGACAGAGACCGTGGTCACCGATAAAGTTGAGGCCATCAACACTAAATCACCGGTCAGATCCAGCATGCTGGTTTGCTCTGCTGTAGAAGATCATAGAAGGCTTCACTGAGACCGACGCCATGCTTAGCTGATCGACATTGAGGGTTTCCTGGGAAAAGACTCCAGACTTTACTAGCTTGGAGCTTTCCCGCCTTCATCGATGACAGCTCTGGGATCCAGCGCTTCAGCAACCCACTGTCGTTGAGCCCAGCTTCGGATCTAGCTTGCAGCTTGTCCTGCCTACAACTTGTCAGCAGCCCCTTTCACTCCAGAAAAATTTCAAAGTCAGAAGCTAAACTTTCCACCAGGACAATTGTGGTCCCTGTAGCAGACTCGCGCTCCACCGCGGCCAGCATTAATTTTTTACTTTGACCCAGTCTAGCGGGGTCAGATAATCACGGTTGGAGCTTTGCGCTTTTGGGCACAATTTTTAATTCAAATTTTTAAAATTCATATCTCTGGTTCTACTTACACGATTTTGATCATTTTGGTGTAATTTTAATTATTAAAATGTACTCTGTTTTTCCACACTATTTTGGATTTTTCTATTGTTGTGTTTTCATTTTATATCTTTTTAAAGCACTGCATACTAATGAATATTTTACACATTGGCTCTAAGTTAAGCTTGATTGCTTTGTGCCAAGCTACCAGTGGGTGAGCACAAGTTTATTTATTCACCTTTGTAATTCACTCTGACTCTGTTATTTGAGGTGGGTACTTCCCCCTCCATATAATACCCCTATTTCTTACAGCTGATAACAGATGTAAAAAAAAGCATCTTGCTTTAAAGATCATAGCAGTGCTGAATCCCTAAGCGATATAGTAGGCTTTAGGTTGTGCAGGAGTAGAATTGTATCTTCTGTATAATGTGATTTATTACAGTCAGGAACTCCAGAAAAGGGGATTGTGAGTGCATTGTTGGTCTGGGCAGGCTGTAAGGGCTCATGCCAAACCATTGGCTGTTTATTAGTCACTGCCAATGACTGTGCAATCTTAGTATTTTTATAAATTAGGATTTTTTGTTGCAAAGGACATATCAGCAACTGGCAAGAACAAGCAAGGCCTGATGAGGACAGTTTGAATAAAGCAGCATATATATCCCTGGTTTTATTTCTGGCATACGCACGCAGCTTTTTTAGCTGTCTTATATTTTTTGTGCACAGTAACAATATGGGGTGAATTTTTCTCCAACACTTTAGCTTCTAGGTATCATTTCTTCTGCATCTTGGGAGTGATCATTTTTCTTCATTTAGTATGTTCAAGCATGTACTTAACAGAGTCCTTAGTTGTTCGTCAGTAACTAGAGGGTGTGCCAGTTCAGCATAAGTGTGTTAACACTTAACACTATGAAAGATTTTCATATGATATTCTGGCTGAGCAAGAGTGAAGAAAAGACAACAAGGATCACACCTGTTGTATCGGTTGACTGCTTGAATCATGAGAGGTGAGTTACTACTGAAAATAGTATCTAGTGTGGGATCCTTACAGTGAAAGTTATTGTGATGATAAAGACCCAGTTTTACTATAGACAGTTATATTTGTTTGGATATAAAGATGCCTCTAACCACACATTAAGGTACTCATGATTTTAATAGTTCCCCACCTCCAAAAGATGGCCAAAAACCTGGATAGAAGACATGCTCACTTATCAAAATCAATCAAATTGCGATGGGCCGCTGCTTTTGCCTTGGCATTTTGTGTATGCTTCATCCAAGCACTCATTACCAATCATTGGGCAATACAGTTTTCAAAGCCATAAATGAGTTTCTTTTGTCATGCCAGCAAATTTTGCAGGATGCAGCAGCAAGACTGGTTTACCATCTTCCCTCTAGGACAATAGCGGGACCAGTCCTGAATGCTCTCCGTTTGTTGGCCATTAAGGAAGCACTATAAATGTAGTAAACTGCTTTGCCATACTCACAGAGCTTTATATGGTGGGGTCCCTGCCATCTTCGGACTAAGGTTTGCTTCTAATAGACTGTTGGAAAGCTAAGATCCTATGATGTGGCCACTATTTGTAGGATCCGCACAGGTGGAAGCAGTGTTTGTTTGTTTTCTTATTTTGCCCCATACCACTGGAACAAGCTGCATTTATCCATCCATTCGTGCAGCTTAAAATATAGCTATTTTAGGGATCCTTCCATGTACCTTATTTTATCCGACCAGTCTAAGCACCGGGATACTCTATTGGGAGTAATTATCTGCACTTTATAAGCATATGTTACATAACATAATAGCAAAACAGGGGTCAGCCCAGGGAACCTGATGATCAACAAAGGAGCAAATATGAAGGTGATTGTATAAAGTAGCATTGATCCATATAGATCTCTTTTGAGATGCAATAATCACCCCCACACCCTTAGCATTCCTATTATGAACCAGACAGACCTCCCTCCCTAATTTAAAGTAGATCATCGACAAGGGGTAAGTTCCAACAGGATGAAGTTCTTGCCAGGAATCTGCGAGTTTTTATGAAGAAAAAGATATTAGAGCTGATAAATCTGATTTAATCTGTAATTTTAATTTCATGTATGTGGAATGTTCTGCAATGCAGAATAACAAGGCTTCCTGGAGTGCAAGGAAAGATTCATAGAGGGTGGAGGTCGACCAGGCATATGATGGAGAATACATAGCTCTTGTAGGCGATCTCTCATAATTGGTGAAATGGGCTAGTTGTATGGTAAATTTGTGAGGATATTAACTTTAAACTCTTTGTTAATGGGAGATACAGAAAAAGACAGAGAATCCCAACTTAAAGGAAGTGGCTGAAACTGGCAGCACTTTGCCTCAAATGTGGCCTGCTCTGGATGCCTAGAGGCCATGGGAAATATTCGCATGGTAACGTTTGCACATGAGTAAATCTAAATGTGTAATTTCTTATATGGTTATTCACCATTTCCCAGTGTAAATTTACACCAAAGTGTAGACTTACAAGTTTTTACCCCTAAGCCAATGGGTGGAGGTAAAATAATGAGTGAATAGTTGCAACTTGTAACATTTCACATGTAGGCAGAGATGTCCGACATTGCAGTGGAGCGCTGTCTATGTGAAACATAGGAAAATGATTAACTTTTAGTAATTAAAAAAACAAACTATATTTTATTGTGAAATAAAAATACAAAAAAATCAAAATAATTATTTTTATACTATAACTATTAAAATGAAATGTTAGAGCACGTTACCTCTTCCAAATGAATGTTTACTTAATAATTAAGAATATTAATTTAGAAACAAAATAAAATAAAAACACCCTGCCTAGGGTTAATATTTACTGCATTTAATAAAGATTTGTGTTTAATTAATGTAAATTAGATTGTAATTTCTAACAAACATTGAAAACATTATTTGTAATAGATTGCCTATCAATTTCTAAACAAAGATAATGTTCATTTTAAGAATATACATATGTATGTGTATATAGAACAGATGTTTGAGTTAGAGAGATTTAGAGTGTCGCTGGTGTTGTAGATGCACTCTAACAAGAGCAGCTCTCCATCTAAACTTGGGAACTACCCAAAGTTCCTGGCTTTATTTTGCACAATTTGTGTGGCATTCTGAGCTTGTGAGTCTTCTGTTTTGAGCTATGCTGAGTGCCGCCTTGTGTTGAGACAAAGCTTTACTTCACTGACAAGCTCTAATTATAGTGTACCACATCCCACAAGTTTCTTTCATTCATTTCAAGTTGACTTGCCTAGTATTTTACTAATCCAAAGCTGTAATACTGTGCCTGGAGTGATAAAATACCTTTGCCATTTTTCAGCTCGACATGGATAGCACTGGCTTATCCTAATGCTGAAAGATTTTGATGCAAAAATGGCAAAAGGCTTTGTCACTTTTCTAACTCAGCGTGGATAGTACTGTGCTAATCCCATGCCTAACAAGCAATGACATAACCAATAGGGCAGAAGGGAGGAAAATTGAGATGCGCTACTCTGGATGTTCTTTTCTTGTGATAAGTCCTGGGATTGCATAGTAAAGAAAGTGCATGAAAACTTTTAAAAATTCATCGAACATGATGGTGGTGCAAGTTCTGCAAAGTGCACAACTCATGTCTTCCACCCTCCTGCATTAATTTGTTCTAGCAATCTCTAGTCAGTCAACTAAGCAGATCTTTAGTCACCAGCCAGAAACAAAGACTAAAAGAAAGGAGGTAATCCCATAGTACTTCCAAATAACTAATATTTAATAATTATCGATTAGCCTTATTCGTACTCGGATTTTCAACTCCTATTCATTTAATAATTGCATTATTTTATTACACCAATTATATTTAATAGCAAGTTCTCTTCTTAAAATATCTTGTTCCCATGATAAATATTAAGATTAATGTTCATGCAGAGGTAAATACCCCCAATTGTGGGTGGACTCTAGCCTGAAAGATCACTCCCTTTCAATGGTCAAGGGCCCCAGTCACACATTCATGCAGTGAATATTCTGTTGTGATGAGCCTTGGGCGAGTGATGTGGAGTGCTTGGAAGTAAATGTGAGTGAGCAGGGTGTGAGGCGTAAGGCACTGCCGACAGGTTTATGTGATCCTCGACATCTCTAACATGCAGGTATAAAGCTTAAAGCTACCCCCCAAAGGCCTGCACTCTTGTCTAGTACACTCCGCATCAAAGCAACTTCTGCAATCGGTGGGCATCTTTTAAATATATACGTTCAGGTACTTCGAAGCACTGGGTTTTTAAACATGTAGTGCAATAAACCACTTACTAAACTGTGCAGCTGCATATTTAATGATGTGTAATAAAAACGTAGATAGTAGAGTATCTGATAAACAAGTGCCTCAGAAGGCTCAGTAGTCACCGTAGCAGCACTACGACACATCTTACTTTGAGTGCACAATTGAAGAATAAACTACAGCAAAGTAATCAATGCCACTGGTGGAGCCCACGGGCCCTGTACCAACCTCCCACATGGAGCACATGGTGAATGCCTGCCATGTTTAGCGCAGCAGTAATAAACTACCCACAGAGAGGAAGTTGTAGTGGTAGGCAAACGCATGCACTTCACTAAGCCCCTCCCCAGGATGGAATGCAGAACATGGGGACTGATGGGTGCGATCTAGAAGCTCACAAACCAGAACTGCACTGTGTGTGAAGGAAGCGAACTCCTAAGGGGTGTTCTATTATGCGCATGTCCACAAGCAAGTGGTGAAGCGATAACGTAAATGCCTAGGGCAATGCCGGTGTTTACAGGGCTGGGGTACATTGCACGAAACAAGTGTCCGTGATGCCCAACATTGTGCATGTGTCAGAGAAAAATTAGAAAGAGGGAGGTGTTTGATCAATGTTTCTTAATAAGTATACCATTGTTTTGAAAAAGGCACCTACTAATTTAATATAACAATAGCAGTGATTCTAAATGTTTTCTGTGGATATGCAATGTTGTATTAAATAAAAATAACCTGAATAAAAGTAATGCTGAGAAAAGTACAAAGTATGACAAACTAATACTTGACTCCCAGTCCTAAAATCACTATGTGGCTTTGTAAAACAATAAAACAATCATAAAGAAAAGTTTCAAATGAGAGTTTGTAAACCCAATCTCACACACCCTGGCACGCTAACCAAACAAAACATATTTAGGCGGTCATTTAAAAATAATGCAGAAGGCCGAGAAGACCCAAAGCGATTTTTTAAATGACCTGCGCAGTCCCAAGATGGCGTCCAAAATGGGAAGCATTTATTTTCCCAGTGACTGCACATCTATTTGCAAATGCAGATGTTATGAGGTAGAAAAACCGTTAATACGTACTCAAAAACTGTACATTTAGTCAGCATTTCTAGCATTTCCACGTCAAATGCCGGCCTGTTACCTCCAGTCCCTCATTCTATTTGTGGAGTCATAGATAGATACAATTATAACCAGGGGCGGTTTTGAGGAACCTGTTAAAAAAGCAATGGCAGTTATGTCCTTGTAGGGACCAGAGCTGCCGTCGCAGTGTTTTGTTATGTTATGTTATGTTATGTTATGCCATTTTATAAAGCGCACAGCTGCCCCGGCAAAGGGGTGTCCCAGCGCTGATAGCAGAAAATGAGAGGCTACTGACAGAAGCAGGGCCTATAGTGGAGGGAAGTGATGGGTTTTAATAGCCTTACGGAAAGCCAGGTAATTATTAATGCTGCGGATGTGTATAGGAAGTGAATTCCAGAGCTTGGCTGCCAGTGTGCCGAAGGAGCGCCCACCAGCGAGCACCCTCCTTACGTGGGTAACAACCGCCAGATGATGACCCATCAAGCGGAGTTGGCGGGTGGGTGTATATGATGAAAGCAGGTTGGCCAAGATGGCCGGAGAGGAAAAATTCAAGATTTTAAAAGCAATGCAGAGGGACTAAAACTCTTGTTGAACTTTTGTTGAACGTTTTTGTGCCTGTTTCTCATTGATAAGCGTTGTTTTTAAATGCAAGCTTGTGGAACCTGCTTGGATAACTCCCTCAGTTTCCCATCCAAACATTAAAGCCAGGGGCGGGTTCAAGGGACCCATTAGAGGCAATACGAATACCATGTAAACCCCAGAGAGCAGGGGGAGGAGAGTGAGCGTCCGTGAAAGATAAAGTGTTGCGTCCATGAAGCTGGTGCCACACTGAGTCAGGGAAACCCTGTTCAAATTAGAAAAAAAGTTCCTGAACAGAAAGTAATATTGAAAAAGCGGAAGCCTACAAGTTCAGCAGCAATACTCCAGGGGAGTGAACAACTTGCAAAAAGGAGAGACCAGGAAGCCAAATTAGCCACTGGCAAGCAAAGAATTGTACAAGACAAACGATTAAACAGATTAAAACCGATTGGAGGAGTCAAAGATCACAAAGAACATACAACAGATCATCCTGACATTGCAAGCGCTGTCTAAGCCCGACCTAAAAACTGCGCTAGAAAAGCAGACATTTTATGTGGACAGATTTAGATTGTTGTTGTAGATGTGCTCTATAAACACACACACACACACGTACATTTACTCTTGCACTATTGAGCAGCCTTGCTGCTTTTGACTATTCCCCTAGTGTTAAAGTTGCTCAAAAGTGTAGACTTGCATGTCCCCACCCCATCAAATAGGTGGTAAAGTCAGTAAAAACAACAAATACAACCTTAAAGTTATTAAAAGTAGTTACTTTACACTAAGGGCCTAATTACAATGAGACTCGGAAAGCCTTCGACCGCAGGTCGGAGGCTTTCTGTGTCTCATTGCAGGTTTCAGTTTCGACCGCCGCATTACGATGCAGGCGGTCGAAAATGAAACAGGGCAGTCATTTCGGCTGGATCCCGATGGGCTCAAGGAGACCGTCGGCCAGTTGAAGGCCTGCCCGTAATCCCTATGGACGGCGTTTCTGCCTTAGGGATTACGATATCGGTTTACGACAGGCTTTCCATGTCCGGCTTTCCGACATGGAAAGCGTGTTGGAAAGCGACATTGGGGGCCCCTAGCAGGGCCCCCTTCACCTTGCGTCCTCTGGTTGGGGGCCGAGGGGGCACATATGGTGCCCCCCTGTTAATCCCTGCACTGTGTGGCAGGCCCCCTGAGGTGCCTGTCATGCGGTGCAGGGATGAACAGATTCTCCCATTTTTCTATCGGAACTTGTGCTACGGCCAGTTTGGAAGTATGCGACCGCACCACGTTGTAATGCTGCGGTCGGGACCGCCAACCAGAGATTGGTCGGTCCCAATTCCGCATCGTAATGAGGGCCTAAGTGATGACCTTTGCAAATGGGGCACAGATCTCTGGAGGTAAAATACAGTAAAACATTTTAAAGTAAAGAAATATATATTTATGTTAAATATTGATGTTAATTAGTTTACATATTTATTTTAAATGCAGAACAATATTAAAAAATTTACAGCATTAATAATTTAAGTTTAGGTAAAAAGTAATCATTTAGACTATATTAAATTATGATCAAATTATTTTCTGCAGTTTAAATTTAAAAATCCCACATAAAATAACAAATATATATGTATAGTGTATTAAAATTATTAAAAGTTATGTATAGAATTAATTAAAAATTATTACATTTTGTTAATATATAAAAAAGGTTGGATTCATGTATTAAATAAAAAAAGGTTATTATGATATTTAAATATAACATAATACAGGGTTTATTTTTAGATATTCTTTCAACATTAAATTACATTTATTTTTATGTTTAAATAGTTTAAATGATTATATTTATTTATTTATTTTATTTTTTGTTTTTTATTATTTGATTTCACATTTTGATAACAAAATCAAGACAATGAGCATGGCAATATGGCAAAGCTTGGCACAATGACTGGGCAAAATAAGCTGAGAAACTGATATCTCCCATACACAAATTTGTCAAGTGTAACATTGTGAATACAGAGATTCAGCAGGAGTTACCAACGTACAATGAAAGCATAATATCTCGCAAATCAGGTACATGACACCACTTTCGCATATAATAATCAAACAGTACAGCACCTCCAGTAGGAATCAGCACAGTACTCCACTTCAGGTGCGACCCATCCATTCAGTCCAGATCCAATCAGGTAGGACCGCAATGGATCCCAGTAGTCTTGTGGATGAGCCACCGGTGGCAGAGTCTCTGCATATAACTGTGACCATTCCTCACACAGTGACATGTCCTTCAGCCAGTCCTGAAATTTCTGAACGAGCCCACTACCCCATCTATTCGCCACTCTATGCTTCCCCAGAAGCAAGGCAAGAGCAGTAAATTTCTGAAAGTTTTTTTGAATCTGTTTAACATATCCTAACAGCACCATGATGGGGGTGAGTTGGTAGGCATGATCCGTCATGTTGAGTAATGCCGTCATAATTTGGGACCAAAATTTAGCAACCGTTGGGCAGGTCCATGCTGAATAAAAAAAATCCTCACCTGGCATTCCACAACGTTTGCAATTAGTATCAACATCATAATAATAGCATGCAAGGTCTACGGGGGAAAGATACATTGAATGTTAATACTCATAATAGATCAATGTATGCCTACCATTGGAGGACACCTCCTTGGTTTGTTGACAAGAGAATTCCCATTGCTCATCTGTTATATCCTGTCCCAGAGTCCTAGGGAGTTCCAGGATCAATTAGTCCATTGCTGCAGTATACAGTTTTGTTATGAGCTTATAGGGCTGTGGGTTAGTAAGTAGGATGTTCAAGATCGATCATTCTGGGTGTTACTCTGGAAACATACAAAAAAGGCATTGTGCTTTGCATGCTGCACATTCACCACTCAAGTTACTTTCATAATTCACTATACTAATTCACCACTAATCCTTTATGGGTTCCGGAGTAGCGTGCTACTCACCGGAAAAGCGATTCAACACCTCATCAGGGGTAGTAAATGCTATATAAATGCATACCTTTTCCCTCTTCTATCCCTCCACTATCCTTCTCAGTCCAAATAACTGACTAACATATCCACCACTCAAATTACTTTCATATTTCACTATACTAATTCACCACTATGGGTTCCGGAGTAGCGTGCTACTCACCGAAAAAGCACTTTGACGCCTCATCAAGGGTAGTAAGCACTATATAAATGCAATTACAATTACTATAAGCAAGAAGATCTACCATAGTGGCCTGTGAGTCTCCTATATATTCCCTGTATGTTTTGAATTTGTGTGCAACAAATAAATCTCTCAGTGTGAGAAAATGTCTCTTCTGCAGAGACTGCAAAACCCAAGGGGTGCTGTCCAGTTGTAACATATGATAATGCCTGATGGGTATTTGCTTGGAGTATGCTAAGGATACATTGCACAGAGTGGCCAGCCTATTCCAGACCCAGACAGTGCAGTGAACAGTATGAATTTCCTGGGTTGGCCTGGGGAGTTGAGTGTAAGGGACTGCTGGGAGAGGGGCCTCTCTCAACAACCACATGGGGTGCATGCCTTGGAGACAATGATGGATGAATTGTACTTGTGCCACTAAGTAATAAACTTCAAAGTGGGGTGAGGGTGACTGTGCACGCCACCACAAAGGTCCAGAGCCCCAGGCGGCCCCGGCCCAGCGGCGCTGGACCGTCACGGGCAGTCGTCCTCCAGATCTCACGCGCCAGGTGCCGTGGTGGGTCCTGGCTGCATTCACTCCAAGCTGAGCTGCTGCCAATCATGTTAAGCCCTCCGGCTGGGCGATGTCACAGCCCAGAGTGGGACGACGTGCAGAATAGGCATTCCATCCGGTAGAGCCGAGTTAGAACACTGCCATCTTGGAGCAGCGCCATGCCACGCCCCCGATCATATTTATTTTATCATTACTTGTTATGGAGATTTATTTTAAGTCCTTACCTCGAATATTTTTTATGAGAAGGTGTTGCAGCACCAGTAGTTGGCCATGTGTGGTGCTAGACTAACTCCAACTCTGAGCTAGAGCATAGTTACATTTCTTTTGGGTCCTTTTTGGCTGTAGTAACTAGAGAAGAGCAGTTTGTGGATAAAAATGAGCTCACATTTTTTTGGGGTGCATGTCCCTCCTTAAACGTCTCCCTAATCTACCCTAAACTCCCTTACTTCTTCCTCCCCTTTAGTAAAAAGTATTGCACATCTTCTAACCAATCCCCTATTTCCATCCCACATTTGCTACAAAGTGGGAAGATCTCTGAACATACATGATAGAAAAGGCAGAGGTGTAGACATCCGCACATGGGTATGTGAATTGCATTTGGAAAAACTTTAGTAGTACTAAAGTACTACTAAAGTACTACTAAAGTTACTAGAATATGCAGTTTGTGAATAGGCCCCATAATTTAAAAATCTAAATAATATAATTACTTTACCGTTATTTCCTATTGGGTGTTACATTAAGTCCCAGTCTCCATTTTTTTCCATGGGAGTGTGTTGCAGTTCCTGTCAGTGGCTGGCTGGAGCACATTTACTACTATTTGTCACCTTTACAGTGGTGTAACACATAATGAAGCCCCCCCCTGCAGAATATGAAGAGGGCCCTCAGAGTTTCCCACATCTCACATATATTTATTGGCCTTGGACTGTATTGGGCCTCCCTAAAGGTTGCCCCCCCCCTGCACCGCAGGGGCTGCAGAGGCCTGTCTTAATCCCCTGCATCTTTAGTGTAGTACTAACTTTAGAAGTGTAGTTTGTGAATAGTATTGGTCTTACTCGTTTGTGGGTGGGGTTTTGTATTAGCATGCCCCTCTCTAAACTCATCCTTATCCATCCCTAAACTCCTCCCATTAAGTAACAGATATTCTCCATATTCCCACTACTACCCTTATTCCCTCTCAGGTATACTACACAGTAGTAAACTTACATGTGCAGAGAACTCACCATAGAAAATAAAGGAGAGATGGAGGTGGAGATTTCCACCTGTAGGTTTGTGAATTGCATTTTGTAGTAAGTGTACTACTGTCAGTGAAGGCGTGGTACCCAGAGGTGATGGCATCGACAAACCAGAGATATGCTGACATTGTAAGTGGCCTTCTTTGTCATGGGGAAATCTGGGAAAGGTGATCCCCAAGGTTTCAGATATCACTGCCTAAACTCATGATAGGGTGCCATATCAGAAGACTGCTGCATGTAAGGTTTGAAAGATTTTGTGCACTAAGGCCAATTAACAGGGAAAGGCAGGAAGGAGTAGTGTGCTGGATATAGCTGATTCCAAGTAATGTTGGGTGCACACTGTAGCGTGTGCTGATGTCAGGGGTGGCTTCCTTCGTTTCTTGTGCACTGGGAAAGTTAGTGCTGCTGAAGCCAATGGTTGGTCGCCTGGTCCGTGGAATGCTGCATGTAAGGTCTGCAGAGCTTTAGTGCACTGATGTCAACATACAGAATGACTTTGCTTCTATTGAGAGATGTAGAGACTCATATTTTGTATTATTCTTTTCTTAACGGTTCTACTTGGATACAAGGGCATCAAAAAGAATGCTTGATAACCAATGATATCCAGGGCCACAACGAACAAACACTATTCATACCATAATGACTGTATCCTTTGTATATGGAGTGGAATTTGGGATGAAAGCAAAGATTTGTAAACACATCTGCAACATATTAGACCTAATAACAAATACAGAAAACGTAATTGATGACAAGAAGGGTCCAATGACCAATGAGGACAGACAGCTGTTAACAGTGTATGTGTTTAAGTGCTTGCAAGAATACAGATGTGGGTTATTAGTGTGCAACACAAGAGTTAGTCTTAGCTACCACGTACAGTAAGAGAACAATTGCTACATATTTCAATAAAAAACGTGCACCAAAATCGTTCGTGTTTCTTATGGGAGGATTGCAGGAGACCACATCCTTATTCTGAGAACCGGATGCTCAGCCCCATATCCTTCGCCCCCTCCTCCAGCTACATTTCCTTCAGCCAGTATTGTAGCCAGTATTGTTGCTTCAAGTGCGTTGACCAATCTTCCGATCAAAATAAGTTATCAGTTGATAAGCCGATTATTTACACAAATGTTTACTAGAATGTCTTTGATAATGTAACACGGATAGACATACATCAAAGAGTAGTTATTTCACTTTTTCGAATGTTTCATACTTGTATTACCTTTTTTATGACTTTTGCTCTAAGTCGAAGATGCTGTTTCTACTCCATATGTCCTCTATCATCAAACATTTTCATAGAAACTCATACAACAGACTACAGCAAAGCTGAACTGCCCAATGTGTAGAAAGGCTGTCAGTGTATTATTACTAGGGGTGTGCGAAATTCTTAAAATGTACTTTTGTTTAATTACGTAAAATTCTACATAAAGTATGCTAAATTATCTGAAATAAAACTAGCATTTTATGAAAGGAATGCAAACTTGCATCTTTTTTGGATGTGAGGATTGATTTCAAACCCAAAAATAGGGCAAACAATACTATTTCTGTGACCAACGGGCACTTACGTTCTGGTCAATTACGTTGTTCCTCTCTTCCTGCGCTAAAATATTGCCTTAGTACACGATGAGGAGTAATGTTAAATTCAGCAGGAGTTCAAAGCAGATCCTTTGTATACCAGCAGTTGTGAGTGAGGGAGTGTGTGTAAGTATATTTGTGAGAGAGAATTAATAAGACTGAGTGAATGAATATGTTTGCCTCTGAGTGACAGTGGCATGCGTTGTAGTGACATGCGTTGTAATGGCATGCGTTGTAGCGACATGCGTTGTAGTGGCTGCGTTGTAATGACATGCGATGTAAAAGCAGTTGCGTTGTAACAACCACGTTGTAAAGGTAGTGTGCTGTAATGACTGCTTTGTAATGGATGTTTCCCATTAACAGCCGCCAATGTTCTACAGAAATGTCTATTTAGCTGTGAGCAAGAGTCGAAAAAAAATATGGTGTGGGCCTAGTAACAGAAGCACGTTGAAAATGGTAGTCTACTGCATTTTGCACTTCGCATTTAGTTTTCTTACACGTTATAAGCAAGCACATTTTCCTACAAGTGATTTTGTTTATGCAGTTCCCTAGCAGTGTATTAGATACATTCTAAAGTGAAATTCTAATACGTTAATGTAGGTCTAGTTCGATTATTATTTATTTCTAACAATACAGTGAAGATGTGTTTTTCAAGGAGGATAAATAAAGAATGGTTGGGTATCAGTGAAGCAAGCATGTTAACTGAGTGAAGGGGAACAATGCAGTAACTGATGATGGCAAATGTGAAAGTGCAGTAAATGTGTACATAAAAGGAAGTGAATGAGAACAGTGGCATAGCCAGTGTGTCATGAGCCATAGGGCAGGTGGGGATCCCCCTGCACCCCAGCTGCTGTTTGAACTGTGCAATGCAGACTGCAAAAATGAGGGTTTCAACTGTGCAATGCAGACAGCAATAATGTGGGTTCAGTGGGCCCCTCAGACCTCTGGACCTTAGTGCCACTGCAAGGCAAGGTAAGGTAATTATGATTTTGTCCCAGGAGCAGGGTGTTTTAATGGATATGTAACAGGTATGGACAAATGGCAATTGCTGTACATGTATGAGGGATGCTCAAAGAGGAGCTTTTCAATGTGGTGCTTCTGATGAAGGTGCAGGTGTAACTGCAAAGCTAAGAGAACGTCCAAGAGTCTATGCACCACCTGGTTTCACTTGTGCATGTGTATTACTCATTAAGTAATTTAAAGCACATGGGGGCAGATTTACAATTCCTGGCGCATCCCTGCAAATCAGCAGGGATGCGCCAGGAAACTTACGACACGCATCACCATCCTTGCGCCACCACTAATGCGCCGCATTTACAATGCGGCGCATCATGGCGCAAGGAAATGCAGATGCGTGTCGCATCTGCCGTCGTAACGTTGGCGCAGTGCTGGAGTTGTGTCGCGGGCGCGACGCAACTCCAGCACTGTGCCGACCCGGCCTATCTTGCACATGGTGCGTCACACCTTACGCCTGCTTCATGCAGGCGCAAGGTTTAGACGCACCGGGGTCGGAAAAGTGACTGAGTGAAATCTAGTAGATTTCACTCAGCCACTTTTGCGAGGCGTTCCTGCGCCGGAACGCCCTTCCCTGCTCCGGAACGCCCACATGAAACCTGACGCAGGTTTCATGTGGCGCAGGGCTTTACAACGTGACGCATCTCCCTAGATGCGTCACGTTGTAAATACCCCGCAGCATGGCGCTGGCTTTACGCCGCTGTTGCGTCACAGAAGTGACGCAACGGCGGCGCTAAAGTGGCGCAAGGGGCTTGTAAATCTGCCCCATTGTGTTGAGGATTGTGTTACGATTGTCGTTGTTGTGATGTAAAGAGAGTGTTTTTCCTCTTGGCAGGGCTGGACTGGACATTGGGCGTTTCCCTGGTGGGCTGGGGGCCAGAGGCCGATTTACACCTGCCGGCAGCCGATCTCGCTAACGGCCTGGCCTAGAGTCAGTAATTCCAACAGCCAGTGCAGGGAAAATACAAGCCTCAGTGCAGCCAAACGGAGCTCCCCGAGACTGACTGTTCTGGACTATCCTGGCAGCCAATCAGCACATTGCCCAGTCAACGAGAACCTATGAGGGCGAGGCTTGGTGTATGGCACTGCAGCCTAGCTTCAGCAAGGCCCTAACTGCATCACGATCTTAACGGAGGAAAATCTAACCTCTGTAACGGGCAAGTGAAGAAATTGCCCTTCATAATTTTCAATAAAACAAAGTACCATGCAAACGTGAAGCCTTGTGATGACTGCATTGTGCATGAGAACTCTGTTTTCTAAATAAGAAAAGTACGCATTTAAGTAAACTCAGAAGCAATGTAGGTTCATTAGTCCCTAACTTCTGCACGTAGAAGTCAAGAGAAGGCCCACTGTTGACCAGTCTGTCCTCTCACACAAGCAAATCATTACCAGTCACCTGTGCGCTGAGTAAAGGAGGGGGAGAACAGTGTAGAGAAGGGAACAGGTAGAAGGGAGACCGAGAGGAGGTAGGGTGAGAAAGGAAGGGCAGAAGGGAGAAAGTAGAGAGGGAAGCTAGCAAGAAAAAAGAGCAAAAATGAAAGTAATAGGAGCAAAGATGAAACAAGCATTGGCATAGCCAATAGGTCTCGCTTTTGGGACCTTATAAGTGCTTAGCCATGCAACAGTTGATGTTGTTGTACCAAGGATATTGTGCTGCATAACTAAACACTTATAAGGTCCCAAAGGTGAGACCTATTGGCTATGCCAATGCTTTTTTAAGGACAAGCAGTGCTATCAGGCTCCGGCTGCCACTTAGTCCACCGCAGGGTAGAAGAGGGATAGAAGAGGGGTAGAAGAGGGGTAGAGGGGTAGAAGAGGGGTAGAGGGGTAGAAGAGGGGTAGAGGGGTAGAAGAGGGGTAGAAGGGGGTTAGAAGAGGGGTAGAAGGGGGTTAGAAGAGGGGTAGAAGAGGGTTAGAGTGGTAGAAGAGGGGTAAAGGGGTAGAATAGGGGTTGAGGGGTAGTAGAGGGGTAGAGGGGTAGTAGTGGGGGTAGTAGAGGGGTAGAGGGGTAGTAGAGGGGTAGAGGGGTAGAAGAGGGGTAGAGGGGTAGAAGAGGGGTAGAGTGGTAGAAGAGGGGTAGAAGAGGGGTAGAGGGGTAGAAGAGGGGTAGAAGAGGGTTAGAAGAGGGGTAGAGTGGTAGAAGCGGGGTAGAGGGGTAGAAGAGGGGTAGAGGGGTAGAAGAGGAGGGGTAGAGGGGTAGTAGAGGGGTAGAGGGGTAGAAGAGGGGTAGAGGGGTAGAAGAGGGGTAGAAGAGGGGTGGATGGGTAGAAGAGGGGTAGAGGGGTAGAAGAGGGGTAGAGGGGTAGTAGAGGGGTAGAAGAGGGGTAGAAGAGGGTTAGAAGAGGGGTAGAAGAGGGGTAGAGTGGTAGAAGAGGGGTAGTAGAGGGGTAGAAGAGGTGTTGAGCGGTAGTAGAGGGGTAGTAGAGGGGTAGAGGGGTAGTAGAGGGGTAGAGGGGTAGAAGAGGGGTAGAGGGGTAGAAGAGGGGTAGTAGAGGGGTAGAGGGGTAGAAGAGGGGTAGAGGGGTAGCGGGGTAGAGGGGTAGAAGAGGAGTAGAGGGGTAGTAGAGGGGTAGAAGAGTAGAAGAGGGGTAGAGGGATAGAGGGGTAGAAGAGGGGTAGAGGGGTAGTGGGGTAGAGGGGTAGAAGAGAGGTAGAGGGGTAGAAGAGGGGTAGAGGTGTAGAAGAGGGGTAGTAGAGGGGTAGTAGATGGGTAGTAGAGGAGTAGTAGAGGGGTGGTAGAGGGGTAGTAGAGGGGAAGTAGAGGGGTAGAAGAGGGGTAGAGGGGTAGAAGAGGGGAAGAGGGGTAGAAGAGGGGAAGTGGGGTAGAGGGGTAGAAGAGGGGTAAAGGGGTAGAAGAGGGGTAGAGGGGTAGTAAGAGAGGTAGAGGGGTAGAGGGGTAGAAGAGGGATAGAGGTGTAGAAGAGGGGTAGAGGGGTAGAAGAGGGGTAGAGGGGTAGAAGAGAGGTAGAGGGGTAGTAGAGGGGTAGATGGTTAGAAGAGGGGTAGGGGGGTAGAAGAGGGGTAGAGGGGGTAGTAGGGTAGAGGTGTGGTAGAGGGGTAGAGGGGTGGTAGAGGGGTAGAAGAGGGGTTGAGGGGTAGAAGAGGGGTAGAAGGGTAGAAGAGGGGTAGAAGAAGGTTAGAAGAGGGTTAGAGGGGTAGAAGAGGGGTAGAGGGGTAGTAGAGGAGTAGAGGGGTAGTAGAGGGGTAGAAAAGGGGTAGAAGAGGAGTAGAGGGGTAGAAGAGGGGTAGAAGAGGGGTAGAGGGGTAGAAGAGGGGTAGAGGGGTAGAAGAGGGGTAGAAGAGGGGTGGAGGGGTAGAAGAGGGGTAGAAGAGGGGTAGAAGAGGGGTAGAGGTGTAGAAGAGGGGTAGAGGGGTAGAAGAGAGGTAGAGGGGTAGTAGAGGGGTAGAGGGTTAGAAGAGGGGTAGGGGGGTAGAAGAGGGGTAGAGGGGTAGTAGAGGGGTAAAGGGGTAGTAGAGGGGTAGTCGAGGGGTAGTAGGGTAGAGGTGTGGTAGAGGGGTAGAGGGGTGGTAGAGGGGTAGAAGGGTAGAAGAGGGGTTGAGGGGTAGAAGAGGGGTAGAAGGGTAGAAGAGGGGTAGAAGAGGGGTAGAAGAAGGTTAGAAGAGGGTTAGAGGGGTAGAAGAGGGGTAGAGGGGTAGTAGAGGAGTAGAGGGGTAGTAGAGGGGTAGAAAGGGGTAGAAGAGGAGTAGAGGGGTAGAAGAGGGGTAGAGGGGTAGAAGAGGGGTAGAAGAGGGGTAGAAGAGGGGTGGAGGGGTAGAAGAGGGGTAGAGGGGTATAAGAGGGGTAAAGGGGTAGTAGAGGGGTAGTAGAGGGGTAGAGGGGTTGTAGAGGGGTAGAGGGGTGGAAGAGGGGTAGAGGGGTAGTAGAGGGGTAGAGGGGTAGTAGAGGGGTAGAAATGGGGTAGAGGGGTAGAAGAGGGGTAGAAGAGGGTTAGAAGAGGGGTAGAAGAGGGGTAGAGTGGTAGAAGAGGGGTAGAGGGGTGGAGGGGTAGAGGGGTAGAAGAGGGGTTGAGGGGTAGAGGGGTAGTAGAGGGGTAGAGGGGTAGAAGAGGGGTAAAGGGGTAGTAGAGGGGTAGATGGGTAGTAGAAGGGTAGAGGGGTAGAAGAGGGGTAGAGGGGTAGAAGAGGGGTAGAGGGGTAGAAGAGGGATAGAGGGGTAGAAGAGGGATAGAGGGGTAGAAGAGGGGTAGAAGAGGGTTTAGAAGAGGGGTAGAAGAGGGGTAGAGTGGTAGAAGAGGGGTAGAGAGGTGGAGGGGTAGAAGAGGGGTAGAGGGGTAGTAGAGGGGTAGTAGAGGGGTAGAGGGGTAGTAGAGGGGTAGGAGAGGGGTAGAGGGGTAGGAGAGGGGTAGTAGAGGGGTAGTAGAGGGGTAGAAGATGGGTAGAGGGGTAGTAGAGGGGTAGTAGAGGGGTAGAGGGGTAGAAGAGGGGAAGAGGGGTAGAAGATGGGTAGAGGGGTAGAAGAGGGGTAGAAGAGGGTTAGAAGAGGGTTAGAAGAGGGGTAGAGTGGTAGAAGAGGGGTGGAGGGGTAGAAGAGGGGTAGAGGGGTAGTAGAGGGGTAGTAGAGGGGTAGAGGGGTAGAAGGGTAGTAGAGGGGTAGTAGAGGGGTAGAGGGGTAGTAGAGGGGTAGAAGAGGGGTAGAGGGTTAGTAGAGGGGTCAAGGGATAGTAGAGGGGAGAGGGGTAGAAGAGGGGTAGATGGGTAGTAGAGGGGTAGAGGGGTAGAGGGGTAGTAGAGGGGTAGAAGGGGGTAGAGGGGTAGAAGAGGGGTAGAAGAGGGGTAGAGGGGTAGAAGAGGGGTAGAAGAGGGTTAGAAGAGGGGTAGAGTGGTAGAAGAGGGGTAGAGGGGTAGAGGGGTAGAAGAGGGGTAGAGGGGTAGAAGAGGGGTTGAGGGGTAGTAGAGGGGTAGTCAAGGGGTAGAGGGATAGTAGAGGGGAAAAGGGGTAGTAGAGGGGTAGAAGAGGGGTAAAGGGGTAGTAGAGGGGTAGAGGGGTAGTAGAGGGGTAGAGGGGTAGAAGACGGGTAGAGGGGTATAAGAGGGGTAGAGGGGTAGTAGAGGGGTAGTAGAGGGGTAGAGGGGTAGAGGGGTAGTAGAGGGGTAGAAGAGGGGTAGAGGGGTAGAAGAGGGGTAGAGGGGTAGAAGAGGGGTTGAGGGGTAGTAGAGGGGTAGTAGAGGGGTAGTAGAGGGGTAGTAGAGGGGTAGAGGGTTAGAGGGGTAGTAGAGGGGTAGAAGAGGGGTAGAGGGGTAGAAGAGGGGTAGAGGGGTAGAAGAGGGGTTGAGGGGTAGTAGAGGGGTAGAGGGGTAGAAGAGGGGTAGAGGGGTAGTAGAGGGGTAGTAGAGGGGTAGAGGGGTAGAAGAGGGGTAGAGGGGTAGAAGAGGGTTAGAGGGGTAGAAGATGGGTAGAGGGGTAGTAGAGGGGTAGTAGAGGGGTAGAGGGGTAGTAGAGGGGTAGAAGAGGGGAAGAGGGGTAGAAGAGGGGTAGAGGGGTAGAAGAGGGTTAGAAGAGGGGTAGAAGAGGGGTAGAGTGGTAGAAGAGGGGTAGAGGGGTGGAGGGTTAGAGGGGTTGAAGAGGGGTAGAGGGGTAGTAGAGGGGTAGTAGAGGGGTAGAGGGGTAGTAGAGGGGTAGAAGAGGGGTAGAGGGGTAGTAGAGGGGTAGAAGAGGGGTAGAGGGGTAGAGGGGTAGTAGAGGGGTAGTAGAGTGGTAGAGGGGTAGTAGAGGGGAAGAGGGGTAGAAGAGGGGTAGAGGGGTAGAAGAGGGGTAGAAGAGGGGTAGAAGAGGGTTGGAAGAGGGGTGGAAGAGGGGTAGAGTGGTAGAAGAGGGGTAGAGGGGGTAGTAGAGGGGTAGTAGAGGGGTAGAGGAGTAGTAGAGGGGTAGAGGGGTAGTAGAGGGGTAGAGGGGTGGTAGAAGAGGGGTAGAAGAGGGGTAGAAGAGGGGTAGAGGGGTAGTAGAGGGGTAGAAGAGGGGTAGAGGGGTAGTAGAGGGGTAGAGGGGTATTAGAGTGGTAGAGGGGTAGAAGAGGGGTAGAGGGGTAGAAGAGGGGTAGAGGGGTAGTAGAGGGGTAGAGGGGTAGAGGGGTAGTAGAGGGGTAGAAGAGGGGTAGAGGGCTAGAAGAGGGGTAGAAGAGGGGTAGAAGAGTAGAAGAGGGGTAGAAGAGGATTAGAAGAGGGGTGGGGGTGCGTTAGTGAGCAGCAACACAAAGGAGACAGGGCGGGAGTTAAAAGCACAGACGTGAGTGGCGGAGGGACTGGTGACTGAAGTAAACAACCAGCGGAGTGTGGTGTATTGGACTGCCTGGGGAAAATGCGATAATATGCGTTGTCCATACCACCGCGAACCTCTAGCAGACGTGTGCGCGTGCACACAACCAAAGCTTCCAGCCAGGATTTAACGGTGCAGGCACTTGTAAGAAGTATTCAAGTAAAGAAAAACACAAAGACACTGGCGGAAAGCAGCTGATAGTGAAAGATAGCCCTGTAGCTGGAGGGAGGAGGAGGGAACATGCGAGGATGAGAAACATCAAAGACGCCGACAATCCTAAAACACGTCAGAAACAGAACAAGCTGCGAGACGCGCTCTGTGGTGGGGGAGGGGGAGGGGCATTGAAGCAAGGCACGCGCACTTGGGCAAGCGAGAGGAAAGCCAGATGGCGCCTCTGCTCGTGCCTGTGCGCGTAACCGCACACTGTATGCCACACAAAGCTGTGGTCGGACTTTTAAAAGCCCACTCACTAAATGTCTCGCCAGAACAGCGCATGCGCTGGCTCAGGCGAGACCTAAAAAGCAAAGGTGAAGAGAGAACTACTCAGGAAACGAGGAACAACAGTGAGTCGAGTAATGAAAAGGAGACGGGCAGAGAGAAAAGAAGAGAAGGAAGATTGAAGTACTAGCAACGGAGGTAGAAGGTCAGTTAAAGTAGGACAGTTAAAGTAAGAAGGAGGGCGCATAAGAAAGGATGGGCCAGGGGGTTGTCATTGAGATGCTGTAGTTAGAAAATAGGAGGTGAGGGATGAAGAATGAGCAATCAGAAGAAAAGAGCACTGAGGGGGAAAAAATGTATGCGAATATGGTGGTATATGACGGATAATGTATTGGTAAATGCATCAGTTTTCCCCAATTTAAAAACAAATGAGAGACGAAACTCTGAGACATGTAGTGGTCGGGGTCCCTCGCTTCACTTCACGCTCTCTATGCAGTGTGGGGGGTTGGTATGACCAAACGGGCCAGGACTGCTTTTGGTTGTCAGTCAGGACCTGCCTCTGGGGCCTGAAAACACCACAGTGTGGAACCAACAGGTGCCTGGGCTTCTGTACTGTGGCAATGTGACATGCTATACACCTCGTGGCTGTTTACCTGATATTGCCTGTGCCAGACTCCCCTGTGATTGCTTTAAGTAGCCACTAAGCTACCTGTAGTAGCCGCATCCAAGAAGCCGGAGGTGTGATTGGCTTAGCCAAGGAGCTCCCTGCTGTAGTCAGATCTAAGACGCTGGCAGTGTGTTTTGGATAGGCAAGGGGCAGGGGCGTCATTTGGAATCGGTCCAGAAGGCCTGATATAATGAAAAAGAACCTGAGTATAATCACAATGGTCTTTACTTACCGCAAGACATCAATTAAAATGTCACACTCCATCCATGCGTGAAAGGAAGCGTCAACCCACGTCATTACAGAAAGTGGAAAATGCAATCATCTTTTTGGCCAAAGAGAATGTGACTTCTTGATATTGAAGGGGAGCATCACAGCTGAGCACTCGTGGGACTTTTCTGATTGTGCAGCAGCATTACTAGACTTTTTTAAAAATCTGACGCAATGTACATAATCACTGGCAGCTGCACAAACATAAAGAATGTGGGTCGTGTACAGTGCGAAAACCTTGCACTGTGAAAGAGGAAGAGTGGGTTAAGCAGCTAAATTGTAGAAGAAGTTATTTTAGCTTCAAAGCAGTCGGATGGTCTGTGTGTGAGGAAACTACCAGGAAGAAAAGCGCACTGCAAAATATTAAACCCATTTTTAACAATTTATAAATGAGAACTAGTGTGTTTGTAGGCTCCTCCCGTGAAATCATTTTAGCAACAGCTGCACTTTCTCCCTGGGCGCCAAGACGAGACCGTGTCGGCAGCTTAATGTGACCTGATGACATTTTTTACACTTGGCAGATTCATCTCTTTTAGGGGGTGCTGTGACCTCATTTTAATGTCTCAAAATATTTTTTCACACTAGTAACATATTCAGCAGTTAAGAGGAACACTTAAAGGCTTGGCTAAATTGACTTATTAGGGGTGATTCTACAGTTTACGATCAGAATTAACTATCCTCTACTTCCTTCCTCCCCACCCACACCCCCCAGCCCCCATGCCCTGGTCGAATGATGTGATTTCCTCCTTTCTTCCTTGCTTAAGATGTTGGTAGGAAAATTACAACGTGTGAGGTAGAGGGGCTCGCATGATGACCATGAAACAGTGCATACGATGGCAGACAGTGCAGACTAGTGTTCATTGACTAATAATAACACATTTCACACTACATGAAAACCACGCAGGAAGAGATGAAATGAAACATTGACTTTTCCAGCTCCGTCATGTATACCTAATGTACATTGCCCTATATATTCAAGTGATGTTTAATGTGTGCACACAGATATAATAAGAAAAATATGCAGGAGGTAATAACAAGTTATATTGTTACAGTAACAAGTTTCCATCAGTAGAACATGCTAGCTTCTAGTATAAAAAGATTATAGGTGGTGAACTTAGCCTGTAATGCATCAATATATTTATGGTGTTGCTATCCCTTGATGTCGTTGCTTAGAAATATTTAAAGGTCACCAGTAAGGAAGGCACATATATGCGAGTCTGTCTACTTCCCACACTGTGGCCCAGAGATGCTGCATTATATGTTTTAATAATTTGCATAGCACATTTTCTGAGATTAATAGAGACTAAGGGACCAAATGAGGTGATACCACACATGCACGTGGTTGGGCGACCCTCTGGTTGAGAGGGAGCAGGGTTATACATTGTCAAGACACTTTCGGCCAGTTAGCAGTAAGGCAGAAGTATCCTGAGATGGGCAAAATGCGGTAAGACACTCCAGTGTGACAACATATTGTTCGTAATTTTGAATATTATTAGATGTGAGAATAAATAAGAAAAACAGTTTTCCACAAAATGCAAAAACAATGTAATTTTCATTTTTTACAATGTAATGATGGATCTTATCTAAATGACTTAGTGAAAGATATGGTTAAACGTTAATTCCATCTTGGCTATGACTGCTTTCCTCCTTCTCTTTAATTTTTCAGTGAGACAGTCTGTAATTGAACATGGTCGCCAGGCCCATATATAGCAGAGAAAGGACCTAGCTAAAGAGGCATGAGCTGCGGTGGAGTGGGGAGGAAATAAATAGGGACACAGGCAGTTGAGGTGTGAGCGGGCACTTAGATTTACTAATTAGAATAAAAGCAGATTACTAATTGTTTGGGAGCAGCACTTCTGTCCACACGAGAGAGAGGACTCAACATGGAAGATAGATGATGGCTTTGATGGGACAACATTGTGTGTCTGCAAATGACTGGCTTCTATTTTACCAAGAAGGTGAGTATCTAGTTGCAAGCAAAAGAGGAATCATTGCGAGGAGCTTACACTGCAGTGTATTTCAGCATCTTTGCAAGGAATTGGAAAATGGGTGTGTGAAACTTCCACTCTTGTCATGCCCAACACGTTTTTTTAATGATATAATTTGCACTAAATCGCCAGTTGACTAAAACCGAGAAAACACAATGTCTCAAACCACCTATCGTTACCATTCTATTGATCACCTGTATACCAGGATATATGTTGTTAATTTTATGCACATTCTATACATTCCAGAGCTTGCTTTTCTAGAGGTTTAAGCCTGCCATTGGCTTATAATACATTTAAAAGAATAGCATCCTTGCCTTCCTCTTTTTGCCAACCAAGTTTAAACCAGACTTGCTCCTGGTTTTCCAATAATAAGTTATCTCTATTACTCAATCAATCAATCAATCAGGGAATTGTAAGCGCACTACTTACCCGTGAGGGTCTCAAGGCGCTGAGGGGGGGGTCCGCAGATCTGTTTAGCCGAAGAGCCAGGTCTTGAGGGTCTTCCTGAAGGTGTTCAGGGAGGGGGCGCGTCTGATGTCTGCCGGTAGCTCGTTCCAGGTCTTGGCTGCAATCTGAGATAAGGTGATTACTGGAAATGGCTTTGTGAATCGAAACCAGTGTGTTGAAGGCAATACCAGTAGCTTTTAAAAAGACCTCTCTCTGAACAGTCCATTGGTGCCCTCTGACTCCTAAATCGATTTTATTTTCTGTAGATGTATTAGAAAGGACATTCACCTTTTCCAGAAGTGTAGGGAGCAACATTGTTTGTGATATAGCTACTGAGGGGCATTTATAGGCAAGCAGAAAGCAGGCTGCTATTCTGTTTTGGTATTGTGCATTATGATGTGAGTGGTTGTATGTGTGTCTTATGATATAGATGATATTGAGGATGGAGGGAGTGTTTATGATGTGGTATTGGCAGCTCAGAATGAGGACTCCGCATGGAAAGAGATGAGACCATGTGCATAACCCATTGCAGATTCAAGCTCAAAATATACCATAAATCTAAAAAACTTTTAAATGACCAGTTTATACTTCGAGTTGGCATGGATAGGGATAGTGACTGTTGCATATGGCGGTACAAGATTTGGATCTTGGATCTAAAGTGGCATTTGTGACCCTTAAGGAGAATGTGGCTCAGGCAAAGGGGTACCATATTGGGTTGAGGGCTAGAGAGGGTTTTGTGAGCCAAATGGTGACTGACATAGGGCCAGATGTACGACCATTCCAAATTGCGACTCGCAATTTGCGCTCAATTGCGAGTCGCAAATTGCGAGTCACAGTTTGGAATGTACAGCAGTGTCAGAGACACTGATTGCGATTCCCAATGGGGTTGCAAAATGCGAGGCTCATGAATATTAATGAGCCACTCGCAATTTGCGACCCCATTAGGAATGGCTGGCCCTCCCAGGGATGGTGGCCTGCTGGCTTCAGCAGACCTCCATGTCTAGGACTGCTTGTCACTTAAGCAGTTTTTGTTTCTTTAAATGCAGCCTGTTTTCCCTAAAGGAAAATGGGATGCATTTAAAAATAAATAAATGAAACGTTTTCGTTTCATTTTTAAAGGGCAGGTAGTGGTCCCTGGGACCACTGCCTGTCCTTAATTTTTTTTTAGAGCCAGTCACAAAGGGGAAGGGGTCCCCTGGGGACTCCTTTCAGATTTGCTACTCCATTACCACCCTCTTGAAGAGGGCGGTAAATTGCGAGTGTTTTGCGACCGCAATTGTGGTTGCAAAACATTCATACATGGCTAGAGCCTCGCTATTAGGAAGGGAACGCCCCTTCCTAATAGCGAGTCGCAAAACACTATTTTGCGAGTCGCAATTTTTTGCAACTCGCAAAATAGTGTTTGTACATGACCATGTAGGTTTTTGCGTGCGCAAACGGGTCGCAAATCCGTTTGCGTACGCAAAAACTGGTCGTACATCTGGCCCATATATCCTAAGGTTTTAACTGGAAGCATGAAAGGTTAAAACTAGGCCTGGGCGGAGTTCGCGTGAATCACGGAACTCCAAGAAGTGAGCGGAGGAGTGTGCTACTCCACCCCGATCGCACTGATTTTTAGCTCCGGGTGCTTGTCCTGCACTGTAAAATCAGCGGAAAAGGCGATGCATGCACATAGAGGACTCTTGGCATGCACTTTTGACTTTCACTAAATAGCTTTATATTTTAGCACATTACAGCCAATATTGCCAAATGCCCTTAAGCTTCATTTCTGTGTCATGGTTATTTCATCATGTTAGCTACATTTTACCCCATCTCCATGACATTCTGGGGCATATTTACAAGCCCCTATCTTCACCACAATGTCACTTTTCTCGACGCTGTGGTGGCGATAGGGGCTTTGCCTTATTCACAAGGAGGTGTTAAGCCATTTAACGTGGCTTAACGCCGCCTTGTGACTAAGGCACCCTTTCACGCTATACTTAACGTGAATTGGGCTGGCAATGGGTGTTGTGGTGGTCGTTCCACAGCAACACCCTTTGATTTTGATGCTGCCCCATATTTACAAGGGTGCCATAAATATGGGGCAGCCCCAAAATTAAGACCAGGGAAAACCTGGTCTTACCCTGGCGAAACAAGGAGAAATGCTTAATTTCTCCTCATTTTTGCTGTTTCAATGTGTGCTGCGTTGTGCAGCACACATAGAAACAGCACAACGCCATTGATTGTTTATGTGCAGAAAGTGTCACTTCCTGCACATAAACACTCACTAAAAAAAGCAGCACACATAGAAGATGCAAAACGCCATTTCAGATTGTTTATGTGCCTGAAGGGAGACCTTCCTGCACATGAACAATCATTCCTCTCAACGTGGGCACCCTTGCACTATGGTACAAGGGTGCCTGCGTTGGCGCTAGGCAGCTAAATTAGCCCCAGTGCAGGGAGAAACACAAGGCTGCACTGTATTCTTGTAAATACGGTGCAGCCCTGCGTTTCAGAAGTGGTGGAGAGCGGCGTTAAGCCAAGGAGGCTAACGCCGCATTCCGCCACTTCCCTGTAAATATGCCCCTCTGTATTTTGAGAATACAATTCCATTCAGTCTGTGTATTGGTATAATTAAATTCCCATTTTAATAACTCAAGAACGTTTGTGAATCACCAGCATCTTAGACCAAGGAACAGCTGTACAGCACTATGAACCTGTGCAAATACTGTGCAATTTTTGTTTGTAACTTTGCAAGGATGTTGCGAAAAATATTCTTATGGCTTTGATACAGTGTTCGCCCGAGTGCTGGGTTGCCTTGAACGTTTAGTGGCAAATGCATCTAGGAGTTTGAGGCCAGCTGCATAAAGAATCTAGAGCGAGAGGCCCTTTCTGATGAATGAGCTAGCTAGCATTGAAAATATTTGTGAGGGCTCATAGTTGATTTTGCTTAGGCAAGCGTAACATCTTCAAAGAAGAATAAATTGCATGGCTGTTCATTTGAATAGAATATGTGTTCAGGTGTAAAAACTCTTTGGTTAACTACTCATCAAACTATCCATTGCAGGACGCGAAAAGAGGTGGTTTTTAATTGATTTACTTCATACAAACCTAAATATAAATATGATGCACAAAATTATAAAATTCGAAATGGCAGGTAAAAAAAACCAATGGGGGCTTCTTCTAAGTGGGCACGCAAATTACAGGGGTTGTGCACTAAAGAAAGGCCACAGTAATCAAATGTTTTTGACAAGTCGGTATGTTACAAAGTGTTTACAATTAATTCAACAATAGGAAAATGAATATTTAACAATGCATAAACATTAAAAACTATTTAACAAACTTGAGAATACTTCACCTTTCACTGCTGAAAACAGAAATTGTTTGGCCTTGACACACTTTCAATAGTAAACCTTTGAAAGCAGTGAAGGATATATTTCTGGAAGTCATTGCGGAGGGCTATGGCAGATCCCGCCTGCACGTAGCCCAGGTGATCATCGTCCCGCCCCGTACCTGGAAACGCGAGAGAGTTGATGGAGGCGTGTGGCACGGCGTCTTGGTGGTTTTCGTCCTCGCTCCTTTACTGCTGATACATTGATACATTGTATCCTCTGGGTGTTTGGAGCTTTCGGGGCCGCTGGAGAGCCGGAGCCGTTTTTAAGCTCCCTTCGAGACCCGCCTGCCTGTTTTACATTTTCTGGACCTTCCCGGGGGTTGTGGTGCTCGAGACGCCCTTGAGCCTGTTCTTACTTCCCGCTCCTGTCGGCTGCCGGCTCCCGCGGTTTCTTGAATCCCGCTTACTCTGCTGGTTGCCGACATCGATGTGCTGAATCCTGAAGGCGGAGGGAGCAGGGATACATTGTAGCACTCTGGCAGGCTGATTGAGCAAACTACGAAGTCCAGAGGAGAAGACGTCGATCCCTACCAGGTTTTTTTTTTTTTTTCTTCTCAGAGCCGTGGCTTTTTTCAGAATGCCAAAACCTGAGTGAAGTGAAGGTGATGAGGAGAAAGTAGAAAGTGGATTGAGGCTGGCTTGAGTGGATTGAGCGGATTGAGGCTGGTTATATCGGTAGGGCTGGGAGAGGAGGAGGAAAAGGGAAGGAATTTTTTTCAAGGAAAAAAAAAGGGAAGGTGCATTGGGTGTGGTCTCCATCAGTTAAAGTATATATACTGCGACCAACTCCAAGTACAATGGGGAGACACACTAAAAACCCCAATACTCCGACTCAGTCAGGCTCTAATTTGCCCCCAAAATTGAAAACTCACAATATACAAATGAAAACGATCCAGGGTACCTCAAAAGCTGAGCGGGAGCGAGTTCAGAAAAATCGTAGAGGGTCTACCCCCATAGTCAATTCAAGCTCAGAAGAGGAAGTCCTAGATCGAGGCGAAGGTGGTCAAGAGGGCCTCCAAGGAAAATCAGACAGTGCTTGCCAGGGACTGACGAATTCAACTACACTGGACATAGAAGGCATCAGTACCGATACAGCCCTGGAGACAGAGAACCAGGATAAGAATCCTTCGATGGAAAACCAAGAGGGCATGCTAATAAACCCCCCCAGTCTACTGGCAGGCAAGAACAAGGAGTACTTGATTTTCCAGAAAACCAAGTCTTCTCAACCTTTAATTCAGCCTCTACTCTCTCCCCCGCAACAGGCTCCCAAGCTGGACATTCAAAGTGCGAGGGTTCCACAAATTGACCAACTCCAGCCTTTTTCCGAAACTCTTACTCATGCACCTCCTCTGCTCTTCCACCCAATGGGGGACTCCTCTCCTCCTGTGCTATCATCAGAGGTAATCGAAGATGCCACGGAAGTAGCTTTGGAAACAGTAAAGGTATCTGCAACAGGATCTGCATCAGGATCTGCAACAGGATCTGGGCCTACTTTCCAGTGGGATATTAAAACCATGCTCAACCTCATTCTTGAGGAGATTAGGGAAATGAAGGCCACACAAGCAACTGAAATTGCGGCACTACATGCACGATTATCAAAAATCAAGAGGTTGTGGGGGCTATGCCATCTCGTCTGCAGGAGGCAGAATCTAGAATTTCACAGCTAGAAGACCAGATGACTTCAATCCAGCAGCAAGCATCAGCTGATAGAAAACAAAAGAACTTTCTGGAACTCAAGCTTGAAGAGCTGGAAAATCATTCTCGTCGGACCAATCTCCGCCTGGTTGGTGTTCCAGAGGGATGTGAAGGAACCCAGCCAGTACAATGGGTCGAATCCTTCATAAAGGAGTCTGTCCTCCCTGAATTCTCTGGGGACCTTACGATCACTCGTGCCCATAGAGTTCCAGCCCAGCCTTTTCCTAACTCTAAATTGCCTAGAACAATTTTAGTTAATTTTTCAGATTACCGTTTAAAAGAGCAAATTTTGACCAGGGCAATTCAGAAGAAGCAATTTTCATCACGAGAGGTCCCCCACTGTCGTATATTCTCGGACATGTGTGCTGCGGCAGCGCGCCGTCGAAAGGAGTTTGTTAAACTACTTTTCCTATTTAAAGCACAGGGGGCTCAGGCGGCCATTGCCCAACAGTCGAAACTTCGAGTCTTGGTTCACGGCAAGTTTCACATGTTTTCAAACTTAGATGAAGCACAGGAGCTTTTGAAGCAAATCACGAAGGACAAGGACAAGTAAAACTGAAAGATTGCTTCTTTGTATCTTTATAGTAGTCTATTTTGTTTCATTTTCTTTTTCTTTTTTTTTTTCAGGGCGCGGGGGGGCGGCATCACATCGGGGTGCAACACCATGGCACCCGTTATGAGGGGCCCCAAGGGTGGGCCGGTAGGGGGTAAGGCGGGCAATTCCCCTTCTGCCAGCAAGGGCCAGGGTCACAGGGTTTATGGGGGGGCTTGGGCTTGGGTTAGGGCACAGAGGAAGGGTGGTGGGGGTGGAAAAGCAAATGAGCAGAATTGTTTAAAATTTTATATGGAAAGTGCAGAAAAAGGAAATAAGCAGAATTATTTAAAATATCATATTGGAAAGAGTGGTATGTTTACTGATGTCTTTGATCTAAATAGCAGTGCTAAAAATGGTTAATAAGGTTCGCATTATATCGATCAATGTCAATGGTATTTCGAACAAACGAAAGTATGGCAGTTTGATAAGATGGTTGGCAGCATTCTCTCCCCAAATTCTGTTTTTACAGGAAACTCATCTTAAAACTAATCAACCTAACCTGTTTATCCCAAAGAACTTTACTAAGGCCTACTTTGCTTCTGCCCAGGCAGCAATAAGGGGGTTGCTATCTATTTTGGACGAGGGCTAAATTGGGATATTACTCAAATTTATAGAGATCCATATGGTAGATGGATCTGGATTGTGGTAAGAGTCGATGGTAACTTGCTGAATTTGGTGAACTATTATGCACCAGTTGTAGATGATTTTACGGTGCTTAAAAATATCAATGATAAATCTAGAGCAGCGCTCGGTCCAATTATCTTAGGGGGGGATTTTAACTTTGTACAGGATTTGCAATTAGATACATCGAATAAAGCAAAAAGACAGATGAAACCTAGGACTAAAAAGCTGATTGATGTCATGAAACAGGATTATCAGTTGGTGGATCCTTGGCGAAGGGCTCATGGTGCAACTAAACAGTTTACTTATTATTCTAGTCAATTCAGGTCAGCTTCTCGTATCGATTTTTTTTTAGTGTCACGCTCTTTGAGCTGCTCGAATACTGAGATTATGGCCAACTCTTTTTCAGACCATTCTTTAGTAAAATTCGATGTTGATCTAGTAGTGGGGGTCAGAAAAATATCCAGGTGGCAGATGGATAGACTTCTTTTAACCAACCAACAGTGGATAATTAACATGCAAGAATGGATCAAGGAATTTTTAGGATCAATAGGGGCACTGCAAGGCTTTTTTCAGTTTGGGGGGCTTTTAATGCCTCAGTACGAGGACAAATGATTGCTTTTATGGCAGAACAAGCAAGAGAATGTAAAGCTCGAATTGGAGAACTCCAGAAAGCCGTTGAAGTGGCCTTGGCAAAAAAGAAGAGAGGCTCCTCCGTGAGGGGTCAGGGTGCAGGGCAGGAACTAACTAGGGCCAAACAGGAACTGAGGGAGTTCTTTGTTATGGAAGAGATAAGTAGTTCAAAAGCATACCAGCAGAAAACCGATGAAGAGAGCCAGATGGTAGGAAAATTATTGGCATGGTCAATTAGAGTCAAACAAGAAGCAGCGGTTATTGATGAAGTGGTGAATCCTGGGACCCAGAACATAGTTTCTGGACAAGATAATATCTCTAAAAATGTTATTGATCATTACAAAAATCTTTATTCAACTGAATACAAGGTATCGAAACAAGCAATTCAGACTTACTTTGATGACTTGGTTCTCCCTCAGATCACTACAGGGCAGAGAGAGGCTTTAATGGCCGACATCTCGACAGAAGAAATTTCCAGAGCTCTGGCCTCAATGCCGGGAGGTAAAGCCTGCGGGAATGACGGTCTTCCAACCGAATTTTATGAAGCTTTCTCGGCTGAGCTATTTCCATTTCTGCTCGAGCTTTTTAATCAAATTAAAGTGGGAGGGGACATTCCGGCGGCTTTTAAAGAATCATCCATAGTCAGTTTTGTAAAAAAGGGAAAAAGTCCTAGGGATGTTGGCTCTTATAGGCCAATTAGTCTTTTAAATGTCGATTACAAATTATTGATGAAAATTTGGGCCAATCGATTCTCATCTGTGGCCCAACATGTAATACATTTAGATTAATCGGGCTTTATAGCAGGCCGTTCAATGACATCAAATACCGGTTTGCTAGTTCAAGCAATTGATTATTTTAACACCCACCAAACCCCCGCAATAATAATGATGGTCGATGCCGAGAAGGCATTTGACCTTGTGAATTGGGATGCACTTTTCTATGGGCTTGAAAGGTTTGGATTTCCAGGGCAAATTATGACTATGCTCCAGAATGTATATCTAGGAGCCCAGGCTCAGATCAGGATAAACTCAGAATCGGTAGGCATAATTGATATTAAACGTGGGACTCGGCAGGGCTGTCCCCTGTCGCCAGTTTTATTTACCTTTTTCATAGAGCCTCTAGCGGCGAGGATTAGGGATAATACAGGTATAAAAACTCCAATAGAGGGTATGTCGAAAATAAAACTATTTGCTGACGACATCATTCTCTACCTCAAACCAGAAAAACAAAATATTGATCAGATGTTAAGGGAGTTTGCTCAGTTTGAGGCAATTGGAGGATACAAAATTAATTAAAAGAAACTGAGGTATTGGCACTGAATGTCTGCTGTAATTTTCTTCCAGATATATTGAAACAACAAGCATATTCCCCTGAGCCGATCCGCTATTTGGGAATTTATGTTTCAAATCAATACGCGGATCTATTCAGGCTAAATTACGGAGCAACACTTAGCAAAATTAAAGATCTATTGGCAAAGTGGGTATTTCTTCCCCTTTCGGTGATAGGGCGTGTTGCCCTAATTAAGATGTCAGTGCTACCCCTATTAATTTTTCTTTTTTCCAATATTCCAATAAAAGTTAATGCAGTGTATTTTAAAGAACTGGAAACATTATTTCACCAGTTTATTTGGAATAAAAAAGCATCTAGGCTAAAACTATCAATTGTTCAATTGGATAAAAGCTGGGGTGGGTTGGCACTCCCCCATATCCGTACTTACTATGAAGCCGCATTTATGGACATTTTAGTTCGGCTGCTCGATAATAGGGGGTCTTTGGATGGTTTTTTTATTAGAAAGATGGTTGATGAAGCCGGAGCTCAGCGTCCGGTTTTCTTAAAAACATCAAAACTGCCTAAAAAGTAAGATACAAGACACTACAAGAATTTTCTAATAGACTTCAAAAATGTTCTCTCAAAAAGCTAAGTCTTCGGGATTTGAATACTTGGATTTAATAGAGGCTAGAAGTTTGGGCCTCTTCATTCGTAATAGCCTTGTTAAACTTTGGGAATTAAAAGGTTTTAGAGAATTAGGTCATTTCATAATAGGAGGTAGATGTGCTACCTGGGAGGAGGTTCAGGCTAAATGCGGCATTCAGAGTAGGTTACTCCTTTTTAGTTTCCTTCAGGTTAGATCCTTGATAAACAAATATATATCTCCAGGCAATATAGGTACCTCATCGGTCCTTGCTACCGTGTTCAGAACTAAACTGCGAGGTATAGGGAACTGGTATAGAGTTTTCCAAAATCAAGGGGATCACTTTGTCGTTACTAATTTTCTTGAAAAGATTAAAAATGAAGTGTCTTGCAACTTCTCAATCAGAGAATGGCAAGTCATCTCTCAGTACGGCAATAAGTTACTCAGGGCTGCAAATTTTAAAAGGATGGCATTCCTGTCTCAATTGATGGCCTACTACACTCCATATGCCTTGCACAAAATATATCCCGAAGTTGAAAATAAGTGTTTTCGTTGCCACCAGGTTGGCGAGGGCGGCTGGCTACATATTGCCTGCACATGTCCAAGGCTGAGTCAGTTTTGGGCGGAACTGTGTGCTGAGCTCAGCCGCACCCTTGGAAGCAATATACAACCGGAGCCGGAGGTGGCATTGTTTGGTCTATTAAAACAAAGCCCAAATCAGGTTTTTACAAGAGAGGGGGAAATGTTCTTATCAATCTCCTTCCTGGTGGCACGTTCACTGATTTTACAGAATTGGAAGAGTACAAAAACTCCAACCTTTATAGAGTGGTACAAGAAAATGAAACGTGCAAGAGGATATGAAGAGGTATATGCGAAAAGGGTAGGAGCTGTTAGGAAATTTGTTTTAGTTTGGGAATTTTTTGATCAAATGGAGAGGGCTCTTCAGGGATAGGTACTTTTTGGTACTTGCACTTGTCTTCTTTTAAATTTATTAGAATTTTTAGTATGTCTTGTATCGTCTTCTAATGTTAAAATGACCTTTAGATATTATATCTGGTGGATTAATAACACTTTAGTAGGTGCATTTTAGTTGATATGATTTTCCCCCTGAGATGTATAAACTGGCAATGTCTGTATTGCACTGCATCAACTGTATTAACTGTATTAGTATATATATTTATGCTTATGATTGACTGCTTCCTTCTATATTTCATATTCTGCTCAATAAAAAAATTAGAAAAAAAAAAAGGATATATTTCTACTGTTGTTTTAAGTTGCCAAGCAGCCTCTGAGGACCATTAAATCAATATGTTCTTGGCAGTTATTTCAACCTTGAAAGTGACTCAGACTACACTAAAACATCTCCCAGGGCATCTAATACATTTAGTACATCGCTTGCGCCACTGGATAACAATACCGACCCTCAGAAGCACAGCCACTGCCCCCAAAGCCACTCTGCCAGCGATCCCACAGTTTGCCACCTTACCTTGAGACCCTCACGGGTGAGTAGTGCGCTTCACAAATCCCTGATTGATTGACCTGTCGGTGTTATTCCAGCTCACTGGAGGCACTGCATGGCCGGAGCAGGTCCAAGACATTCCTGCTGCACACTCATGGCTCATGCACAGGGCCCCATTACGGCCTCAACCACGCCCCCCGTTGCAGCCAGTGGGGAGTCCTCTCGACCGGCACCCATCAGCCCCAGGACAGCAGGGCTTATTTCGGGGGCACTCTCTCCACCAGGACCCGGCGTCCCTCTACCGCAGGTCAGGATTGTGGAGCAGTCGGCGGTAGTATCTCAAAGGCCGGGTCAGCATAGTTCGTCCCACATATCGTACCGCAGCCAGGAACTCAGGGCAGTTTTTACAGTCCGGGGCTTGGTCCCAATAATACAAGCATCCTTGCAGCCGTGTGGGGCAGAGGCAATCCCTGATGTGTGCGGATTAATTCAGAATATTTCTTTTTCCAGTGGGAGTGCCGTTAAGGAGCGTCAAGTTGGCCATGTTGCTTGGCCACACCCCCTTATTTGTGTTGTTAGTAAGATATTTTTTTACTTATTACGTTTTTGAAATTTGTATTTTTAGTTGTATTCATATATATATATATATATATGATTAATTGGTGAATTTGTTTTTTAGTAGCAGGATATACATTTTTTAGGGGAGATTAAAAAAATGTATATTTTAAATTTAAATTGTAAGGTATTAATTTTAAAGATAGGCAAACTAATAATTTAGAATTTTAAAATGTATTTTCCTATATTAATATTTTAATACACTTTAATTTGGTGTTAATTAATGTACATATTAAGGGTTTCAAAAACATTTTTTAAATAAAAAAATGTTATATATTGTAAAATATTAAAAACATATAAAACATTTTCAATTAAGTAGAATATTCTTAAATATGTTTATGTTAAAATTAAATATTGTACATTTTTAAAGCAAATTGTTACAATTGTATAAACATTATTTTTTATAAAAATTAATTTAATTGTACGTTATTTAAAAAGAATGTAAAAATAAAATATATATAAATATTATTTACATTTATGATTTTTATTTAATTGTTTAAAGTTAAAAAACAAATAGGTATATAATGTTTGTAGTTCAGATTAGAGTGTTTTTAAATAACATTTTAGTTAATTGTGTATAAAAAAATATGGGAGAACATGGAGTACTGATTTTCTATGTAATCTTTTTATTCTGAAATATTTTATGCAAAATGTTTTATTTTGAAATGGATATTGTAAATTTAAACTCTTTAGTGTCGTAAGCTTACTCCCAATATGGTAAGATTAGAGTGAGAATAGTAAATGTCACCGTTTTAGTGTCCAGCACCTTTCCCAAATTGGTTTAGATTGGAGTTGGAATAGTAAATGTCACCCCCTTAGTGTCCAACACCTTCCACAAATTGGTTTAGATTGGAGTTAGAATAGTAAATGTCACCCCTTTAGTGTTACAACACCTTCCCCAAATTGGTTTAGATTGCAGCGGCCCTGCCAAGCATATTGCAGCCTCAATACCGCCGCTCCACCACCAGGGTTGCGGCGGTCCCAGGGCTGCCCGACCGCCCTGGTTGTAATGGGGCGGTCGGAAGACCACCACCACTGTGCCCATACGAGTCTGGCGGTCCGTGGACCACCAGACGCGTAATAAAGCCCTTAATGTGGAGCAGGTTTTTACTTTTCTGTTAAATGATAAACGTAAGTTTAATTTTAAATGGTACTTTGCTGGAAGTTTGTAGAGGTTGAGGTCGTTCTTTTTGCTCACTGTTTGGGTGAGTTTATAATTTGTTATTTATTTATCTATACTTACTATCTTATATCTTTTTTGCTGGTTTGTGATAGTTGTTATTTTTTGGCAGTTTATTAGTTTTCAAGTTGGAAGGTGTGTTAATATTTATTTGCTATTTTATATTTTTAAGTTTCGTAACAGTTACATTTTAGTTTAAATATAAGCATTACTTGCTTGCTTATGTAGTTGTTGAGATGCATTTATTTCTTCTTTATTAGTTTGGTGAGAGAATCCAGCAGAGTTTCCTCGTCTTGCAGCGTTGATTGTTTTCAAAGTAGTTTGTTAAACAAATTAGTGTGCTTTGTATATTGTTGATTTAATTGTTTGTTTGATTTTATGGGTTAAAGTTGTTTATGGTTTTATGTTATTGGGTGTTTTAGTATAGGTAGAATTTTTTTATCAGGGAGTCCTATGGTAAACGCTAATGTAGGTTTTATTTTGTCTGAATAATATATGGTTTGAAATATGTGTACATAAATGTATTTATATATATTTTTTAATATTTAGGTTGGTGTTTCAATGTTTTAGTTAAAGCTACTTTTTGTGGGTTTTATCGTATATATTTCAGATATGTAATGATGTTTGGGGAGAGGATGTAGCCTTACGGCTAGAGCGGTCGACCTTGAAGCTGGGAAACTGGGTTCGAGTCTCAGCAACGACGCTCAACATCCTGTGATTCTGGGCAAATCACTTAATCTTAATCAACAAAAATGAATGTGTCCATCTGTAACGAAACTTGTGCTCCTGTAAAGCGCTCTGATACCTGATATCTTCGGGTCTAGTTCGTGCTATATAAAACTCTAAAAAAAAAAAGGTAAGTATTTTGTTTATTTAATATATTTTTATTTGATATAAATGAATTGATATTTTAGACATATTATATGTTTATTTAAAGGTAACAATATTTTAGGTTCCGATATTTTTGTTTTCTTCATGTGTAAAAATTGATATTTATAGCAACGTAATTTGTGTCCTTGATTTTTGTGGTCTTTAAGTATCTGGAGTCGATATTTTTGTTATCAATATTTAATTTCCAATATTATTAGTGCTTCAATATTTTATGGATCGATATTATGTCAGTGATCCGAATTATTCTACTTTTCAGAGTTTTAACTTCCCTTGAGAATCAAGCAGCCAATGTGTCATCCGCAATCAAGTAGGTCTCTTTTACTAGGTAACATAAGACTAGATGCAATAGAAAACCTTTGTTTCTCAGTAAGTAAGTGTGGAGAGGACGGAGGGGTTAAACATGGACACAGATAGTAATGTAAACATCACATTATGTTACAACTGTCAGTCGTTAGGTTGAATATACATGTATACATCTTCTTAAGCAATTTAGTTCAGTAATAAGAGATAATTTCAAGATCTAATGCAGAATTCCATGTATGGATAGCAATAGCATTGCCGCCTACTCATTGTAATATTGTGATAAGTTATGCCTAGCAAACTGTGCCCCTGAATAAATCATATTATGGGTTTTGGATTTAAATTCCATCTTTCCACACTTGTATTTTCAAAAACGAATTTCAAGCCCCATAATGCAGACTTTTGCATACCATATAAGTAGAAATCTTGTTTAATGTAAGGTGTAATAATCAATCAGTTGTAGTAGAATAATTTATTTTATTTTTATTGTGATATAAAAAAAACCTAAGCAACTGAAAATAAAGTGGGAAGTTGCAATAGTTAGAGTGAAAAGAAACAGATGATCAAACTCATGATAAATTGGATGAGGTACACCACCTGCTAAAATTTTTATTCATTACACACATTAAAGGAAAATAACAAAACACTGTGCAGTCAACTTTAGTCATTTACGGACCGTAATCTTTCAAGGGCCAGACTGGAATTAAAAACGCAGCCATGGCAAAAGTGTTGAAATCAGCACAGTTCACTTCCACCGTGCTCCTTATGTCTTTTTCTGTGTCAGTGCATCAAATGTGTTCTGTTTTAGCCATGCTCCTGCTCTCTCTTATCCCCGACACCTGCTCTAAATATTCTTGGAGAGCAGGAGAAATTAACAGAAACACCCCTTTTGGCCCTAGGCCTTCAAAACATGCCTCTACTGCAGTGCTTAATTTGTAAAATATTGAGTGCTGGTACCAAAAGAGCCGCTCAGAAGCCAGCTGCCGGCGCCATTAAATGTCAACGTGGGGAACACCAAGTCTGCGTAGCCTGGAAACCACCTCAGGCCCTTTTAATTGACTACCAGCCACTCTCTAGCCCTTTATCTAACTTTTACAGGTTTCTGCTTTCTCCTTTTGTGAAGGATTTTCTGTCTTTCTCTTCCACCTTCTTTCCTGTGTGAGCTTTCTCTAATAAGTGCCGTTCCCCAAAAATGAGTGCCGGTGGCCCATACCAGCAACCACCTGCTCAAATCAAGCACTGCTCTAATGGCTCTAGCCCTCCGGGGAAATGCCCAATGTGATGTCCTCATAGGATCTCACTACTAGATCCAGGAGTTAATAACCCAAGTCGCGAAACACTGGTCCCGTAAGTCCCCATTTTGAGGAAAGAGTTGAAATGGTCATACTATGCTGCAGAGATACTGGCTGGTAATTTATATTCCTGCCCTTTGGTATCTCTGCAGCAAAGTCCAGACAACGTGTTATGAGTTGTCTTCTCACTCTACATTGATTTAATCGATCAACTAATAAATGGGTGATTGACTGAATAAATAAACAAATAAATGAATATGCCTATGTTTGTGGATGATAAGGGAGTTGTGAAAATGCTGAATGGGTTTTATAGCACTTTGTTCTGGGATACGCCCTAGAAAACGCTGCTGGTACATTCATGCATTTGCTGAGTCTGTGCTGTTTGATGTTCACTGTTTTATGGTTAGTGAATGACATTAGCTGTTGGAAACGGAATGCCAGACGCAGGACGCTGCCAGTGAAAATCCAGTGGAAGCGTAGATGTGAATAATGGGAGTAGAGTTTTACAGATATTTCACTCTCTGGGATAGAAGCAAGCTCGCCTGGCGTCTTCAGGAATCCCCGAACCTGAAATGAGAAACATACCATGTTTTCATTGATGCAAAGTTTCACATTTTTCTGACAGTGCGATGTGCCTGGGCACGTTGCCAAATTTCATAGTAATCATACACCTGGTTAAGTTAATGACATGCAGCAGCCATTGCTCTCCCTTCCAGGTGGGGGTTTGCTTGCTGCAGAACTGTGCTAGTCCAGAATATCACATCTTTCTTTATTACTCAATTAAATATGCTGGAAAATAGCAGAGACCAGCGATGGCGTTCTGTAGACACTGCTGGAGTCTTTTAAGCATGTTAACATATGCCGTGAATAGGAAGTAATGAATAATCGCTAAAATATTTCAAGAAAAGAAATTTCGAGCATATGCTGTTTTGTTATTACTTTACTCATGGAAATTTGTCGTCAAACTGTTCATGTGATTTTTTTTCAGTATTCGACCTGTCATCGGGTATTTTACTGTGCAAACGAAAGGCAATAATTGCTTTCTGCAGATCCAGGGAAAATACAATGTGCCTGCTGTTCCTGGTGCCACATACTATACATTGAACCACTCTAAAGAAACGCATTGTACAGTTTAATGTACATCACAACTGTAAGGTTCAAATTCTATGAAGTTCAATAAAGAAATAATCTTTGTCAATGCCACTCGGCCTAACCTTGGCTGGTGTGCAAGGATTTTATCTTTAAATTTTACTATTTCGTTTTACAGTATGCAAAAGAATTTGGCACACATATAAAAATAGTAACCAATGAGCACAAGCCTGCCTTGGAAATGCACTCCTTTTCAGGCTGCAAAATGCTGTCACTCACAGTGCAAAACAACCAATGAATGAGTTGGGCGGACCCATTGCCACATGCTATGATGGGCGGAAGCACAATGCGAATGACATTTGAACAGACCAATGGATTAAAAGGGCTGAACAATAGTCTTGTTTGGATGTATTTAGTATGCATTTTATTATGATTTTCTTGGAAAAAAATAGGCGCTGAGAGACTTAAGGCTTTCTCAAAACCAGACCTAAAGATTCGAGATGAAATGAATGAATGAATGAATAACAATTTGTTGAGCGCGATAGCTACCCTTAGGCGTCCTAGCGCTGCGGACAATACGGGCATGAAAGACACTTGGGGCTGTCCGGGTTTATTGAAACAGAAAAGTCTTGAGGAGCTTACGGAATGAGAGTATATTAGACTCCGATCGCAGATGCGGGGGAGAGCATTCCATAGTTTGGCCGCGTTGTACGAAAACGAGCGGCCACCACATCTAGTTCTTTTATCCTGGGTACTTTGGCAAGAAGAGAGGAGGATGACCTAAGCTGTCTAATCGGCCGGTAGGGAGTGATCAGCGGTTGATTTATGGCGGGGCCTGTCTTCCAGAAGGCCCTGTGGGTGATACAGAGGGCCTTGAATTTAATTCTCTCCCGGACTGGGAGCCAATGTAGGCTTCTAAGCCCAGGACTGATAGGAGATCGACGGGGAGTCTGAAGAAGCGTTCGAGCGGCGCAGTTTTGAATGACCTGAAGCTTATTCAGAGTGGATTGTGGGGCTCCCAGATAGAGGGCATTTCCGAAGTCCAGGCGTGACAGAATAAGGCCCTGGACCATGATCTGTCTCGCCTGGAATGGAAGTAAGGGGAGAACCTTCCGAAGCAGCCTCAGTAGACCATAGCAAGTGGCCGCGAGTTTGGTTGCTTGGTGATTGAAGCTGAGGGTGTTATCCAGCCATATACCCAGGCTCTTGATCGTGTCCTTGGGCACTGGGGCAGAACCAAGACAAGATGGCCATAGTGGATTCATAATGTACTTGGGGGCATTGCCTAGGAGCATAAGCTCCGTCTTGTCTCCGTTCAGCTTTAGGCAGGATGCTGTCATCCATTTAACCGCCTCCTCCAAGCATTCGCTCAAGTTGTTATGGGCTATGTTAGGCATAAAGCATAAAGTTTGAAAATGAGGGGTACATGTTGTATCAAACGTTTAGCAAGTGGCATATATCAGCAAGTCTGGGGATATTTCTCACTGGTATGTCCAAATCCCACATGTTGAACACCTGAGTCATCCACACTTTCATCCACCATACCTTTTGCCCATTGTTTGCATGCCTTACCAATAGGCTGTTCATTCTGATCGATTATCAACTCCTTGACCTTTGACAACGCCAAGACCTGTGGTCTTGTAAGTTGGATTTTTAGGTCAGACTTCCAAGATCCAGATTCACAGAATTAGGTTTTCGAGAATTATCATTATGGAAATTTCGAGTGTTAAGTCGATTTTGTACTGTCATAAATATAGGGCATTGGTTGTGAACATGAAAGTTGGAAATCGATGGTCAAATTGTGAGGATTGGGAGTGTGGTAAACACCCAGAACATTTTAACTTTGTGGATATTCCCAAACATTCCCAATGACTTGTAACCCAATTTTGTCCACCTAACGTTAAAGAAAAATCTGCTTTAGTAAGCGTCAAACTTGGGTGTATAACTAACCCAAACAACCTGTATTTTTGAGAACATGGTGGAACAGATAGGTTTATTTTCACCTAAACCCAATCCAAAGCAGCCAGACTTTTCTCTGTTGGAATATTAGCCTTAGGGCCTTATTATGAGTTTGGGGGTGCGAGAGCGGAACGGCCCCTCTCCCGCATCGTCAAACCCGTGAAGTTTTCTCTTGTCTGGCGGGTGTTTTTTTGGCATTCCCAGGGTGGTACCTATGAAATAGGCACCTCAATGGGAAGATCAAAGGCAGCACCTGCACAGCATGGACTGCTGCAGTTCATGCTGTACAGGTACTGGTGTGCATGCACACAGGGGAGCACATGTTGTGCCCCCCTGTGTGCATCCACATAGCGTGAGGCACCAGGGGGCCCTATAGGGTCACACCGCCATGAAAAGTGTGGCAGTGAGGAAACTTGTGAGATGCTTGGCTCTGATCCCTGGCGGCTGCGGTGGTCCTAGGGCTGCTCTACCGCCCTGGTCTAATAGGGCAATCGGAAGACCGCCACCGCTGCGCCCCCGCGAGTCTGGCGGTCCGTGGACCACCAGAATTGTAATAAGACCCCTAATTTGGTTTAAGCCTACATTTACAATTCTAGAACTTTCATGGATTTTCATGCACAATAATGTGAATTCCTATAAATGAGCAAAATATGTATGCAGAAGCCTGACTCATAGAGTTATTCGTTGCCCTGTAAATGTGTCCATAGTTGATTAATATTTAATTCCAACTGTTCTCTAGTGTGGGTCCTATTTATGAAAAAAGAAGTCAATCCGCAACTGCAGATTGACTTCTACGTGTGGGTGTGGATTTACCAATTTTTAGAGTTCAGCAACTTCTCAAAGGTTTTGCATGGAAAGTTGTGCCTGTAATGTAATGTAAGGTGAATTTGTAGAGTGCTGTTTGTAACCCAGGAGGGTATCCAGGAGCTAAGTAAGCAAGAGTAGGTGTGTGGTGAGGCTGGCCCAGAGTTCAGGTAGTTTTGATGGTCCAGCAAGAAGATTAATTGGAAAGCCAGGTCTTCAGCTCATTGCAGAATTCAAGAAGTGAGGAGGAGGCCCTGATGTGCTGGGGAAGGTTGTTCCAGGTTTTGGTGTCTCAGTAGGAGAATGATCCATCTGTTCTGCTTCTATGGATGTGAGGTGTGTAAGTGAGAGATATGCTGAGCAAAGTTGTCTGGTGGGTTGGTGGAAGTGAAGTCGGTGACTGAGGTATGCAGAACCCGTGTTGTATAGTGACTTGAATGCATGTGTGAGAGTTTGAACTGGTAGTGTTCTTGAATGGGAGCCAGTGGAGCTCTCTGAGGAGTGGTATAGTGTGGGATCAGAGCAGTAGGTCGAGGACAAGTCTGGCAGCGGAGTTTTGGATTGTTTGAAGTCTGTTTAGAAGATGGGTTGGGATGCCGATGTAGAGTGCATTGCCGTAGTCCAATTTGCTTACGAATAGGGCTTGCATGATGGTACATCTGGTGTCCACTGTTAGCCACTTGAAGATTTTACGTAACATGCGGCGGACGTGGAGGCATGCAGACGTGACAGCGTTGACCTAAGACTTCATGGTGAGGTGGTGTCCAAGATGAGTATTAGATTCCTAGCGTGGTCAGCTGGCGTGGCTGTGGGCCCCAGTTAGGCGGGTCACATGATGGAATCTAAAGGTGAGCTCTTATTCCCGAAAATCAGCACTTTAATTTTGTCAATGTTGAGTTTGAGGCAGTTCTTTTTCATTCAATTGGTCACGCTGGTCATGCATTTTTTAAAGTTTGTCTTAGTGGTGATGGTGTTGTATGAGAGGGAAAAAAGGAGCTGGGCATCATCAGAGTCGGAGATGATGTTGATTCCATGAGATCTGATGATGTTAGCCAGAGGAGTCATGTACATGTTGTAAAGTGTTGGGCTGAGTGATGATCCCTGTGGGACCCGCAGATGAGGTTCTTGAGTCTGACTGGTTGTGTTCTTCCAGAGAGGAAGGAAGCTATCCATTTGAGTGCAGGTCCTTGTATAACTGCTGTATGTAGTCTGGCGATGAGTGTGTGGTGGGAGATGGTGTCAAAAGCGTCAGAGAGGTCGAGGAGTATGACGGCAGCAGTCTAGCTTGGTTGAAAGCGTGGTGCATATGTCATCTCTGGCAGCAATGAGAGCTGTTTCGGTGCTGGTGTTGTTTTGGAATCCTGATTTCGAGTTTTCCAGGACTTTGTGGCGTTCTGGATGGTCAGAGAGTTGGCTGCTGATGATCTTCTCGATGACTTTGACTGGTGAGGGCAGCAGCACGATGGGTCGGCAGTTGTTGAGTACTTCGGGGTCGGCTGCTGGTTTTTGAGGAGGGTGGTGACTTTGGCTTGCTCCAGCTACCTGGGAAGGTTGTTGTCTTGAGGGAAGTGTTGATGATGGAAGTGAGTGCTGCGCTGATCGTGGTTCTTCCCAGGTTGTAGATGTGGTGGGAGCAGGAGTCTGTGGGAGCCCCTGAGTGGACTGTCTTCATTATTGCTGTAGTGTTGTCGATGGATAGAGGGTTCCGTGCTGTCTGTTGGTAATCTTTGGGTGATGATATTAGCAGGCTGGGAAGATCAATAGAGGGTGGATGGGGTTCGAAATTGCTGTAGATCTTGATGATTGTTTTGAGGAAGATGTTGGAGAGGTTGGTGCAGAGTTCTTGTGTAGGGGTGATAGTGTTGGCTGCGGCTGTTGAGGCGGTGAATTCCTTGATGATGGCAAAAAGTTCCTTGCAGTTGTTGGAGCTAAATTAGGTTCTCAGGGCGTTTTTCTTCTACCATTGGAGTAGGCCTCATCCTGCTCTGGTTGCTTTTCGGTAGATGTGGTGGGGCTTGATGGATTCAGTACATTCCATGTTATGGCTTGTTAATAAGAAATAAACACTTCTCTGAAGATAGACACTTTTTTAAGACATTCCTAGGTCAATCCCAAATCAAGTTCAATAAAACAGGGAGACAGGACAATATTTTGTATAATGCCTCCATTTTACAAGATCAATAATTGCTGAAATGCGTTTATAAAATAGTCATTCGAAAAGACTGACTGTTTCAAAAAACTCAATTGCCACTTAGAGCAATAGTTCAATTCATTAATCACAACATTCAGCAAATAAATGTGCCAGAGGTCCTTCTGGTTTAGTGCTTCTTCTGCTAATGTGAACAGTTTCCTAAAGATTCTCATTCTTTATTTACTGCCCCACCAGAGGAGTATTCTGAATGTTGTACCTAATACTGAAATGTTGCATCGATTGTGTATAGACCTGTCAGAAATGGGGGTCTCTAGTTGGCAGAGGTAGGTACCTTTGTCCAAATAGGGGCCCTTGCTTCTAATCAGGGTAAGAGGGATACACTTCTATAATAACCCCTGCTTACCCCCTTGGTAGCTTGGCATGAGCAGACAGGCTTATCTCAGAGGCAGTGTGTAAAGCCTTTGCGAACACATACAGTAATACAGTGAAAACACTACAAATGGACACCACACCAGTTTAGAAAAATAAGTAATCTTTATCTAAACCAAGACAAGACCAAATGACAAAAATCCACAATACAGTTGTCAAGATATCCGCAAAAATAGGTTATTCACTCAATTAAAGTGTGCAGCAACAAATAACTCCACCTGGAGTTATTACGACGTCGTGACAGATGAAAATCCCAAAGAACGGCGCTGACCGTGAAGTGCGCAACGTCAGGCGCGGAGTCAAGCAGACCCCCAAAGAACAGTACCTTGGAATTGATGAAAGCGAAGTCGGTGCATGGCGTCGGGGAGGTGATGCTTCATTGGCGCCGGGCGGCATTGGTTCCTTACGACCCCAGGGGAGGTGAAGCCTCGGTTCCTTACTGCAGTGCAGGGGAGGTGAGACGTTGGTTCCTTACTGTCTCAGGGAGGTGACGTCACGGTGGCAGCGAGGCGGTGGTTCCTTACAACGGTGCAGTGTCGATGGATTCAGGAGTCACCCACGTCGAGTATCGGCTCCGTGTTGCTGAAGCACCGGCGTTGGTGAAGTTGGGGCTGAGGTGCGAGTTGGGATGGTGCGTCGTAAACATCACGAGCGGTGTCCTTGGCTCCGGTGCAGGCTGCGGCCTCGGTGACGGCTTCGGAGTCGATGCGGCACAGCGTAAGCAGGCATCGGGCCTACGGTGCAAGTCGGGGCGGTGCGTCGTGCTCTTCACGAGCGGTGCCCACAGCTTCGGTGCAGGTTACGGCATTGCTCGCCGGCGTTGGTGTTGAATTTCCTTCTGTGGCAGCTGAAACAGCTGTTCCAGATGCAGAGAGACAGAAGAAATGAAGTCTTTGTGTCCCTGAGACTTCAGAACAGGAGTCAAGCTCAATTTCCAAGCCCTTGGAGATCTTCTTTCAAATAGGGGACACAGCAAACAGCAAAGTCCTTTTCTCCTTTCCTTGGCAGCAAGTAGCCACTGCAGGCCAACCCCAGACAGCAAACAGCACAGGGGCAGTATTCCTCCTCAGCTTCTCTGGCTCTTCTCCTTGGCAAAGTTTCCTCTTGATTCCCAGAAGCGATCTAAAAGTCTGGGGTCTGGGCCCCTCTTTTTATACCCAAAAATCCTTTGTTCTCTGAAGGCAGAGAGTGTCTGTCCCCAGCCAAAACCAGTTCTGTCCTCACTGGTGCAGCTCCCTGGCAGGAGGTGGAGACAGCATTGTTGAAGGCAGACCAGGCCCATTCAGGTGAAAGGAAATCTCCTCCCCCTACTCTAAATGCAGCCCAGGTCTATTCAGTCCAGCCCTGACTCATCAGGCTCTCTGGAGACACTGCCCCTCTCCAGCCCCTGTCATCCAAAAGCCAGACATGCAATAAACAAACCTAGCAGAGGCACACTGGATGGTTATGCAAGGAAATACCTACTTTCTAAAAGTGGTATTTTCAAATACAGAATGTAAAAATCACCCTCACTAAAAAATGCATTTTGACATTCTGAGTTCAGGCATACTTAACGTTATTTTCCTACCTTGTTCCCAGGGGTAGTTCTGTTTATAAGATGTTATAAACAAACTCTCCATTCTGTCCTATGGGAACAGGTAGCCTTGTGTTATAAACTAGTTCTTGTCTCTTCCCTACTGCTCAGCTGGAATGTGTGATGACCTCATAGAATGTTTGGGTGCCTGTGTGAGTGTGGAGCGTCAGTTGGTGAATGCAGGCTGAGCAGCAGGGAGGCTGCTCCTGGTGGGGCTACGCTTCATCTTCTTATATCCTTCTACTCACCTATCCTGGAACCAAGCTACAATAAAGATATCCTGTTTATACACCCGGCCTGTGTATCTTCCATTTACGACATTTTGGCGACGATCTTGAAGAACCTACGCGTGGAATAAGGAAGGCCCTGGACAAAGGAACTAAGGAACCAAGAGTCTGAAACTTTAAGAAAAAGGAAAACTAGACATTGAAACTTCGCAGAAATGCCCTGGTGTCCTGTACTACCTGGACAGCCTGCAGCCTGGGCGTTTGTCATCCCACTACTGAGGACCCCGCTGTCATCTGCAAGACGTCTGGGTTACTGCCTACAGTGTGGGCAACCTGTTGTGTTCATTGAAATCTTCCAACAGTCTACCGTGTGCTGTACTCTTAACTTAACAGCCTACATCCTGCTGGTGATCTTGCACTGTGAGAAGCGTCAACAGCGCATCAAGAAGTTAAGTATTCAGTGACTGTCTACGGATGCAACCTCATCTCGTGGTGTTGTGTTTTTGTTGAGCGACGTGCTGTTTGAGTACATGCCCCACATGTGTGACTTTCAACACGCTACAGTCTTGTCTATGCGTGGGCTTTGGTTCGTGTTTCCCGCTCTGCATGTCTCCATCAGCGGAAGACTTTAGAAACCTAACGTGTGCCAGTGCCTGTCCTCTTTGATTGTGAGACAGCTTAATTGGACATAGGGGTGGCCTTGTCTCCTTGCCTGCCTCGGGAGAGTATTGTCTGGGGGAAAGGACGATTTTGTTTTCTGTTCATTTCCACACGTAGGTTGTCTTGCCTACAGTGTGGTTTAAAAGAAAACTGCCACGCAGCCATTCAAAATCTCAAACTTAGCACGCGCTCCTCACCTCTTCACGCGGAACAGCTGGTGAGTCTTCTGTGTCGTTTCCCTTAATTGCTAGGCAGTCTTCATTGCTGCCTTTAGACGTCTTGCAGCAGGAGCGTGCCTGGAGCAACTCGGCGTGCGTCTCCTGTGCGTGCTGCCATCTTTGGGTTGGAGGCTGCAGCCATTTGATGTAGCAGAACGTCCAGGGAAATCTCGATGCCATCCACGCTCAATAAAGTTCATTCAAGTCTTCGTGGTCCGCGAACGACGGCACGCTTTCCTCTCCTCATGGTTTTTGCTGTAACGCCTTACACGTAAGCGCAGCAGTTGACTGTATCAACGTGTGGTGGGGAGTTCGTGTTCTCGTCGTTTTAGACCCTGGACACTGAACTTTGCTGGCAGATCGTGTGCCATTAACAAGAGCTTCACGTCAGGTGAAAACTTCGGGTGAGAGACCGCTCACCGGAGCTTGAGACTTTCATTTCATTATATTTCTTGCCATTATTATACATGTCCTGTTTTTGTTTGTATGTGCTTACGGTCGTGTTTTGCTCCTAGGACCCTTAACAGGTGTAGGGCATCCTCCATACATTTTACTACTGCACTGTGTACCCTTCTTTGGGGAGGTTATGGGGGTGGCGTACCCTGTCATGAGGAGGTTTAGTGGGTGGTCGGTGCCCCCTATTCTGTTTATGGTCCTGTGTGTACCCATTTATGCGCTGGTTTCGCGTCTGGTGTACCTTGTCATGGTGTGGTTGAGGGGACAGTCAGTGACTTAATTCTATTCTCTAGGGTGACGGATACCCTGCGTAGTACCCTGTCATGGGGAGGTTGAGGGTGCGGTCTGTACCGAAACTCAGTTTTTCAGTGTCCCTAGTTCACTTTTAGTTGTATAGAGTGTACCCATTTATGGGGAGGTTGTGGGAGCGGTTATTGCCCACTTCAGTTTTCTTAGTGTATAGAGTGTATCCATCCTTGGGGAGGTTGTCGGAGCCAGTCAATGCTCCAATTTAGTTTCCTAGGGTTATGAATACCCTATGGTGTACCTTACAGTGGGGAGGTCGTTGGGCCAGTCAATGCCCCAATTCTTTTTACTAGGGTGATGTTTACCCTACGGTGTCATTTACCTTGCGGTGTACCCTGTATGGGGGAGGTTGTGGGGCCAGTCAATGCCCAATTCTGTTTTCTAGGGTGATGTTTACCCTACGCTGTCTTTTATCTTGCGGTGTACCCTGTATTGGGGAGGTTGTGGGGCCAGTCAATGCCCAATTCTGTTTTCTAGGGTGATGTTTTACCCTATGGTGTACCCTTCACTGGGGAAGTTGTGGAGTCAGTTTATGCTCCATTTGAGTTTTCTAGAGTGACACATACTCTACGGTGTACCCTTTAATGGGGAGGTTAATGTTCCTTTTCTTTAGGTTGTGGGGGGCAGTTAGCGCCCCAGCTATTCTCTCTAGAATAAGAGTGTACCCTTTTTACGGGGAGGTTGTGGGGACAGTGCGTATCCCAAAGTCATACCCTCACAATTTTGTTCTTCCCCAAGGGAGGGGGATGGGGCATGCCTAGTTATTCTTCCAAGTAATTATTCTTCTATTTTTCATGATGTTTTACACCTATTGTCATATGCACTTTTGAAGTGTTTCTTTTCATGCTTATGTTATTTATGATGTATCGTTTATGATGACATTTTCTCTATTGTACTCCTTTGCTGTTTAGTTCCCTAAGGAAAGAGGATGTGTTATAAACTAGTTCTTGTCTCTTCCCTACTGCTCAGCTGGAATGTGTGATGACCTCATAGAATGTTTGGGTGCCTGTGTGAGTGTGGAGCGTCAGTTGGTGAATGCAGGCTGAGCAGCAGGGAGGCTGCTCCTGGTGGGGCTACGCTTCATCTTCTTATATCCTTCTACTCACCTATCCTGGAACCAAGCTACAATAAAGATATCCTGTTTATACACCCGGCCTGTGTATCTTCCATTTACGACACCTTGCAATAGTGAAAAACGAAATTGACAGTAATTCACTATCAGGACATGCCACACACACCAGGGCATGTCCTACCTTTCACATACACTGCACCCTGCCCACAGGGGTACCTTGGGCCTACCTTAGGGGTGACTGACATGTAAGAAAAGGGAAGGTTAGGGCCTGGCAAGTGAGTGCACTCGCCAAGTCGACATGGCAGTACTAGACTGCCCACAGGCTCTGCAATGGCAGGCCAGAGTTACATTCTTTTTTTTTTTTTTAATTGCTTCTGTGTGTGGCACAATCAGTGCTGCAGCCCACTAGCAGCATTTGATTTACATGTCCCGGGCGCACACAGTGCACTGTACTAGTGTCTGACTGGTAAATCAAATATGCAAATCATGGGATCACTAATCCAGAACAAACAATTTACAAAGGGAGCACTTGCACTTTGGCACTGAACAGCAGTGGCAAAGTGCCCAAAGCATCTAGACCAGCAAAACGGAATCCAACACACAGCAAGAACACAGAAGGCAAAAGCAAAAAATGCAGGGGACTCCCACGCCAATGGTGCAAGGTCTAACAAGACCCCATCAATTATTCTCCTTCTCAGAGAGTTGAGACATATGTCTTTTGTGGCAAGGATATCCTGCCCTCATGTGTTTCTGTCTCTTACCTCTCCAGTGCAAGGATGATGGACCCAATTTCAAAATTATGATGGGGCCTGCAGTGTAATGCACCTTCAGGGCAATGCCCCAGACCGCTCATGGTCTTTAGTGATGCTAAAGAAAAAAGTCCCAGCATCCCAGGAGCAATACAAGAAAAGTGCTCTGTCCATTTGCACGGAAAGTCTAAATGACAACCATGGCTCATATTACAGTGAGGGCACACTGCCCTGGTCTGCACCACAGCGTACCTTTAACTGGGTTCATCTGGTGCAAGTGGAATGCTTAGGGGATCCTAGAGGCTCTTTTCCTACCATTTAAGGGGCCCCCTGAGATGCCAGAGTATTTGCCTCCTCGCCTGTGTATATACTACTGCACAAATGCTAAGTCAAAGGATTCCCTTATTTGCATTGGGCCACTCCCTTCCTTCCCTTCCCTTTCTTCTCTTACATCTTTTGATGAAGTCAATAAAAAGAGACATCATAAACACTCTCTGAATACAAAGGAATGCCTAAAAAGAAAGAAGCAAGATAGATTCTGATCTTACTTACTATTTGTAGTCCCAGAAAGGATTACCAAGAAACTAAAATGGGTAGTTAATACTGGTCTGATAACCAATGGTGAATTACAAACGCCTGGCAAACTGAAGAAGAGGGGAAGCCATGGATTTAATGTTGAACTTGGTCCCCAAGCTGGAGGCTACTGAAATCATTTTAAACCTTCTTTTTGCACTTGGTGGATTATTAAAGTAAATTGGAACACCATGGACTTCCTCTAAAGATAAACTGCATTTGCAATTTGTACAGAACTACCAGAACTAAATACAAAATGTATTTTCCCACTGTTTATTCTACAATAAGTGGTTTCCAAAAAATAGAAACTGTTGTGCTTGTCTCCCTCTTTGTCTCCCTCTTGGCTATATAGTTTAGTTTGCAAACAACAAAAGTCATGTAAAACGTGGGTTATTGCTCTTCCTGTCAGTAGTTCCTACCCCTCAACCAAAATAACAGCTAAAAGACCTGGAAGAAGTTCAGTAAGACCAGACTGTACATGTACAATGTATATTATGTATTGACTCCTTTTGACAATGGGCTCTTAACAATAAATAAATGAAAGTACAGCTAAGACTAGGTAAATACCAACATACAACAGCCCAACAACCCATCTCCCACCATGCCACTCTAGACAAAGTCCAGCATTTGGTAGATTGGGCTGGACTGTTCCTGTTGGATCGGGACCAAGACTGATTTACATAAGGCTGGGACTGATCGGATGTGGCATGATCGGCAAAAGAAAGATGGATTGGAATGCTGGATTGGATTACCTGTGGTTAGAGTTAAGTCAAGAATTACTCCAATCACCTTTTGTGTTTTTGATGTAACTCTCTAAGTGGTCAAGGGTATGCCTGGGTGTGGGTCTCGTGATCCCTGGGCCAATAGAAACAAGCTGCACCAGACTGATTAGCCTCAATTAGGGAGAAACCAGTCTGGAGTTGTCTGTGTTCAACTTCAGGGAGGACCTGGCTTGGCAGTTCGTCTGTACTGTTCCTATTATAGCAGGCCCAAGACTGATTTACATTTGGCTGGGTATAATCTGAGGTGGCATGGCCGGCAAAAGAAAGGTGGTTTAGAATGGTAATCTGATCAATTGCCATGGCTAGACGTATTGCAAGCATTACTCCCACCACCTTTTGTGTGATTAATGTAACGCCGTAAGCGGCCAAGGTTTGCCAAGCCATGGGTCCTGTGCTCACTGTGCCACTAAACCCAAGCTGGCCTAGACTGACATGCACCCAATCTTGGTTCAACCAGCCTTGGGCTTCTGGTGTTCATGTTCAAAGGGGACTAGACTTGCCAGTTCAGGATGGACTGTTCCTATTGGATCAGCACTAAGACGGATTTGCATAAGAGTGTGTTTAATTTGAGGAGGCATGGCGGGCAAAATAACAATGGGTTTGAATTTTACACTGAGAGATTGCTAGTGATTAGACTTATTGCAAGCATTCCTCTCATCGCCTTTTGAGTATTTGATGGAACACCAACTTACAGCTGCAAATATAGATGAATGAAGCAATATCAGAGCAACAAAAAGATGTTCTATAAAGCATTGTGAACTGCATACCATGCTATAAGAGGTTCAGTGGTCACATTCACTAGTTACCTACTAAATCAATAGGAAAGAGAATATCTGGAGTTATTGTTTCAAAATTAATGTCCGTGGAAGCTAAGCAACACAAAGTCATGCCAGTAAAACGAAAGTTGGAATGGGCTTCTACAAGTGGGCAAATAGCATCCTCTGTTACCAGGAACAGGTGACTGGAAGGCAGCAGACAAGTACCACAGTTTCCTACAGATCTTCAGAGGAGACCCCAAATGCCAGTACTAAAGCAAAGGCATGGCTGGGTGACTAATCCATAGTGACACCTCGTTGTTGATCATAGCTAGGTTCTTTGTATAATCTACCCATCTGAATCTTTAAAACTGAAATTGTGTCATTTATTGACACCCAGTGGTAGTATTTGCTACATTCATGTTGCTGTTTACAGCATCCATGGACTACTTCCAACTTATATAAACAACCTGGCAATTAATGAAGTAAAGCATTTCTAGCGTTTGCTACTTTTAGCAATAGATGTTAACTAGCAACCATCAACCTCAACTTCCCAGTAAAGATTAAAAGAAAAGCCAAAATAGTTCATTATAGTACGAAAAGTGGGCACCAGATACGAGTGACACTTCAGCTATCCAAAGAATTGTGGCGGAATGATCCCACAGCAAACAATCATTTTATTTGCCATTATTTGTCACATTTCTCCACCTACCAGTCATGGAGGGAACTAATCAAAGATCATGAAATCCAAGCTGCCTCTTACTCATGTAACAGGAAGGGTCAGTGCGTGGTCATGGAGTTGTATGGCACATATATTGTAATACTGATATCTATGCTGTTCCTGAATTGTGGATACTTGAAGGACTCCATTTTGAGTACTGCAGTGCCGGCCAGCACAGATCGGGGGTGGCGGGCGGGGATTGGAGGATGAAGGGGAATGTAAAAAATAAACAAAAAAGACACTTACCATGTCACCGCGTCCCGCGTCTCTGCTCTGTCTCTCTTCCATGGGACTGCGGCCGCAATGCCGCATTGTGATTGGTAAGCACCCAGACTGCCCTGACCGATCACAGTTTAAATCAAGCATTCCATCCATCACCTTGTTGTTTGTTGCAGTCACTTTCTAGATGACATTGTAGTTAAAGGGTAATTGCTGTAATCCTCACTACCCGTAAGTAATGAGACAGCTCAGCAAATGTCAATTAACAGTACTTAGAATAATTTTCAATGTCACTGCAAAGATGGAATGGCCATGAAATTTGATGTATCTTTATCCACTGAAACGATGCAGTTTCACAAGCATGTACTACTGTCGCCCTTGCTGTGCCTCATCTGTAGCTATATCAAGACCTTCTGCAGCGTATACTATTTGATGAATACTTAAAATCTGCTATGAAATTAGATGAACAAAATATGGTATTTGGAAAGCTCCCTTTGGATGAAAGATGGAACCTTCCACCCGAGCCGAACCTGAGTAACCTTTATTCAGGAGTTCACACGTGCTCTGGCAGTCTGAATTTCATGTGGATTAAGAAGAAAATATCTAAACCTCCTATGAAAAAGCTAGTTCTGGTCATGTACGGGCTCCTTACAATAAGATATTTGATTACCTCAAACTGAGCAGAAGGAGGAAATTGCAGGCTGCTTCGGAGTCCAATAAAGAGCACAGCCGATTTACTCAGAATTCAGTAACTTTCTAGGTGTATTTTTTAAATGTATTTTGAGGGTATTTAAAAAGCACAGAGCAGGCCTCGTAAGGCAGAAGAGCAATGTTCAAAGCAATGGAATTGAGGGCTAAACGTCACAACTTTGCTCCCCTAATCGCAAGGCCACTAGATTGAAGATGTGTTGTGGGAGAAGCCATCAAAATAGGTTGGAATGAATAGGCAAGGTGGGACTGACGTATAGAGCAATCGGCAGTGTCCAATGGGCTGGTCTGAATGGGCAGTGTGTGATCCAATTGTTTGGGCTGTTTGTGTATCTGTGTTATGGTTGGATGGGCCGGTGTTTACTGTTGATTTCCCTGATAGTAAAACAAACATTATCTGCAGAAAGCTCAAAACCATGCAGGCTACCACTTTTATTTTGATGCCCAGGCTTATTTTCTGTCCCAGTCCAACCCTGTAGGATAATTTGGTGGTGCTGCATGGAGTATGTGAGGGTGAAATGGGGGATCTTTGCATTCTATTTATGGGATAAATACTGGTTGCTTGCTGAAGTAACAGTACACAGCATTAATGAGAGGGCGTGTGTTCACTTGAACTCACAAAGAAGAGTTAAAAAGGTGAGGAAGCGTGGATGGTTGTAGTGGAGAGGTGGGATACTTGGGAATTTGGTGTATGCTTTGAGTCTGGCAGTGGGGATCACATACTGGGAATTTGGGAGCTTCATGAATGCTGGAAATCAGAGATGGCAGTTGTCTATTGGTGTGTGTACAATGTCATTGTGGGATATATATACAGGGGTGTAGCTTTGGGGTGGGTGTGTTTGGGGTGTTACACCTCTCTAATAAATTTATTTTCTGGCAATTAGTTAGGTTCAAGTGCTTTCAGTTGGGCATGTTGAGGTGTCTGTTGGATTTCACCAGGACTTTTTACATACACACGGACATTAACGCACAAACAATTTCTCCCTCTCTCTGTTTTGAAAGTCCTCAAAAATGTTGGTAAGTTTGCAAAATACTGTGATTTCCCTCACTTAGTACCCCTACCAATCTGCATTCCTCTTCCTTTCCATTTCCCCTTAAGCCCTTCTCATGTGCCCTGTCCCGTATAATGTATCTTTATATTATATGCCAACGTGTTTGTTGGAAAATCTGAAGTTCACCGCCTCACCACTTTAACTGACCAAGCAACACCCCTGGATGTACATGAAGGCATGAACAGGTGATTGGTACTGGAGTAAAATAGCCCACCCATACATACACACGCATGCACACACACATCCTCTTATGCACACACTCACACACACATTAATACACACACTCTATTTCTCTCTCTCTCACTCGCAAACACCACAGACACACTCCAGCTTCCTCTGGTTTATTCTCCATCTATCTCCTCTACCCCGGACCAACCCTCTGTTGCCTCTCTCGGAGGTTTCTCTTTATCCTTACGTCTCTGCATGTAGTCATATACAATATGTTCCCTTTTACTCCCTACAGTTAATCGGCATATGCGCCATAATCTACTTCAGTTCACGGTTTCCTTCCTCCATCTCCCTGCTTCTCCCTTCCTCCAGATCTATACTTTCCCTACTATGTCCTTTGGGACTTTACCTCTATCTCATTCTCTGTCTTTCTGCCCCTTCCCACTGCCCCCTACTATCTGACTCCTTTTCCTAGTCTCACTTTCACTCAATCTTGACTTCTCTATATTGCTATATCTCTCTCTATACATGTTTGGCCTATGTCACCCATAGCCTCTTCTTCCACCTCCCTTCCTATCTTCTTTCTTACTCAGTTTTCCACCACCTGCCCTCCTGCCTGTTCATTTCACCATCCAGCAGACCTAATATTGTAGCTTCTGCATTAGAGATGTTAAATTCCTTGGATTAGGTGACAATACTTGCATTTTTCCACACAATGCTGTGTATATGAAGGTGAAATTAGAATTAAGTGTAAGGGCTAATCTAACTTGGGACAACTATAGTTCTCTGCCCCTCAGCATTTTATTCTCTCATGGATCTTCATCTACCTTTGTGCTTCCCAGCTTTCCACTATTGGCTTCTTTTCCATTTCTTTTGAAAGGTTTCTTGCTTTATTCTCTAACCACTGCTACTCTTCAAACTCTCCACACTCCTCTGTTGTTTTCTTGACCTGTTCTCATACTCCCACATTATCTTCTGTCTGTCATTTTTTCCTCACCATATTCTGCACACCCTGCGCATTCTTCGAGCTCCATGAAATAAATGAATGCAACTGCAGAAATCATGATTTTGGGCAACTGGGTGTTAGAGATTTTGAGTTTCTGCCAGGCACCTATCCAGTCTGCCCATGCCAAACATACTATGGGTAGAGTCTCACTTCCTTAATTTCTGGGTGATGTTTTTTTGGAGTTAGACATTGACCATCATTGAATATTTTTACAACAAAAGAAAGATGAATGGTGAGGTAGCAGTTGTAGAGTTTGTCAGGAATTAATCAGTTGTTTTGAAGGAGTGGTAGGATTTGGACAGTTGTTGGCTTGACAGTTGAATGTAGCAAGTGATTTGATCATGGGATTTAATGAAAGCCATCCAAGAAGGATTGAGACATAATACATGGCTTATCAGTGTGGATATTTGTGGTGTGTTTGTAGGGCAATTGAGATTGCCCTACAAACAGATGTTGGTGGATTTTGTGTGAATTAAAAAGGTTTATGCAGTGTCTAACTTTGAGAGTGTGTTGCTTTCTTTATTGGCCGAGAGAATGGTGTTAGGTAACTATAAGAATCGGTTGGGTGATGCTGTGTTTTCCTGTATTGTGCTAATGCTTTGAATATTTAATCATTTTGGAGTGTCTAGGATTTGTCTTTTTTCTCACAACTTACTTGCACTTCTTTTGAAACATTTGGCTGACCTGCACTATATTTCCACAATTCATTACCATATAATTACCTTTCCGTATCACTACATCAGAATCCATTATATTTAGATCGGTATTCCATTACATTGTCAGCTATATATAGAACTATAGGTGAGTATATTTGTAAGAAACTGGGTTACTGGTTGAAAGGGTGAAATGCTACTCAAGCAGCAACCACAATCACTGTCAGTGTGAAGTCACAAGCAAACCCTACATTAACCTGTGCTCAGCACTCTGGAAGATGGCCGCGAGGGAAGAGGCTCTAACACAGAGCTCCCGGACACTGGGATCAACTAAGCAGTGAGAAATCCCTGCTACCCCCCTTCATCGCCCCCCCCCCCACGAGAACGAGGACTCACCGGAATCTATCCCAAGGTGAGCAAGCCAGAATCGCGCTGTCTCCAGCACCAGGAATCGAGGAAACAACGATCCGCGCCCCAACTCCTCCTAAACAGCAACGGATGCCTCGGAGGTGAGCGGCTCTGTTGACCCCACGTGATTCAAGGACACCTCGCTCTGGACCCGCGAGAGACCCGAAATTCGAAGACCCAGAACCGAAGCAACAAGGAAGCTGGCACCGATCCACCAACGATCTCTGCCACACTACCGCCAGTGCCTGACCTCATGATGGCCGCCCCTGGCATAGAACTCGCTCTGACGTGCAAACTGCACCGGTGAGCCACAGACAATCGAATGAGACATTTCACGAGAGTCTCCACTAGCCAAGACCCAGGATTGGTGAACAAAAAGAAAACAAATTGCGAGCTATTGGCAAGCTCCGCAGCAGAAACGCCAGTGCCTGACCACAAGATGGCCGTCCCTGGCACATAAACTCCACCGACGCACAAACTGCACCGGTAAGTCACCGCCAACTCTTAAAATTACGTGATCGCGTCACCGTCACATTTACATCCCGACCCGCCGGTCACAGTAGTGAAGTGACGAGGACCCCTGCTCCATAGAGACTGCAGCTTCCCCACGTTATGTACCCTCATGGCCTGACCTTAAGATGGCCGCTGATGGCTAACTGCCGGGTAACTGCACCGGGGACTCTCTGACCAACACTAGAAGTGGTCTGATCACCCAGCAACCTGCCTGTCCCGCCGGTTCCAGTAACAAATCAATCCTGACCCTGACAGCAACGCCCACCTTCTGCTACCCTCCATCGGCCTCAATGACTGACCCCAAGATGGCCGCCCAGGTCTAACCCCAACTGCTAACCTCAGCGGAGAAGTACCGATTTACCCACAAGAAGGGGCCTAACCACCACAACACCGCGCCCTGACCCGCCGGTCACAGCAGCGAAGTGACGAGGGCCCTCCGCACCACAGAGACTGCAGCTTCCCCACGCTATGTGCCCTCACGGCCTGACCCCAAGATGGCCACCGAGGATTAACTCCCGGGAATCTGCACCGGGGAGTCCCTGACCATCACAAGAAGTGATCTGATCACTCTACTACCTCCCATGTCCGCCGGCCCCATAAATAGCACAACCTGGTTCCTGACAGCAACTCCTACCTTCTGCTTTCATCCATCGGCCTCAATGACTGTCCCCAACAACCCTGAAAGGATTGGCCTGACATCGGCAGCACTATACCAGACCTGACCGCCATAACTATCGACTCCGACCCGCCGCGCACCGCCTGTCCTCTCCCTCACTCTCTACCTCCAACGCCTTCACCGTCCCACCGATCAGAGAATTAGCCATCCACTGACGCACGGACCCCCATATACAGTAGGCACACCACACTATACCCCCGCCCACCTCCTGTTACCTGTTCCTAGGATGGCGGCTCCCCCAGTGGAAACGTAACCCACCCTACCCCTAAGTTCCTAGCCCCCGTCCAACCTAGACAATATGCCTTCTATCATGCCTACCTTCTCCAACCCCACACACCGAACTACCTAAAACCGCACGGCCCGAACTCCTTCTCAATTAGTTTCCCCCCAACCTCTCACCCAAAGCAAGAAAAAACTTCAAACAAAAACTGATTAGACAACACCCAGAATCACTATTTGCAGACAGATATCACTGCTCCTCCAAAGGCCAGGTAAAAATGGATCTCATCTTCCACACTGAAAGACCCAAAAAATGGAACTCCATCCTCAGATCACAACTCCACCGCTCCAAAACTACTAACACTCCTCATAGCTGCAAACTGACGATCGCAATCCCCAACCGCATGATGCGGAGCAGAAACACCTTTGTGATTATATACGCCAACGGCACTGTCTTGATCCAAGCCAACCTAGAGACATTTGACTCACTCTTCCCCTCTCTTCGGACTGCCCCCTCTCACGCACATCTCCCCCGCCCAAACCAACCCCTTCTCCTCATACAACCGGACCCACCAGCTGAGCACACCCACCATTCACGCTCCCTCTATCAACAACACCAGCTCTGCGCTACAGGACACCACCCTCACCTCTGCCACCACGAACAAGGCTCCCCTTCCCCCTTCCGACTGTCACCTCACCCCCACTTACAACCTCCCCCAAACTACTACGATCGACCTCAACACGCTATCAAAGACTTCAAACTACCTCTCTATACCCACATGCAAAAGAACATGGAAGCCTCTGCACGACCCTCCACACCGCGCACCCATGGGCTTGCACAAAGCCTACACAGACAGCACAAGAACAACCAGATGGCAACATAGCACCATCAGGCCATCCCCCTCTCGGGATGACCAAAACCCCCCTACCCCCCTCGGAAGAGACAGGGCAGCGTCTCACCCTGCTCGAAAGCCAGCTAGCAGCTATAATCCAGGGCTTTAATGTAATCCTAACTAACCTCGCCACGCTCCGAAAGCCCTCCCATATTCCCCACCCTCCCCAACCCCACACACCAAAGGCTTCCCAAGGCTCCCCGCCCCAGTTATATCTCTACCCCCTCTCGAATCAGATACAGAGACCCAAAAGAAAAAGTGAGGCTATGTCTTCAAGTGAAGCGGCAGATCTTGCCTCCTCGTACGACACCCCATCGACTGCCACCCCTCATTCCAAGATCCAGGTGATCACTGGATTCAGAAGAGACCACTCCCCTCCGAAACCCCCAAGACCCCCAGCCTCCCTCACTAACATCCCCATGGCCCCCCTAAGGAAGAAGCAAAAAAAAGTGGCACCCTCCACCAACTGCATGCTCATAAACTGCAGATCAGCCTCCAAACATGCCACAGAGCTAGCAGAATCCATCCTCACCCATGAGATAGACATAGCCTTCATCACCGAGACTTGGCTAAATGATTTCCCGCCACCAATCATGGACACTCTTGTGCCCCCAGGCTTTGCTATCATCAACAAAGATCGAAAAGACCAAAGAGGCGGGGTATAGCAATCATTCACAGCAATAACATGTCCGTGACGGAAATCGACACCTCTAACTATAACACATTCGAATGCTAACCACCAACATTAACACACCGACAACAAAACACTACACTGCCATCTCCTATACCATCCCCCCGGCAACACCACCACATTCTCCGAACACTTGTCCGACCTGATCGTGCATTGTTCTCTCCGAGACGCAAACAACCTAATTCTGGGCGACCTCAACTTACACTGGAATGAAAATAGCAACTCGCTAATCCAAAACCTGAACAAGCTGCTACACAGCAACAACCTTACCCAACACTGCTCAGATGAAACCCATAACAAAGGAGCAATCCTAGACGCCATTATCGCCCAACGTGACACAGTCACAATTGACCACATCCTACCCGTCGACTGGTCTGACCACCACCTAATCCTATTCCGCATCACCCAACCGATCACATATCAACCTCCCACACAAGACCCCCCTAAATGGACGAGAAATCTAACTCAGATCACCATGGCCGCCCTAGAGGAAAGGGTAAGCTCGGTCCTTCCCATCTCCACAGATGATCTCTCCACCACGGAACTCACCTCTCACTATAACACAACTATGACGTCCATCCTAGACCAATTAGCCCCCCTGAAATAAAAAATAAACTAGGAACATTCCAGCCAGATCCTGGTTCAACACTGACATCAATGCCGAAAGAAGACAACTAAGAGCTATAGAACGACTATGGAGGAACAACCCCTCCTCATGCCTACACGAAAAACTCAAAGCAGCCCGAAGGAATTACAAACAACACATCAACAACGAAAAAACCTCCTTTTTCTGCACCGCTCTGGACAACGTGAAGAACAGGCCCAAAGAACTTTTTAACATCATCAGGCAACAAACTTTCAAGCCCTCTGCAACCTCAGTTCAGGCCTCCAAAGACCTGTGCGACAACTTCGCCAACTTCTTCAACAACAAAATCACCAAGATTGAGCTCTCACTTGACATCAACCTTAATCCCCCCTGCAAAGCCCAGCCTCAGAGACCGAAGTCAGCACACGCAAGCACCCCACGAAAACCTGGAAATCCTTCAACCCCATTACTGAAGCTGAGATTCTCAAACTGATCTCCACCTCCAAACCCGCATCTCACGTCCTAAATCCTATACCCACCCAATTGACTAAAAAGCTGAAACTCTCCCTAGCCCCGTTCTGGTGCAAGATCATAAACAGCTCCCTGAGAACCGGCGTCATACCAGACTGCCTCAAAGTCAGCCAAGTCATGCCACTACTGAAGAAACCAGGCCTCGACACCAACGACCTGAACAACTTCAGACCCGTCTCTAACCTTCCCCTCCTATCCAAAATCCTCGAAAAGTGCGTTCTCCTACAACTGACTCAGCACATGGACAGCAACAACCTTCTAGACCCCCACCAATCATGCTTCAGAAAAGGCTGTAGCACCGAGACCACGATCCTTAACGTAGTGGACGACATCTACAAGTCTCTAGATACTGACCAATGCGGCCTACTCATTCTCCTGGACCTTTCGGCAGCCTTTGACACGGTTGACCACAAGCTACTCATCAAGGCTCTCCAAGAAAGGGTAGGTGCAGATGAGGTGGTCCTGCACTGGTTCTCCTCCTTCCTACACAACCACGCCCAAAGGATAAAAATCAAAACCTTTATGTCCGACCTACACCCCGTCAGCAGGGGTGTCCCCCAAGGCTCAGTGCACTCCTCTCAACTGTTCAATATATACATGGAACCCCTCACCAACCTACTCAAAAAAGCCAACATCCCCTTCCACCTTTATGCCGATGACACCCAGATCTATCTGGAAACCTCCTCCATCGATGACATTCAGAGACTCAATGACACTCTAAGAGAAGTTCAACAATGGCCATCAATAAACCACCTAAAACTCAACCAAGATAAAAACAGAAATCCTCCTCTTCTCCAACAAAGAAGAAAATCTGCATATCGTAGAATGGCTAAAAGCAATTGATGCTCTCAACAGTAATCTCACTCTGGCTAACTCTGTAAAATTATTAGGAATCACCCTAGACCCAAAACTCGACATGTCCAAACACATTAAGAACTCCGCAAAGAGCGCCTTCCTCAATCTGAACCTACTCAACATAATAAAACCCTTCATCCCGCCCAAGGACCTCAAACAAGCCACTCAATCACTGGTGCTATCTAGACTCAACTATGGGAATGCAGTCCTCACCGGTACAGCAAAATCCCACCTAGCTCCCTCAAAACAACTCTCAATGCAGCAGCCAGAATGGTCACCGGAGTTAAGAAATTTGATCACATCTCACCCGAACTGAGAGAACTAAAATGGCTCCCAGTCGAAATGCGGGCCAGTTTCAGAACCGCCTGCCTCACGCACAAAGCCCTGCACACAGGGAAACCCGACTACCTGGCCTCCAAACTCAAGGAGGCCGGTCAGACAAGGAACCTTAGGAGCTCCAACACCCTACTACTCATCCCTATGAAGACACGCAAACAAAAAAACGCTAACCGATCCTTTGCTGGGAGCGCTCCCAAACTCTGGAACTCCATCCCAGCTGATATCAGTACTATCCCTTCCTTTGTAAAATTAAAAAAACTCCTAAAAGTCCTCTTCCTCAACCGTGCCTTCCCGAACCGAGAGCCAAAGCGAAGAAGCATGCACTCTACAGCACCTTGACACTGTGTCAGTAAGACCTACCTCTTCCCCGCTCCCTGAACCTTCCTCATTCCCTCCTCCCTGAAAGAGGTTCAGCCCAATGTCAATGTGCACCCATCGAGGTTATCGCAGGACTGCCTTCCTCAATGTTGCACAGCACGCTGGGACTTCCGAACCAATATGTATACCTCTGCCTTACTGTGTGACTCTTGCATTAAAATTGTTGTAAAGCGCTCCGATACACTCGGGTCTGGCCAGCTCTATAAAAAACGCCTTAATAAATAAATAATAAATAAATAAATAGCTTGGCACAGAGTATTTCTAAAGATTTAAGTGAAAATAGTGGCTAAAAGCACAAAAGTGGCAACTGTGGTTTACTGGTTGTGCCTGACCTAGACAAAGTCACAAGTTCAGCACTACCATGATGGAGCATGGGCCGGATACAGGGCCACTGAACAAAGTACCTTAAATCCTGGTTTGCTGAACATTGCGAAATGCCACATCAAGGATGTGTTGCGCAGTGGCAGTTTTGCATCTACATTGAGGATGCCATCCGCGAGGGCCTGCGTCAAAGATGAATTGTGCACCCATGGTTCTGAGGAAGCTTCAGAGCTGCGATACGCACCCCTGCGTTGTCATTGAGGATGCCATCGATGAGGGGCTTGTCATGCTGAGGCCTGCATTGAGGATACATCGCTCAGCCACAGTTTCAAATAGACTGCGGGCTGAGATTCAAGGTCCAGCATCGGGTATGCATCACGCTGCGGTGGTTCTGATGCATTTATGAGAAGATGCATTGTGCTGTGTTGGACCTGCTCACAGGACAACTGCTGGGCTTCAGGCCCACTTCCAAGGGTCCAGGACTAGGTGGCATGACTGGGGGATAGAACTCACAGCAGACAAACTCCAGGTGCTGGGTTCAAGGTGGTTTGGAGCCTTTTATGTCCCTGAGGCTCTGATCAGGAGGCCAGCCAATTAGTCCTTGGAGTCACTCTGGTAGTCCTTGGTTCAAGATTCAGGTCTAGTCCTTTTCACTCAGGTAGCAGGGCAACAGAGTAGCAGTCCTTCTTGTAGAGCAGCACAGCAGTCCGTCTGAGTCTTCCACAGGCCCAGAGGTGAACTGACGAGTTGGGCCTAAGGGGCCATTATTAATACCTGGTGCCCGCTTAAAAGTTGGAGAAGGTTCTGAAAGTTTCCACCCCCGAGGTGTCAGGCATCCCATTCCTCCCTGCCTGGCCCCAGCTTGTCTGGGGACAGAAAGGAGTATTGACAAATCCTTTGCGAGTGTGCTCAGACATGGCCTTTGTGATGTGCAAGTGTGGTAGGTTACAGCTCTGCTCCCCTTGTTGAGTCAGAATGGCCCATCCTGCTAACACCAATTTTCCCTTTATCTCACTGTCTGGGAGCAATAAACAGGGACCAACTGCCAGCTATACTTACTCATGTGCCCAGGGACAAGCTGAAGGCACCAAATGGTTAGGGCAAGAAAATGCAAATTTCTAAATGTGGCATTTTCAGAATTGTGACTTAAAATCTGACTTTACCATTAAAGAGGGCTTTAAAGTACAATTCTGTAGATGCCAAACACAACCTGTCAACCTGCATAAATTGAAAGTTGCCACTTATTAAATGCAATAAGGAAACCCCACTTTATTCTATGGGAGAGGTATACCTTGCAGTAGTGAAAATTAATGTAAGATTTTTTCACTACCAGTTCATGTAAAACTTAAAAGTACATGTCCAACTTTTTAAATACTCTGGGCTAATCGGGCCTACATTGGTGACTTATATGTATTAAAATGGAAAATTGGTGTCTGGCAAAGATTTTATTTTTCCAGGTCGAAATGGCAGTGAAAAACTGCACACACAGGCTGCAATACCAGGCCTGAGACATGTTTTACAGGGCTACTTAAGTGGGTGGCACAATCAGTGCTGCAGGCCCAATAGTAGCATTTAATTTACAGGCCCTGAGTAAATGGGGAACAACTTTATTATGAAAGTAAATTATGTGCCAATTGGGTATAAGCCAATTCTACAATGTTAAGGGGAGAAAGCACAATCAGTTTAGCACTAGTCAGCAGTGATTAAGTGTGCACAGTCTTAAAAGCCAACAAATACTGTTTAGAAAACAGGAGAGTGAAGGCAAAATGTTTGCGGTGGCCCTGTACTAAAGGCCAAGTCCAACAAATATTTAAACATGTAAATATACATATGTTTTATGGGGCGGCACAATGATAGGTTGCGCTGGCTCATCATAGAACCAAGTGGCTGTTTTCATGCACTTTCACTGTGTAAAGTACATTTAATTTAAACCACCATTTCACTCCATTAGGGCTTATTTTTCAGATGGTACATCTGAGAAACAGTGAGTGGTGCCTCTTTCTGTTTCTGAGCTGTGCTATTTAAAATAAACATGGAGAAATATGGATTTAAATGAATTCACTTTACCAACTGCAGGGGAATTAAAGCAAGCACTCAGCTCCATTTTACAATCCCTGGTTTAGATAGCTGTTTTCAAACTAAAACGCCTTGTATTATGTTTGCACCTGGGCATTTGACTCTGTAACTGTGCTTATGAGATGGCAATTAGTATATGATGAACTGTCTCCAAAATATGATGGATGTACATTAGAAGTCAATGCCTAGTATATTATGATTAAAACACTGGCTTAGTGTGTCAGAAGCATAGTTAATATATGTCTGGTAACTAAAGTAGGTATGTGGCTGCTTTAGTAACTTTATCAATTTTGCACTTGTTTTTATTTAAAGGTGTGCCTGAATCTAAAATAATATTAATATAGACAACAAATATTTGAAAGTTACCAGAAAGATAGAAATTGGGAGGTTGGGGCAGGTCATTCACAAACAGAATATCATATTGGTACATGATTTCATGAATGAGATGCCATGATTTATTTGGGAGAGCTAAAGGTCTCACAATTTTAGCAGCACAAAATACCCAGAATGAGTTCAATGCATGGGTATCAAAGTAATGGCAATTGTTTCTGGGATTGTTTCAACCAAATTTAAAAGTTTTCTTGGATCCGCAGGAGCAGAGTAAGACATTAGAGCCTTTTTACGAGTTGTGGCGATCCATCGACCCGAACACCACGGCCTCGGCTGCCAGGAGCCCACAGCGCCAGCAGCCTTCAGAATGCCTTCAGTTTACCATGATGCCCATGGCGTTGCTGCAGATTTTGCAGCAGTGGTGATTACTTTTCTATATGTTTCGATGCCTGTGTTAGCATTTCGGCTGCATATGTGTCGGATAAACACATATGAATGATACATGTGAAAAAATACCACCATCACATTGCCGAAGTCTGGCCCATATGTGGGCAGTCCAGGCAGTGGGTATATGATACACAAGGCACTCACCTGTAGAGCGCCACAAACAAGGTTGTAATCCTAAGGGTGAAGATGCTGCTGTAAAGGGGGGACCTAGAGAAAGAGATCCATGTCAAACTCTGACGGAAAGAACAAGAAAGGGGTGAGTACGCACCCCAGTTCCTTTGTTTCTGCCGACCTGAAGCTGGCGGTCTCACTGCTGCGGTCAACTCGTAGAAAAACCAACTCATAATACGGACAGCAGTGAAACCCCCCTGAAGTGCCGTATGGCAGATGCTTTTCCCTGACCGCGAACCCGGCGGTCTGCGGTGTGCTTGTGCTGTTGGCGCTTCAGCTACAGTCTTTTCAATAGCAATCGGCACATCTTGTAATATGATGGTTGGACCACCGAGCTTGCTAGGTTCCTACCCTAGAAATCCAAGGGCAGAAAGATTTACAATCATTTTGAATAAAAGTCTCCTTTTCCACTGTACATTAATGCTCTAATTATTATAAGAGATGTATGAGATTCATCGTACAAGGCAGCAGTTACACTCAAACACAGAGTACCCTATTCACGGAAAAATAGATAAAAGTACACACAGAGATTTACGTTTCTACCGGAACAAGATTTTTTTTGTTCACAAACATATACTTGAAAAGCTGCTTCTAACACAGGTTTCCAGGTCTACTCCTGCCATAAGTAATATCCCATGCGGTCATATGCCCCTGTGCAGAATTCTATATAGCAAATAATTCTGCACAGGAGAATGGGACACCTGCACATTCACAATTTTTCTTTTGTTTTTCCCACCGAATATGTTCCTTTCCCTTCATCCCCACCAAATGTGGGAGTGATCTATTTCCCTTCCTGCCTTGGAAGGTGAGTTAATATCTGACTATTTTTAGGATGGAAAAGGATTAGGCTGGAGTTTGAGAATGCCCACAAACATACGTATTTGTGGGTGTTTGCAAACTTCCAAGGAAACCCACACCTTCGAATGCCCTTTCCCTTTCCTTAAGTGGTATTTAGTACTGCAGATATCTCTGCACTCATAGTGGAGATATCCGCAGTAGTAAAGATATTTGCCATTGTCAGGAATCTGTTAATGAGTTCCTGTCAGGTGAAAATAGGGGGTTTATGGGCCATAAATGTATGTCTAGTGATGAAAGTAACTTTGTGAATAGGGCCCAAACACTATTGAAATATCATGTGAAATGAATGAAAGATTTTGCTGAATTTGAATGAGGTTAAATTTGAGTTAACCCTCTCGAGCCCTGTCTTTGTGCTAGATTCTGGAGATCTGTAGAGAATTCACTCGTGCCTTCTCTATGACGCTGACTACTGTAGGTTCACTTCTGTAACTGAGATCACCCAGGATTTATTCTCTGAGCAGGAATACATCTTTTGTCATCAAGGGTGATTGTACCATTAATTGTCGCCTTGTGTGTATTATATTTGTGCATTTTGTTTTAATGCAAATGCGCACTCTTTTGTCTATAAGTGTAGGGTTCTGTTTTGTTCCATGGCTTGTTGAACCAAGGGTCCAAATACATGGTAGCTCAATAAAAAGATTTTTAAATGATGTATTTGTTTCTGTAATAAATTTTCGGTGGCTATCTTTTTGAAGCCAAGCCAGTCTTTCACTGTGTTTTTCAATACAAAGTTTGCAAATAAATCTAGAGTGGTATTTTTCCTCATTTAGTTTTCATTTGTTGTCTTTGGCTTTGCCTTGGAATGCCAATCCAACCGGGGTGGTAGGACAAAAAAAAAAACTAATTGAAGTAACATTCGACCCTGCCAAATAAAATATCACATCTTATCTACAGTGTGTTAAAACTTGTCAGTTGTGATGACATTCTTTTACATTAACATTATGTTTGAAAGCACTAAATCAAAGTGATAGTGTTTCACCCATAATTGGTAAGAAGATGCATTTAAAAGCATGTGATTTATGATATAAAACTGTTCTTAGACACTAGAGTGCGATAATGCAAATGGCACTGCATTCGTAGTGCATGTGTAGTAATGTAGTGTGTAAATACAGACTCATTAGAGCCGCATTATATATTAGGTGCACAACCTTAACTTTCCAACAAAATGCCTTTGGATGGAACTCACCTGGCACTGGAAATGCCATCACACACTTCAGGAATACCTCCCTGTTTAGGATAGGAATGAGAATTTAACACGCCCCTAATCAGAAGGGTAGTAAGAGAAATGTTTCTCTTTTTAGAGCAAAATCTCTGTGGAGGAAAAACATGTAATTAAAAGACCGCAATTGCACACAAATGAAACTATTTTCCCTGACACATTCACACACCTTGCTGTTGTATGTTCCTAGTTTGAAATTCACTGAAGTTTTTAAAAGTGAAGGTAATGTTATATTTATAGCCTTTTATGTATAAGAAATGTGTAGTCACGGAAATGGGAAAATGTACAAGTATGAAGGCGCGCCCTTGTAATCTATGAGAATTTGAAAGATTCGAAATCTACATCCATAAAAAGTTGCGCTTTTCATTTATTTTATTTATAATTGTTTTAAAAAACGGACTTATCACATAAGAGTTTCAGACGTTGAACATATAGAGGACTTAGGGGTATATTCACAAGAACGTGTGCTAAACATCTAAAAAAAATGTTAACTCTACTTTACACATCGCAGTCTATCGCATTTGGCGATGCAGCGCGCGCAACGAAATTTGTTTTATTTATTTATATGTCTACTTACCTCTATACGGCTGTATTCTGCACTTTACTACCCCCCACCCTGCCCCTCCCCCGCCCCACGTCACCGCCCGGCAGCACTCCCACCACGGGCAGCTACTGTAACTGATCAGATCTCAGAGGCAATCTGGATGGACTAAACCTTTACCCACACACCCAACCATATTTCCTCTACTGTAACTTCATTTGTAAATGCAATTGGCATATTTTGGAGAATCCTCTTTGATTGTGTTAGGTGCTGCCAGTGTCGACCTTAGCGTTCGTGGTGCCTGGTGCAACAAACTTTGTTGCCCCGACCCCCAATGACTTGCTTCTTCATGAATTGCCTCACCACCACCCTCCAACGGTGCCCCTCATCTCTCCATAGCACCCCTCTCACATGAATTTCATTTGTTTTTTAGCACTACTTTTATCAGTGTAAGGTGTCAGAGCAGTTTACACCATACACACATTATACAGAGACAACGTATCATACATCTGTAAGTCAACGTATAGAAAATGCTACATAAGACAAAGGTAACTACAAGGTGCAGGGGCCACAATTCATCCATACTGGTGAGCTATAGATTTTACGAGGGCCTGGCTAGAGAAGCACAAACTCAGGATTTAAAACGTAGCATAGTAGTTGGGGTCGGCTTTAGGGGTAGAAATGTATTTCTACCTAAACTAACCTTTTTTGCAACATTAGGATGATCAAATACTGGGGAAAGATCATAACATTCTTACATATATCTTGCACTTTGCATGCAGCTCTTTGATGCCAGTTCATAGTTTACTGTGATATGTTAGGATTGTAACTCAAGACCTGCAAGTAACAAAAGGATCTCTGTGGCAAAAACTGAGCTATCTACTTACAATAATTTTTTGTGATCTGCATGGTATAAATTGTTTACAGCAGGTATGTTAACCCTCTGCGTTACTTGATTTTGAGTCAAAACTGCAACTACACAAAACTCCATCTTTCTCCAGCAGGTAGATTAATTACCAGAGTTATTTTTACATTTTTATTGTTGCCATAAAATGGTTGGGTAAACAAGGAACTCTTCAGCATGTGTTTTTAACCAAATATGATTTTTCAAACACAGCGCTGCTGGGCTTTGCGTCCAGTGCCGTGGCACCAGTCACACCGCCCTAAAACCGGCCTTGGATGTTGCATGTGGTAATTGACATGAAGGAGGTGTTCTCACCTGGTCCTCAATACAAGTGGCTCGTTCTGTCCTGATCCAGTCACAAACTACTGCTTTCAGAGATCAGAATTACAGGTGGTAAATACCAAATCCTCTACAGTTTGTGCCAGGTAAAATTTTGGCAAGTGAAACCTGCCGAATGTTACCAGGGAAAAATACCTAGTGTATACCGGTATATTAAGATATTGGTGCACAAAGCCACAAAATCTGCATGTTATGCCCCTTTTTTAAAAGGAAGAACTTAAAATCAGAGTTAATTATTGCACCTCTTAAATGCTGATCCATGTGGTACTGGATTTTAAAAGGTGCAATAATTAGCACATCCTCCAGACCAGCACGTAACAATGGCCTCTATTGTCAGTAGACATTACGTTTTTTTATTTATTATACTCTATACATGACAGCCAAAGGGACATGTCAGACGGGGAAACGTCGCTTGCACAACATCTTCAAAGAGAACACGGGCACTGGGAAAACTTTGTTTCAAAATAAACAATGTGCTCAGAAAATGAAATGGGAGTCAGAAAAAAGACACTAGGCTAAAGCAAAACTTCAGCTACCAGAGAAACTGTTCTATTCTTTTGCCTCTCTGCAGGGTCGGATTGGGATCACAATTTGGCCCGGGCACTGACGAAAAAAGTGGTCCACATTCGCGGGGCGTGGCCCTCATTCGCGGGGCGTGGCCCTTATTCGCGGGGCGTGGCCCTCATTCATGGGGCGTGGCCCACATTCGCGGGCGTGCCCTTTCATGAAACACACAAGGAATGTAAGTGGGAGGATATTGTTCTTGGGAAGGACACAGGGCCAAGGTGACAATGTCCTACAAGCTGAACAACTGAAAAACAGCGAGGCCCCTTTCTCTTAAAAAATTATTCCCCAGCCCTCCAGCGCAGGAGCACTTGAAAAGCAGCGAGGCCCCTTTCTATTATAAAATTATTCCCCAGCCCTCCAGCGCAGGAGCACCTGAAAAACAGCAAGGCCCCTTTCTCCTAAAAAATGATTCCCCAGCCCTCCAGGGCAGGAGCACCTGAAAAACAGCGAGGCCCCTTTCTATTAAAAAAATATTCCCCAGCCCTCCAGCGCAGGAGCACCTGAAAAGCAGCGAGGCCCCTTTCTATTACAAAATGATTCCCCAGCCCTCCAGCGCAGGAGCACCTGAAAAACAGCGAGACCCCTTTCTCTTAAAAAATTATTCCCCAGCCCTCCAGGGCAGGAGCACCAGAAAAACAGCGAGGCCCCTTTCTCCTAAAAAATTATTCCCCAGCCCTCCAGCGCAGGAGCACTTGAAAAACAGCAAGGCCCCAGTTCCCAACATTACCTGGCCCCCACAGCGAGTCCCATTCTTCCTCGCCCACTATGCCCTGAATGAGAAGGGCTGTGGGTGAGGTGTTAATGAAAACACTGTTTCAGGGCTGCGTGGGCCCCAGGGGGGCCGAGGTGAAAATGGCTCAATGGCCTGAGCAACACCTGGCCCCCTGGGAGGCCGATTCTGGCACACAATCACCCCTCCCCAGCCCACCATCAGCGTGATTGCTTGGCAGGGCAGGGGGTCAAGGAGAGGCCACAGCTGATCCTCGCTGAACGGCCGCAGAGCAAGGCTGCTTTCCTCTCCCTGTCAGTGCTCTCTGTGGACTGGGAAAGGGGGACAAAACGGCCCACAGAGGGCACTGAGACACCGGCCCTTCGGCCAATGCCCGAGTGCCCTCATTACCAATCCGTCCCTGCCTCTCTGCCTCCAGAATTAAGGAGTGAGGGTGGGCAAAATTTGTGTAATTTGCTTTCACGTAATTATACGAAATTTCAGTAAAGTTATGTTAAATTTCACGTAAGTATAATGCTCCATTTAGTGTTATATTTTAACACAAAATGCATCCTTGGATCAGTTTTTGATGTGAGAATGCTTTCACACTAAAAACAATTTCTTTAAAAAGCACCGCAAACAACAGCCTCTTGCATATTTTTGTTCCTGTGTGTTCGCAGTAAATGTTTTACCATGAATGGCGAATTTGTGGTAAATTTTTACAGTGAATGGTGCATGATTAGACACAATGGCATATTGACATATATTCTGGAATTCAAGGTAACCAGTATAATGTGAAATTCCCCAAATTATGCAAAGTATGCCGGCATCTTTTAAACTTTGCTCTGGTCTAGTAATGAGCTTAGACAGGAAGTTAGATCAAACGATCAAATCATAAGGTATGAGGTGTTTGCATCAATAAGAACTGCTAGTTCAGTGAGAAAGGGGTCGGATCCAAATCCTTGCTTCTGTCAGAAACATCAAGGCCCAGATTTACTAAGATTTTGCTTTGGGGTTGCCCGAGGCAAAACCCATTTTGGTATTTACAAAGTCATTGAAAGCCCGATTTGCATTGCTTTGCGAGACTATGTAAGAAAAAAAATAATGTAACGCTACCCAGTGGGTCATTTATGAAGACCCCTCTTGGTTTTCCCTAATATACAAATGACTAAAGTAAAAAAAGTAATACAATTATCCTGGAAAAATAGCAATTGGTTATAATGTTTTCATCTGTAATTTTTTGCCACAATAACTGATTTACAAAAGTATTATATTGTTAATTCTGTCAGACCCATCTGTTCACAGGGATATATAGGATTTGATGGTTGTCCAAAAACACCCAATATCGAGAGCCAACAACTGCGCTGCAGTTTATAATGATATTTCATTGAGTTCCAACCATGCAGCAATTCATAAGGTAAAATCTAATGAAAGAAAAATGGGTAAGGAAGCCTATGCATTTTTGAGCTGTGCCAAAGATAATTAGTTTAGGAATAGTGGTTATTTGTACAACTCTGAATGTGTATTTACCCATACTCTCATGTGATTTAGAGGACTGTAAAAGGTGTTCTTTCTTTGAATTCTGGCTTACATTTAGAAGCAATCAATGGAGAGAAATTCCTTTGATAATAGCAAATATTTGACTATTCTGTATTTCATAAACTCCTCCCAATAATAACGGTACCCCCTTTGTGTGGCTGGATCTATCGCCTGTGACTGAAAAGACCCATTTTGGCTATGTGGGTAGCTGTAGTATTTTTGCCCATAATCAGTTCCTGCCCAGGGAAACCTATTAAACATAGATATTTTTGAAACCTAGACACCAAGGAGAGTCTAGGGTGGTGTGAATTGCATGGATCTTATGATTTTTTCCTTACCCAGAATGCCCTCGCCAAACCAAACTTTGGTAAAAACACACATTTTCTTCAAGGTACCTCCAGTAAGCACCACAGAGCTGCGTTGCAGAGAGGTGGTCCGAGGCCATGCGGTGCAGGAATGTTTAGGGGGGCACCATAGGTGCTCCCCAGGCCTCATAGCGGAGGCCGCAGAGGGATGGGGGCCCAGCTAGGGGTCCTCAAAGTCACTTTCCAACAGCCATTCCATGTCGGAAAGGCCAACATGGAAAGGTGAATGGAAAGGCTGTGGGAAAATGCCATTATAATCCCGACAGAGGAGTCGAGGCTGGCTCCGCCGTCATTATGGGAATATGATGGCTTCTGACGCTCCTACGGGCTCCTTGAGCCCATCGGAAGCACAGCAGAATCTCCCCACTGGTGTCCCTCTGACCGTCCGCATTGTAATTTGGGTTGTTGTAGGGAAACCATCGATGTCAGGTGGAAACCCTCCGACAAGCTGTTGGATGGCTTTCCACCTGACATCGAAATCAGGCCCTATGTTGTCAATATCATTTACAAAAATATTGCTCTTAATAATATAGTTTTAAAAATATTTTTATGCATTTTAGTATTTATTTTAATTGCATGTTATAAATTGTTTGTATAAATATTGTTCATGTTTTTTAATATAGCTTGTCAATTTTAAGTTGTTTTTAAATTTAATGTATTAGTTTATTTATAAACTAATTATAATTAATTATTATTTAATAATTAATATTACATATTCAATGATAGTTAATTATTGTAATTGTCGCGATGAAAACTCTCTTATTTAAATTCATTTTCAGCTATTGGGGATATTATGCCCTTTATGAGACCACAAGTCCCAGCATGCAAGACTGTATGATCACGCACTGAGCGCGGCCCACTGGGGCCAGTAACCAATAAAACATGCTGAAAATGAATTTAAATAAGAGAGTTTTCATCGGGACGTTGCAGCAGCCTATGACTAAGGGGCAAGTAGCCTTGAAACGCGTCAGGCATCAGTAATTCTGCGCCGGATTGACAAGGCGAGCTGAATTGAAATGCCGGATGGCTGGTGAGCTATCGAGTGCCTCCTTAAAGCTTTCGGGCATTTGGTAGACGATTAAATTGCACTGCGGCCCTGCCATGAAGGAGAGCACCATCTCGGAGTGAACGAGAGGCTGAGGAGTGGAACTTTTCCAGACCTGTGCAGCATAGCGAGCCAAATAGTAAATATATTCGCCTTGTTATCTTTGGACCTTACAAAAGGAAAAAATATATGCTTTTAAAAAATGTAATGCGCATGAAACCAACTATTGGGGATATTATGCCCTTTATGAGACCACAAGTCCCAGCATGCAAGACTGTATGATCACGCACTGAGCGCGGCCCGCTGGGGGCCAGTAACCAATAAAACAAGCTAAAAATGAATTTAAATAAGAGAGTTTTCATCGCGACGTTGCAGCAGCCTATGACTAAAGGGCAAGTAGCCTTGAAACGCGTCAGGAATCAGTAATTCTGCACCGGATTGACAATGCGAGCTGAATTGAAATGCCGGATGGCTGGTGAGCTATCGAGTGCCTCCTTAAAGCTTTCGTGCATTTGGTAGACAATATAAAGGAACGGCTGTTCCGAAACTCGTTGGGCGTTTGCCACTGGAATAAACTAAACTTCCACGCATATGGATCTGGGCTCTGGTGTTTTTCTTGGAGACTTCCTGAAATTGATGTTGGTATAATACGAGGTTCGCTACCTCGCCGGAGCCCGCCGGAGCTTGAGGCAGAGTACATGCGACTCTCTCTGTTGGATATATATATATTTGTTATTTTTTTAAAGTTTACAAAAAAAGTGTAAATTATTATTATTATTATTATTATTATTATAGTTTTCAATTATATATGTTTAACTAGACATACACATATATATTCGTTTTTAAAAAATAAGTTTAAAATGTATATATAATTTTAAATTATTTAAATATATTTAATTTACATTATTTTACTGTTTTATGTTAATGTATTTATTGTTTAATATGTTTAACTATGTTTACATTAAAAAATGATATTATTGTGTTTGATCTTAGTGTATAATTATATTTCTTTTCACTATTTTTGTTATTTACATTATAAGTATAGGATAATTGTATTTTTGAACTCAATATTTTGACACAATATTTATGTCCCACAAAATTTGTGGTTTCAATATTTTGTCACTGAACCGAAAATGTGTCAAGGCATGCATTTTGGAATCTGTTTTGAAATTATCATGCGTAGTGCTAGGAAGATTCAATGGCAGTAGACTATCAGTCTTCTACTGAATCCATGCAGCAAAATGTGTTAGGGAAATCCATGCTAGTTCTTTAGTAACATTTAGTTACCCTCCCAAAATATTGATTCTGCTCTACACACACGGACTCTTAAAATGTAGTATGTAGCTTGAGTCAGAACAGAAAATTAGCAAAAACAATTGAATGCCTTGCTTAGTGAGAAGCAAATTGTTCCAGCAAAAGTTTAATTCATGCTGATTCTCTTTGTTTTTGACTTTTTTATTGATTGTCACACACCTATTTAATCAGTTTTAGAGTTGCATATCGATGTTGTTGACTGGATATTATTTTAAATCCAAACAAGCCACTGCGATGTTTGGCTAAATTGGTTTCAGACAAAGACTCTTCCGTATAGATTTATCAAAATGAAACTAACTGATTCAAAGTTTCCTTAATGCACGATGATGTCCTTGCTGTCTTTCCTACATGGTTTAATCTGTCAGAAATCAAAGATCTTTGAGTCAAGTTATCCAGTTGTAAGTTATGAACTGATGTTATTGGCAAATGTGGTCTCTGAAGAATTTCTCTCACCCCTACTCACCATTGTCAATGCCTCCCTCCACTCAAGGCATATTTCCTGAAGGTCTCCAGACAGCTCAGATCCTCCCACTCCTGGAGAAACCCACACTAGACTATGATGATCTTGCCAAATACCAGCCCAGAACTCGAGAGAACATTGAAAAAAGCAGGATATGCACAACTTTACAATAAAATCATCAACAACCATTTCCTGCACAACTATCAATCTAGCTTCAGAATATGCTGCAGCGCAAAGCAAGCTACTTTGTAAATCATGGATGATACTTTTTTGACCAGAGACATAGGTGAGCCCTGCCTCCTGATATCAGTGGACCTCTAAGCTGCCTTTGAGAAGGTTAGCTATCCCACCCTCATCCACACCCTGAAATCTCAAATGGGATTCCTACATTGTATTTTCTCCTACCTTCCACCCAACTTCAGTTCATTCCCATCTAGGTTCCAGAATCTCCCAGTCACCTGCAGAGCCCTCTAGGATTTCAACCTGTCCCCTATAAATTCAAGCTCTTCTTGGAGCCCCTGAGCACTGCATTTCAGATAACAACATCAATATTCCCCAATACACCAACAACACACAACTATATTTGAATGTCTTCTGTGCTCCATACGTCTAGTACCTCAAACACTGCTTGCATCTCATCTTGAGCTCAATGTCTGGCACCAACCTGAAGCTTAATCAGACGAAAACAAAATTCCACTATATGCTAAGAACAAAAAGCACAATGCGTCCAAACCTGATTCAACAACATGAACCTGAACAGGTCCAAAAACCCCAACTGTCACCCAGTGCCACGTATCTTGGATTCACCCTGGGCACTGATCTCACCTTCAAGGAACACATTGCCAAGTAAAATAAGACAGCCTGGTACCAGTTCACTCTACTAAAGAAAATGACTTTAAAACTACCCTTCAGTCCCTTATGATCTTGCATTTGGATGGTGGCAATGTCTGAAAATGCCATTTCTATCTCATTATCTGTGATAGAAGTAGAGCCAGACAAGTTGCTATTTCTGTCATTGCATGGACTTCTCGATATTCTCAGGAGTGTTTTACAAAACCATTGTGTCTACAGACCACTCTACGGCCCATATGTACTAATGCATTTTTTCATACAAGCAGAATGGGGAATCCCCTTCACTACATACTACCATGTTATGATCAATATTCCACTGAGTCCAGTGGTAAACGATTACTTCACTTTATAATTAGGTTATATTTGAAATCGTTCTCTCACAGTTGTTTCAGTCCACATTTAGGAACCCTAGCTAATTGTGGGGAAGGGTATATGCTCAAGTATGTGATCCATAGGGTCTTGTGTTTTTAGAAACCATTATTATGATATTTGATATAAATATGATTTAATGTACACTCTCCCTTTTTGTATGTTAACATTATATACATCAAACAAGCCATAACATTTTCCACTATTTTAGGGAGCAAAAAGTATGGGACGCAGAAATATGCCTTTGAGACAGATTACATATTGTGCTGTTGCATCACATAATGTGCTTTGTCTCATGGACTCAAACACATGCTGCCCAGCTCATACTGTGTTCAAAGCATCTGTCACGCTCAAGTGTGAAATTGACATTTTCATTACACTACTGCCACATTTCACAAACTAATTAGTTAAAACCAAGGTCTGGACATGCCCATAAATTCATCTATTCCTAATTGGACCATTATTCTGTCACTCGGGCACTCGTATAAACAAACACATTCACTCAAAGTGTCATTGAGGTATGCCATCAGACTGCTCCCTTGCTGACTTTCTTATTTAAAAGGCTGTCCAAGCTCTTTCTTTTCCCTGCCTCTTTGGTCATATAAGATTAAAACAAATAAGGGCGCTCTTTTGTAATGTGTTATTCTTTCATTGTACGGCTAATGGTTTGCACTCCTCTTCTGCTAGACTCTTGTAGAGGTATAAGATGATGTTTAGAAACAGCAACAAAAACAAATCTGCTACATTGGATGCGTCCTAGTACAATTGTATTTGGAGGCTTTCACTGTGGCCCTCCCAGAATGTTTGTTATATCACTATATTCTGTTTCTGCTAGGCACCCCAATGATAATCTGATCTCTAATTTTCAGAGTTAAGAAGGTAGCAGCGGTTTTTAGCTGGACAGTTGCCATACTTCTTTCCAAACAACCGAATTACTTTATTTATTTCCTATTCATTTTATCTAATTTGGTGCACTTTTATTGCAAGGACCTTATAGCAAAAAGCAAGAGTGCTTCGCATCACAAGTATTAAAACATGCAAGGGACATGGACATTCTGTGCAGTGGAGTAATTAAAGTGGAGGTTAACATGCTATACTACCTAAGGGGCATATCAGCAACAGACGGCGATAAATATCGCAAAGCGCGCTTAGCGCTTTTATATTTATCGCCGCCTATCGCAGGAATTTATCGCCCGGATAACGCGTTATCAACAACGCGTTTCTCCAGGGCGATAAATAATCCAGCAAAAGCGGCGTTATGTTGGAATATCACTGGAAATCCAGCGATATTCCCGCAGCGATAGGGGAAATCTTGATGATAGGGAGATGTGGATTCGGCCACTGAATCCACCTCCCATGTCAAAGATAGGGTAGTCATGAAAAAAGCAGACGTACAATACCGGCGATAACAGCGGTTAGCGCTGTTTTTAATGTCGCTATGGGTATTGCAAATACGGAGAAGGACAGTTAGCGATCATTTTCCATTAGTTTTCGCAGGGAACGCCTACTTTGCATCTCATTAGAGATGCAAAGCGAGGGGTAAACAAAACGGGAGCTGAATCAAGGAAACACGCGATAGCGTGTCCTTGGAAATAATGCAATATAATTATCGCAGCTTTTCACCCAAAAACGGACGCTAAAGCGGCGATAATTATATCGCCAGCCCTTGATGATATGCCCCTAAGTAACTATGAATCACACCGTGAGTACATTGTACTGGGGTGAGGGGAATATTTATTGACCTGATGGTAGGGGTAGATGTGCTTGTCCTCGAACAATCCGAAATAAACCATTAAGAAACCTTTCAGCTTTTCCAACTAGCAGTTGATTATCACTACCTTGTTGCATGGTATTAAAAGCTGTACACATAGTCAAACATTTGGACTCGGTATTGCAATATGTTATCTATTTCAAAGCCATTATTTATTGAATATAATGTATGAATCAATTGAACTCATTAGCTTTGAAGATGAATTAGGTGAGCTAACAACAAATGGTCGTAATGCATTTCAACACTTGACCTTCTGATTTGCGCTCAGACGCCTTACACAAGAGTTCACAGTTCCTGCTACCCAATTGAAGCAGTGAAGCAAGACGAATTTGGAGTTTGTCACATGCTTAAGCTGTGACATCATAACTAATTGGCGATAAAAATATAACTAAAAAATACAAGCGGCGCAAGCAATAGCTACTTACATTTTGGCTGCTCGCATCATTTGCACACCTTGCCATGAACAGTGCATAATGACGTGGCATGGCTTAATAGTATAATATCACAAATTTCACATAAAAAGCATAATTACATGTATTACGGCAGCATGAATTAAAACTTCACCCAGCCTACTTTTACTCTGTGTGCAAGCACAATTTTTTCAGTTTGGGGAAAGGCCATGTACAGGCTGCAGCCTTTTGAGAACAGTGTTTCCCAAATAAAAATATCTCTAGCATTTCCTCTCTAAAAAAGTTGTGCTCACTTTATAAGAATAAAAGTACTAACTATTTTATGCCTCACCACTATAGCACTTCATGAGCCACTGATGCCTTCAGTTTGGTCTCAAAAACACAGTGTGGGACCAAATTGAATTCTCTTTCCACCAACGTAGTACCACCAAGATCACTTGGACGTCTGTTTATTGCTGGGATGATGTACCTTCATATTTAGAGTATTATTTATAGTTTGGCAGATGCAAGACATGTGCCAAAAAATAGTGAATATCTTCTCTGCTCTATTTAGAGTGTATGCCTTGCTTTATACAATGGGGCTTATAACGATGTCGTTCGGAGTTGCCTCCGACCAACACCATCTCGGTCTCGGGACCAACTGACCCCCCAGTCGGTGGTTCCGACCGCCTGATTACAATGCGACCCAACACTGTTCGGTCGGATACTCACTTTTCTCTATGGAAGCTTGTGTCATTGCCATAAACCAACCGTAATGCAGGCTCTGATTGAGAAATGGGAGTGGGTGTAAAACCCTGCACCCTGTGGCAGGCACTCCATGGTGCTTGCCACACTGTGCATGGATTTACAGGGGGGCCCCCAAAATTGCTTTCAACATCTTTTCTGTGTCGGAAAGATCGGCATAGAAAGGCTGTGGGAAACCAACATCATAATCCCGATGGCGGAAACACCGTCCATAGGGAATTACGGTGCAGTTTCGACCAGCAAGAAGACTCCAAGAGCCGGTTGGAACCGAGTCGGAATGACCGGCCGGTTTATGTTCCGACCACTGACATCGTAATCAGGCGGTCAGACCGCAAACCAACTATATCAGTCGAAAAACCTCTGACCGCGGTCGGGAAGCTTCAGAGGAAGCTTCCGCCTAGCAGTCGGAGGCTTTCCGACCGACATCGTAATCGGCCCCTATGAGTACAGTGGATAGGATGTCCTCCAATTTGTGGCAGATGTCCAGCATTAACCAACTTTAAAATCTACCCACAGCTCAAAACCCTCCAAAGGGGCAAGAGTTCTGAGAGTATACCCGATTCAAAGTCCCTCTGAAATTTTGGGTTATGGCCAAATGGTCAGGGCAAGCCAGGCTTGTAAAACAAGACTGCTGATGGTCTATTATTGCTGGGGTCACCTTGCAACCTTCACCTGCTTGAAATCCTCCCGTGGGGCAAAGTTTGAAGTCACAAACTGGTAGGACAGCACTAGATAAAATACATTCTCCACATCACAGGGAATCCTCAACATCATCCAGTAGAAGCATTGCTTCTTGTATCAAAAACTCCAATCTGGTTTGAATCAGGAAATCTGTCTGCCCCAAATGTGCCTCAGCACCATGCCATGGCCATCCAGCCATCAAAAAAGTCATCCAAACGTTTAGGATGTTGGACATCTTCCCATTTCTAAACCTCCAAGACTGCTCGGGACAATTTCCCAGATATCAGAGAGCGGACAACACTTGGAGAAAAGTTTAACCAGTCACTCCAGTCAGTGTACAGCCAAAGTTAGTCCCAAGAGACTTGGCAGAAGGCAATCTTTTTCCTTTATTTCTCTCAGATTGCAGGAGACTAGTTAGTTTGACCCTAAACTAAAGTTTTCAAATTTTGGCTAACAGAGAAAGCAGGTCCCAAGGCCTCACTCCATTGTCAGGTAGACAACAGAAGTCTCTTCTTTCTGTCTTATGTCTCATGGGTGAGAACATGTCTTGCACTAGTCACTGGATAGTGATTGGTTATGGGGAATAATCCTATCCTAAGAAACTTACCACACTCAGTTCAATCCACATTAGCAGCACTTCCTGTAACGTTACAACCCCAGAAAGTCTAGTTTGTGGATATTGTTGAAATGACAGGACACCATAGCTACTCACTATCAAGACACCTATAAAGATTGTTTCTGGGTCCAGGGCACCTCCGTGGCTATGGCAATGCCAGCTTTAAAGGTAATCACATACCAGAGCCCATTTTAATATCAGCATGCTGCTATCCGATTTCCTACCTAACCTTTCTGTGTATTCTGCACTCTCACCTCCCCTCTCATTCATAGATAACTGTGGTTTAATGTTACTATAATTAACCTTCTCCTGTCTTCTTGCCAGACATAAGCCAGTCAGCCAATCATTCCCCAAAGGTTCTATGTTCTCTGATGAGAGCCATTCACACCTTCGTACAGGAAAGGAGAAATCCATTTACTGTCACTATAGGAGGTGGGGCCTAGGAGGGCCATATAGGGGTCTGGTCGACTCTAAGCAAAAATGAGCAAAGCCATCTCTGTGACATTCATAACCAAATCATTGTTAATCAATGATTTTCTAGGTCTTCCCTCAGCCTATGTATGAAAGTTTAGGTTTCAGATTTGAAGGCAGGCATTCACAGCAGGTAAATGGTGCTCCAGCCTATGTAGTAAAATAGCATTTGAGAATCTTGTGACTACAAAGACATGCCAAATCCACATGTGGCACATTCTTTCTTCTACACACCATGCACCCAGAACTTGGGCTATAAAGTAGTACTTCTGGATAACTTAATTAATATTAGAAGTAGGATTTTAAGTATGTCAGAAAAGTTTACTCTAACTTACAAATACTAGAGCTTGAGGACTGATTGTAGTTGGCCATTGTTGGACAGCGTCATCCCTAAACGTTTTCACCCTCCTGTTTTCTGAATCCATTTTGGGCTTTTAGGAGTCTATGCACTTTACCACTGCACCAATGCTAAAGTGCTTTTGCCCTCTCCATAAAACATGGTAGAATTTTTGGCTTATACCCAATGGTCAAATTTAATTTACTTGTAAGTCCCTAGTAAGGTGGCACTACCTGTGTCCAGGGCCTGTAATTTAAGTGCTACTAGTGGGCCTGCAGCACTGATTGTGTCACCCATTGAAGTAGCCCCTCAAAAATATCTCAGGCCTGCCATTGCAGCCTGTCTGTGCAGTTTTAAACTTCTATTTCAACTTGGCAAAAAAAACATTTTGCCAGGCCCAAACCTTCCTTTTTAATACACGTTAGTCACCCCAAGAGTAGGCCCTGGACAGCCCAGAGCTCAAGGTGCAGTGTATTTAAAAAGTTGGACATGTACGGCTAAGCTGTATGTGTCCTAGAAGTGAAAAACTCTTACATTCGTTTTTCATTACTGCACGCCCTACCTTGCCCATAGGATAACATCAGGGTTACCTTATTACATTTTATAAGTGTAATTTCTAAATGGAACAGGTTATCAGCTCATCTTAGATGTCTTTGGAATTGTAATGACAAATCCTGACTTATGGTGAAGTCATATTTTAAATTACAATTTTGAAAATGCCACTTGTAAAACAATTGGCATTTTTCTGCCTTATCTATTTGATTCCTGCAGCCTGTCTCTGGGTCACATGACTGGGTGTAGTTGAGAGATTGTCTTTGTGTATTTCTCCTCGACAGCCACACAGAGTGAGGAGCTTGGGTGTGATTGGATGGGCCATCACTGGCAGGCTGGGAGAGAGGAGCTGGGCTTATCGCCACTTAGACTTGAACAGGCCACACAAAGGGCTGCATACCACCCTTAGTTAATCTGGAGCCAGGGCCAGGAGGGCAGGGCACTTGTGCACTTCAAAGACATGCCTCTGGAAGCTTCTCCCCACTTCAAAGGCACAACTGGATATAAATACTGGACCTCAGACACCAATTCTTCAGTACACTTCTGGAGCTGTGGATACTCTGCCAGGAAAGACTGTTCTGCTGCTGAAAGGACTAATACCATGCAGGCTGCTGCTCTGAAGGACTGCTGTTCTGCTGTGTTGACCTGCTGACTTCTTGCCTAGGTGAGAAGGTCTGGAACTGCATCTCCTGAATTTAGAGCCCAGAGTGACTCCAAGTACTAGCTTGCTGGACTCCTGATCTTAGGCCCCAGGGACACATCAGGCTTCCAACAGCCTGGACTCTGCCATCTGTGAGTCTACTCTGCCAAGTGGTGCCACCCCATTCTTAGACCCTTGAAAGTGGGCTTAAGGTGCTCTGTCAGCCTCTGTGGATTGCCTAGAAAATTGTGACAGTTTTCCCATACTTCCTCATAGCCTGCATCCTCATAATGAATTTACCACAGGCAAAGAGGAACCCAAAGATGTGGACAACAAGTTTGCCCCAACACAGGCACCTTGGCACTAGGTTTCAGAAGCCCAAGAGGAGGGTAAAATGTAGGCCATGGGTGTGTCCTGCAGTGGTGAGGCCAGTAAATCAGAGATTATCCTTTCTAACAGAAGAGGACACCTATACCCGCTCTAGTAAGGTCACATCTGCCCTGTGAATGGTGCTTGTAGGGTCCGAGAGGCAGAAAACAGGAGACCTAAACCAGAAAGATCCCTGAATGATGCAAACTCAGTTTGCCACCATCAACGGTTTAGACTGTATACCAACCCTTGAAATCCTGCACTGTCAGGTGAATGGCCATTCTCTTGATAAAGACCCAGAGATGAAGTACAACTCTTACATACAGGTAGATGGAGGGTGCCTTCAGTTTGAAGGTGTAGCTCTCCACCCAGAGTGCACCTGGATTTCCAAGACATTTCAGAATTGTCTTTTGGTCAGTGCCTTAAGGAAAGAGGGAGTCGTAGACCCTGTACCTGACTTTCCCATAAGAAATTTGGTACTAGGATTTGTGGTTCCAGTACAACTGAGTGAACTGAAGTCTGAGGACTGTCTCCATACAGGCCCTAGAAACAGTTGTTAATTTCTTGTCAGCACTCAGACTGGAGGTGAGGGCTACTACAGAGACTGAAGTTATGAATCCACCTGTCGTTGAAAGGTTAATGGTCTTTTTCAGCAAGTTGTTAGTTTTGACAGCCCCAGTATCACCGCACCAAGCACTTTCTTGTGTTTGCTCTGTTGTCAGAGCATGCTTTTGTGTGGGGGCAGAACACTGATATAGCAGTTAAGGTAGGCTACCTCAAACCTGGGTGGCCATAATGTGTGTATGCATGTAAGTATGTAGTATCATGTGGCACTTTTATAGTAAGAGCATAGCCAAAGGCAGCATAGTACTGTACAGGGACATAGACAATGATTAGGTCAACAAATGATTTGATAGGGAACTTGTATGTGGACTCTTTATGTATCATAACATAGAGTTCTTTAAAGAGATGTCTCTTTAACTCCTTCTAAATTGGATCATGGTTGGGGCCGTTCTGATTGATACAGGAATGTTCATACAGATCTTCCTTGATGTAAAAGGGCTGTTGCCTTTTTTTCTTTTTACCACTTGTCTCCAGTCTGATAGTGTCCTAGCTACAGGTGTTGCCGACAGCCACTAGAAATGATGAGTTTGTCAGCCGGATAGGCCTGGGTGCAGGCTGTGATGGCTTTGTAAATGATGCATCTGGTTTTCATGATAGTGAAAGCAAGGGAAGCCAATGGAGTTCCCACAAGATGGGGGTGATGCGATCATATTTCTTCAGGCCCATGAAGAGATGTGCTGCTGTGTGTAAGATGCCCATAAAGGATAATTATCATTGGATCTTTGGCATACCCTTGAACTAAAGACATTGTAAAGCCATGAAGCACACTGTTTCCACCATCCACATATGAGAGTACAAGGGCTTGAACAGCAGTTCTGAAGACCCTTCCATGGAGAAACTGCTTCTCTTTCTTCAATAGACAGAGCGAGTGCCAGACTGTCTTTCTTTTCTTGGCAGTGTGTACAATGAGAATGAGTCTGGTGCCTAGCGTGAATCCAAGTGACTGGGCACTGGGTGAAAGTTGGGTTTCATAGTTGTCAAGAATCAAGTCCTATAGGTAGACTTCTACTATTTCATGCTTATTGTTCTTCATAAATAATGGGAATTCTGTTTTGGCTTTCCAAGAAGCAGCTTCAGGTAAGTGCTAGAAATCCATGTTGGAAGAGTTGCAGGCAGTGTTTGAGAAAATTTGATGTCTGGAGTGGAGGATGCTTGTAAGTAGAGTTGTCATGCTTGCCAATATTTTCAAACTGGAAAGTGGGAGATTTTGAAAACAAATCAGGGGAATTAATTTTTTACCCATTGGCTTATGTTGACGCAGAGGCAATTTTAGGTGGAAGATACCCAAATTGAAGCCATTTTTGGGAAGCCTCCCGCCTGAATCGGGTAGCACGTATGAGTTGGTATCGTGGTGGTTTGACAGAACCATGTGGGAAATGCCTCGCTCAGCATGTAAGTTAACTGCTCAATTGCTGATATACAGAAGCCTGAAAAAATATATTAAGCACGCTTAAAACAAAATGGAAAACACTGCATGAACAAAAACAAAATGTCTGGTGAATGTAGAGGAGACCGTCATATGAACCAGACCAGGGGCCACGTTTTTCAAAAAAACACAAAATAGAGTTTTGGGAAAATGTACTTATTATTATTATTATTGTTGTTTTTTTATTTTAAACGGGGCAAATTAGTCTTCCGAAAGAAAACACACCTATAAGCAGGAACAATGGTGAAAGAGACGGGACAGGTGGCAGTGAAATCTGTGTGATAGTATTCTGATTTTCTGGAAATCAGTTTAAATTAATCACCAGTCAAAACAGATCTCACTCACATCATCTTACAAAAGGAGTTGTGATGTCGATTCTTAGAGGACGTGCTATGCATGTCATGGCGTGACGTTTCATATAAACATTTTCCAGTTTTGTACAACACGCATAGTTTAAAAAAAAAATTTATTAGCATTTTCATTAATTACAACATAATACAACTACAAAAAACTCGCCAGTTGCAGGGTCATTGATCAGTAAATATGGTATACGCACATGTCATATAATGTTACAAGTACACAAAAGTTGGTCACGTTGTGTCTGCAAATGGAGAATGTACCCATCATTAATTTCTTTATAAGTTCGAGGGGTCTCTGGAATTACACATACAGTCCTTCATAGACACAACCACCCCCCTCAGCCCGCTACTACAGATATTATCACCTACCCCTTTTTGCGAGACCACTGAGTACCCACCCGGTCACTCCGCAGGTAGCACAACCTCAGTCCCCACAGCTGCGGTGCTTGCTGATTGTATGTTGGCCCATTGTATGTAAGGTTCCCAAATGTCACGAGGTCGGGAAGTAGGCGGCATCAGCTCCCAGAATATTCCCAGTTGCGTGTGCCCATATGCCACATCAGCCAGCCAGCCCTTGATCGTGGGTATTCGTTTCCTACCCCAGTATTACGCCACCCTCCTTTTAGCAAAAAGGAAGAGCAATGCATGCAATTTACGTGATTTGGGTGGAGTGTTTTTGACATATCCCAGTATGCCCAATACGGGAGATGGGGCATCTGACCGTCCAACAATTTGGTTCACCAAGGTGAAAACTTCAGACCAGTATTTAATAAGCGCCGGGCAAGACCATGCTATGTGTAGAAAAGAGGCAGGGGAGAAACCACATCTCCAGCAGTCATCACCTTCTCTGAGTCCCATCCTGCGTAGACTTATGGGGGTCCTATATAATCTGTGTAGGTATTTGAAATGTATCAAGCGCAGTCTATAGTTAGGTGAGAGCTCTGTAAGCTGACCACAGCAGAATACCCATTGGTCTTCAGTTAGTGGCACCGGAAGGTCGTCATTCCAGTACTGCAGGGACTTCGGCTCGACCATTGGCGCCGTGGCCTGCATCTGCCTGTATAATCTGGTTACCAACCTACGGGGGGACGGAGACCCCACCACGCTCTCCAATGCAGGGAAGACCGGGGGAGCCGACGGGAAATCTTCATTAATGGCACGGCACGCCGTACGCAATTTATGATACAAGAACATTTCTGAAAATGGCACAGTCCCACCCTCCTCTGCCACCGGGGGGGGGGCATGAATACGTTATTAGGGAATAAATCCGCAAAGGTATGGAGATGTAGCTTCTGTTCCAGGGATCTACTAATCCCCCCCTCGATACATGGTAGCATTGGATTCTGCGACAGTGAAAGTGAGGGGGCATATAATAACGGGACCCTCGCCCTTTTCCGTAGCTCCTCCCACACCCATCTCAGCGTGCCAGCGGAACCTATGTCCCCTCTGGGGCGTCTTGCCTTCGCACAGATGGCCACCTTCAGCGGTATGGGCGCGATCATATCCTGCTCCACCGCCACATGGGGCTGAAACGGGGTCGGATGTACCCAAAAATGCAAATATTGAGCTTGAGCACAGAGCGCATAGAGGACCATGTCCGGGGGTACAACACGCATGGTTAATGGGAATTCACGATAAAGGCGCCACTAATATTTTGAAGTACATTTACGTGTTGTATTCAGACTCTCCGGGTCATAGTAATTTTACCACTGCGGAGGCTTCTGCTCTGCAGTCCGGGTGGAGAACTCCACACATAGGGGCATATCATCAAGGGGCCGCGATAAAATTATCGCCGCTTTAGCGTCCGTTTTCGGGCGAAAAGCGGCGATAATTTTATTGCACTATCAGCAAGGACACGCTAGCGCGTGAATCCATGCCTCAGCACCCGTTTTCCTACCGCCCAGCGTCGCAACGCTAATGATATGCAAAGTGGGCGTACCTTACTAAAATAACTTGGTAAATGTCGCTAACACAACTAACTCCTATCATCAATCTTGCCGCAAACCCGCGTAGCGATGTAAAATGTAGCGCAAACCACTCTTATCGCTGGTTTCTTAACGTCTGCTTACAATCTGACTTAGCCATTATAACCTATGGGAGGTGGATTGTATGGATAAGTCCACCCTGCCCTATCAACAAGGATTCGCCTATCGCTGTGCTTTTATCGCTGGATTTCCAGCGATAATCGCACATTTTGCCGCTATCGCTGGATTTATATCGCATTGGAGATAAGCGTTGATGATAACGCGCTATCTCAGCGATATATTCCAGCGATAGCCGGCGATAATTATGCTCGCGCTAAACGCGCATAGCGATAATTATCGCTGGCTGTTGCTGATATGCCGATATGCCCATATCCGAAAACGGACGCTAAAGCGGCGATAATTTTATCGCGGCCCCTTGATGATATGCCCCTTAGATCGGTTCTTTCTATTTACGTTGAGTTCTCCGCCCGACTGCGGAGTCTCATAGTCATAAACTTACTATTAAATCGAACGCCGAAAAAAGGGTAAACTTCCCATATTAGAAGTGTAAGTTTACCTATGTGAATCAGGCCCTTTTTATTTAGCTCGATTTGCTTTTTTGTAGCAAGTCTACCCGGATTTCTTTAAACATATAGGATTAGCTGGCGCTCTTTTATGTTATTGGTCAGTAATACTCAATTGCCCCTATCTGTCCAGAGGCCTCTCTCTTGTTATGATTCATAAACACTGCTTCTAGCGCAATTTTTACGTATCACCACTCAAGGCTGAGAAAAACCTGTACCTTGCCAAGAAAAACGTCACATTTTTGAAGCTTGATGACACGAACAGTTAAACAATCTTTACTCGACACTGGCGTTCTGCCATCTGCGTGACATATTCTGAGCATGACATTCGCAAGGCATTCAGTTCGTTCTACTTAAAACATTAGCAGAAATAAAATCGTCAGCAACTTTGCAGCTGCATGTCAGCTCAACCGAGTTGTAGATGGATTGAGTTTAACAAACACCTTTAAAGAAGACATTGTTAAAAACGTATGACAGGTGATTTCAGGTTCTGTCAGCTCTTGGCTTTCTATTTGTTTAGTGACACGTAGGCATTGTTTTATTTAATCCTTCATGGTGTGCATATTTTCTGCAAGTTTTAAGCACAAGCTCTCTTTTCAAGAGATTTGACAGTATTTAACTACAAACTTTCTCTGGCACAAACTTCCATCACAAAGAGCAGGAAGTTATCTCAACGTGCTTACTTTTTTATGTCATGTTGTGTGTGGTCTAGTTTTTTTGTTTTAGTTCTTCTTTTAACATTAGTAACTATGTTTTAAAAAATTAAGCACTTTGACTATTCTTAATTTTTTCAGAGAATCCAGGAAGATTTGCATCTCTGCCTGAGCTTTTTCAAGTTATTTTCAATTCATAAACATTCCAAGAAGTTTTTCTAAAGCTTCCTTTTACACCTGTATGAGGTTCTCCATAGCAGAGAACTCTGAAAAGGGGAAGTAGCCTCCTGTGTAAATCCACAGTTTTGTTTTGCTCTGCAGAAGAAAAGATTTTTCCCCATGGAGAAAGCCCTTGGCCTACACCCCTAGGAAGTCTAAAGATGATGCATTCCCCTTTTCATTCAGAAACAGGAATAATTCCAGTCCTTGACTGGAGTGAATCTCCGTCCTTTCCCGTGTTGGAAAAGGGGTGGAAGAGGAATTTGGGAATGGCACAAATGTAGTTGTTTTTGTATGTTCCCAAACTTCCAAGGCACATTATGCATTAGAACATCGATTTCCCACTCCTTGAGTGGAATTTCCTAATGTGGATTTCTCTGCACTCTTGAGACATCCACACTTTTAAATGCATTAGCACCTGCCAGGAATCCTTTTGCAAATTTCTGATAGACTTTTAAAAAAAGTCAATTTATCTGTAAACGTACGTTTACAACTAAAATTATCTTTCTGAACATAGCCTTTTACATTTAGATGTACTTACATAACCTCTCTTCTTCTGTCACTCGCAGCTTGTCTGTATTGTTTTATTGCTTCCGTAAAGTGTCACAGAGAAACTGACGGCAACCACCATTAGTGACTGGTGTATCCACTATCTGAGTCACCATGTTGCGCTGTGACCCAGTCAAATCTTTGTACTGCTTTGTATGTACTACTAAGGTGCAGTGCAGAATGCCCACGCACAATAAGTTGTTGATGCCCCACCTCATTAACATTCATCAGAGCATATACAGACGTGTGACTTATTGTGAGCAGTTAGAAATGCAGCTACAGGAGCCTACAAGGGATATCATACCTCCATCACTGTAACTGATTTCACAACGAGGTAGGGCTGCTGCTGCATCTCCTCTAGGAAGCAGACGTCACATTGCAGGAAAAGTGCCATATCAAAAAAGAGACTTTCGATTTAGAATAGAGCCTTCCATCGACACACTTCCTGTCCTTTTAACTAGGAAATGTGGGAAGATTGTGAACCCTAGCGCGACAGGGTAGTATTCTCAATTCCAATTTGCAATAATACATTTGTGGCCAAATGTTCCAACATTTAGAGTAGCGATTACCAAATTGCAATATTCTTCCAAATTGCCCTTTGATAAACGCCATTCTTAATGTATGAACCTTTTATTTTTCAATTAGCGATTCCTGGTGGGTTGCAAATCAACCTTCCTCTTGAATGGTAATTATGTAGGTCATAATTTGCGACCCATTTGGAATGATATGTTGTTAGACTTGGCATCTTGATTGTGGTTTCCCTTGACTTTGCCCCTACCTCCTGTATTTTTGATGCTGTGCTGGATTTCGTTTCTGCTGGCTTAGATGCTTTAGGCACTTTGTCACTGCTGATCAGGGTCAAAATGCAAGTGCTCCCTGTGTAAATTGTCATTACAACTGGCTCTCCCTGATTGGCATATTTGATTTACTGGTAAGTCGCTAGTAAAGTACACTGAGTGTGCCAGGGCCTGTAAATCAAATGCTACTAGTGTGCATGCAGCACTGATTGTGCCACCCACATGAATAGCCCTGAAAAGGTATCTCAGACTTGCCACTGCAGTGTCTCTGCGCAGTTTTAAACTGCCATGTCAATCTGGCAAGTGCACCCACTTGCCAGGCCCTAACCCTCCCTTTTCTTACATGTAAGACACCCCTTAGTTAGTCCCAAGGTACCCCCACGGGCAGGGTGCAGTGTATGTGAAAGGTAGGACATGTACTGATGTGGGCGACATGTCCTGATAGTGAAATACTGCAAATTTAGTTTTTTTACTATTGAAAGGCTATCTGTCCCATAGGATAGCATGATAGATACTTTGTAACATTTTACAAGTATAACTTCCTATTGGGACAAGATGGAGAAATTACGTTTAGGCTCTCTGAACTCAGAATTTAATAACACATCTTTTAGTAAAGATGTTTTTTAAATTGTGTGCTGGAAAATGCCACTTATAGAAAGTAGGCATTTTCTTGTTTAACCATTCTGTGTGCCTCTGTCTGTGTGTGGATTGACAGTCTGGTTTTAGAGTGACAGGGGCCAGGGGGTGTGCATTCACTGTAGACAGCCACTGGAGGGGGGTTGAGGTGTGCCTGGCCCTTCCTAGATGACTCAGAGCTGAGCTGAATAGGGCTTGGCTGCATTTAGAGTATTGGGAGGAGTTTTCCTTGCACCTGAATAGGGCCTGTCTCCCTTGCACAATGCTCTCTCCACCTCCTGTGGCCGTACTGCACCAGTGAGGATAGAACTGGTTTGGACTGGGCTCAGAGACCCTTGCACAGAGAAGAACAAAGACAAAATGGGGTATGAGTATTGGACCTTAAGCCCCAGAACTTTAGATCACTTCTGGACTCAAGAGGAACCTCTGCCACGGAGAAGAGCTGGAGAGCTGTGAGGAGGAGTACTGCCCCTTCTGTTTTGTGGGGTTGACCTGCAGTTGCTGCTCCTGCCAAGGAAAGGACAAAGACTGGACCTTTGCTGAGAAACCTGCTTGAAGAAGTATCTCCAAGGACCTGAGTGCACTGGCCTTGTGTTCTGAAGTCTCAGGGACAAAAACTTCACCCCCAGCTCCCCTGAACTCTATTGCTGAGAGTCCTGACCCACCAGGAGGTACCGGTTCCAGTTTTGGGTCTCTGGAGATTGTTCCTGCTGTTGGGAGCTGGAAGAAACCTAAGAGAAGCAAGGAAAGCAATCTCCGACACCATCAGTGACGCCTCTGTGACGCCGCGACCTGCACCGAGGCCAGGGGCGCCGCTCATGAAGTCCACAACGCACTGCCCGGCCTTCACCACGGCTCCGACGCCCTTCAAGGCCTGTCAACGCCTACAGTTATCGCCATTCCCAACGCCGGCACTCGCACCAACTCCGTCACCGCCAGTGCCTGCATTCTGTTATCGCGGTGCGGATAACTGCCGAGGGTGACTCCTCAAACTCGCCGACTTCGCATCGCTTCACCGGAACCGACGCCTCACCACCGACGCAACTGCCTTCCCCTGACCTGGATTCGGCACGTCACCTCCTCGCAGACATGACTCCTCGCATCCCCTGTGGCAGCCAGGGAGCCGGCCTCAACCTCGGCACTGATGCCTCACCTCCACGACCTCATGCATCATCGTAGGCTACGTTTCCAAAGGTACTGTTTGTTTGTGGGGTCTCTGTCACTCCGTGCCCAATGCCGCGCACCTCGTGGTCAGTGCTGTACTTTGGATTTATTGCTGTCACGACGTCCTAAGAGCCCCAGGTGGAGTTATTTGTTTTCTACAAGCTTTATTTTGGAAATAACTGTTTTCAAGTGCCATTTTACTACATGTATGTTGGATATTTGTCATTTTGGTCTTGTTGAGTTTAGATAAAGATACTTTATTTTTCTAAACTGGTGTGGTGTCCATTTGGTGTGTTATCACTGTATTACTGTGGTTTTTTAGTAAAAGTACTTTACACATTGCCTTTGGGATAAGCCTGTCTGCTCACTCCAAGGGGGTGAGCAGGGGTAATCTACAGTATTCATCCCCCTTACCCGGACTAGAAGCAAGGGTCCCTACTTGGACAAATGTGCATACCTCTGCCAATTAGAGATTCCCTAGTTCTAACATATGTTATGTTGATTTGTAGAGTGCACTAATCACCTGTGAGGGTGTCTAGGTGCTTGAGCAAGTGAGTGGGAGTATGGTGCCTGTGGAGGTATTCGAAGAGCCAGTTCTTCAGCATCTTGCAGAACTCAAAAAGTGAGAAGGAGGACCTGATTTGCTGAGAGAGGTCATTCCTTGTTTTGGGTGCAATGTAGAAGAAGGAACAACCACCTGTTCAGTTTTTAGGAATGCACAGAGTGTGTGCAAGTGAGAGTGAGCTAGAGCATACGTGTCTGGTCGTCTGGTGGAAGTGTATGAGGCTGTTAAGGTGTACTGGTCCCATGTTAAGTAGGACATTGTATGTGTGAGTGGTGAGTTTGAATTGGCTGCATTTGTGAATGGGTTAGTCAGTGGAGCTTCTTGAGGTGCTGTGCTATTTGGGTGCAGCATGGAAGCAGGAGGCTCTCACTGCGTTGACTTGTCCCGTCATGGTGAGTTTGTCATCTAGGATGATACCTAGATTTCTTGCAATGTCAGTGGGTGTTGGTCCTCGCTCCGATGGTCACCATGGTGAGGTCTTGTTTCCGAAGATCAGAAATTCTGTCTTGTCGGAATTGAGCTTCAAGTTGTTCTCATCCAGTCTGCTACTATGTTCATGCAGTTTGTGAAGTTTGGAAGTGGTTGTCTTGTCCGTCAGGGAGAGGATGAGTTGGGTGGTGTTGGCTTATGAGAAGATGAAGATGCCTTGTTGACTAGTGGCATTATGTAGACGTTGAAGAGAGTGATGACCCATGGGGGAACTCCAAGAATCAGTTTCTTGGTCTCCAATGCTTGGTCTCTAATATAAATGGTGGCATTGTAACTCTTTGGGTTCTTCCTGTGAGGAAGGAGCAGATTCAGTGGAGTGCGGGTCCTTAGATGCCTATGCCATGGAGTCTTTTGATCAGAGTTTAGCAGGAAATGGTGTTGAAGGCCGCGGATAGATCCAGTATGAGGAGAGCTGCTGTTTTTCAGTTTTCCAGGATGGTCCTGATGTTGTTGGTGGCTGCAATGAGTGTTTTTTCAGATTTTTGCCTTCTGTTGCTGAACCCATTTTTGTTGCTATTAGTACTTTGTGCACTTTTTTCCCTACCAACCAGTGGTGAAGAGCTTGTGCTCTCGCCCTAAAACATAGTACAATTGGCATCTACCTGATTTGTACTTTAGGTTACTTGTAAGACCCTAGTATATGGTACTACATGTACCCAAGTCATGTAAACGAAATGCTATTGGTGGGCAGCAGACTCATTGTGCCACCCACTATAGTAGCACTGTAAAACATGTCGCAGGCCTGCTACTCCAGCCTGTATTGGAGTTTTAAACTACTATTTCAACGTGGTAAAATAAACATTTTGCCAGGCCTTAACCTTCCTTTTTAATACTTATAAGTCACCCATAAGGGAGGCTCTAAAGGGTCATAGGGCAGGGTGTATTGTATTTAAAATGTAGGGCATGTGTTCTTACGTTTTACAAGTCTCGGCAGTAAAAAACCTCTAAAGTCATTTTTTCACAGGCCTGTCTCTCCCATTGACTAACTCTGAGCTACCTAATTACAATTATTAAGTGCTAACTTTAGATTGGGAGCAGATGGAAGTATACGATTTAGGCTCAAATGAATTGTAATTTAAATCCTCTTTAATGGTGAAGTTGGGTTTACGTTAAAATTCTGAAAATGCTTTTAGAAATCTGCCATTTTCTTGTCCCATCCAACTGTGCCTTTCTGCCAGGGTCCTGGGTCACATGACTGTGAATGGCCCTGCTGTTGGGGGCTGTGTATTGCGTCCAGATGGTGACACAAAGGGGGGTTTAGGTGCGGATAAGAAGGGCTATCCTGACAGGATGGCTGGGGAGGGGCAGTACTGAGCCACTCTTACACTTAAAAAGCCTTTGTCTTCTGCCCACACAAAAGAGTCGGACACCAGGCCTGCGCTACCTTTGACACTGCCAGACTGTCTAGAGCTTTGACAGGAGAAGGGGAAGAACTTTACAGAACCAGATGTGGGGGTAGGACAGGGAGTCCCCACACACAAATGCTGGCACCAGGTATAAATACTGGATTTCCAGAACCACTCATCAGAACAATTCCGGACTTGTGGAAGTTACAGAAAAATGACTGCCCTGCTGCTTGAAGGACTGCCTTGCTGTCTGCGAAGGAAGATTGGACCTGCTTGCCTCAATTCCAGGCTATCCAGAGTGACCCTAAGGGTCAGTTTGCTGACCTCCTGTGTGAGCTACAGAGACATAACAAGCTGCTGAGGCCTCCATACAACTGCCCGTCTGACCTGTTGCAACTGGACCTGCAAATGGACCTGCCTAAGCCAGCTGTTGGCCTCTGCTGGAGAGGGTCCTGATGCCCAAGAGGTGTTCCCCCAGGTCTTGGACCCTTGGCTAGCATCAGTGAGACCTCCTCCTAAAGAAAATGTGAAACCTGACGTTTGTGCTCTTTGTGACACCAATTCATGCCAAGACTCTGCCATCCTTATTGACCGCTAATGCAAATCACTGCTGAGGCTTGCTCTTCACACCGACAGTAACCACCAGCGATGACTGGCTATGCGAGAGCTGCACTTCACGCAACAACAGCCTGCAGTGACTTTCAGCACGAAGGTACAGCAGTGACCCTCCGGGACGTCTGACCGGCTCTTCACACTACAGTGACAGCAATCCGAGATGCTCGACCTGCTCTTCGCAGCCTCCTCCAACATAAATGGAATGCTTCGTGCCAGACTTGAGAAAGTAACTTTTCAGTAGGACTAACCTGGTCCCCGTATCCGACCCACACTCCAATTTAATATAGCATATCTCCGGTTCTACTGATTGGATTTTTGTTGTTCTGGTATTCATTTTATTTATTAAAATGTACTCTATATTTTTCTAAATTGGATTGGGATTTTTCTTTTGTTGTGTTTTTACTTTATTACTGTTTGTGTGCTGCATAAATTCTTTACAGATGGCCTCTAAGTCAATCCTGACTGCTTTTGTGCCAATCTACCAGAGGGTTAAGCACAGACTAATTTAGTGATTTTTCTGGTTCATCCTGGCAAGAAATGTGGTGGTTGCCTGAGTGGGGCTTTCACCCCTCCCAACCAATACAATACTAATTTCTTATAAAGAGGTGCATTAGTCCAGTTGGCTGTAGTGGAGCAAATGAAGTCTGCACCTCCCAGGAAGTATTCATTTGGTAAATGTAATCCAAAACATTGACTAGTGTGGTATAACCTTTATATATTTTGAAATAATGGTATATTTAATACATTCCTTTCTATGTGTTAACACGGTTTCCATTTTAACACTGAATGAACTGAAGTACATGATCCAGCTTTGAACATATGAAACAGACCTTTATCAATGTTAACTGCTGAATTTCCAACAAACTTATGTGTTTTCAATGTTCACATTTGTTTATAATGTTCTTCCCATTCTCTGCAGTGCTTTAAATTTAATTGTAGATAAGAATGATATTGTGTTAAATTCGTGCGTGGGGCAACCAAAACATAAAAAACAGTAATTTCTGTGTGTTCTAAAATTCAACTAAGGCATGGTTCACTTCCGGTACAGCTAACTTTATGAGCTGAATTTGAGCACCCCTCCTCACTTCACAGACCATAATATATTAAAAAGTCGTATAAGGCGGTGGTGGGGTAAGGTAAATGGAGGTATGGCCATAATGCCACTCTGCTCAAGTTTGATCCTGTCCATAACGTGTGGGTAATGGAGCCTGTGGAGCTCAGGGCCTTGCAAGACTGCTGGCCAGGGCCTTATGAGGTGAAGGAGCGCAAGAGTGAAGTTACCTACCTGTTGGACCTCAAGACTCACAGGACTCCTTTAAGAGTCCTGCATGTCATTTGCCTCAAGCCTCACATTGGGAGGTCTGAGTTAACCATGCTCCTAGTCTTGACCAATGAGGCAGAGGAGGAGAGTGAACCTCTCCCCGATCTCCTCTGTTTCAAGCAGCAGGATGGGTCAGTGGAGGGTGTTAGCCTCTCCTCTACACTGACCCTAGAATGACATAGAGACTTCCTCCAGTTGTTGGACAGTTGGCCTCACTCTTCTCCCTTACACCATTACTCATTATATGGTGTACCCATGATATTGACACTGGGGACAGCATTCTTATGAAGAGTACAATCTACAGGCTGTCCGATAAGGTGAGAGCCAGCATCAAGGAGGAGGTCCAGAAGATGCTGGAGTTAGGGGTTATTGAGCCTTCAATCAGCTCTTGGTCCAGCCCAGTGGTACTGGTCCCCAAGTGTCACTGCAGAACTTAGGCTCTATGTGGGCTACCGTGGGCTCAATGTCGTATGAGGACTAATGCACACCCCCATCCCCAAAGCTGATGAGCTCATAGATTGGGTAGGAGCTGCCAATCTCTTCAGCACTTTTGACTTAGCGTCTGGGTACTAGCAGATTGCCTTGACCGAAGGGGCCAAAGAGAGGTCTGCATTCTCTACCCCAGAAGGCCAGTTCTGGGAAATTCCCTTTGGGTTGAAGGGCAGGGGTCAGTGGTCTACTTGGGTCACTAAGTGGTAGGAGGCAAGGTGCAGCCCCTTCGGGCCAAGATTGAAACCATTTTGGCTTGGGAACGCCTCAAGATGCAGACAGAGGTGAGAGCCTTCGTAGGCCGTACCGGATACTACAGGAGATTTGTAAAGGGGTATGATACCATTGTTGCAACCTTGACTGAACTGAATTAGAAGAAGTAGCCGTGCCACGTGATCTGGACAGAGGTGTACCAGAAAGCTATTGACATCCTGAAGGAGGCCATGTGCACAGCACCCGTATTTGGGCCCCTAACTTCTCCCAAGAATTAATTGTGAAGACAGACGGCTCAGAGCATGGCATAGGGGCCGTGCTCTCATAGCTAAATGATGAAGGCCTGGATCAACCTGTGGCCTTCATCTGAGGGGGTTACTTTTGAGGGAACAGAGGTGGAGTGCATTAGAAAGGGAAGCCTTTGCTGTGGTCTGAGCACTGAAGAAGCTGAGACCATACCTGTTTGGTGTTCACATCCGGGTTCAGGCAGACCACAGAACCCTCAGATGATTAATGCAGATGAGGGGCGAGAATCCCAAACTATTGAGGTGGTCCGTCTCCCTGCAGGAAATGAAAGTTACTGTGGAACATGGTCCTGGAACAGACCAAACCAATAATGATGGTCTTGCCAGGTTCTTCCACCTTAGTGAAGAGAACTCCTAAGGGTTTGGGTAGTTCTTCCCACTTTTAGCTGGGTGGGACATGTGTTAGACCTGGCATCCATGGCATGGTTTCCCCCTAACTTTTTGCCTTCAGACCTTTGTTTTGTTGTTAGCCTGTCTCATATCATATGACTGGGTGTAGTTGGCAGTTGGGCTTTGTGTATTCCTCCTAGACAGTCACACACTATGGGGAGCTTAAGTTTGACTGAATGGGCCATCACTGGCAGGATGGGAGGGAGGAGCTGGGTCCAGCCTTACTTACACCTGAATAGGCTGTGTCCTGTCTCCACACAAAGGACCTAACAATTCTGCATTGTCAATTTAGCCAGCAGGGAGCCAGGATAGGGGAGGTAGGGAATTTCATGCACATCAAAGGCACTGTCTAGAAGCTTCTCCCACCTTCCAGAACAAGGCACCAGTGTATGAACGAAGGATCTTAGACACCACTACTTCAGTGCACTTCAGGACATATGGATACTCTCCAAGGAAGAAGGACTGCTGTGCTGCTACAAAGACTGCCACTGTACTGGACTGCTGCTCTACAAGGAACTACTGGCCTGCTGTGCTGACCTCTTGCCTGTGGAAGAAGAACTATACCTGCGACTCCATTTTGAATCCAGGACTCCAGATTGACTCAAAGGGCGAGACTGCTGGCCTCCTGATCTGAAACTCAGATATGTAACAGGCTCCCCACAGCTTCTGTATCCGTCTTCAGCGAGTTCCTGACCCCCAAGAGGCGCCTCTCAGGTCCTGGGCCCTTGGTGTGTCTCTCGAGCTCCTAAATTCAAGCTTTTGAGCTCTTCGTGACCACAAACCGGTCTGTTCACACGGGGAATCAGTTCGAGCAGCTCCAAATTAGTCTATGCACACAGCAAGCATGAATCGCCCTCGTTGACTGCCAACACAAAGCACAAGCCTGCCCATCCGTGACGGCCGGCCAGCTAGTTGTGTCACGTAGACCACTGCCAGCGATGCTGTTCTTGCTTCCGGCGATCTTTTTTCATGTGAACGCGACTTGGCACAACCCTTGAGAAGGTAAACCTTCAATGGGGCTAATCTGGGACAGTAGCGGACCCGCGCTCCATCCCAGTCGGCTTGAAAATGTGAATTTGTTTACATGATCCAGCGAGACCTGATATCCCCTGTTGGCGCTTTATGCTTTTAGGTGTTATTTTTACAGTTTATTCTTTCAAAATTCATAACTCGGGTTCTACTGTTTGGAGTTTTGTTGTTTTAGTTTTAATTTAGTAATTAATTTAAGCTCTATTTTTCTAACCTGTGGTCTTTACTGTGCTGTTATCACTGTTTTACTGTTTGAAGTGTTGCATAAATATTTTACACATTGCCTCCAAGTTAAGCCTGCCTACTCTCTGCCCAGCTACCAGTGGGGTGTGCGCAGGGTCATTTGGGGTTTGCTTGTGCTTTACCCTGACTAGGATTGTGGTTGCTGCTTGACCAGAGTTCATACCCCAGTCAACCAGTAACCCAATCTCTAACAGGACACAACACAATTACATTTCTGAGCCAATTAAAAAATAGAGAAACATGTAATGAGTAATAAGACTACATGGTCATTAAAATAGGTAAAGGGGAACCGGAGATATGTATTTTTAGGCTTTAACTTAAAAAGCATCTACAAAAAGTAATGTGCCATTGAAAGACAACAGTTTGCAGTTGACTAGCAAATCAGATACACCAAGTAGGGTTTCCCGTTCAAAGATGTTAACTTTGTACTTAATGTTCAACTTTGGGAAATGTCCTTCTTGTCTGACCTGGAGACCTTGGGCCTAAGGATAGGCTTCTAGAAACCAGGTCTATCTCCAGCCCTGTCTCCTGTTGGTTCCAGTCCCATGTGGTCATCTGAGCCTCTTGGATACATGAATCATTCTGTTTTCTCTTTACCTGGGAAAGGCAAACAGGAGGCCAACCACTTGACCCTTGGACAGCGGTTTCAGTCCCTGGGAGCCAGCAGGGTTAGAAGTCCTTGAGTCCCAGAGTTATTAGGTGAGCCCTCTTTTTCCAGTACAAGTCAGGACTGATCTTACAAGGGTACCTGAGGAGGAGGTGGTGGAGGTGCCAGATTTATTGTGTGCATTAACCAGTTATTGGAGTCATTATGCTACCTAAACCTAACTTTTTGTTTGCAGTCCCCCACGTCCTTCTGCAGCACATCTTTGCCTTACTGTAAAATTACCCAGGAGCCCCTGTTTCAAGATTGCAGAAATAAGTTGCCAAATGTCTGGCCTGTCTTCACCTCCTCAGACACTCACATACTTAGTTGAGCTCTCTTATCATCTCCAAGGGCCGAAACTGATCTGTCCCCTACTGTGATTGGAGGCTATCTTAGAGGGCCCTGGCAATGAATAGGAGGCACTCTCCTTGGCATCTTCAAGTCAAAAGGGGTAATGCTTAAGCTGCCTTTTGTTCTGCCAACTGTCCTGTACACTCACAGATAGCTAATTCTTGGTATGTGGTCACCATTTAACTTTCATTTGCCTTTCCTAGACTCAGAGAAAGACATTTGTTCTCTGAGCTAGATTTGTTAACTCTCTGAGCCAAGTATAACTATTCCATCACTTGAAGTGTGATGAGTGGCAGAACTGGTTTTATGACTGTTCTGGTCCAGACAGCTTAAATTTAATTTTTTCTTAATTACAATTTCACTTAAGTTTTTAAACATATGATTTCACCATTGACTCAGATTTTTCAGAATTCTCTAAGCGATAACTCTGAGGCATTTTTCAATAAGTTTTCTCCAGGAGAGATAGGAAATAAAGATTTTAATCCCATCTAAATCAGTTCAGGGTATTCTCAGCTTCTCAATTCTTAAAAAAACACTACTGCAGTCTCTCTTCAAAACGAAATGTTTGTACAATTCTTTTGTAACCAATTTTTATTGATTTTCATCTTAATATCACAGAAGCAAATTACAAGCAAATTGATCTGTGTTACGCATCCAGGTGCATGAATCCTACAGTGGTATCTGCGCATTTATGACAGTATAGCAAATTCGACAAGAGTAATTCATCCAATGTATGAACTGATAAAAAAGAATAACCTTAGGTCATAACAGTTACAATTCCTAACAGAGTTACTGAAAAACAATACATTTATCTTCCCTTCAAGTGTCCCTCCTACAGGGGTTCACCCTCCTGTCCCTCAAGGTAGCACTGTGCGCCTGCCGGATGTTAGCACCGATCACTATAACTCTATCATTCGTTTAGGGATAATTTCTGGGAGCAGGAAAAAGGGTAATCACCAGGAACATAGAGACTAGTACAGAAAACTGTACAATACTGTGTAAAAATGTAAAGTGCTGAACAATTAGAATAGTTTTAATATTTGAATAGCCTACTGGAGGCTTAATTTAAAAAAAAAAGGAATGGCTGAGATTTCCTTGCTGGGATTCAGACATATGACCCAATGGTCTCAGCAGATCTCAGCCGTAAGCACTTAACTCACTAATCCATATTTCCATAATGAAGTAGACGTAATATTCAGAAGGAGAGTTCTTGAGAATGGTGGTTGGTACCAGTATTTTTAATAATCTATTTTGGAGAGCATGCCTGTATCACTACTATGGATAATCGGCTTCAGGGTGCATGGGATCTGTTTGAAACTTTATTTAAAATTCATCAATAAAAGATACATTAATCAACTCTACTAACACAGGTTCTATACAGTCCTCAGGATTCCATCTCAGAACCAATGTATAAGCTGATGCTGTCTTGTTGTGTTCACTTGGGAATGCACACTATTTAGGACAAGAGCTTTCAAGCAAAACCTCTGAAAATGGTTTGTTTTATCCTAAGCTTTTTAATGGAATGCCTGGAGTGAAAAGGTTGGCCTTCTCTAATGAGAATGTATGCAGCTTCTTATATCTAACAATCATTCATAAATCAGAGATAAAATAAATGAATTACAATCTGCTTTGGTATTGAATAGTTTTTCAATGGGAATGCTTACTTTACTCTTTCACATTAAAGTAGTTATTTCTCCCTTATAGTTTTAGGTCTGGGGCCAACCAAGACCTTTTGATTTTAGTAAAATTACACGTATAACATATATTGCATATATAAGTGGGCAGTCTTTTAGGCCATTTCAGCCATTAGCTAACTTTATTGTAACATACAGCATTCTGCCCTTAGAAGGAGAACATCCACACACAACCCTTCAGTGCCAGCAACTACTATGACATTGTGTACTATTTGAGACTAAAAACATATTTTTGCTTTTTGCTAATGCTCTCTTATTATTGGTTAAATTAAAGATTTACAAAAGCCATGACAAAACAAAGTAAGCATTGACAAAACTAAAAGAGTGGCAGCCAATGCCAGACATACTGACCTTCTCAATGCTTATTTTATTCTTGCCATATAACTTTTGCTGTATAGTAAACTTTATTGGACAAATGGAGTTGTATGTAATGCCGTTAAAGAAGTGACACGGAGCTCTCTGAAACTAACTGGAAACAAAGAATCTGGAAAACTTACTATACATTTCAGTTGTAAGTTAAATCTATTCTGATGTTTCCTACTGAATCATAAATAGTTTTATTGTATTTCACTTTATCTATGCTTGGCAAATTGAAACAACTAATATGTTTTGTAAGGGAGGAAAAATATACAGCAAAATGCTGGGTAAAAATACATTTTTCCATATTATGTCTTTTTCCTGAGTTGACATGATACTATGACATACACTTTTATCTGTATTGTTGCCGCAGTATCATATTACAGACTGTTCAGATGTTTAAAAAAGATATTTGAGATTAGTAGGGATTCTGTCTGCAGCATTCATCTTCCCTGGATAACTCCTGTTTTTCTCATCACCATTTGCCTTTATGGTCTTTTGTGTTCTGTCTACAATGAAGATCCTGAAACTTTGTGACTTTCCATGAAATATGCCAGATAATATTCTCGTCTGATACATTGCCTAATCACTGGAGACTTAAGAGTAGGTTTTGAAAATGGTAATTTTTTCCTAGCAAACATTTGCTCAATTCACTTTATGATTTGCTTTTTATAGTCATTTGCCATGGTAAACTTTTAAATTTCCATTGCCTCCACTTTGTTGTCAGTCAGTTCCATCCCACAGCAGCCATCTTCTACATGCAAGAAATATGTCAGAAATAGCTGGAAGCATTGTTTTGGCAGATATGTTACTTTTGAACAAACAGTTGCAAAAATAGAAATTGATGACCCCAGATTTACAGAACAAACAACACTTTCAGAAGTGATCTTGTGTTTCACTTGTGTCCTTCAATATCCTGCATCTGTGCATTTGTTTTTGCTTTATTTCAGTTCTGTTAGTTTAATGTGTGTTTTCTAAATAACTGAATGGATAACTGGGAAATGCCTAGCTCTTGGCAGACAAACTTAAATCTGCAAATAAGATAATTGCTCAAGACACAATATGAAACTATGGCTTCTACAGATGATTTGTACATTGATGAAGTATGGGAAGAACATACATACTTTGAGATCTGACAGCATTTGGTGTGGTTTTCCCCTATTCTTTTGGCCTTACCACGGCCTGCTTAAATTTGTTTTTGTTGGCTTTATGATTCTGTGCACTTTAACACTGCTAACCAGTGCTAAAGTACTTGTGCTCACTCCTTTAAGCAAGGCAAAATTGGTTTACTCCAAATTTGGCACATTTAATTTACTTATAAGTCCCTATTCAAGTGGAACTACATGTACCCAGGGCATCTAAATAAATGCTACTAGTGGGCCTTCATCACTTATTGTGCCACCCACCTAAGCAGCTCTTTGTAACCTGTCTCAGGCCTGTCATTGTAGCCTGTGTGCAGTTTTAAACTGCCAATGCAACCTGGCAAGATAAACCTTTTGCCAGGCCTGAACCTCCCATTTTATACATAGAAGTCACCCTTAAGGTAGGCCCCAAACTGCCCGGGGGACGGTGGACTGTATTTACAAAGTTGTGCATGTTCTTTTAAGTTTTACATATCCTAATAATGAAAAACTCCTAAATTCATTTTCACTACTGTGAGGCCTTCCTCTCCCATAAGATAACATTGGGTTACCATATTACATTTAATAAGTGCTAATCGTTGAATAGGAACAGTTAGAAATGTCACCCTTGGTCACAAACTAATTGCAATATAAAAACCTCTTTAATGGTAAAGTCAGCTTTTAAGTCACATTTCTGAAAATGCCACTTTTAGTAAGTTGGCATTTTCATGTCCTAATCGTTTGGTTCCTACAGCCTGTGTCCTGACTGGGTGTAGTTGGCAGTTTGTGTATTCCTCCCAGACAGTGAGACAAAAGGGGACTAGATGTTGGCAGGATGAGCCAACCTGCCAGGATGAGAGTGACAGGGCTGTTCCCTGTCCCACTTACCTTTCAAAGGGTCTACTTCAGCACACTCACAAAAAACTTGACACCCGTCCTTTGTCACCCTAGATCTCTTGCAGCCTGGGCAGGAAGGAAAATTCTAGAACCAGATGTAGGGGGAAGTCCAGAAGTTTCTCTCACTTCAAAGACTGGCTCTAGGTAAAAATACCAGACCCTTAGACCAACTCTTCAGTACACTCCTGGACTTGTGGAAGACTTCAGAAGGGCTGTCTTGTACTTCAGAGGACTGCCCTGCTGCTTGAGGCCTGCCTTGTTTCTTAGAGGACTGTCCCGCTGCTACCAGAGGACTGAATGGCTGCTTGAGGCCAGACTTGCTGCTTGATACCAGGACTACCAGAGTCATGCCAAAGGTCAGTTGACTGAACTACTGCTCTGAGCTACAGGGACACAACAAGCTCCAGAGGGCTCCCTATAACTGTCCAGCTGACCTGTTGTACTGGATCAGTCTGGACCTGCCTAATCTCTGCTGGCCTGTGCTGGTGTGAGTTCCAGATCCCCAAGAGGTCCCTCCCCAGGTCCTGGACCCTTGGGTAGCATCAGAGAGAACTCCTCCTGGCCTAACTGAAGGTTCCATCAAATCCGATGCAAAGCCCCAAAAAACCTCATCGCACAGCTGCAAGCATCATTGGAACCAACGCTGAGCGATGCCAAGCCCCGCAAAGACTTGATGCACGGCTGATAGCTTCATTGGAACTGATGCCAAGTGACGTAAAGCCCCGCAAAGCCTTTCTGCTCAGCTAAAAGCTTTATAGGAACAGAGGCCAAGCAATGCAAAGTTCTGCAAAGCCTCACCCACCTCGGAACTGACGCCGGATGGCGCGAAGCCTCGCACCAAGGACGTAAAGTACCATCCTCATTGGGCCAAACCTGGTCCTGTGCCAAGCCTGTACTGCTTTTCAGTCAGCCTGAACTTGTAACTTTGTCCGAATTCTGTGTGACCAGATACCCTCAGTTGGCGCTTTGTGCCTTGTGGAGCTGCTTTTATCTAAACTGTTTTGGTCATTTTGGTCTCAAATTATTTATTAAAACATAATCTATTTTCCTAATAGGTTTGGGGTTTTTCTTGTGTTGTGTTTGCACTTTATTACTGTTTGTGTGCTGCATAAATACTTAACGCATTACCTCTAAGTTAACCATGACTGCTTTTGTACCAAGCTACAAGGGACCTAATTACAGAAAGGGCCCTGGGGGTACAACAGGTATGTGTGCTCACATTGTGTGACTCTGGAGCACTTTGATATCACAGGAGGGGCTGCAGATGCTTGTATGTGCCCTTCTGTAACATTGGTATCGTTGATGCACATGTAGCACCAGCGCGATTGTGAGAGGGTGTTCCATCATTTGCACGGGGCATTGCCCCATGCCTATGAGAGAATCACTTTGACTCTGCGCCCATGCCGTATTATCGATTCAAAGGCAAATATTCCCATAGGAGGTGCACTGAAAGTACGACACAAAAAGGTGGCACAGTGTCTGTGCACTCTCTGTGGGTGGCCCTCTCGAAGGGTGAAAGGGGATACCATGGACCCCCAAGATATCCCCCTGCATGCAGGTGCAGTCACTCAATGCACCGGTCTGGAAGGGCATCTCTAATCCCTTTTGAAAAGGCAGGCAGAAAGGAACTAGCCATACTGCTGGATATAGGCAAGTACTGCGTTCAAGAAAAAGAATGAGGTTTTTATTAAATCCTATGCCATCAATTTTGGCTACAGAGCAAAAGACTTGACTCATCTGATTTAAATATGAACTATACAAAAATGGTCAGAAACAAAAAAGTAGGGCATGTAAGTTGCATTTAACATTTGTTCTTTCAAAGGTAAAATAAAAAGTGAGGTTTAAATTCAACAGTTGTTTATGGGTGCACCAGTGAGTAACCTTACAAAATGAAGTGTGTGTTAAGTCAACAAGGGCTGAATATCCAAGCAGATTAGGAGCTGAGTGGATTGGACACTTTTCCATGGGTGTTTTAATTCCAGCCAGCCTGGAATGTCATAGTGAGATGAGGAGAATCCAAGATCAGAATCAGAATGTCACATTACACTGTAATGATGAATATCCAAAGTGAGTGCCTTGAGCTGTTCAATTTGGATGAAAATATTGTGTGCACACATAAACCATTAACGATGTGTCATCGCATACCATTCAATACACTATTAAACAAACATTATTTCATGTTATGTCTAGAATGATATTTGAAAGGAAATGTTGGTAAAAAATACTTTTTGCATGTCAAAGCTCTAGGAACATTAAGGAGATGATAAAAGATGATAGTCCACTGTTGGATTTTCGAAAGGTGGCAGTGGTTGGTCACTGAAAGGTGGTGCAATTTCACCCCCCAGCAGGACTCTTGCAGAGGCCAGTCCCCGGTAAGAGTGTCCTCCTTTTTTCCTCTTCCCAGCAGACAGTCCGACTCCCCCTCCCAGACCTCGACTGCCAATCCTGGACCTTGGGTGACTCACTGGCCCTTGCCCTCTGACTCCCCACTTAACACACTTAATACACTCACCCTCAACCCCCTCCCCCCTGCATCCCGGGCTGCTACACGCTATCCACTCCAGTGCGTCAGTGTACACCTAAGAGATCGTGGCAATCTTGACTGCCCCCTCTCCCATTTGAACAAGAAATGGCTCCTTGCTTATTGCGGTGGGAATGTCCTCACTTGTGCCATGCTCACTATGCTCTGTATCAGCCCTTGACTCTACTCACTCCTTTTCCCTCTCTGTACACATCCTCATCCCTAAGCTCCACACAAATTCTGACCTCTCTATTTTGGATGAGCTGACGGCTGCCATGAAGTGTCATTGGCCTGGGGTTTCATGAACCAGTATGTGCCCTCTTACAAATCTCATTTGACCCCCGGCACCCAGACCCTTGCCACACTTGCACTAGGGCACTTCCTTACAACAATTTGCTCTCAGCTTGTGAAGAAGGGCATGTGGATCAGGGGCATAGCCATGTTGGATCATGATGTCTAGTTTCCCTACTAGCTTGCACAGAGGCAGTTTCAAGAGGTGCGCTGGTTTCTGGTCTGGCTCTGGTGGAGATGTCGCCTAGCGCACCAGTCTCTGTTAGTGATCTTGACACCTCTCCCTGGCTTCCTTCTACATGGATTCCCTTTCTGCCGCCGTATAGCAGTGCCACTCATCTCTCTGTGGCCCCCATTTCCCATATGGTTTTGTTTGTGGTGTTAACCATTCTAAAGTAGGCTTTACATCACTCACGTGCAAAGACAGTGAGTAATGCCAGAGTGTGACGCCTAGGTATGGGAAAAGTTGCACTGAACAGTGAAAAGTGCTCAGTGCCCTCCCTTGTCTTGGGAAGAAACTCCCACGGTGAGGAGGGCATTGTTTCTTTTGTATTTTCAAAAAGAAAAAATATTTGGCCACGGACTGTGATTATTATTTGAGGTGGGTTCTCACCACCCTCAACTAATACACCAATGTCTTACAGGTCGTAACTGGGACTGGTCAGAAGAACGCAGATCTAGCGGGTGTGCTCTCAGAGTTTCCATGATTGTGAGGCTCAACGAGACTGTGTTATTTTCGAGTGAGCCTTGTCCTTTTTACAAGTTTGCACTGTGTGGCTTTTAACCAGAAGCACAATGCATTCTGGGGCTTGAAGTTTCATTTTAACTATGCAAGTGTAGGTTAAACATCTGAGCATGTTGGATGGAAAACAGGGCAGGTTGGGGGTGTCCCACGTGGCACTGGAGTAAATGGCAGCTATGCACAAGTGCATTGTTAAATCAGATTCACAGCAGCTTTTAGTCTCTGTTAAACACTTTCTTTAAAAGCTGCTTCATTATGCGTGATATATGTGATTGTAAGTGATCTCCTTTAGCCTTTGAGATTACTACAGGATTGCAGCATTATGTTTATAAATAGTCTCAATAACCTGCTAATGTTTTCTTATAAATGTTTTGCTTAAAACTGAGTTCATTATGTATGATTTCTGTGTTTGTTGGTGACATCCTTTAGCCTTTGTCATTGCCATGAATTCGGGCATTACCTTTATAGAGTATAGCAGAGACTTACCTATCTCTTCTTTGAAATGTCTTTAAGCAACCACTTTGATTATAAGCGATATCAGTGGTTGTTGCTGTCCTCCTTTGATCTTGACTGTACCATGCAAGTCCAGTAATCGTACCAATGTTTTCTGCAAATTGTTTTCTTTAAACCTGATTTCATTAGGGGTGATAACTCTGTTTGGGCCTGACCTCCTTTGGCCTTAACATCACACTGGAAGCCCAGCTTTACATATAAAACATTTGCTGTAAACATGGCAATGTTTTTTTAATGTCTTCTTTAGAATTTATTTAATTAGAGGTGATACCATGAGTTTGTTTCTGACCTCAGTTGGCCTTGACATTACCGTTCATCCGTGCGTGCTCAAGTCTATTTGAATTCAAAAAACACCTTAAACCTGGTTGTTCTAATGCTGCCTCGACTACATCTACCTGCCGATCATGCCCCGAGATGTTCCTACGGGGACGAGTCGTGTGCTATATCAAGACTCAAGTAACGTAACATAACATATGGTAGAATTCCAGTCTTGTGTATTTAATGGTCGCCGTAACATGCCAGTGTTTTCTTTCAAATGCTTTCTTTAAAAACTGCTTCACTATACTCAATATCTGCGATTTGTGCTGTTCTCTGTTAGCAGGGGTGGCCCCTCCTTCATGACTGAGGAGCGTCGCCCCACATAGTCAGTCAGCCAAAAATGAAATGATAATAAAACAATATTATCATTTTTTTTCCCACTGACTGACAGAGCCAGGGAGTCTAATGCGGGGCCGGGCCGGGCCATGGCAGGGAGGAGGAGTGGTAGGTGCACTGGAAAGTGTGCATGTCGGTTTGGCCGGCAGTCTTAGACAGCACGGATTACCAGGCACTGTCTGAGAAGCAAACCAGGCTGCTCAGTCCAATCCTGGCACTGCTCTCATGCTATTGAGAGCAGCGCCGGGATTGGGTGGGCAGCCTGTGCTGGCGTCCCAGGGACTGCTGGGACACCATCTGGAGAGGGAGAGAAGAGGAGCACCGAGTTTAAAACGTAATACTATTCTTATTTCCCTAATCCCCAGTCCCCATCCCCCCCACTTGAGTTTTGTGGCAGCCGCCACTGTCCGTTAGTCTTTGCGATGACCAGGGAATTACCACATTACTTAGTTAAATGGTCTCAGTAACATTGCAATATTTTTCCTGAAATCCTTCTCTCAAAGCTGAGTTTCTTGAATGTCTCCTTTTGCCTTAACATTGACATAACTTCTGGTATTATCATGCGATTTAGCCTTGACATTGCCATGACTTCTGGGAAATAACTGCAGAAACATGCCAAACCTTTCCTTAAAATGCTGTCTTTAAAAAAAAGTTATTTCATTATATGCAGTATCAGTGTTTTCTACTGACCTCCATTGGCCTTGACGTGGCTTCTGGCTTTACATATTTAAGACGTTTCAATGACATGCCAATGTTGTCTTTATTAAAGCTCTGATGCTGCAAGAGTTACCTGTGATCAGTGGTTATGCTCTGAGACGCTCAGCCTGAAGGAAGGGGCTTGAGCCGCATTTTTGATATGGTCTGCTTCTTTAATGCCTGTAGCAGAGAAGTGTGAGTTTACACTGCATACCATGACTTGTTACACACAGTGTGATACCTCTAGGCATATTTTCACTGTGAGGTCAGTATAGCTAGCATCTGGAGATAAGCAAACAGTGGTTGATAATGTTTGTTTCTTATAAACACAAGAATTCTAAACCACATGTGGCAGGTGGCTAATCGGGAGAAAAGACAATGTAACAAATGGTTCCTCCATAAATATTAATATGGTACTGGTGTCAGTCGATGCTCCTTTGTTTGGTACAAGGAGTTAATTTGATTGCTGTTCAAACGAATTGTGCTTGAAATTTTTTCAAAGTTGTCATTGTGATCCCACTGTTCCTCGAACAACAAACATAAGACAAATTCTAAATTTTGCATAGGAAAATGTTGTATTTCTAGTATGCCTTTTTCACAATAGACATAATGGAAATAATGTCTTCTGCACAGTGGCGGTCTATCCATACAGGTAGCCTTGATGTCTACCCACCACCTCACTCTGCACTGATTGCTTGACCTGTCACAACTTTTAAATGAAAACAATCAATCTCATGGATCGTTTGTTTGTATGTAGAAGATTGTTAGAAATGGGATTTCTGGTTGGCAAGGGTATGCACCTAAGCCAGGGCAGAACTCACTATTCTAGTCAGGGTAAGGGAGTTACACACCCAAGATGACACCTGCTCACCACCCTGGTAGGTTGGCAGGGAAGTCAGGCTTATCCCAGAGGCAATGTGTAAAGCATTTACGCAACACACACTCACACCAATGACACACAACATACACCACAAAAGAGACTCCACACAAGGTTATATAAAAAAATCTCATATATTGTATATAAAAACACATAGACCACAATCACATAAATTCCTTTTGCCAACTAGGCAATTGTCATAACAAATGTAGCGCACTGAGGCAAATACTTATCATGAGCCAAAACTATTACTGGGAATAGCAGGCAGTTCCTGCACCTAACATTTAGGCCACGACAGTAACCATGTTTCTATGTTGCATTTCTCTTGAATTGCTCCTGCTACCAGGATCCTTGTTCTACTGGGTTCCGCAAAGTAGGTAAATGGTATCAATCGCAATGAGCTAGGCATTGTGGGAAAGGAAGTTGCTAGGAACCCCAACTTGGAATTAGCACCTCTGTGCCACTCGCCCCTGAGCACACTGTCCCTGTGTGCAGGCGTTGGGTGGAGGGTTTGGGCCACCTGCCCGTACCTCACAGAGAAAGGCGGCTGCAGCCCAATGCAACACAGCCATACTTGGAGCCCTCCTCGGGTCTCTGTGGCTCAAGGCGCCACTGCTCCCAGCGTGTGTGGCCAGTCGGTCTGTTGTGGCTGTGCGGGGCTCCTGCTCCGGACCTGAGGGGAATGCCTGCTCCGGCTTTCCTCAGCGATGCTTACCTCCTCCACTTGGAAAGCAGGACAACGGCAGAGTTCCTCTGCTTCTTCTTCCCAGGCTGTAGGCGGCTGATTGGAGCCCGCGGTGCTCCGTTTCCTTTCCGATGTAGCTTTGGTTGCCAGGCAACGTCAGGAGTCTGAGATACGGGCTGGTAATCTTCTGATTTCTAGCCGTGCTTGGACTCGTAGCTGGCCCCGCTCTCCAGGGTGCCGCTTCAGTGGGCGTCACCTCCCACAGGGAAGCTGTGGTCGCTATTGCAACGTGACTCACGGGCTTTGGTTAGCACATGCTCAACCAAGGGGCAGGCCGGCCGGCTCGAGCATTCGGAGGGCCGGTCTGCCAGGATGCTGGGACTGCACGCACCATTATGCACACAGCCCCCACCATGCACGGTAGTGGAAATCCCCAGTGCAGTCATCAGTGCTCACTGGCTGCAATAAGAACACCCATAAAGCGCTCAACACGCAATTGTTGAATAACAGGGGTGATGGACACACAACATACACCACGCACTGTGGGGTCAATAGGTCAAAGAACAGTCCAGTCCATTTTCTGCTCCAGGCAGGAGCAACCACTCCAGGCCTTCCTACCCCACACACAGCATGGGAAGCGGTCCTCACACAGCTTCTGCAGCTCTCTTCCCACGCAGGTTATTTGAGATCCAGCAAGGATCTTTCCTGAAGTCTCTGATTTACCTGAGACTTCCAACAGCAGGCAAGTACACACGAGCCCTTGGAGATTCTTAACAAGCAGCATCCACAGCAGGGCAAAAAGAGTCAGTCCTTTTTCTCTACCACAGACAGAAGCAGCAACTGCAGGCAAACCCACCCCTCACACAAAAAAGGCAGCGCTCCTCACACAGTGCTTACGCTCTTCTTCTTGGCAGGGTCTTCTTGTTTCTTTAAGTATTCTAAAGTCTTTGGGTTTAAGGTCTCATACGTATACCCCATTTTGTCATTGTTCTCTTTGTGGCAGAGTCTCTGAGCTCAGTCCAAACCAGTTCTGTCCTCCCTAGTCCAGCATGACCACAGGGGGTGGAGACAGCATTGTGCAAAGGAGACACAGCCTATTCAGGTGCAAGTGAAACTCCTCCCACCACTCTAAATGAAGACCAGGTATATTCAGCCCAGCGATGAGTCACCCAGGCAAATAAAAGGCAACACCCCAACCCACCCTTGTGAATGTCTAGAGTGAATGCTCATCCCCAGCTCCTGTCACTCCAAAACCAGACACTGAATACACAAACAGTCAGAGGCACACAGAATGGTAAAGTAAGAAAATGCCCACTTTTTAAAAGTGGCATTGTCAAAAACACAATTTAAAAACCACCTTTACCAAAAGGTGTATTAATAAATTCTGAGTTCAGAGAAATACCCAATTTTCTACTTTGTCCCAATTGAAAGTTACACATGTAAAAAGGTTACAGTATAGCCCCAATGATAGCCTATGGGACAGACAGCCTTTCAATAGTGAAAAACAAAATACACAGTATTTCACTATCAGGACACAGTATTTCACTATCAGGACATGTAACACACACCAGTACATATCCTACCTTTCACATGCACTGCACCCGGCCCATGAGGGTACCTTGGGCCTACCTTAGGGGTGCCTTACATGTAAGGAAAGGTAAGGTTTTGGGCCCGGCAAGTGGGTGCAATTTCCAGGGCTACATGTCAGTTTAAAACTGCACGTGCAGGCACTACAGTGGTGGGTCTGAGACACATTTTCAGGGCTACTCATGTGGGTGGCACAACTAGTGCTGCAAGCCCACTAGTAGCATTTGATTTACAGGCCCTGGCACACACCGTGCACTTTACTAGGGACTTACCAGTAAATTAAATATGTCAATCATGGATAACCAATCAGATTTACAATTTACACAGAGAGCATATGCACTTTAGTACTGATCAGCAGTGGTAAAGTGCCCAGAATTCTGTAGCCAACAAAAATTGGGTCAGAAAAATAGGAGGCAAAAGGCAAAAAGTTTGAGATAAACCTGCAAAAAGGGCCAGGTCTAACACAACTCCCCACCAGCCAAAAGCCAGGGGAGACCAATCAATGCCTTGATGGACCTCTCTGATTGGGGCGATAGAACATGGACCCTGGCCGCAACAGCAGGGGTGCATTCCAGTTCCACGCCTTCCTGAACCCAGTTGGAGCCCTCTACCCATACCCTCAGGGCCTACTAAGCTGACCCACGGGGAACCCTTCTCCTCACCTGCGGACCCTATCTGTGCAGCACCTAAACTTACTCTGCGCACAGATGTGTCCCAGCAGGCAGACAGTACCCACATGGCCAACAAAGTGGTGTGGCCCAGTCAACCCTCATGGTGTGACTCCTGTCCCCCTCCCATTTACCTGTCGGCTGCTGCCTCTCTTCCATCCTCTTCCTGGCTTCTGCTGGAACAGGAAGCAGGATACGCTCCCCTAAGCCAATCACAACGCTGCAATTCAGTGTTGTGATTTGTCTGAGAACCATGGTTTGGTGCTCAGATGGGAAATGGAAGCCTGGGCATGTTCTCCACCCAAGCTATAATGCAGCCTGGGTGCAGAACATGCTAATTGCGTATTAATGTTTGGCGGGTCCCTGAGGGCCGGCCATACATTCATGCGCACTTAGGAGGGTGTCAACACTCCTCCCCCCTGCGCAGTCCAGCCTCACCCCGCCCCACAAAACAGCTCCAGCACAGAAAAATAAAATGATAATAACCGCATTATTTTCATTTTATTTTTCCTTTTTTGCCCTCCTGAAAGGCAGTGGTGCGATGCTCCTCCGCCTTTGTGGAGGAGCCGCCCCAAGGCGTTTAACAAAGAGTGCACTGACTTTGACTCCAAACCCGCTGACAGAGTAGCTAAACTGAGGAAGGAGAAACCTTTGACAGATTTTAGCATAGCTGTATGATTTAAAAAAATGATATGGTGGGGATTCAATCTGCACTAGCCCAATTGTCCTAGCTTTGGCTCCGGATTATGGTTACAACTGTATAGAACTGGGACATCTAGAGGATTAATGGTTGATAGCAGCTTCATATGGGAGTAGTATTTCTGGCCTATTGTGTGGAAATTAGACTGAGCAACCTCCTCCTCCCCCACCATCGAAGTTAATATTTGCTCATGTACCTCGCAGTATTCAATATTAGCATTTTGCAAAGATAGTTGTTTCATATGTATGGTAACCACCGGACAGGCACACCAGTTATGATGGATAATGTTTGATAGTACGACATGGTACAGCTATTATGTTCAAAATATTTCGGAAAGATTTAGACAAGGATCAATGTTGCTGGTACATGATTATTGCTTTGTACACGTTCTGACGCCCCCACCATGTGGGCACTACAATGCAAATTGAAGTGAACAAAATATGCATCCTATTTTGGTTTATATACTTCTGTATGTCTGATTGCAAAACTTAAACATTATTAAAAAACATGGGAGTAGTATTTAATTAAAAATTGGTTGTTCAAAACATCCAATTCCACAAATGGGGAAAATATTTTCTAGTTGCCAAGGTTAGAACACACACTTTACCCTTCTCTATTTTCATGCTTCATAAAGACAGCATGGAAGAAGGCCTGCTGTACCTTCTGATGCTACTCTCTTTTTTTACCACAACACATGATGACTGAGCAGACGCCTGGAGATGGAACCAGGGAGATGACTTCTCATTGTGGCAGCCATGAATTGCATGGATTATAACAGGGATGGGAAAAGATTAGAATTTCCACATATCACCTACATTAACTAATCACTTTATTTATAATTATATATTTGCATAATAGTATTTTCACGGATTACACCTGCTCGCTTAAGATTGGTAGTACTCCATACAGTTGGGACTTTTGCACTTATCTTCCAGGAACTCTGGGACTGACGCTGTCTAGCCTAGTTCATGGTAGGGGAGCAAACTATATGAGCCCACTCACAAAGGTAAACATAGACCTGAAGTCTACTTTTAGACCTGAAGTATACGTTTTGTAAACTTCATGTCTAAATTTACCTTTGTGAGTAGGGCCCATAGTAGTTTGCTCCCCTACCATGAACTAGGTTAGACAGTCTCAGTACCAGAGGTCTTGCTAGATAAGTAGAAAAGTAGGTAGAGACTAGTTTCTAGGCACTTGTCATGTGATAAACTCACTGGACTGGGAACCTTAGAAATGGCACTTTATCATTCAGGCTGTGAGAGGCTATCATTATTGTATATAATTTATTCTCTACTAGACAGCACTCTATATTTTCTATGGCTTGAGGACTCAGTGAGTTGAACTTTTGTTTTCAAGAGAAGGTGTGCCACTCTATTGTTTACATTCTACTTCTTTCTTGCTGCTCTTTAGACAGGTGCACTTATATTACCCATTTCTGTGCTGTCACAATAAGTGTGCTTTTCTTCTTAACAGTTTGTCGAACCTATCATGTAGGGTAACATTCTGATTTTTAGTAATGTTATGATGAGTCAAAACTGGAATGAGAAGCAAGTTGGTTATTGCCATTGCAAGTTTCTATTTGAATACAATGCCAATATGAAATATGGCTGTCCACGCAGAATGATGAAAAGGCACTAAACACAGTTAAATTAGAAATATTGCTTCCCACTGTTTGCAAGTGACCTTGCTATTGCCTGTATATATATTGTGGTGCCATTCAAAAGAGTGAAAGCTTATTCTTATTCTTACCATTTTAACTACTTTTACTGTCCTTTTTGCATTAGCACTGTAAGCTGCTAAAATAGCTCATTGATCTAATGGTGGTCAAAAAAGAGATGCATGTGTAATCTTCAGGTCACAGGTTTGATGGCCAGCATGCCCAATGAAGCCTTTTATTTTTTTGAGGTTGACAGAATGAGCACCTTTAGGGTGTGGAATTGTGATTCTGTTATTAAAGTACTTCAGTAAATAATCCATATAATACTCCACAGAAATCATATGCTTAAGTTAGGGCATAAGATGTGCTATCTATTGTTGGTTATCCCAATCAAAATACCAAGTGAATCACCTCAGAGACAATGTTCCTGCAGCATAAAAGAAGGCAGATATGGGGATAATCATACAAAAGGGAAGCATTCAAAAAATCAAGTTACATTTTTGATTTGCCAATCATATCTATGAATGTCCAGAGCCCATGATGCAGAGGCAACCTTTCCTATATTAAGCAATTCAAACGTGGAGACTCAAATGTGAGTAAAAAAAGTATAATGAATCTTTTCCATTGCTTTTATTTATAAAAACCGACAATTACAGCCCAGTCAAGGCATTTCGTCCAAATAGGGAACTTCATCAGTGCTGTAAAATACATATATCACAAACTTTTACAAAAAAAAAAAAAAACAAGAAAGGTAAGAAACATTTTGGTCTCATACTATGAGTGCATTACATCATGAACAAAAACTCATCTTTCATGTACAATCCTCTGCATCATCAGTTGGACATAGTTAGCCATTAATGTTGTCTTAATGCATTCCTCCAGGAATAGATGTCATATTCTTCACCTGGAAAGTGAACCACTGCACAACAAATAAGATTGGGGGGGAAACAAGAATATAGGAGACTGAAAATGTCCCATTGTATGACAAATAATACAAGTGGGAGAAAACAGAAAAAAATAAACCGAGAAGGTGCATGAAAGGGCCCATTGCCATGAATAGTGATCTTGACTTTCTCTGTCAGTAGGGTGTCCAATTTAGAGCTTTATTGACTGTGATTGTATAGGTCTTCCAAAACTATTCGATATAGGTTGATTGTTAGTTATTTTTGTTATGTTTTAGTCGAATGGTCGAAGCCAGGTTCATCATCTGCCCACTGTCCCCATTGTAAGAGCGTCGATTGCCATGGATAGCGATGTTCATTTTCTTTGCCAGAATAGTTTAGAATTTAAAGCTTTATAGGGTGTGATTTTATAGATAAATGGCTTCCAAAACTATTCAATGTAGGTTTATTGTTTAGTTATTTGGATTATATTTTTTGTAGCATGGTTGAAGCAAAAAACTTAGAGTTACGTCCAGTAAATAATTCCAATGGGTTTGAGTAACAAGTTTCATATGTTTAGATAGTTAAAAGAAGAGGCTGAAGAGCTCAACACATCAATCAATTTCACTGAAAGCTAAATCAGGAAGGTATGCTTTGCTGTCTTTTACATGAGGTCAATCTAAATCTTTCATCATACCAATTATATCTGTCTCTGCAAAAGCCTTTCCTTAAAGACAGTAACCTTACAAGTCATGAGGACACAACACAAAGAATTGAAAATACCTATTTTTAAAAAGGACGTGCCTACTTCCCTTATGAGGAAATATATAATGATAGCGGGACCTATTCGTAAATTTATTTTTGATCATAAACATATGTATATGGCTTTGAGTACCTCCATTTATGTTTAGCAGGAATTTACAAAGGGATTTCTGGCAAGCAAAAATGGATTAATATTAAGGATATCTCTGCAGCAAGGGGGGAGAAATCCACAATCCTGATTCACAAAGATAAACTTAGATGCTTGGTCTAAGCTTAGACCAAATGTATAAGTTTGCGACTTTGTGAATTCACAAAGGGGATTTATGAGTACTATCTTTCTATCCGCACTCGGGCAGGTCTATTTCCGTATGCGGACATTAACATAGTACTCGTAAATGCCCTTGGTGAATTCCCAAAGTCGTAAACTTAGACGTTTGGTCTAAGTTTAGACCAAACATCTAAGTTTACCTATGTGAATCGGGGCAACATTCACAAACTCCAAGCAAGGAGTACAAAGTAGGCATTCTCGGGCATGGTTTGCCATGGAAATTGGGAAATGCTCATAAACATGTACATTTGTGGGCATTCCCAAAGCCGAATCTGAGCCTTTCCCTTCCTGGAAATGGTCAGAGATTTACTCCAATCAAAAGCTGGAGTCACTCCACTTCCATGTTGATAAGGTGAAACCATAACCCCTAGAAAAATCCCCCTCTTGAGGAATTATATGCTATAGAGAATTGCTCACATAGGGTATAGGAGTCTGGTATACATTAGAAGCCTGTGCTTGGGCCAATATTTCAGGCATACTACTGCGAATGTTAATGATTAGAAAAATGTAGTAAGTCTGCACCTGCACTTAAAAGGGTGCATATTTTCTTCTTTTAGTGACTGGAGGCTAGATGTACAAAGCCTTTTAATAGTCGCAAACAGTACGATCAAAAAAATCAGGCCATTTGCAAATGCAAAAAGTATTTTTCAAATGTATCAAACCCAACTTGTGATTTATTAACATATTATGCAATCGTAATTTGGGTATGTGACCTTATAACGATTCGTTATTTGATGAGGAATGTGTTTAGGATGTCCCTTCCGATACCAAATCGTAGTGGTATGTACTAATTTATTTGACCGAAATGTGGTTGTCTAACATTCGTACTTTACCACCAACTAAAAGTTGGTAGTAACACATTCGCAAATGTGTAGAAGTCCCCTTGGGACTCCTTCCCTTTTGAGAATGGTGGAAAATATATTTTTAAGAGCAGGGAGTGGCTGCATGGATCACTGCCTGCTCTTAAAAGTTCAAAATGAAACATTTCGTTTTTATTTTCAAACACATCCCATTTTCCTTCAAGGAAAATAGGCTGCATTAAAATAAATGATTGCTTTATTTAAAGGAATAACAGATATGATGGTCTGCTGAACCCAGCAGGCCTCCATCCCTGTGATGGCAGAGAATCCTAGTAGGTCACAAATTGTGACATACCTCATTAATATTCATGAGGTAGGTTGAATTGTAACCCACTACGAATCAGTAATTTGCATAATGATTTATTAGTGCAGAGGTATCTTAGAAAATTACCACACTGGTCACAAATTGCAACCATTTGTACGTGTAACTAACCCTAGATCCCATTATTGTGCTCTCTCTTTCTTAACACTGTATGATTATTTCTATGAACATCACATCTGAGATGTACAACCAGGAACAAAATGTTTAATAGGGCAAGAGCTGTGCTCAGTATGCTGGAGCATGGAGTTTGGAGTAAGAATGCCATTCATTTTTGGCAACCTGACATTCTGGAAAACGACTTTATTTCCCTCTGCCAAATTTTAAATGACAATAATTGCAGTAAAACTGTTTTAGCCAACAGGATGTACTTTTCACCTTGTATAAAATAGAACTCTATTTATGCCTGTGCCTCTACAAATCTGAACATTTACTTCTCGAGAAGTTATCATCTCTTTCAAGCTGTGTATTTTTCTTATTTTGTTAGTGGTCCAAAAACCTGCTAATGTCCTTAGTGTGCTTTTCACAGCTCACAGCATGAAGTCAGCACTGGCTCACACAATAACATTAATGTTATAAGAAAGCCCTATTACAACTGTTTACCAGACATTATCCGGAGTAGAAACAGATGTGTTATGTTTGTACAGAAGAAGTACATAATTTGTGTGCACGTGGCAAATCACTGAAATGTGATCCATGACACTAATGCAAATGGCCCTATTTTGTATTTTGGAATTAGCCTTGTATCCCTGCACCACCCCTACATTTTTCAGTCATTTGATATAAATATCTTGTAACTGCCCTCACTTGTGTTGTAGACATTTATTAATGAAACAAGTCTGACTTGGTCAATAGATAAATACTTGTCTTACTTACATGCATCAAATGCAATCAACCTATTTTGTCAATTCATATATAAGTAAGGGCCAGACATACAAATTATTTTAGCATTTGGAAATCCTGCAATTCAAATGTGTGTCTGCTTGTGATTGCTAAAAAGTTTTCCCTACGCACTAATCACATTTTAGGAGTCATTAAAATTTTACCAACTCCTAAAATGGATTTAGAAATGGCTTACTTTCATAGTGCTGAGTTGTACTGAGTCACAAATTGCGACCTGCCTAATAAATAGTCATTTGGCAGAGTGATTTGCGACTCACTACGATTCTTATTTTGTGAATACATAGGTTAATTCGCATAGTAAATTTGTGGTTGCAAAAAGTAGAGTTTCAAACTACAATCGATTTTTGCAGCCAGAAGATTAGCACATCTTGACTCTAAGTTCTCCTACCTAAGGATGATATTATCATGGGCATGTGGTTAGTTCTGATATTAAGTATGGGATAGGTACAATTGTACTTACAAATACGTTTACCTTACTTTGAGAGTGAGAAAAAGCAACAGAGAGAAGCAGTAGTTATGCATATCCACAATGGTGCCATGGCAGGTGGTGCAAGCTATGCCATTTCTTAAGCGTGTTGCTAACCATAACTGGTGAACTTCAGCAGTTTGACAATTTTAAGCCAGAACCATAGCTCACTTTTTATCCGTGAATTTTAGTTAACTTTCAACACCCGTTTCACATGGCCTTTGTCCAGGCCTTTCTCCCAACACTTCAAGACCGCCCAACCCACACTTTGTCTGTGCACTGCAGGAGTTGGCTGAGAGACCAACCTGCTGTGCCCACCCATCCCCTATTGCACATGGCCTGTCATGTACCTATTCGGCACTCTGGACAGTCTTCAGCCAGGGCCTGAGCAAACCATTTTTGGCTGTGTGCAGTGGAGGTCAGTTGCAGGTTTTGCGTGGCATTGCACTAGGCTTTATTTGCTAGCGGCCACATTTCATTCAGATTAATTGATCAGAGCCAATGGTTTTAGTGAATGAAATGAAACTTGAATTGCCATCCCATTTATCTTTACCTCCCCCGACAGATGTACTCTAAACTTGACATAAGCAACAGTAAGATGAATACAATAATCATCTGCTAAATTTTGGGTGGATTCACAAAACAGTGGCAAGTGGGTGGACACTTCTTTCACCCTCCCTTCCCTCCCCCCTTGATGGCCCTGCATAAAATTGAAAATACCAACACTAGGCTGCACATGCTAAGTCTCAGCTGGCCTTTGCGCAGATCCATCAGATAGTACCAACGTTATTAGTAAATCAAAAATGTTTGATGCCCTCTTTAGCTCCTCCCTCCCATTGGATCTGCACAAAACCTGAAATACCTATACTGGGTGAAACTTGCCAAATGCCTTCCACGTTTGATGCATATTCATTAAAAAGTGGTAAAGCTATTAGCAATTGAAAATTCTATTGCACCCTTTTTAACTTTGCCCCCCCACCTCATGGATTGGCACACATTACGTGACATAAAAATTAAAGACCAAACCTTCTTCCACATTTTGTACAGATTCATCGCACATTGGCAATATTATTAGTTCATCACCATTTGTTGCCCCTGCTTTTTAACCTGACCCCCGATGCACCTGCAGAAACTTCAAAATACTAAAAGGGGGTTAAATGTGGTACGTTCTTGCCAAATATTATGCCAACGTTATTAGTGTATATAGAATATTTTTGACCCCGTTTACCTTGATCCCCTCAATTGGATCTTCAAGAAACCTAATATACTTGCACTGTATATAAGTTGCTGACTAGTTCCCACTCTTTACAAAGATTGAGCAAACAGTACCAAAGTTATAGACAAAAATGTTATTGACGCCCCCATTAAATATGCCCCGTTATGAATTGGCACAAAACTTCAAAACTCGAAATAACAAAAGAAAATGAATCATTACTAGCTTCCACTAAATTTTATGGAGATTTATCACACATTGCGAAACTTATTAACAAATGGACTCTTTATTTTGGCCCGACTCCCCTTTTTAACTGTCCCCCTTCCTTTAATGATATGCACAAGTGTGAAAATACAACTACTTACCTGAACGTACTAAGTGTCTGGCAGATATCCGGCATATTCATCAAACTGTGCCAAAGGAATACGAAAGTTTACAAATGTCTTTTCTTACTGACAAGATATACAAAAGTATTAAGCATTGAAATCCCACCCTGCATCATTTTAAATGTAAAAATCAAAAAAAATCTCCAATGGATTTAAATCAAGCAAGCATGGTTTTTGTGTAACATTCTACTTTCATGCCTAGCTTGGGGAAAATCAGTTTAGCAATTTTTCTCTATCTTTAGGCAAAAGTTTCTTTAGCAGTTAAAGAAAATTATACAACTTTTCACACCTCTGTACCCCTTTTCTTTTTTTCCACTGGACGAACCTTGGTGAAACTTACCGTGTTGAAACTTGGCTGAATGTTTGGTAGACTAGTTTTTTTAATATATCTTTTTATTATGTTTAATAAGGTACAAAAAATAAAAAGACAGTGCAGCATACTTATGAGTCCCTCCGAGGCAGTCCAACATTGTAATACCCGAACATCAGTTTGAAATCATAAACACGACACAGTGACAGATACAACAACAATCCCTCCTCAATTTTGGGGAGTATCCAAATTATGATTTCCAGGACCCCCCATGAATTCCTCTTCCATCCCACTTTGTCAATGCCACTCTGACCAGATTTTCTCCCATTTCTGTGGCCACCCTCTGCCCAAGTATATCGTTTTTTCAGTTAACAAGCACCAGTCCACATCTTGTTCCACCTCATCACAGTTGGAGCATCTAGTGCACCCCACATGCATGCTATGTTGCGCTTTGCCACTGCCAAACCCAAGATTAACCATATTTTGCCATATCTCGACGGTGGGTCATCCTCCCATATATTCTGAAGGCATGTTTTGGCAGAGCCCAGTATACCCACGCCCAAGACCTCCCCGGTGAGTTTCTGTAACGCAAACCAATAAAGGGGTAACACCAGGTAGGCTCATAGCATATGGAAGAATGTGCCTCTCTCCCCACAGTCCCAAAGGCAGAGTTCCGTAGAGCTACGGTATATGGCATTAATGGCAGTGCAGGAGTAGTATGAGTGATGTAGGATGCATAATTGAATTCAGTGGAACCCCGCATTGATAGCCACCTCCCGAAAAGCCCCCAGGGCCTCTTCCCACTCGTCATCCTCGAAGTCTCCAATATCAGCCTCCCATTTTGTCCTTAGCGTGGCGACGGTGTCAGGCGAATTATTAACTAAATTCTTATATATGAGTGAAATGGCTTTTTTGGGTAATTGTTCCGTAAGGACTCTGTCCTCCAGGGGTGAGCATTCCGGGACCAAAGTGCATCTGGGAATATGTGTCAACAATGCATAATGAAGTTGGTATCTGAAAGACTCTGCGGGCGCCAAATCATATTGGGCTTGCATGTCGGCCAGACTGAGCAAAGAGTCCCGTTTCCAAACATCCCCCAATGTGGTGACACCAATCAGACTCCATTTTATGGACGTTTTTAGCCATCTCACCTCCCTGAGAAGTTCACTGGACCATTAGGGGGTCATCTCGGTTAGCTTCCCCTCCCACCCCACTGAAGTATTTGGGTCAGCCTGGTGATCGTCATGGGGGGATCAGTAACATAAAAGAGGATGTCATAAGCGTATAAAGAGATACGCTCTTCCCAAGGATTCCCCAATGGATGCCCCATATAAATGGATCTTGACAGACCTACACCACCTGGTGTTCCAAGGCCAGAGCGAAGATTAATGAGGAGAGGGGGCATCCCTGCCTTATTCGCCTACGAAGGATAAAATTACGGAAGATCATCCCCTTTACCATAACTTGGGCCATGGAATCATTGTACAGTAAACGCATCCAACCTATAAAGTTTGGAACGAACCCCATTTGTTCCAGCACCCCAAACATATAAAGCCATTCCAGAGTATTGAATGCTATGGAGGTATCCATAGATTGTGGGCACCGTCTCATTCCTAGACCTCACCATGACCCCAAATAGTCTTCGAATATTCAACCGTGTCCCTCTATTCGGCATGAAGCCGGATTGATCTGGGTGGACATGGGGTGTTATTACCTGATGGAGATGATTAGCCAATAGCTTGGTGTTAGAAATAGGGGTCTCTAGTTGGCAGAGGTAGGTACCTTTGTCCAAATAGGGACCCTTGCTTCTAGTCAGGGTAAGGGGGATACACTCCTAAAATAACCCCTGCTCACCCCCTTGGTAGCTTGGCACGAGCAGACAGGCTTATCTCAGAGGCAGTGTGTTAAGCATTTGTGAACACATACAATAATACAGTGAAAACACTACAAATTGACACCACACCAGTTTAGAAAAATAGCAAATCTTTATCTAAACCAAAACAAGACCAAACGACAAAAATCTAACATACACTACTCTTGAAAAATAGTATTTGTGCAAAATAACCTTTAAATTTCAGGAAAATCAATAAAACCCAGTTCTTCCGACTCAGTAGCTCCTCCTGGGGCTACTGCAATACTGAATTCGACAGAGTCTAACAATTCCAGCCGACCGCGTCGATACAGGCCAGCTAAAGCGTCGACAGACTCGGACACAGTACATTTCTTGTTGCGACCAACACGTCGGTGCAAGTCGGTCAGGGAAAATGTCGCGGTCGTGTTGTGAAGCCGAGCGGTGTGGCGGGTGGTGTCCTCACGATGTGGTGCAGGCAGCGGCTCGTTGACGGAGTCGGTGAGACCGGGGTTTGCGTTGAAGAGTGCTCGCTGCGGTCCTGGCAAGTCACGGTGCGGCGACGGAGCCGGTCGATGTTCCGGCCGGGCAGCGACGGAGTCGGTGACTTCCTTGCAGCGTGTAGCGAAGCGTTGGAGTGCGGTGCCCACAGGACGCGGTGCAAGCAGTGGCTCATTGACGGAGTCGGTGAGACCAGGGTTGCATTGCGAAGCGAGGCGTTGCACTCGGCGGTGCTTTCAGGACACAGAATCCTGCGACGGTCTCGATGACAGAGTCAGTTACCCTTTTCTTCTGCGGCGACGATCAGAGACGGTGCACACAGACACGGTGAAGTCTTTGCAGTTCCAGAGACCTCTAGAACAGGGGGCAAGCTCAGTTCAAGCCCTTGGAGATCTTCTTCTTCAAGCAGGGGACAAATCAAGCAGCAAAGTACTTTTTCTCCTTTCCTTGGCAGCAAGCAGCCACTGCAGGCCAACCCCAGACAGCAAACAGGACAGGGGCAGTATTCCTCATCAGCTTCTCAGGCTCGTCTCCTTGGCAAAGGTTCCTCTTGATTTCCCAGAAGTGATCAAAAAGTCTGGGGTCTGGGCCCCTCTTTTTATACACAAAAATCCTTTGTTCTCTGAAGGCAGAGAGTGTCTGTACCCAGCCAAAACCAGTTCTGTCCTCACTGGTGCAGCTTCCTGGCAGGAGATGGAGACAGCATTGTTTAAGGCAGACCAGGCCCATGCAGGTGAAAGGAAATCTCCTCCCCCTTTTCTAAATGCAGCCCAGGTCTATTCAGCCCAGCCCTGACTCATTAGACTTCTGGAGTCACTGCCCCTCTCCAGCCCCTGTCATCAAAAAGCCAGACATGCAATATACAAACCTAGCAGAGGCACACTGGATGGTTAGGTAAGAAAATACCTACTTTCTAAAAGTGGTATTTTCAAACACAGAATGTAAAAATCACCCTCACTAAAAGATGCACTTTAACATTCTGAGTTCAGGCATACCAAACTTTACTTTTCCCATCTTGTTCCCAGGGTCAGTTATGTTTATAAGATGTTATAAACAAACTTCCCATTCTGTCCTATGGGAACAGATAGCCTTGCAATAGTGAAAAACGAAATTGGCAGTATTTCACTATCAGGACATGCCACACACATCAGGGCATGTCCTACCTTTCACATACAATGCACCCTGCCCACAGGGGTACCTTGGGCCTACCTTAGGGGTGGCTGATATGTAGAAAAGGGAAGGTTTAGGGACTGACAAGTGTGTGCACTTGCCATGTCGACATGGCAGTCCCAGACTGCACACAGGCCCTGCAGTGGCAGGCCTGAGTCACACTTTACAGGCTGCTTTGGTGGGTGGCACAACCAGTGCTGCAAGCCCACCAGCAGCATTTGATTTACAGGCCCTGGGCACACACAGTGCACTATACTAGGGTCTGACAAGTAAATCAAATAGCCAAATCATGGAAACACTAATCCATAACAACAATTTACAAAAGGGAGCACTTGCACTTTGGCACTGAACAGCAGTGGCAAAATGCCCAAAGCATCTAGACCAGCAAAAATGGAGTCCAACACACAGCAAAACACAGGAGGTAAAGGCAAAAAATGGAAGGGAGATCCACGCCAATGGTGCCAGGTCTAACACTTGGCCAGGAGTTTTATCCTCCGTTAAGGAGGGAGACAGGCCGGTAGGAGCTGCATCTGTCCTCGTGTTTCCCAGCCTTGTTTAGTACTACAATCATTGCCTGCCGTTAATCCTCCGAAAGGTGACCCATGGCTCACGCCTCAGACCACATTTTCAATATATGGGGTTCTATCTTATTGCGCAAGCATTTGTAGAGTTCTATGGGTAAGCCGTTTGGGCCCATTGCTTAACCAGAATTGAGGGTATGCAGTGCCTGGCCTATTTCATGTGGGTGTATGTCTGCTTCGAGGAATTGCTTATGGTCCTCTGTAAGTTGAGGGATGTTTATTTTGACCAGAAAGTCTCTAATGTCAGAGGGAGTGCAGCCTGTTTTAGTGGAGTAGAGGTGTTCGTAATAATCAGCAAATCTGTCAACTATTCCCTCTGGATCTGATCTAGTGTCCCCATTCTAATTGGTGATCTGCAGGACCCATCCTCTTATTTGGTCACGCTTTTCTAACCAAGCCAGCATCTTTCCTGTTTTATTGCTGACGTCATACAGGCGTCGTTGGGTCAATATGTGGGATATCTTCACTCTTTCTTGAGCTAAGTCCCTGTATTCCTTTTATTTAAGTCTGAGGGAGTGCAGTCTCTCCACATCCGACCCCAGCTGCTCCAGGGCCAGTATCTCTGACCCCACAGCCGTCCCACTCCCACAATCAGGGAGTATGCCTGATCACTGTCTTATATGCTTCCCAGAGCGTCAACTGGGAATCCACGGAACCCTCATTGACCTCAAAGTAGGAGACTGTGGGCCGTCCTAATTTATGTATTAGTGTCTTATCTATGAGGTGGTCGGCGTTAATGGCACGGGTAACTGAGGTCTAGTGGCTTGTCCCCATAGCTCCAACCACACAGGGAAGTGGTCCAATATCCCCCTAGCTAAATGACGTACATAAGCAACCTGCATCATAAGAACGGATTGGGTAAAGAAATAATGTAGTCTATAGAGACTGTGGTGGGCCCTCTCACAGGCAATCCGGGGCGTGTGTCAACAGGAGCGCAGACACTAATGGGGATTTCACAATTAGGGTGTTGGCACACCTCTCACACTCCACAGGCTCTTGCAGCAATTGTCACCTTTCGGTAGGTCACTCCCTATAGGCCTTGCATCCCACCAATGGCTCTCATCGGCATCTACCGTTATCACCGGTATAATCACCATAGGTGCAGTCAATGCCACAGTTCCTCAACAAAAGGCCTCGTTATCAGGACAGGGAGATAAGAAGGGGGGACACCCCCTAGATGGTCCGCCAGTCACAGTCTAAACTGGTTGGGCCTGCGCCTTCCGGCAGCTCACTGCGTGCTCAAGATCCTCTGGACCGCACTCCATAGGGGCTTCACCAAGGCCCCCCACTTCTCCCACCGGCGTGCAGGCACTCGGTCTCAGGCCCCAGCAGTCCACAGGGAGGGAAGCAGCCCCCGTGGCAGAGCATTACAGCTGCAGGCCACACCATGCGGTCACACAGCCCCCCCAGGATGTCACAATGAGCCTCCAAGCTCAACCCGGGGCACCACGGCTCTGCTGTCAGGACTGTTCTAAAGACACTAAAACTCAGGGCTAAAACAGTTAATACAACCCTTTTTCAAAGAACTCCTTACACTACAAAAGGGGTTAAATCAAATAACTAGAGAATAAAGTGGAGTAAAAGGAACTCCAAAATTGCTGCCAAAATGCACAATAAAGATACCCGGTCTAGTGTTTCTAGGGTTTCCCTCTGAAGCTCAGAGTGGAATGTTCGTGATGCAAGAATTCCACTCTCTGCACTTCACTGAGGCAATTTACCTGGTAGGATGTATTCTTTTAAGCTCCGTCATGTTAGTTAGTTTAGTAAGGGTAGAAACGCCATGTGTGGGCATCGTTTAGTTTCCTTAATGTCCTGCGATTATTTATCTTGTGCTGCAGGAGACTAGTGTGCTTTTAGGGAGTCTCCTTGTTTGGTTGTGGGCGGTTCCTCGTTTCCCATCTATTCTTTGTAGTGTTCCTTGAAGTAACTGGGCAGTGTCTGAGTTGAGATTAGTGTCTCAACTCAGCAGCAACCAAACATGAATAGCTCTCCCTCCTCAGAGAATTATCGTGTTAAAAAGTAAATAAAAACTGGTTTGTAATCTTGAGTTAAGTGTCTGTTTCTAAAAGGCTCCTGCCTATGTTTAAAAATTATTTTTACTGTGGTTTAGTTGCCAGTTCACTGAAGTGTTTAGTTTAGTAAATTCCGGAAGTAGCTTAAACGGAGATTAGTGTCTCCACTTCGCACCTGTCAAAAAAGAACGGAGAAGAGATTTTCCTGAACAGAGATTAGTGTCTCCACTTCACAGCTGTCAATGAGAGGTGTTCCAGTGCATCCTGAGCTCTTCATGAAACCAAAATGAGCAGTGTTACGTCGTCTTCAAAATTCCTTACTGCTGCATCGTTTCAATAGCTTCTTACAACAAGCTAAGTGTATCTTTAGCATTTTAAGTAGAAAAATACAGTACAAATTGTTTGAGTAATTTTAAAGAACAAAACTGCAATAAGAAGTGACTTACCATGCTCTAGATAGAAATCTCTCCTTGAGTTTGTTATATATATATATATATGTGTTAAGTTTGCCTTTTAGTCTACTGACTGCAACAACCAAATAGAGCATACAGACAGCATAGCCAGTCAGAAGAGTGGGAGCAACAACCAGAAGGAAGAAGACCAGAGTGGACCAGGCAGTCTCTTCTTATTCCCATCCCCTTTCCACCCTTGGTGCCCTCCTGCCAACTCGCTTTATCGATTGGCTGAGCAAATTGAGAGGGGCGTTGGGAACTATCATCATTCTGCTCCCGTGAAGGTTTTCGGACTCCTGAAATCCGCGCTCTCCCACGGCACCCAGGCAGGACAGCACCTCCATCCAGCCAGCCAGAAATCTTGGCTGTCAGCTCTCTTCTCTGGTCTCTCCGCAGCTCTGGGTCCACTCTTAGGCAGGCCGCGCTGCAGCCGCTTGGTCCTGGCCTTGAACGTAGTCTGCAGGGTGACCCCTGGTATCGGTACCTCGGAGGGAGGGAAGCTTTACCAGGCAGTCCGTCCCTGCCGGGATGTGAGATGGTAGCAAAAGTCAGGGCCAAAATGGATAACGGTGGATTTTAAAGGGGGGAGGCAGCACAGGATCGGGAGCTCCTCTAGGTTGCGACCATCATGTTGGGCTTCTGCCCACGCCCATCTTAGACTGGTAGGTTGCATGCAAAACTATCTATGGGTTCAAAAATTATAAGCAAATCAAAAAATGCCTTTTCAATAGAATGAGCAGCGGAACCATAATTACACAGTGAAAACTGCCATTGTAGGAGTTTAGGTAGGTAGATGACTGACATTTTAACGTAAAAGTTTTTGAAGACTTATAGAAAAAAACATGTGGCTAATTCTCAAACCACAATGTATGTTAACATCTTGTCCTTCTACATTTTATGAGGGAGTTGAAAATTGGCAAATTGGGCATTCCCGGATCGTTAACTGGACATGCTAGTGAGCAATTTATATTTGATAGACACATATGTGCCCTCAGTAAGGTGCTTGCACATTTATGCCATAAAAGGTATAGCACATGAGTACTGCCATTTGAAGACACATCCTAAGGAATGCCATGCAAGAACTGTCTTGCCGACATATGATAAGATCAGGGCTAGGTCCAGGACCATATCAGATGCTGAATATATGTAACTCAAACAGAGATATTTTCTGACTTGTACCTGCCTTGCAAGGTCTCCACACAGCCATAGCTGATGCGTTGGTAAATCAGTTTCATAACTGCCCCTTTATTTAATGGAAAAAAATATATATACAGCCTTGCACGGGACAGTATTTTCCAGGCACATCCATCGCAATAGCAGCACCTCTGTTAGTGGATAGTCAATCCTTCTGATGTCAGCATCTAGCATGTATCTGCACATGAGGATGATATAAGCCAATCAGTTTGCAAGTAATGAGTATGTGTTTGATAATCCTATATGCAAGAGAGGCATGATAATGCATTACCCACGCTGGCATCCCACAACACACAGGTCCCTTTTCAGAAGAAAGTTCAGGAGTGCTATCTCTCCTGATAGACACTCTCTGATTTTTATTTAGCACAATACATATTTATGGCCTTAGCTACATGTCCTAGATGACCCAATCATGCTTCCATGTCTTTGGTTTTTGTGAATATGAAAGAATGTACAGGAGTCATGTTATCAGATAGCTATTTGGTCACAATCAATCTTGGTATGCGGGACATGTTTCTAGTATAACAAGAATGTATTGAATCATGATATGTAGGATTTGCTTCTAGTATAAGAACATAGTTCACAAATAATAATAAAAGTAATAATAAATCATTCAGGGTATAAAATGTGCATCAATAAATAAAAAGAGACTGTACCCTTTTTCTCTCTTCATTGGAGAAATTGGCAATGGGTCGTAACAAGTGATATTTGTTGCGGAAATTCTTTTGCTCCATTCAGAGGCCTTTAACCCAGGTCAATGGGCTTTAGTTTAAAAATGACAGAAAGACATGAGCTAACCAGATTATGTGAATTTCTTGAGATATATAGAAATCCATTTGCAGTGCAAATCCGCATAGCACACCACATTCTGCACTTAAGAAAAGGATCTCCCGAAGCCAAGGCAAATAACAGGCTTAAGTTGTTAATATTTAGAGGTCAGGTTCAACAGAATCGTCTACATTTGTGATTCAGAGATTCTAAGCAAAATCCTAAATAATCTACAACACACAGTGTCTCTCTTTACAAGGCATTGTCAGCTAAAGACTCACATCACTTACACATGTGCAACAATCACAAATGCTTTTCATCCACATTCACGCTCATCATGGGTATGCTTTGAGAGAAATAGAGCAAAGAGGTCACAATTACATACTGGTACAAATGTAAGAAAACTGATCAACTATGTCAAGCAGTAGAATAGGCAAAACACACAGCCAACCCCCCACACACATACTGATCCACCCTGGACATACCTCAATGAGGACCAATTATTGACCATGATGGTGTATGTATGTACTATTCTAACTGTACATGTGCCTTGAAACTAGGGTAGGACTGACACAAATATAACAGTGCTTTTAGTATTTGGATACACTTGCTTAAACACACTGGTGATCGGTCCCTTTAATGTGCTGATCCTCATATAGATGGCACGTTTCTGCATTGTCAAGGCTTACCAACATGGGCCCGATTCACAATAGGCCTTATGACTCGTAAAGTCTCTGTCGAAGGGGCGAAATCTCGGCACTGAGAACTGCAGAGCAGATATTCAGCTCTGAGTGCAGAGATTCTGCTATGAGTGCAGAGACTCCACACTCATAACTTTGAGTCATACAGCCCTGTGGGAATCAGGCCTACTGTGAGGATAGTCAATGTCCTCACTGTGTGTTGTAAACACACACACTCACGCACACATGCCTGCATGCACACACAAACACACAACCATACACCCATCCAGCCGCAGTCTGTGCAGGTAACAGTGATGGGGCGGTGGGGCCGCGTTGGGGGGGATTTCGAGAGACGATGCAGAGGGAAAATTAAATAAATAATTAATTTTCCCTTGGCATCATCCCTCGAAATCCCCCGCAACAAGGCCCCACCACCCCACCGCTGATACCTATCGGACCGCGGCTGCACCCACCCCAGATAGATGCAAGGGGAACTTAGGCAATTAGAAAGATGGAAAGTATATAGGATAATGAGTATGCACGGTTTGTGCAAGTGTTTTCTAGGCCATGGAAAACTGAGAAATTTGCTGCATGCAGGGGAAATCTGACATCACACTCCACTTGCCCTCATGTGGTCACCTAATTTTGTGATGCACTAGAACCAGTCATTATAGGGACCAGAGGATTTGCAAAAACAAATATAGAGTAGGGTAAAACTTGTATATTATAAAAAGGTAAATGTGGATGTACATAAATGAGCACAGGAATCAGTTAAGTCTGTGATCAAGGCACCGTACCACTTGAACAGTTCTAGAGAGCTGTTGTCCAAGCTGTAATTACAGTATTTTTCAAATACAGTACGAGGAAATCACAGGAGCTCTCTTTTTGGACTCATTTTGCTTAAAGCTAGATTGTACATTTTCTGAGGAAGGAATTGAACTTTGGCAAAACGTCTAATGGAAATTTTCAGATTTCAGGTTTTAATATCATTTAATTTATGAGCACACACATACACATGCATGTATATTCATACTTACTTATGTACATATTAACTTACCAGACATTTTCCCATTCCCAGATTTGGCTTTTTTCAGTTCCCAAATATATGTCTGTAATGAATTACTTGAGAGCACCTTTGGAAGTAAGTTTGTCATGCAAAATGGTGAATCTATACAGTTCGACTTTTGCTGCTGACAAGTAATTCAATTGGATTTCAGTAAGTCAGACTAGGTGGTGAGGAAGAAAGACATGCATGTAATGCCTGCACATTAGAGGAAATATCTATTGCTTTGCAGCCAGCCCTCAGTTGTGTTGACTGAACAGAATGTCACTTTTGAGATATTTTAAAAATAAACAGTGTATTTGTCACTCTGGTAGATCGTTTTCATATTCAAAAACAGACAAGGCACGAGTTATAATTATATGTTTTGATTGGATTATGTGCAATATGTTTTTGAAGTGTAACTTCAATAAACTCAGTGATGTATTCCGCAATGTATCTCAAAGATAGCTACCCTTAGAATAAAAGTGTGGCATGTTCTCAAATGAAAAGGACAACAACAACAGCAAAATCAATCTGTTTTTAATTTTCTAATCAATCATAAAAGTCGGTAATGATGGGTCAGATTCACAAGGTTTTTTCTGTGAGTAGCGAGAGCTTCCATAAGTGTGACTTACTCATGAATTTCCAAGAGTAAACACAGATCTCATCGAAGAAAAGATTTAGCAATCTGGCCCAATGTGTTTACTCAAAGCGCTGTTGGGTGGTTATAAAGGCTTCATCTTTTACATTTTGAACACTTCAGTCTGTTTGAGTTGTAAAATATTCGTAGTGTATTGGGCACTTTCCAATGACATTAAAGAAATAGTGTTTTATAACATGTCTTATGAGGATGTGTGGTAGTATATCATCCAATTAGAATGAATTTCAGTTCCAAGAAGAGTTTTTGGAAATAGCTCTCTTGCAGTTGGATTCTCTGGGTGATTGAACAGAGAGAAGTCATTCAGTATTTGGGTTTAAAACCAACGCTATCCCCATAGTAATTCGGAAGATTTTCAGATTGTAAAAAAAATTGTGAAGGGACCAAGCCTCCTTCATGTTCATGGTGCATATCAAATTTCAACCAGACCTAACTCCGGAAGAGGGGGAGCTAACTTTACTTCGGTTGCACCCTCTTTTGTTTGATTGCTGCCCTTCCAACTCTGATGCACATTCAAAAAATGAGAATGATAAACATATTCAAGAGAATAAGGGTTTAGCTTGCATTATAGATATTCATAAAAGTTTTCTTAAGAATGATAAACTCTTTTCATGTAGCACATATTTTGATGTTATCCGTGAAGGCAATATGCAGCATTTGAAGAGTCCTTGCCCCTTAAGCCAGTGTTAGTTTACCACATCACTTCATGGAATTTTCTTAAGGAAGAGCGGTCTTCTGTAAAAGAGATAAATAAAAAGCAGGCATTAACAGCAGAAAAGAGCTGGTGCATGGATACAAATGAGGCAAACAAATATTTTGAGACAAGCTAAAAAAATATGATGCTATTGCTAAATGATTAAAAGAAAACAACAAACAGGGAACTATTTAATGTCATTGGGAAATTTTAATCACTGAAAGGCGTAGAAGGAGTTTTTTTATAAATAAAGTCTACTATATTAAAAACACTGTCGTCCATATGATTCTAAATGAGATGAAAACGTGTAATGTGTGTTTATTTATTAGTTGTTGTTTCCCCCATCTTAGAAGAAATAGAGGATGGAACGAAATCACCAGTTCCCCATCAGATATCTTTTCTCCTCTGGATATTAAATCGTATTTGTGAAACATTAATTTCATGATGTAGTTAGCTCCATAATTTCAATTTAAAACAACCACATACCCCAAGAACGATAAAGAAAGAATTGGTAAAACTCATGATAGAGAGAATTCTTTTGAAATGACTCACCCTGCTATTACTGGAAACTATTATCTGTATACATCTATGTTAAGCCTCGATAAAGATGTGTTCTTTGATAGGCACTGGGTTACAGCTGCTACTTGAAACCTCATTGCTCTAAATGATGACATCAGAGAACATATGCATGGTTGTCACTTTTGACATCCTGAACTATTTCTATTAGAAAAAATATCAGATGACCAGGAAGTCAAAAGCAGATGGTTTACTTCTTTTTTGGGTGAGCACACTTTCTGTAAGGTAATGGGGCAATGCAGATGATGCCTGTTTTTAATGTGTACATATGTGTACTTAAAAATAGCGACCTACTGTATGGGATTTCTTCTGTGTATAGATGACATAGAGACAAGCAGGGGAGCGGAGCACAGTAGGTCTCCTATGGGGATAGACCTTTGACGAAAGTGTGACTATAAGGCCTCCCCCTCTAAGCCCCCCGTTGGGAGCTTAAGCCCTGCCATTCCGGGAAAATACCTCGAAAAAAACAGCGGCAGGTATCAGGCGTGTCCTACTCCCATGACATAGAGACAAGCACTGTTGCAAAACCAGTCCCGAGTAACAAAACCAGTCCTCACCGCTGCAAAACTGCCCCCACCCTTCCAGCCCTCAGGGAAACACCCAATGCCCGGTACGGCCAATCCAGCCATATCCAGAATCTCCTGGGGAGGCATAGCATTTTGATGCATTCCCAGTAATACCACTCGTGGTAAATCTGAGAATGTGCCAAAATCAATGGGTGGATACGTGGGAACCCATGGCGCCCCACCCTGGGGCGGAGTAACGCAAGGCAGTGTTTTGCACTGACTTTAAATTACTCCAGATTTATCAAGCCATGCAGAGCCAGGCAAGGTGGCCTTGTGTGGCTTGATAAATCTGACTTTAGTGTTGCGTCGCCCTTGGCCCCCTTGTGTGACACAAGGGTGACACACCACTATGATAAATATGCCCCCAAATGTACAAAAATGCTGGATTTCCCTTCAATGTCTTCTTGAAGGTGCATAATTCACATTGTGAAGTAGCCACTTTAAGGCATACTCTAGTATACTAAGCGAAACCTTTTCCAAAGGGAGCTACCTTATATATATGAGCAATCTGTACTCACTTTCCAAATTAGCTTTGCATACATTAAGTACATATATCCTCCAGCAATATACTGAAAGGCAGTTCTTGCAAGAAAGGGCCATTTCTGGCGTTTTTGAAGGTGAATATGTGTGAATTTTACATCACAACTACTCTGATCAAAACTGGTCGGAATAGATGGAGCAACACAGCAGGGGCCTTAAGGAAACCAGGCTGGAACTCAACTACTACAGGATGACCAGTTTAAGGCCTATCCAATCCTCAATTAAACTAACATTCCTTAATGACACATTGGCCTTACAAGTCACCACCTTGCATTGGCAGAAATGGATCTTATCATTGTTTGCAGTTGTCAAGATGTGTATTCTTTGACACTGGAAATAAAAAAAACTTTCCATACCTATGTGGCATGGCTTTCCAAACTATACCATATAGCAACCCATAAAAAATTGATTTATAGGATAATGGCCAAAATGGAGGAATGTTCTCAGATCTGGGCTCCCATTATTGGATAATGGGCAGAATGAGGATAAGTAAGTGGGTTGGGATTGAGGTGGGACCGTCCCCACTTGTTTGTATCATATGAGAAAGTGGTATTACGCCAGGCCACAAATAATGGGGCATGCACTCACACGTTGACATTTCACAGTGCAATTAGGGTGTACTCTCAGCCACTAGGAACCCACACCATCTGATGGCTATTATCCTTAGGACCACGTACATGAGACTCCAACTTCGTTCTCTCTCCTTTTCCCTTAGTCCCTCTCCAGAAGTGGACTCTTTTAGCCTCACACTATGTAACTGATATACATTTTCTCCCCTCTCCCATCCGATTTAATTGTGGATAAGTGCAAGTGCTGGAACTAATTGTCGTGTCCCCCTTTAAGCAAATGTGAACCCCACAAATTACAGATGCCGAAAGGGATGGTGCTGCACAATTGAACCCTGTGTAGACTGTATGTTGAAAGTGCAATTTGATGAACATACCTGTTACTGTTATTCTTATTCTTACTTCTTAGAACCCCCAACCAGAGCCGGACTGGCCGTAGCGAGCACCGGTCATTTTCCCGGTGGGCAGGAAGGGTGGGGGCCGATTTTGTTACCGGGGGCCAGTTTTGCTCTGCAATATCGGCCCCCTGTAACAAAACCAGCAGCAGTGCTAAAGCGGAAGCAGTGCTGCGTCTCACTAGCACTGCCACCCCATACCCATTCCCATGGCTGGGCTGGCAGAATTGCCAGGGCTGGTTTGTATTTCCAGTCCGGCCCTGCCCCCAACCCTATTGGGATCTTATTAGATACACTAAGGATATATTCTGTAAACATGTTGGTAAATAAACAGTTGTGTTTTTGGTGTGTTCTGGGTTTTTCTTTCTTGCCCAATGTACCCTTTGGACTCTCCATAATGTTTTGGTAGTTGTAACTGTATTGTGCTCGGCATAGACTATGGGGCACATGCATCATTGGAAATTGCGCTCGCAAAGGGGCAGATTCGCAGAATCAGCCCCTTAACGACCACAATTTCGGCATTTGGGATGTATCATCCCAAATGCACAAAATCGCAATTTGCGATTGCAGTTAAGGAATCGCAAATTGCGATGCCTCAAATGCAATGCAAGATTGCATTTACAATAGCGATTTCACTATTTTGGACCGCTAAATACCGATCATTTCAACCTGATGGTATTTAGCGGAAACTTTGAAAAATGCACTAAAGTGCATTTTTCAAAGTTTCAGGTTACAAGCACTCATGCCCTTGGGGCATGTGTGTGCGCAACATGGGTGCACAGCACTATTTCAGGGGTGCAACAGGTTGTCCTTTTGACACCCTTGCACCCTTGAAATTGCATGCGCAATTTGTGAGTACCTATTGGTACTCGCAAATTGCGCATGCAATTTCCCATTCATTCCTCTGGGCCTGTAGGCCCATAGGAATGGATGGGAAGCCATTCCTTACTTGCGACTCGCAATTTGCTAGTCGCAATTAAGGAATCTTGAGGAATCGCTAATTTAATAGCGATTCCTACATGCATAGGCTTTTGCGAGTCCTTAATTGCGATTCCTTAATGATCGCAATTAAGGACTAGCAAAAGCCTACTTTGATGCATGTGCCTGTATTCTTTCAACAAAAAAAAAAAATTGGGACAAAATAAAAAGAGGTTGTTATTGCAATAGTCCTGTTAAAACTGCACCAAACAAACTGGACAGCTGGAAGACTTTCTGAAAACATGATGTGGGTGAGGTCATATTTATCCAGGATGCCAGAAAAACGCAAAATAATCTTGAGAGTTTAAGAGACAACTCGAATCAGTTTTATATTGTACATCGTTCCCTTTCATCTTACCACTTGTGAATTTGCTCTCAACACTAGGAACTCTTACCATTTAGAAATCTAACCTTTTAAAATAATACGTGCTTAAGTATCTGAACAGCCTATATTCCTCTTCCGCTGAGTTCAGAATCCCACCATTGCGAGAATCGATGGCTGCCGGAAGAATTCGCAACAGATGTTGCACAGGGGCTGTATCATAGTAACATGCAAAGGGTCAACTTCCTAAATAGGTCTGTCTTGACCACTCCAGACACATAATAAAACCGACTGAACCATTTCAAAGGACTTCAGTGAATAACCGCGAAAATAAAGACATTGAAATATTATATTCATTTTGCCCTTCACTGTCAGAAGATTGCGGCACAATGCATTAATCTTTTGGGGTATTTTACAATACAGTTTTCTGTAATCCAAGTTACACATTTCTTATACGTTTTTAGAAATGTAAACCCGCAGGTGACATTTTCAAGTCTCGATCTGTCAGGAGCTTCTGTGCCTACATTAATCAACAACACATAGAGTTTTAGTGAATTAATCCGATATGTTGAAATAAAAGAATCGTCAGCTATAATAACACACTAACTCTATATTTTCTGCCTACATACATTTAAAAATTGTAAATGTCAAAAACGTCTATTCTTCTAAATACATTTTCGATTTTGTGAAGTAGCATTTTTGACAAATTCGCTTTGTTTTTCAATATAAGTAAAAGCGAGAGACACTTGGCGGGTTGATCAGTTCATTCTCCGACAATACAGTTGTAAACAATAGCACCTTGTAAGAAACATTTGTATTTATAAATTCATGCAAAATAGTATATTTTCAGTCTGCATGCTGCATCTAGAGCATTCGTCTTTTGATAAATGTGACTAAAAATCTAGGAATTTTATTTGTAAATCGTGTTACCAGATGTTTTGTACATTAGAGAGCAGATTGTTTTTCTTTTTACCTAGTGAATTATTTTAGTGAAGTTGATATCAGACTAAATACTTTATTTTTTGCGGAATCGGTTATATAGAGATATATTGAAAGACGTGCACTAGAAAATCACCATGTGGAAGGTGGGGGAAAAATTAGAGTTCACACAATTTGTTGAGGAAGGCCATGTAGAGCAAACATGTAAGGAAAGAAGTTTACACAAACTGACATATAAGAAGAATTTGCTTAATGCATAATGTCTCAAATCAAAGTAGGACATCCTGGGGAGTAGGAAATCAATAAGTGTAAGTTGAAGGTAAAAATGTGCATTAACCTTCTATGTTGGCAAAGAGCAGATAGAATACACATGCAAGGAATGTGATAGAGTACACTGTCTGCCAAAATGACCGACGGTTGGCCACCCAATTTAGGGTTTGGAAGACCGCCTGCTTTCTGTTGTAGGAGCCTCCTCTTGCTTAATAAACATACAGTCTCCGACACCGTCTGCCCTATTTAGGTTGGAAAATGTGATATCCTTTCTCCAGGTGAAATGTGGTAGTGAGGGACAGAAAAAGGAAAATGGCCCAACATCACAGGAAAAAAACTCCCTGTGGTGTCATCAGTTATCGGGTTTTCAATAACAAACTCACAAGCTGTGCCATAAATAAGTTAAGAGAGAATCTTGAATTTAATCACTGGAAGCATTGAAGTGACTGTGGAAGTCTGTGTCTCTCTCAACCTACTAATGGCACATGAAAATACACTACCTTTTAACTTAATAACCAGGAACTGGTACTTTCTGCTAGCTATCCTATGAATATAAATTCCCAGGTTATAATAAGTTGATATCTTTCAATGGATTGACTGCCCAAGTGCAAGTGAAGTGTCAGTTCTGATGTGCAAATGACAGAATTTAAGTTTAGCTGTGTTTATATGCCAGTTATTCACTCATCTGTATTCTGCTGATTCATCTGTCATTCAGTGTGCTCAATAACTATAGTGGCCAACACATGTAACTTACTTTGGCATGGTTGTTCCCTAACTTCAGGCTCAAAGATCCAGCACTGCTTAATATTTGCCATAGAAATGAGGTGCATATATAAAACAGTAAGCAGGCCAAGAAGCACGCCTGATTCATTCCCTTGTTGGTCTACATCTTTTTTAACAAGTGGTTTCTGGTATCTAAATTTATTTCAACATATGCCTCACCGTTGAAATTTATTGAGGACTATAAATCTGAAGAAAGAATCCGCTAGTATGACCATGGACGTCATTTGGAGGTAGTCAGGGGTTGCAGCTGTGACCTCTAGCTTGCTCCCTGCTACTCCTGGCACTTCCTTTGCGACCCCTGGCCTCAGAGGGGCAAACCTTTTGCCTTCTCTGAAGCCAGGGCTCGCAAAGTGCCAGGAGTAGCAGGGAGCAAGCTAAAGGTTACAACTGCGAACCCTGAGTACCGCCAAATGACATCCATGAGCATGACACTTTTCTTCCTACTAAAATAACCCTGTGAAAAATCAATCAAGTGAGAACTTAATTACCCCATACTGTTCAGGGCCAAAATATACCACTTTGTCAACTATATCTAAGGAGGAAATAGACTAAGCAAAAGTTACATACACAGTGGATTATTTAAAGATTAAAAAGCGAAAACATGTTTTTTCCTTCACCATTTTGCCTTTCTAAACACTGTACTTGTGCACTGAATGCGCACTTAAAAGGGATGCATACTGAGGCATCCTCTCTATATTTATTTAATCAGTATTATTTCCACCTATTTGTCATCCTCTAAAAATGTATTTGATGTTGTCAAATCAACCGCACCTGTGTTTTTCAAATTGATACATTACTAAAAACAAGGATGTTCCAGAGTGAATAGTGATGGGTCCTCATGCATGTTGATTTTATTTTTATTTGAGGATTTTTATATAGCGTGGACTACTACCCACAAGGGCTATCAGGGCATGTTATATATACAACATAGAATTTATTATAATTCTTTTGTTGATATATGTAGCCTTATGAGGTCGATCAGTGTCCAATATACATTTCAAAGCCACTTCCATTTCAGTAGGACTCATGAATACCAGATTTTTCATCTGGTTTCTGGAGGTTCATGAGTAAGAAAGATCTGGGGGCCAAAGAGATATATGATTGTTAGTGTGGATGGGCAGGATGGCTTGGAGGGAGTTCTGTTTCCCATGTGTGGACGGGTGGATTAAGGTTGTGGTTTTATCCCAGTTGTTTCTTGAAGGAGCCTGAGGTTACTGGGAATTTACAGTTTGTGCTGTTTTGATCTAGGCATCATCATATAATTTTAGTGAGACCCTGATGGTAGAGAGTTTTCAGATACATGTTTGTGCATGGTGGTACACATAGTCATCAGCCCTGTGGTATTCCCTCATGGAAGTGTGAAGTCAGAGCAGGAATTTAAGTTTATCTGTCTATATTTGTTCAGTAATTTGGTTGTGCTTTGTATGCTGGGTGTAAGCTATTAGGTTGTTGGTTGTCTGGGATGTGAGCCCTGGGCAAGCAGCAACCACAATCCTTGTCAGGGTGAGGCACAAGCCAACCCTAAATTAACCTGTGCTCAACCCTCGGGTAGCTTGGCACAGAGCAGTCAGGCTTAGCTTAGAGGCTATGTACAAAGTATTTGTGCAACACTTCAAACAGAAATAAAGTTTAAAAAATCCCCACACAAAAAGATCCTACACCAAGTTGGAAGCAATGTGCAAAGTATTTGTGCTGCACTTCAAACGAAAATAAAGTTAAAAGAACACCACACAAAAAGGATCCTAAACCAAATAGAAACATAGAGTACGTTTTAATTAATAAAACAAGACCAAAATGACAAACATCCAATCAGTAAAACCGGAGATATGCGATTTTAAAGATTTCAGGGTGATTAGCGCCAAAAACCACAAAGCCCCAACTGTGGATGGTCGCGTCGAACCGGCACAAGTCAGGAGTACCGCAATGGAGCACAGGCCTGCTACAGAGACCCATTTAGGCCTGCTGAACACAGTACCTTAAATTGTGGCTGGCGGAGCTTTGCGAGAATCTGTGCCAAAGATGCATCGCACAGCCGAAGCGATACATTGGTTCCGAGATGCTCCGAGGATGTGGTGCGAGGTCCTGCGTCATCCTCGACTTGTCCCAATCCGGATTCCGCAGTAACCAGAGCACCGAGACCGCCCTCCTCGCCGCCACAGATGACACCTGCACGCTCCTTGACCAAGGCCACACTGCGTCCCTCATCCTGCTGGACCTTTCTGCAGCCTTCGACACCGTCTCCTACCGCACTCTCACAGCCAGACTCCATGACGCCGGCATACAGGGAACTGCCCTCGACTGGCTCCGCTCCTTCCTCGCCGGCAGAACCCAAAGGATCAGACTCCCGCCATTCGTCTCCAAACCCACAGAGATTAACTACGGAGTACCCCAAGCATCTTCGCTCAGTCTCACGCTCTTCAACATCTACATGGCCCCCCTCGCCGCCTTCGTCAGACAGCATGGACTCAGCATAGTATCCTACGCCGATGACACCCAGCTCATCCTCTTCCTCATGAAGGACCCCGAAACCACCAGACTCAGCTTCCAGGAGGGAATGAAAGACGTCGCAGCTTGGATGAACAGCAGCTGTCTGAAACTCAGCTCGGAGAAGATAGAAGTCCTCATACTTGGACCCGCCCCTGGAGCTTAGGACAACACCTGGTTGCCCACCACCCTCGGCCACCCTCTACCCCCACGGACCATGCCCGGAACCTCGGCATCATACTCAACTCCTCCCTCACCATGACCCGCCAGATCAACGCCGTCGCCTCCATCTGCTTCAACACCCTCCGCAAGCCCTTCAAGTGTATCCCCCCCCAAAGCCAGCAAGACCGTCACCCAAGCACTCATGACAAGCAGACTGGACTACGGAAACGCCCTCTACGCTGGAATCAACAAATCCCTGCCACGCAAACTCCAGACCATCCAGAACACAGCGGCCAGACTCGTCCTCGGCATCCCATGACATGAGCACATCACCCAACACCTACGAGACCTCCACTGGCTCCCCGTAGAGAAGAGAGTAACCTTCAAGCTACTCACCCATGCCTACAAATCCCTCCACAACACCGGACCCAAATACCTCAACGAAAGAGTCTCCGACATACCCAATAGACACCTCCGCTCCGCCGGCCTCGCCCTAGCAGAAACCCTGCGCATCCGCAGACCCAGAGCAGGTGGAAGAGCCTTCTCCTACATCGCAGCCAAAGCCTGGAATGAGCTCCCGGCCAACATCAGACGCTCCCCTACTCTGCACACCTTCAGGGAAAGCCTCAAGACCTGGTTTTTTGGCTGACTCGGAGCTGCACCCCTCCTCCCCCCAGCGCCTTGAGACCATCACGGGTGAGTAGCACGCTTTAAACTCCCTGATTGATTGTCCTTGACGATCCCGTCGACGAGGGCTTGCGATGTGAAGCATGGTGTCAAGGATGCGTAGCAGAGTTCGGGGGGATGAGTTGGTTCCGAGGAGCTGCAAGGATGAGATGCGGAGTCTGACATCATCTTTGAGGATGCTGTCGACGAGGGATGTGAGGGCTTGCACCGAGGATGTGTCATGCATTGATGTCCCGATGGAATGACGGGCTGCAATGCGATGTGGGTCTTTGCGGCGGTATGATCCACACAACAGCAGGGATGCATCGGTTTTGCTTGGGGTTGTGAGGCACAGAAAAGGAGATGCATTGGTTCCGCTGGATCCTCAGAAGCTAGCAGAGCACCCTAGACTCACTTCCAAGGGTTCAGGACTGGGTAACACTACTTGTCAGAGCAGACCCATAGATTTAAGAGTCCAGGTGCTAGGGTCGAGGTTGTTGGAATCTTATGTCCCTGGGACACAAGTCAGGAGGCCAGCCAACTAGCCCTTGGAGTCACTCTGGTGGTTCAACAGATGTTGGCCCAGTCCTTCTCACCGAGGCAAGATGGCATCAGGCAGCCAGCCTTTGAAGTGGGGAAAAGCTTCAAGAGGTAGGCCGTTGCAGTGTACAAGTGCGGCCCCTTCCTGGCACTGGCCCCAGACTTAATAAAAGAGGGTATGAGTCCCTTTGTGTGGAGGCAGGACTCAGCCTAATCAAGTGTAAGTGAGCTGTGCCTAGCTGCTCCATCCCTTCCTGCCCATCCAGTCACATTTAAGCTCCCTATTTTGTGTGAGTATCCAGCGGGAATACACAAAGCCCAACTGTCAACTGCACCCAGTCATGTGACACAGAGACAGGCTGCAGGCGCCAAGTGGCTAAGGCAGGAAAATGCCAACATTCTAAAAGTGGCAGTTTCAAAATGATCAATGAAAATCTGACTGCACCATAAGTTAGGATTTTTCATTACTATTCCAAAGAAACCAAACATGAACTGGTTACCTGCTCCCTTTTGGAAACTACAGCTTATTAAATGTACAAGTACAAGTACAAATTTCATTTCATTTTCAATTTCATTCAAATGTAATAAGATAACTCTATCCTATGGGAGAGGTAGGCCTTGTATTAGGGAAAAACGAATTTGAGAGTTTTTCAGTATCAGGACATTTAAAACCAAAAAGTACATGCCAACATTTCAAATACATTGAACCATGCCTCTGGGCTGTCCAGAGGTGACTTGTATGTATTAAAAAGGAAGGTTTGGGACTGGCAAAATGGTTTATTTTGCCAGGTCGAAACAGGAGATTAAAACTGCACACACAGGCTGCAATGGCAGGCCTGGAACATTTTTAAAGTCTCTGTTTGAAAACAATCACAGAACAGTCCAGTTAAAATGTGTCAAATAGGATCAGCTGAGGTTGGATAAATCTGAAATAGCAGCAAATTAGTTCAAGGCTGATGCATGGGGCAGAAAACAACAGCTGAAGTCTTATAAGGAAATGCAAATCCTATGAAAAAAGTAAGGAACAAAATAGATAAGAATGTATAGGTATTTTGAAAAATGATGAAATCAGAAAGCGCCAAATCTCCCCTCTTATGGTTGTACTACAAAAAAGGAACTTCCTGCCCTTTTTGCTTCTAAAACAGCAAATGTTTTCAGGGGGAATTGTTCACAACCCTGATTCTTTCCAATGACCTCCCAATCACAGGATTTGCTTGATAAGAAATATCTGCAGTCATGTGATTAGGCTAGTGTAGGACATACACTTTCCTGCATGGTAACCCCAGATAATATGGCTTTTGATGGACCCAATTTTTGCTGGATTTAGAACCTTGTGCCCTTCAGCTCTGCTAACCTGAAGTGGCTATGTTCCCCTTTTAACATGTTTGAATTGGCTTATTCCTGATTGGCATATTTAACATGCCTGTAAGTCCTTAGTAAAAAACGTTAAATGCCACTGGTGCCTTTTGTGCCATCCAGTACAGTGGTGGTGCTGACATGGCAACAGGCCCACCTTGTGTAGCCTGACAGCATCAGCAGCTTAAATCATGCTGCCCAGGCCTGTCAAAATCACCCTTTGAAAAGGGGGAAACCCTGGTTTGAAATATTAAATAAGTGATCCCTAAGTCCTCGTTACATTAAAAATTGCATGTTTCTCCAGTGATTAGGCCCAAAACTATATTGTCACCGGTTAGGCTGTAACAGGCAAATAGCATAGAAAAAGTCAAAGAATGGATTGTGCACTTTAATCTCTCACTTTTGACCTATACCAGCTACAGACTCCACTATAAACGTATTTTTATGTTTAATAAAAGTCCAATCTAATGGTAAATTATTATTTCATTAAATATATGAGAGACAACTTTTAGAAAGCTACCTTTACCCTGCCTGCAGCTACTGCAGGCTAATTTGTATTAACTCTCTATTAACTCCAAGCATGTGCTCATTTTGGGAAGAGGTGTGAAAAAGGTGTGAAATTTTCTCCCAGGAGAACATAATAGTCTGACCTGAATAGGCATAGATGACTCCTCTAAGCTCAATAGAATATGCAGGGTATGGCCTGTGAGCATTCTGTTGCCATAACACTGTCAGATCCTGTGTGACAGGTCAATTTAGCCACATGCAATGCTTTGGTGCACTTGAAAGGGAGAGAGATGCCAGGGCAATTCTTGTGTATCCCTGGTCTGGTTGATAAAGGACCCTGTGTTGTTGTACCAGATATATGTCTCTGCGTCTGTTGTGCTTCAAACTGAATTGTAGTATTAGATGTGGAAGGACACTAGTGATTACCATAGTGCACCCCCACCCACAAACCCACAACCTTCAGAACCCATTAACTGTGGCCTGAAGACTTTCACCATCTTGGAAATTCTCTTAGACATGGCATTTTGGGCCTGTTTGTAGAAAAGGACATATGATCAACTGAAAAAGTGGGTAGGGCTGCTCCTGGGAACATTTGCCCCAATGGTTAGGAAAAGCAATCCCACTAGCTGGTGCCAGTCTTAAATGTGGAACTGCAAGGCACTTTCTAGACCTGCAGAAGTACAGAAGAGGACTGGAACTGCTCTCTGTGACCTTTAATGAGCTATGAACCTATTTCCTTTTGTACCCAGGACAGAGAAGGGTCAGTTGGCTGGCGTCCTGTAAGGCTACAGGGATACAAAAAGCTGCAAGAGGCCTTTTCCCTTCAATTCGCAGCTGACCAGTGGCACCTGGAACGTGGACTGGATTTTACTGGTTGCCTCTTGTATTTCACCCTGAGAGTCTCTAGATGTCCCATTAGGACCATTGGGCTTGGATGTTACTCTTGTAATTCCCTGGGCACCAGGATAATGTTTGGAAACGTTTGAAAACCTTTGCTCCAGAGCCAAGGGGACCTACAGTGAAAAGTACTCAAACAACAGTTTCATGGTGTCTAATGAATTTCAGCTGCACACCCCTAAAATGCTCCAGCATCTATGAAAAAACAACAAAATTCCTTTCTGTTCTGGGACTTGGATACTTTTTCAAGCTAAAACCTCCTAGCTCGACGGCCTTAGAGGGATCAACCTGCAGCAGGTACCCAATCTGCAGTTCCACAGTGGTGGCTACAATTTCAGATTTGTCCTGTGAGGAGACAGCTTTTTCTTTACAACAGTGACTAAGTCGCTTTTTGGATTAGGACTTTCAAACTTTTTCTAATTTTGTGACTTCCAGAGTTTACCTACGACCAATCCATTTGCTGTATCCAACCTGGGCTCCATCACAGTCGGGCTAAAATCATGCCTAGGTCCCTGTCTATCATTGGCATTTTTTCACTTAATTTGTAAAAATGCATGTCTCTGTTTCCCATTAATGGATTTTTGTTCTTTCGGCGGCATTGTGTTAATTAAATACATTACCCATTGCCCTAAGTTATGCCTGTCTTTTTTGGGGGGTAGTTTTATATAGCGTGAACTCGACCCGAAGGCATCAGAGCGCTTTACATGAGCACCAGTTAAGTTACAGATGGACACCTTAATTTTTAGGTCTCGCCTAGCGATGCAGCGCAAAGCGCTGCTCGCTATGCGAGATCTATTGTTGCCGACTTTTGCTCCGATGCGGGACAGGAGATGTGCACGCGCATGGTGCGAGCAGGAGTTGTAATAGCGCCGCAAGCCGTACGCGTGCACATCAACTGTCTGTGCCGAAGCTTAACAGACAGGAGATGTGCACGCGTACGGCTCGCGGCGTTATCACAACGCCTGCTCGCACCATACGCGTGCACATCTCCTGTCCCGCATCGGAGCAAAAGTCGCTCACAGCGTGTCTTCAGCTTGTTGACAGCATGTTTCTGAAACCGGATGGCAGAAAGTCACGCTAGACTCCACTTCTGATGACGGCCCAACTCCACCTGAAGGGAGATTGATGCGAGAAGGAATCTCTGTCATTAGACCCTGGTGTCCTCAGGAATCTGACCGCAGAGGAGGGCGCGCGATGAGGGCTCGAAGGCCAGAGTGACTCAGTGAGGAAAGCTGAATCGGGAAGAAAACGTGCAGAAAATTCCCAGACAAGTCACGTGCGCGTGTCCGAGAAGCCCCAGGTAACTCTAACTGACGCAGCTGGCATGCGCTGCTTAGATAACCTGGGCTCGCGCTGACCTGTGCCGACATCACATTTATTAATGTGATTGCTCCTTGGTCTTTATCCCGAGGCATGAAATCCCATACCCAGCGGGCGTGGCCATTGGTGTAGGCTTTCCAATCTTTGTGGTGTAAACAAGCACAAATATTTCACCTACAATGCTTTTCCTACACTGTCGACCTGCCCTAACGCCAGGACTGCTCCTTAATTAAGGGGTTCCAGCCTTTGAACTGGCGGGTGAAACTCCACATCCTGTGATTCTGGGCAAATCACCTAATCTCCCCGTGCCTACCAAAAAAAATTAAAAATTAAGGTGTCCTTTTGTAACGTAACCGGTGCTCATGTAAAGCGCTCCAATACCTTCGGGTCGAGTTCGCGCTATATAAATATGCAAAAAAAAAAGCTTGGGTGACGGAGCGGGGAGAAAGAGCGAGACAGTCACAGAACCGCCCGCCGGTCATCTCACCAAAGAAAGGTATGTGTACAATATTGAACATTTCTTTGACTTTCAAAGTTTCCGGTTGCACGTATACACATATTCTATTTGCAGTTTTTATGTATTTATTGTGCACATATTGCCAGTGTTAGCAACGCTGAAATAAAATATGTCCTCATTTAGCATGTGGAAATATACACTATTGAATAGGAACTGCACAGTCGCCAGTTCTGCTCCTCGTTTAACATGTATGTGCTGGGACATAGGTGATTGTTTCAGGTAAGTAGAAGGGGACAGGCGACTAGAATGTCTCAAAGGAAATGTGTCCTCCACCTCCGCGTGTCATAGTCCTTATGCTGCACTTCTGGGCGGAGTCCTCAAGCTCATTTGGACCCGCTGTGGGGTAAGCAACTGCACAGCTGCCAGTCCCCTTCTGGGGGCTACTGTTCTGGTGGCACCTCCTGTCCTTGATTTCAGGTCAGGACAGTGGCACTACCCATCCGTGTGCTACAGCTGCGCACTACAAAAGGGAGTAGGAGGCAGATCCAGGGCGTGTGTGTGTTCTTTAATGAAATGTTCCGTGGGTCCCACGCTTTGGAAGACCCTTCACAGACGTTAGCTGGTCATCTTTCAGTCGCTTATTTATATATTTGGTTGTTAGACTGGTACTAATAAGGTGACATTTTTGCCCAGACAGTATTACCATGTGTAACAAGCATTTGCAATGTAATAGGTCTCGCATTTGCGAGAGTTTAACCTATTGGCATTGTAAATGACAATGCCTTTTATTTATGTTTTAAAAACCAACACATAAATAAAAGGCATTGCCATTTACAATGCCAATAGCTCAAACTCTAACAACTGCGAGACCTATTGCATTGCAAATGCTTGTTTTTCTGGTAGGCACGAAGAGATTAAGTGATTTGCCCAGAATCAAAGTGGTTCCAGGGGGTTGTCTCAGGTTAATTTAGTGGCTTTTAGGGTTCACCCTGACAAGAGCTGACATTAGTCACCCACTCCACCCCAAATAATTATCCAATTTCTTACATCTAATAAAAATTCAATACTTCACAGTTTTTTATTCAGTTCTCACTGTTTTCTTATGATTCATTTGTAGATTTAGTTTGCTTTACCGGATTCAATGAGTAGATGAGTTTACCCCTTCTTTCAATAAATATGTTTTGGGGACACCCATTTACATAATATCCCCTCAACATGTACTTTAAGGGCCATATTTACAATGAAGTAACGTAGGACAGTGCCGCAAGCCATTTGGCTGTGCCACGCTGCGTTACTTCAGAACCAAAGGGATACGTCATATTTACAACAATATGATGTATCCCTGAGCTCTTCCCTGCTCTGGCGCAAAATTGCCTGTCATGCGCCAATGCAGGCACCTTTGCCTGGTGCAAGGGTGCCTGCGTTGGGAGGGAAACCTTCCTGCACAAAACCAATCACAGGAGATGTTTTCCTCTTTCTATGCGTGCTGCATTCTGCAGCACGCATAGAAAGAGGAAAAATAAAAGTATTTCTCCTTGTTGCGCCTCCTTTAGCCTCCCAAGGAGAGGCGTAGAATTCTGACGCATTCTCAGGTTTCCGAAACTGTACTCATACAAACCAATCAGGTTTCCGAAACGGTAAAAATCTGGGAATGCGGCAGAATCCATGGGTGTTGCGTGGGAACACCCAGCGAAACACCCATGGAATGCCCCTTTCACGCAAAGTGCTGCATGAAAAGGGGCCATATTTACAAGGACACGAAAAACAATACAGGGTGGCTTTACGTGTCCTTGTAAATATGGAACACCACACTGCGCGCCGGTGTGTCACAAAAAGATTGACGCACCAGCGGTGCAATGGGCTTGTAAATATGCCCCTACATTTTTTCTAGTGCATGCCTTGATGCTCCATATGAATGTTAACAGTCCTGCTGATAACCCATAACAAGGCTGGTGTTGAAATGGTTAACATAAGGGGTGAAGGGAACCTATATCATTTTATCCATTAATTTTATCCATTTGATCCATTGACCAATAATTGAATGGACATTAAGGAACATCGATTATCTACTCCTTGGGTTCCTTTGCTCATTTTAATTGTGCACACACTACATTATTTGTTTGCTATTTATTTGTATAGCAGTCAACATTTGGCATACTTGTTTAAGCATCTCTCTGCTTAATTAATTGTGTTTTTAAATTTTCTAAATTCTCATCTATTGATTTTTGTTGAAATCAGTAAAAGAATAAATTTCTCATTATATTTGTCTAGCATATTCCCCAGGTTCTAAGGGCAGCACTTGTTTCCTAATTGCATAATAAAATTTCAGAGCATTCAATTTGCTGGTAAAGCCATGGATCCAAGAGTAAATTTAAGATGATCAGCCCCTACATAACAAAGCTGTAAGCACTAAACACCAGAAACTGCAACTATTACTTCCTTCTAATGATACCCATGATCTGTCCCAATGTGCTAGCTAGATATTGGCATATCTTAATTCTCCTCTACTCCGGCAACATGAGAGGTAAGGAAATAACCCAACATTTTTAGAAGGATTTAAAACTCAACAATTTACTCCAAAATACCTTATAAAAATGAAAGTGACATCAGCTGCAAATGCAAATATTAGTTTAAAAACTTAACTAGATGGAGGAATCTATGAACGATTGATATTGTTTGACCACTGCTTGATACTTGCTTGACACTATGAACTTTTACACCACAGCATTCAGTTTGGAGGGTTGGGAGAGTTAATTTGACCAATTAGAACTGCACTAAAATTTACTCCAAACTTTCGAAAATGTATAGGAATACTACCCCATGGTTTTCCATCTCATCCTTAATATTAATGTTTATGTGCTTCCTTTTGGACAGATAATTTATAAGCACTATAAATAATTTCCAGTGTTTGCCTGTGACAAGGAAATCAGTTTGAAAAATGAAATGAAATGGCAAGTTTAGCCATCTTTACCAAATTGCTGGATCATGAAGGAGCAGTACATCAGCTTTAATTGTAGCAAAGCTGATACACTAAGATACACAGATGATAAGTGACTTCATTCATGTGTATTCAATCCTGAGGTCAGCTCCAACCCTAATTCAGAAAGTAAAGAAAATCTCTACAGTCATTGACTAAGGCGTACCTTCTCCTGAGAAGTTGCAGTTGTTAATTGTGCCATCTTCCAACTATGGATAGTGAGAAAGTTCCCTGTACTCATACAAACCAATCAATGGTTGGAGGGATATGATCCATGATCATGGTGCTTTTGACTACTGGTTTCCCATATACATTGGCTTCCAATTAGAGGATACAATGTGTGTAGGCAGGCAGACGGACTCCTAGGGCCAGATGACAAAACATTTTTGAATGGGGCTATTTCATTGTGATAAGTTAAAGCATTGCTTACTCTAAACATCTTTTACCACCTTTAATGAAAACAAAATTGTAGAGGTGGTAATATGTGACAAGAATATTTGTGTATCATTGTTGCATGGAATATTGTTGTGGTGGTGACGAGTTGATGTGTTCTATTGTTGTGCTTTTGCATTTTCTGCTTCACTACTGGAAAGTGTTTTTGTTGTGTTGTAGTGCTATTGTGTTGTGGTATGTTTTGACTGATTTGTTGTGGCATGACCTGTTATGTTGTAATTGTGTGGTTATGTTACTTTGTGTATGTTATTGTGTTATTCTCTGTTGTTTACTTTAGATATGTTTACACATGTTGCTACATTTCCAGCCAAATCCAAAGTAGTACATGCCTTTAAAGTGCCTATGACAAGCAATCATTTATCAATGTCAAATGTGGCAAAATAGCATTGCCCTAGCTCTTCAGCTACTTTAGACACCAGTTAGCCCAAACCTATGGCAGAGACTGTGTCTTAACTAAGTGCTTCCTGTGCTCACTTTATGTGATATGGCCCCTAGTATGTAAACATGTGTAAACGTAGGAAGGCAGCTATAAAGCACTTCACTTGCCGCCATGCAGAAAATAGTTCAAACTAAAACTCAATGCACCATGCAGAAAGCATTCTATGGGTATGGCTGAATTGTACCAGTAGAATCTGGTTCATCACTGTGCAGCATCCCAGAAATTTTAATCGTCTAACAAGCAGGCTATCTGCACAACACAACAGTAGATCATGTAGAATGTATGGTTCTAACCTCTGGGATGTTCTTGGTAAACTGCTTGTTTGAGTGCTTTAACCCAAATATTGAGAACTTAATTGTATTCACAAGCTTTAGACTTTTGACTAGTGAAACAGAACTCATGAAACGAGTGACAGAGGAAAGACCAATAGGATACACAGTCTTTTTTCTGGAATATCATCGATGGTCCCTACCAAACAGGTACTTAGCTGCACCAAGTTTAGTGTCTAACTTACATTTACAAACTTGCTAACCCTCACCACAAAAGCAATTGTGAGAAAGTACTCTGAAGCACCCATAGACAACTTACTGGCATCACAGGTGGTATTGCGAATGCATGATATTTGCACTGGAAGATCATATTTAGCTCTATTTCACAGCAAGGAACACACCTTGGTTTTCAATTCATGTTGATGGGAAGTTGGGAATGATTCGCAAAGACAGCTGCACATATAAAATTAATCTGAGCATGCAAATGGTTTGAAGTGTGAATTTGCACTAATAATGGGAATTATTCATGTATAATATTACCCTAGGATGATGTACTGTTAGGCATGAATAAATTGTGTCCCAGAGTCATGAAGTATTTTTTCCAAGGCATGGTAATGTGCACAATCTTGTGAGTTTGTCGGCATTCAGAAACGTCTCCAAGACTCATTCCCTTTCTAGGAATAATCAGAGATGTGTTAATATTAGAGCTATGAATACATCCACACCCAGAGAAAGGAAAAGAAACACCCCACATTATCTGGGGGAGTGGGGAATTTGGTTTCTCCAATGAAAAAATAAAATTGCATAAAGAAACAGTTGAAAATCATCAATGCTGCAAAGAAATCTGCAATGCTGCAAAAAATCTGCAATGCTGCAAAAAAAAAAAAAGTGAGTCCTGCCATGTTGTTCTCCTGGACTTGACTGCAACGTTTGCCACTGTCAACCATGCCTCTATGCAAAAAATCCTGATCAGCTTAGAGGACTCAGTTCTGTCCTAGCTTAAATATTACCTCTCCAATGACTCTGAACACTGTGGTTGAGAAACAAACATCTGAACCCCATCACTTTTTGAACAAAAAACCCAACAAGGCTCCATCCTTCCTCAACACTACCCTGTTCATGTTATAAACCCATAACTCTTCATCACTGTTCTGAGTAAATCAAACAATACATTACACTTATAAGCTGATGACACACAACTATACATGAAGGCCTCTTCCTCTGACAACCTAGCAGAATTGTGAAGAATAACGAAGTTACAAACATGGATGACCTAACAACACCTTAAACTGATCCCACATAAGGCAAAATTACTTCTGATCTTACCTTATCAAATGCCACACTTATACAGATTGGTTAGACACATCTAACATTCCTGATTGTAAACCAACCAACAGTAAATCCCTGGGCTTCTTTCTGAGCAAAAACCTAAACTGCACACTCACATCAGTGTCCTAGCTTGAGGTGCACAACATAAATTCAAACTCATCCAAAAAATGAAATCCTTTTTTTACAGGTGAAGATTTTAATAAAATAGTCAAATCCCTAGTCTTCACAAAACCTGTCCATACTACAGTGATGGCGTATTATCACTGTCTACACTGGCTACACTTCTGATGGCATCCCTAAAATACACCTAGCCCCTCTCAGAGCAGCACTCAACTCGGCAGCCCAACTGGTACTGGGCCACAGGGAATATGACATGCTAACCATAATAAACACCCTCAATTGGCAATCTTTTGAACCCAGAAGCCAATAGCTTGCATCATTCACCAGGCGCTTCACAGAGGGTAATCAAACTACCTATCCTCCAATCTAATCATTTTGTGTGGATCCTGAGAACTCCGAAGCTCAGACTAACTTTGTTTTGAAACCCCATTCTTCAAAAAACTCAGTATGCTGAATCAGTCCTTCTGGGGCAGCACACCATAAATGTGGCACTCTTTCTCAACAGTTAGAAGAACTAACCCCTCTCATGCCATCCTCAAGAAAGAACTCAAATCCTTTCTCTTTCTTCACTACTTGCAGTCATGATTAACTCTATTCTGATAGCCCTAGTTGATCGCTCACTGAAACCGAGGAAGCGAGTAAGAAAGGATATAATCAATACATTTGATCAGACTCTAGATTGTTTGCTTCCAGTCTGATCCAACCAAATATGATTCCCCAATCTTTCTGTGTCCAGCCCCACTTTATGTTCCCATTAATGACATCCCTACACTGGTTAATCTCCACCCTTCCCCCATTAAGGACATCTCACTCCTTATTCCCCATGATCAATGTACATAATATCTAATTTAAATGATGTAAAGCGCTCTGATACCCACATGGGTCTGGTTGATTCTATACAAAAGTATAGATACATAAGTTGTACTAAAGTCACTGCATTTTCACTTCCTACGTGGTATGCATAACAAGTTGCCTTTCTGGGCATGCAATAGTAATTTACAAAACCTTTCTCTTAGTGGAGAATTTGCGTCATGCTAGGGAATAAATATATATGTGCAATGTATGATTTTATCAGCATCAGGCGCATTGTGCTTTGAAAATAATTGTACACATTTCACATGTTCTTCGAAGGTGCTGCATAATTGCATTTCATGATCCAGGTAATGAATGCACTCAGGCCAGAATACGACGGCCTTACATTCATAGATAAATGCACAGCAATATGAACAAGAGTAAGGGCCAGATGTATCATCATTGTATTTTGCGAGTCCTTAATAGCGAATTTTACCGATTCGCTATGAAGGACTCGCAAAATGCAATGTATGTAGGTTTCGCAATAATAATTGCGATTCCTACATATTCCTTAATTGCAAATTGCGATTCGCAATTAAGGAATACCTACCCATTCATTCCTATGGGCCTAGAGGCCCATAGGAATGAATGGGAAGACATTCGCAATTTGCGAGTACCCAATAGGTACTCGCAAATTGCGAATGCAATTTCAAGGGTGCAAGGTTGCCAAAAGGACACCCTGTTGCACCCTGAAATATGGATGTGTACACATGTGGCGCACATACATGCCCTAAGGGCATGTATGTGCGCCACATGGCACTTTGAAAAATGCAAAAAGTGCATTTTTCTAGGAAATCGCAAATTACCACCAACTTGAAGTTGGTGGTAATTTGCATTCCTTAAGGCCAAATCGCAACTTTTGGGTGCTTCCAGAATTGCATTTAAGGAATCGCAATTTGCGATTCCTTAAATGCATTCAGTAAATAGGGAATCGCAAATTTTGCGATTTCCTATTTTGCGATGGCCTTTGGGATGATACATCCCAAAAGGCTTTTTCCCATTCGCAAACGGGCCGATTCTGAGAATCGGCCCGTTTGCGAACGGGAAAAAGGCTTGATACATCTGGCCCTTAGAGACTGCAGCCACACAGTTCAGCCATAAAACTTAATAAAGCACTGTGAGAACCAGCGCATCACAGAAAATTGGCACACATCCATCCTTCCTGCTGATTCTGCGAGCACTGGGGAGAAATACCTAGAATTTATGAACCACGGAGTTAGGAGATTTTAGATAATAATAAAATATGTTCAGCAAAAAATAGTTCGGTTGTTTTCACTAAAGAAAGCTATCTTTCTTGGATTGTTCAAGCTAAAGGAGTGCTGATTACCATCTCATGTAGAGAAAATGTAGCTAATTCACATTTATTTTGGAAATCTGCCATGCAGTGAATTTCCACACCACTTTCATTTTTTGAGCTGTAACCAAATTCCTATTTGGTGAAATAAGCCCCTTTTGTTTCAATGTTTTTGATAGTTAAAGACAGTAAAAATTACGGTGAAAAACTGAGAATGCAACAACTGATTTTTTGAATACTTATGGAAGTCTAAAAAATTAAACTTTCAATGGTTTCCTCTCAGGCTAAACATAATTGCCCACCCCTGGTATTCACTTATGAAATGGATTGGAACAGATTTGTTATTTGAATTGAATTGAATTTATTTATTTGCATAAGTTAATTAAAACCATTGCATTACAATAAAAACATTAAAAGAGAAAAAGAGAAAGAAAAAACACAATTCCTAGAAGTTAAAAACTCTGGTAAGGTGCTTTAGTTGGGTCCTGACGTTTGACTCTGTGCTTCTCCACTTGTTTGCTGTTGGCCGTTGTTCTTTGACCGGTCCCCTGTGAAAGTAGCAGCCGTCTGGTTCCTCAAGTCTGCTGGACTTACTTTGTTACCATTCCGCACGCTGATACTCTTCCTCTTATGGAGTGGTTGTGCTTATCGACTGAGTTGGGAAGTGTTCTTTCACGGTCCTGAGGTTTTTGAAATAGTCCAGTATCAGCGTTTGAACCTTACGAGGGCTGCAGTGCGGGGCAGTTCCGGGGTACATAGCACCTCTGATCAATTGTACAAATCTTCCACAGCGGGCCATGATGTGAGGTTCTTTTTGTGCGAAACATACTGCAGAGGCTCATGGCAGGTAGTTACTTTTTCTCTCAGGCATAGTTATCTCAAAAGAATCCTCCTTTCTGTGGCTAAGGTCGGGCAACAGCACATGAGGTGTAGCCATGATTCACGTTTGTAGTCACACAGTCAGCATGCTCCTTCAGTGTTTTGGTTTGCCCATGCCCTGCCGAAATCAGTAATTGGAAGTGTCAGCAATCACATGCACATAATCTCTCTCCTGGTTTTGGGGTGGAGGGAAACGGTAAGGTAGGGCTGAGGTTTGTTTACTAAGTATGAGTCGTTTAGCGGGGTCAGGAAAGATAAGGTTTTTAATGTGGCCTGGTCTTGCTGGAACGAGAGTAGCTGGACTTGTTTATTGATTCGTGATTTCCAGGTGGCGTATGAGATGCTGGGAAGAGCAAGTGCTGGTTTGTTTATTTCAATAGAGGCCATGGCTCTCGTAAGCTGTTTATTTCATGGCGAGCCAGTTTTTTCGAATAAGTCTCTGAGGCAGCTCTTTAAGGATTCCCTCTGAGATTTTAGAATTCGGATGTAATATTTTAGAAAGTCGGCCTCAAGAGTTAATGATTGTTTGACCAGCCCGAGCTCCAGCGTAAGTCTCGCCCTAGAAAGGTGTTTTGGGAGTAAAAAGATTTTTTTATAGGCCACACATTGCGCCTGCTCTAGAATTTCCGTACATGCTCCAGGAAACGCTTGGTGTCCATACGAGAGTGCTGGGAGAAGAGAAGCTTGAGTGACCTTTCTGATGCCCACTGCTGAGGGACTTTTTAACTTGTTGTTCAATTTTATCAGACAGTATGTTATGGCAGTCGATTTGTTGGTCAGTTCCTTTTTATGGGCAGAGGGTCTTGCGGTTTCTGTAAACCAGACCCCCAAGTACTTGTATTTCTGCACTGGATTGATTTGTTAATTGAAAATTACTTGCAATTGACTCATATTTCACTCCATTTCTCTTTAGACCGCAAGGACCCGTGGGAGCCTGTAATATATGGGAAATATTTAAAATAATATTGTCGAACATGCTAATTAAATACCTTGTAACTTCCAGTACCATCAGGGGTATTAAACGAATTGATAAAGAACTATAATGATTTGAATCTGTTTCTACAACGATTGTGTTTGTGCATTTATTTACTTACATTTACAGTTTAATGGAATCCATATTGTGAATAGGGGAAAAGTGAATAAATAGATAGTACACTAAAAATAGATTGATTGGTTATATCAGGGATTACTATTATTGGTCCACGAAGGCTATAGACATGACAGACTTTCAGAATCATTACTATATAAATTACTTCTTTTTAGACTTAAGTGCAGTCTGTTGCAATATTGCCATTTCATGGCTTCAGTGACATTTCTAAACAACTCAGCCTTCAGCCACATGGTTTATGGTGTCACTAAACCACTAGTTGGTAACATTGGATCATATTAAATAACTACCTTATGTATCCACTCTCACTCGCTCTTTTATGGCTTAGGTGGACTGGTATGTGAGAGGAGGCACACAAGAGACATTGTTGGTTTGCAGTTGCACAGCTCACTCATCTTGTTACGTGAGGTCCTTTCTGATTTTTACATTTTCTTACGCTTGATGGCTATTTTATACTAAACAGAAAGAACATGCTACTAGTCTCTGGTTTTACGTTGCGCTTGAATGTAAAAATGTATTTTTTTACATGTAATAGACCTAAATGGCTAAATTTTAGCAGGATATGAAAATTCAATATAACTGCACACTCAGCAAATGCACAGTATCTTTATCATGCTAGGTTTATGAATATTGTCAAGAGACGGGTCTTGTCTCCATGTTGCATGGGCAGATTTTGAAACTCCACGGCTTGAGGCACTGAATCAAGAAAAATTTTGCACAGGATCAGTGATGAATACTGCAGAGTTCCAAAAGAAAGTTGTTACAGCACAACTTTGGGGGGGTGGGGTAGGCGTGGCAGTGTGCTAGTATGTAGGTGCAAATGACAGTATTGGGGTCCAAAACAGTAGCGGCATTCAGTACATAGGTATAAAGGGCATTATAGACTGACAGGGGTCCCCAAGTCTAAAACAAAAATATTTAACTCTCTGTAGCTAATCACTAACCTGAGGCCTTAGGAGACAGCGCAGGGAGAGACTGGAGTCTTCAACATCGGAAAGAAGTCCTATGGTGTGAAGCTGTAGAAGAAGTTCCAATGTGCACTACTAGCAGAAGACATCTGGGAACACCAACAAGGCATCCTGTTTGAGGAGGATTTTGGCTGGTGAGCCAGGAACTTCGGGAGAAGAGAGCAGCCTGAGCAGGGGCTGTGTGTAAATGTCCTTCTTCTATTGTAGAACTTAGTGATGCAATAGAATGGCATCACAGGGGAGTTCTAGGTATTACTGTCAGTTGAGCAAGCTGGAGGTTACTGAGAAGCTGTATACATGTACTTATGAATAAAGAAGCTTCTACCCACTTACCGCTGTGAGTGTGGTTACTACAGATTCCTTATCACGACAAAGAAGAAGAGCCACGCACTCGGCCATGCCCTGGGTGCGTCTTGGCCATGCCCTGTGTGTGACTCGGCCATGCCCTGGGTGCGACTCGGCTATGCTCTGGGTGCGACTCGGCCATGCCCTGGGTGCGACTTTAATTTACTTCAAGTTCTGCAAACCCTGTGGTAGTTCAATGAATCCTGCTAGGGCCTGCCGCCATGCAGGGCATTCTGTCACTGCTCATGGGGTGTCCACATGGGGACAGGATTGGCTATGCTTATGAGGGGTAATGAGGGACCACTACATGGCAGCATACTAGTGGCAGCCACAAACCAGGGCCATGTGACTTCTATCATGCCAGCATGGATGACTTCCTGGGTGAGGGGCGTTGCCAGTTGTTTTTAGGACATGTTTACAGTGCGAAAATGAAAAGTGTACTTAAAACAGGTTGGCAGAAAAATTTACCATATGTAATAATTATTGATTTCACCTCCCAAGTCATTCTGGCTTAACCCTCGCCCTTTCACTTAATTCAATGTTTGAGTCACTGCACAATAATCTTAATCAATTTATAGTAAATAAATGCAGATAAAATGAAGAACCTTATAAACAAGACTCTATAAGGTGCTTGCAGGCCATCCGGACTCAGAAGCATTTATAAGCAATAATGTAACTGCTTGAAAGTTAAAAACAATATTTTTACGCATGGTCCATTTTTCGTAGCATTTTGAAAGGCCTCTGAAGTTATCAACAAGGCTGAAATGAGTTCGTCATTATACCAATATTCATGATTCTGGAGGAGTAATATATTTTTTTGCTACTTTAATTGAATAGCTCTATTTCTTGGTTTGCCATTGGATTATGATTTCTGTTGTCTCAGAAAAATGTAATCTTCAATTTATTTGTAACCTATGTAAGAACATATTTCCCTTTTCACATAACCTGAGTAAGAAGTATAAACTTTCAATTGTTTGCAAACTCAACAAGAACGGTGGTGAAAGCTAGTCAGACATATTTTTTGGGCATGACCAAACTAAATTTGGGGAAATTAACCTCCACCGACGGTACTGGATTGCTGGCTTAACCACTGCCACTTCAAAATAGAGCTAGCATCCTGTTCAGCAGGGAAAAGAGTCATGTGACTCTTGGCTGGAAGGAATGCAGAAAGGCCAGAGGATGCAACACAAGCCAATTAGAATTAAAGGTGCTTTCATGACCACCGGCATGGGTGGGGGCTACCATTAATAAGGTTGAGGCGATACACATTTCCAAGAAAGTGTCAGCGGTATGCTAAAGAGGAACTTCAATATGACTATTCAGGTTACCTACTATGATTAGGTGGAGAAATGAACAACTATAATGGAATTATCCGACCAGTACAAGACACAGAAAGTGTTTCAGCAAGAATCTGAAATATTCCAAGGTTCTAGTCCTTGGAGAAGTGGTAGTATAAAGGTACAATATCAGAACTAATATATTGAGAATCAGGATGATCTTTAACTTAATATATTTATGGATGATTATTTTAGCCCACTGCCTCTCTTACTGTTGCAGTCTTGGTGATGGACTTTATTTTGGGCCAGCTTAAAACCTCAAGAATAGACACACAATTATCAATCAAGATTCAGTAATGAACAATAACCAAAAAGGCATGATCAACCATCACATTGTGGAAATTGGGCCTTTATTTAACAACTCCTACTTGTTGGAAAACTACGGGCAGGAAAAATAATACAAGCAACAAGAACAGCCTGATCGTTGAAATACCATAACCCAAAAAAACGAATCTTTTAAACAAGTTTTCTCATTCCTTTACTCACGTCCATGGAACTCCATCCCTGACCGCATCAGATTAAACCCTAAGCTACTGACATTCCATAGAGAACTAAAGACACAACTCTCCGAACTATACTTCACTGACTAAGGACTACCACATACCTCTTCTTCATAACCACTTCTGTGTTTTTCGTCCTCTAAAATGTTAAGTTGTAAATGCCACTAGGGGTAAATTTGTTATATGTAAAGCATTTTGCTACCCTAGGGCTAGGTCTGAGCTATATAAAAACCACAAATAAATAAAACAAATAAATATATCTTGTAAATAGGTGGGATTGCCCTAACGTCTGACTGACTCTTTTTTTGTGGCATTGCAAATTATAAAAATTGATCAGATCCGGCAAGTACCATCTAGGGCACAACCAGCTAATGTGAAGAAAACATCTTTTGCAGGAACTCAATGGCTAAACACCTGTCCTTTATAAGACTTTTGAGATAATTTAGTAACTGGAAGATGTGAGATATAAATCCAGTCTTCTTGCCGCTAACTTGAACATTGGGAGACAATCCCTTGAATTTACAAGCCAAGGATGAGGTCCTCTTGCTGTTCCATAGCCCGGTTAGAGACAGGGTAACCACTTTGTTTCGCACAGTTGTACTTCATTTGTTTCTACCATCAGAAATGACCCTTTAGCAGCATATTTGCTATAGGACAATCTTGCTTGAGACCATCGTAAGACCAACCTTATTTAGGACAGGTCTTCTGATGCTAGTTATCCTGCCTGGATTGCCTTGCAATGCATTTTAGAAACAAGCTTTAAGAGACACCAATGATGACCCCCAGTGGCCTGGAAAAAATGTCCCAGCATGTTAAAATTATTCGTATTCCCAGTAACGTATACCGGCACTCCATAACATAGCGGCCAAACCATCATTGCATTTTCACCAAAAGTGCTGCAGCCATCTCAGTCGTGGTACTTTTGATGAAAATATGGCCCTCCCCTGTTGGTAGGGAACTTTTTGATATGGCCGGTGAGCCTCCACAGGGCCAGTGAAGGTGGCTGCTCAACCACCCTGGCAGTGGTTAAATGAGCCCTTCTGTCAGTGTATATACGTGCAATTAGCTAAAACTAACACTGCGCATAGAAAAATGGTTGCAAAAATTTTGACGAGTACATGCACACAGAACTGGCTTCAGGAACATTTTTAAATGGGCAATAAGTTAAAGTCTGCATTTGATCACTTAAGACAAATTGACATTTTATAACATTTTTATTCTTGAAGAGATATTACCCCCAGGTCCCTCCTGTCCTTGTCCCCTTCATACTAACAAGTGAGATAATCTATCTCACCAACAGAAAAAAGAAAGAAGGAATGCTGGTACCACCCCTCCCCCTCCCACTGGGAGTACATAACCGTACTCTACCCAGCATTCCTCCTGTTCTTTTTTCTGTCTACCGACAGTATGAAGGTGTTCAGGAGCCTGGAGGCTCCTGGGGCTTACCTGCTGCTGGGCAGCGGGTGAGTGGCTGTTCTCGTTTGACTCCCTCCCTGCAAGGCTTGGGGGGTGTCTTGTTGACTCCTCAGCCTTCTTGTGGTTTACGGAGATCACTCAGTCTTTTCCTGCTGGATGGCTTTGGATGTAGAGTCTTCGCTGCGCCTCCTGGGTTGCCGGGCACGTTGGGGGTGCGGTGGTTCCGGCTCGGATTCTGCGGCGGCCCTCGAAAGTCTGGGGCGCTTCTTTCCGGGCATTGCCTGACTTCCGGGTTGTTGGTGCAGGAAGTCAGGCATTCTGATGTCGTGCGACTGGCGGCTGTGGCGCTGGTTGTTGCCGGTCGGCGCGTAAGTACAGCGCAGTGGTTTTTTTCTTTATTATTATTCATTGGCCTTACCAAGGAGTCGCTGTGGCCTGTTGGTTGTGGTCACAAACTCTTACTCCATGCGAAGTGACTGCCTGTGCATTCCGAGTGCTGTAGGCTTTTGTGGATTGCCTCTGCCTACGGTGTGTGGCTGCTGTGCTTCGCTGTGCCGTTCCCGGTGGGACTCCTCTGTGCTGCCCTCTGCTGCCCTCTGATGAGGATTATCCATTTCCCTGCTGGTCCTTGCGGAGGTTCTCCTGTGTTGGGGACTTTTTCAGGAGTCCTTTCTGGTGTCTTGCTGGAGGGTGTGGTGTGCTCCTACTCCTTACTGAGGCCCTGTGAACTTGGGTAAACTTTCTAGGTAGAGCAGGCATGTGGAGGTTTCTTCCTCTTCTTCCTCTGTGTCTTCTTCGCCCTCTCCTGCGTGCTCCAGACGTTTAATTTTGATGCCAAAATTAAACGTTTGATTAAGGAGACCTTGCTGGAGATGGGTGGCACTCCTCGGTCCAAGTGCTCTGGTCGCGCTCCGCCTTCTCCTTCTTCTGAATCGGAGGATGAGTGGATGGGGGTGATGAACTTAAGGGCAACATTGACAAGGATATGTTGCCGGACTTGTTGAAGCATGTAGAGTTTAATATGGGGTTTCCTTGCGATGATACCCCCAGCACTTCTCGGGGTTCCTTGCTTTGCCAATTTCAAAGCACTGCTGCTGTTGATGTTCCGGTCCATCCCTTTATCCGTGAGGTTCTTAACCGGGAGTGGAAGGACCCTGATCTCATTATGCTTCCCCGGTTCATGGCCAAGCTCTATCCTATTCAGGATATGGCCAAGGACTTGCCTGACTCCATTCCTATCGATTCTTTTGTGGCCAGTCTGGTGGGTCGTACTTCGTTGGCTGAGGAGGCGGTGGTCAGGGATCCCGTGGATAAGAAGGTGGGCGCTTCCCTTTGGAAAGTTTATTCTGGTTCCCATCTGGCTCTCAAGGTGGGTATTTATGGGACTTATGTTGCTTAGTCGTTTATCTCGGATATCAAGTCTCTTTATAGTTCTATGGATGATTCTACTGACTGTTTGGGACTTCTGGAACATATTGAGAGGCAGGTGGAGTTTCTGTCTGATGTTTCCTTCGATGTGGTGAGAGCATCGGCCCTTTCTGGGGGGGCTTGTGTGGCGGCTTGCCGCAATTTGGTTCTGAAGGACTGGAAAATGGATTCGGCACAGAAGTCCTCTGCCCTTCGGTTGCCCTTTCAGGGTACCATGATATTTGGGGAGGAGTTGGAGGGCAAACTGCATCGTCTTTTTAAGGAGAAGAAGCATTCCTCCTCATTCAAACAATCGTCCTCTGTGGCAGTTTCTTCTAAACCCAAGTCTTTCTTCCATCCCCCCTCTCGCAGGCAGTTTTCTCGTGGTCGTGGCCGGTTTGCTTATGGTAAAGGTCGGGACAAGAAGGCAAAGCCTCCTCCTGCAAAGCCTCATTCCTGACTATCTGGCGGCCGACGCCGGGTTCTTGGTCGGAGGTCGGCTTAAGTTCTTTCTTCCAGCTTGCATGCGCTCCTGTTCCGATATGTGGGTCCTGGACATTGTGAGACTGGGGTACCTCATCAAATTTTCGGAGCCTCCTCTGGACTCTTGGGTCCGTCCGACTCCCTGGCCGTCTTGGCCGACCAAGAGGTCGGAGCTGTGTCTGGGGATCCAGGCTCTGTTGGACCAGGGGGCAGTGCAGGAGGTTCCTCCTGTGGAGAGGGGAAGGGGGTTTTAATCCATAATTTTCCTGGTGCCCAAGGTGACAGGAGGGTTCCGTCTTGTGCTAGATTTGAAGGACCTGAACAAATTTGTGGTACGTCTGCCGTTCAAGATGGAGACTCTCCAACGGGTGATTCCCCTGGTTCTCCCGGGCAATTTCATGTGCACCCTGGATCTTCAGGACGCTCATTATCATGTCCCTGTTCACCCCCCTTTCTCGTCGGTTCCTGAGGTTTTGTCTTAAGGGGCGGTATTATCAGTTTCAGGTTCTGCCCTTCGGCCTGAGGTCGGCCCCCAGGGTGTTCACCAAGGTGATGGCGCCGTTGGTGGCTTCGTTTCATCTTCAGGGTATCCTGATTTACCCTTACTTGGACGATTGGCTCCTTCATGCTCCTTTCAGGGATCTGTTGTTGCGGAATCAGGAGTTGGTGTGTTCAGCGTTGGGGGCCCATGGGTTTCTGCTGAATCTCCCCAAGTGTTAGCTGGTGCCTTCCCAGGACTTGACGTTCATAGGGGCTCATTTCCGCACTGATCTGAATCCGTCTTTTCTGCCTGTGTCTCAGGCGGTGGCCTTGTGCTCCCTTGCTCGTCGTTTTCTAGGGGGTTGTTCCTTTACGGTCCGTCTCTGGTTGCGGCTTCTGGGTCTTATGGCAGCTAAGGTGTTCGCGGTGCCTTGCGAACGGTTCCATCTGCCGCCTCTTTGGTCCTTCCTGTTGTCTCGATGGGATCCGTTGTCTCGCAATTTGTCCCTCTTGGTTCCGGTGTCCCTCTCGATCCTCCCTGCTCTGCGCTGGTGGACGGTGTCGGACAATCTCGCCAGGGTTCTGCCTCTGCAGCCCTCCCCTCCGGTTGTTCTCACGACGGATGCCAGTGCAGTGGGGTGGGGGGCGACGTTGGGGTCGGACTCTCTTCAGGGTCGTTGGTCCCTTCTGGAGGGTCGGCGGTCTTCGAATTGGCGCGAGTTGTCTGCAGTGTTCTGGGCAGTCATGGGGTTCCGGGATCGGTTGTTGAACCGCAATGTGCTGGTTCGCTCAGACAACACAGTGACGGTGGCCTACCTGAATCTCCAGGGGGGTATCAGGTCCAAGTACCTGAATGCTGTGGTGTCCCCGTTGTTTTGCTGGGCGGAGGGGACCTCTTGTATCTGTCGGCTGTTCATATCCGGGGGGTGGACAATGGGGTGGCGGATGTCCTCAGTCGGTATTTCCCCGCCTCCCAGGAGTTGGCCTTGACTTCCGTGGCCTTTTGTCTGGTGTGCGTGAGGTTTGGTCTTCCTTATCTTGACCTCTTTGCTTCCCGGCTCAGTGCTCAGCTTCCCCGCTTCTGCTCCCGGGTCCCTCAGGCGGGGTCTTGGGGGGTGGATGCTCTGACCATTCCTTGGCCGTCTCAGCTGCTGAATGCCTTTCCTCCCCTTGCTCTGATCTCTCGGTTTCTGTCTCGCCTGGTGGTGGAGGAGGATCATGAGGTGGAGGTGCCCTTCTGGCCCGCCGGTCCTGGTTTCCCACTTTGCGGTTGTTAGCTGTTCAGGGTCCTTGGTTCTTCCCATTCCCTCCGTCTCCCTTGCGGTCCTCTCCGATGTTGTCCCTCCGGTGGCTTCGTCTGTTGGTCTGGAAGTTGAGAGGCAGGGGTGGAGGAATCGTGGTCTCCCCGAGCATTTAGCTTTGGCGATTCAGCAGTCCAGGAAGCCATCTACTCTCAAGTCCTACAGTCGTCATTGGGGTAACTTCCAGCGTTGGTGTCAGGGTCTGACGTTGTCTCCTCTGGTTTGTCCCTTGCCTGATGTCCTTCAGTTTCTCTGAGAGGGGTTTGAGAAGGGTTTGTCTGTCTCCACTTTGAGGGCCCAGTGGGCTACTATTCGGGCTTTCCGTTCCGCTTGGGGGAATTTGTCTGATGTTGACGACCTGGTTTCTTGTTTGCTGCACAGTTTTTCCTTGTCACGTCCTGTAGTGCAGCCTTCTTTTCCTCTTTGGGACCTCCCTTTGGTGTTGAGAGCTTTGGTGGCTGCTCCTTTTGAGCCTTTGGAGGACATTGATCTGAAATTTGTTACTTTCAAGGTTGTCTTTTTTGTGGCCATTACTTCGGCTAGACGCCTTGGGGAGTTGGGACCTTTGACGGCTCGGGAGCGTTTTCTGTCCTTTTCTGACGATGGAGTGGTTCTGCGTTTGGATTCATCCTTTGTTCCCAAAGTTCCTTCTCAGTTCCATTGCTCCCAGGAACTGGTCTTGCCTGCTTTGTGTGCAGAGCAGGTGGAGGGGGGTGATCTTCCTTGGGCTTTGTTGGATGTTTGCCAGGCGTTGCGGATCTATGTGGACCGTACTCATCCTTTTCAGCAGTCGACTCCCTGTTTGTTTCTTTTGGAGTTTCCTCTCTGGGGTGCAGGGCTTCCTCTTCCTCCATTGGTCACTGGCTGAAGCAGGTTATCATGTTGACCTACTCCCTTTCGGGCTCCCCTCCTCCGGCTGGGGTTCAGGGGCGTTCTACTCGTGGGGTGGCGGCCTCTTGGGCAGAAGTTCGTGGGGTGTCCCTGTCTGAGATATGTAGGGCAGCCACTTGGGCTTCTGCTAATACCTTTGTTAGGCATTATCGTATTCAGAATGGACTGGGGGATGATGCTAACTTTGGTCTGGGGGTGCTTCAGGCTGTATGCTCCTGATCCCCTTTGTTTCTGTTCTGTGTTTCAATAAATCACTGGGTTTGCTCTTTGTTCTGTGTCCTGGTGGTTTGCTGCGGGATGATGGCCGGTTGCTGCTTGGGTATTCCCACTTGTTAGTATGAAGGGGACGAGGACACGAGGGACCTGGGGGTAATGTCCTATTACTTACCGGTAATCTTCATTACTCCGGGTCCCATTGTCCTCGTCCCCTTCATAGCATCCATCCCTCCCTCCCGGACTTGCCGGCCCTCATCTGGGGCTTGGTGGTTCAGGAGGAATGCTGGGTAGAGTACGGTTATGCTCAAAAAACTAAAGAGGGTCCTTGGGATTCTAAATGTAGGAAGAGGAGGGCAGGGAAAAAACCAGAAACAAACACCAAAACCTCTCCCTAATTATTAATTAATGCATAGGTCATACATCCTAGATGAGAAACAGCAACATTGTCCCACAGCGCAACTATTTATAAATTTTTTTATTGTATCAAAAAGTCTCGTTTAAAAAAAATATATATATGTAAATTCATTTATATAAAAATCTTTACTGTACAGTATTCAAAATAAAGAAACCCTAAAGCAGAAACAATACAGAGGATATATAGAAACAATATGACACCACAAACCACACGAACATCAATCATACCATACATAACCCAACTGAGCAGGACATAAATTGTACATAACACACTAACTAACAAAAAACAGTTGCCATACACAAAATACAAAAATAATTTCAAGACTGAGAACAGCGCCGACGCGCGTTTCGGAGTGGAACCTTTGCCAACAGTTCCTTCGTCAGGGCGCAGCCGATACAATTCACTTTGTAGTCAGAATTTCATCTGTAGACCATGAGCAATTTATATAGCGTGGTGTAAGGGGCTCTTGTATCATATTACATTCATGTGTATATACATAATCTGTGGGAACAATGGAACAAAGTATAAATGATGATTTTCAAATAGGCAATTCATAAGGGGCTGTGGAGAAAATGGGGCTAAAAAAGACCGGATACAAAAGGGAAAAATAGAACCAAATAAAAAGAGCACATGAGGTAGGTAGGACAATTCGACCCACTGATAAAAGAAGGAAATATGCAAATTAGTGTAAGTCCCAAGTACCAAAAAGTAAGGAATAAAGTAGATAACCAGTCAAGACAAATATAAAGAGAAATATTAAACTCCTACAATGAACCTACTATGTGGCTGCAGCGATGGGGATGCTTAACAGCCCGGAGGGTCAGGATGTCGTATTAGCATCAGTCAAAAAGGGGATGCTCTCTTGCTAAGGAACATAGCGGTCTGCAGGGGGAGATAAATGACCACTAAATGCTATGTTGAGCGATACTTTGAGGTATGACTACTACCTAAGCTTGAACCAAATGCCTTACTGCTGATGCCTCACAAGAAATTTAACAGTGCTAGGGTTAAGAAAACTGAGCTGAGTCTGCCGTATGCAGAGAGAATGCTAGCAGATTACAAAAAGTATCTACAATAGGGCGCCAATACGATAGAAACGGGACCCTTAATGGAGTTAGTAGTTATAATGAAAACGGCATACTACAGAAAGCTCCCCAAGCAAACGGCAGACCGCAAAAAAGAATAACAACCAAATCTTAAAAATAAAAAAGAGAAGATACACTTACCCCAGGGTTTAAACGCTATGTCGCGGGGGAGCAACTGAACCAATAACTTCTGGATGCAGAAAGGGAAGTTCTTAATAATCCACAAACGTGATTACCAGTAAATAAAATCCTGTATGATGAAACCAACACAGAAAATATATATTCCCTTAATTAAACTAAGTTGAAAACAGTTAAGGACAGGTATGCTGTGAAGATATCCTGCATACTTACATAGGCATGTGTAGGGGATGATGTGAGATATGCAATATAGAAAACCTTGACGACCGACACTACGGAAGTCCTGAACACTTCATGGTTGTGGCTAGTGATAAAAAACAAGACAAAACGGGGGTGAGATTTCTAACAATATGGGCCCCCACCTAAGGGAGTAATCCTGGGTAGGCTATCTCCTACAAAAATCTACATACCTTATGTAATTTTGTGGGCCATAGAAAAGGGGGGTCTCTCCCTCCGTCGGAGTCAGCAGTTGAAATCAAAGAACATCCCGGCTTATATGGGCTGGACGTAACTACGGCAAAGAAACTCAATACACCTGAAATACTTCTTAATGGGGAAGCATAGAGCACCGGTCGACGTACGACAGTATGGATAAATACGAGCTCCATATTGGTGGAGGTCTAAGTGTAGAGCCCGGCCGCCATATTGGAATATATGCGCAGTGACGAAGCCTGCGCAGGCTATGATGAGAAAGTATGGAACGGCCGACGCAATGAAAGCGGAATAGGTGAGAAAGGGGCGCCATGATGGAGGAGGCGAAAGTGTAAACCCCGTCTGCCATCCACACATGCCCGCAGACAGACAAAGCCTGCAGAGGCAAGGTAATGGCAAAAGAAAAGAGAAAACCACGTAATACTAGTGGTGAAGGGTCACATACAGTAAAGGAATAATAGAATCATAAAAAGTCTAAGATCGAAAAAGACATGTCAGGTCCTGGGTTCTAGTACTGCTGGACCACCGGTTACGGCTGGATAACGGTACTATAGGGTAAAAGCACAACTAGGGGACGTTTCAGATATGGGATGGGCGGGAAAGAAGCCACCAGATGGCACAAATAACAATACAAATATCACGAAGACCTAAGCAGCATTCAGATATACAGCATCTGGAGTACAGAAGTACCCATTCCAGACAGAGAATACGGGAATCATAGCACATGGTCTGGGACGCCATGGGGGCAAAAACCAGATAATTAGCTAGAGCCCATAGGTAGAAGGCAACAAAGCGGGTGGACCACTCACAGTAATACGTTTTGCCATGGTAAATGTTCATTGAGTCCTGTGATAGCAATCTGGAGAGTGTACATCCAGTATACTTCTCTCTTGCCTCTAAGGCCGTTGATGTTATTATCCTTGGGATTGTGTACTTTTTCCAGGATAATCCATCTGGTATCGGATTCTGAGTGTTGCTTATCTTGCCAATGTTCCACAAGAGGAGCCCCTCTCCGTTTGTTTTTAATGGCAGATTTATGCTCACTGAGCCTAATTCTGAATTCTCTGCTGGTCTCGCCTACGTAGCCCTTATTGCAAGGGCACAGTATCAAATAAATAACATTGGCAGATCTAGAGTTCGTCATTTCCTTAAAAAAGAATTTTCTTTTACCCTATTGTAACTCGGCTGATACTATGGCCGAACTACACGCGTGGCAATTGCCACATTTGTGTGTGCCACTAATAGGGTGACCTCCCGTAATGGATTTCTGGAGAAATTGCCGGGTAGTGTCAAACTTAGATTTGACCAGTAGGTTACGGAGGTTTCTATTCCTACGGAATGCGAAAACAGGTCTAGGCATAAAGTTGGACTGTTCACCTGAGTTCAAAATATGCCATTGCGAGCCTATAATGTGGCGCAACTGGTTGTTGAAATTGGAATGACGAGTAACACACACTAATTTGTATGGTTATGTACTCCCAGTGGGAGGGGGAGGGGCAGTACCAGCCTTCCTTCTTTCTTTTTTCTGTTGGTGAGATAGATTATCTCACTTGTTAGTATGAAGGGGACGAGGACAACGGGACCAGGAGTAATGAAGATTACCGGTAAGTATTAGGACATTGTGACGCCGGTACGTCTCCAGTGCCCTAATCAGCTGCAAGGCAAAACCTTGCCTCCGAACAGCCCAGTGCCTAATTTATTTGTCAGTTTTTTAATTTGGTAATTCCTGAATATGAAAATACTTTTTTCAAAACCCCTTATGCAACATATTAACTGATTACATTCAGCAACATTTTAGGGAAGCCTGCTAAAAATAATCCCACATTGCCAATTGTATTTATTTTGATGTTTTAAATTACTAACATTATCTTCTCAAATATTTAATAGACTTCATTAGAGTTATTACACCATTAATCTGGACAAGTATTTATTTTCTAACGTTTGTATTTTTTATGTTCTTTTTTAAATCAGGGTTAATATTTTAATTTATAATTAACTATGCTTTAATACATCAGCATGGGCTAATTCCTACTTTATGTCTAAAGACTTACTCACATTCCAAATAGTCAAGCAAACGTGGAAACAGTAAGCTACATACAAATCCTCCGTTTGAAGCTCATATTTTCTAATTGGCAGGTCCCTCTGTTGGAGCTGTCCAAAGAAATAGCAAGTGCGATTAATCTGGAGTTGGCAACAAGAGGTGAACGTGGAAAAACAAAGGTGATCAAGCCGAGCGAGAACCCTTCATTTACCTGTTCAAAAGATCACTCTTTCCATGGTCTGTGCCTAATCACATCTGCTTTTCATTGTGCGAGCCTGCAAGTTTTATTAGGGGCCACGTGAGCTCGGATGACATTAGTAATTCCATTCATTAGTTCAAGAATAAAACCCAAGGTAAAAACTAAAGCATTTTATGAGTTTTAGCGTTAGCTGTACCTTTTAGTCAAAATCAGGTTGTGGATTTAATGCTGGCAGATGGCAATTAATAATGAAAACATATTTTTGCTTAACTTAGCCAGTTGACTTGTGAATGGGACTATGTATTTTGGAAGACATCAGAAACTTGTTGTATTAGCAGTGGAAACAGAGGAATGTGTTCAGATACAATCACCTGTAGGTTACAAAGGTGCTAATTTTACATGCTTTCTTTTCACAGTGATACTTGAAAACGTTGTCACAGAGAGATAAAATAATAATTACGTGAAGATTAATAACAACTGAAAATATTGTGCCAATTTTGCGAATCGTTTTGAGTGCACATACTATGTCTGTTTGGACATAGAATAAGTCTTCAAAATGTTAAAAAGTCAAAGAAGTCAATGATGGTGTTTGAATATATTCAATGTTCTATTTCTGCTAGTTGTGGGCACTAGCACTTACTTTGGAAGAATGGGGCAGTCCTTGACTCAGAACAAGAGAGAGAAAGGCAGAAAACAAGAAAGGAGGGATTAAAAAGATTGGAAAGCAAAGAGAGAAAACATGGAAAGAAGCGTGTTATATCCTGTGTCTCCTAGTTCCTTGCTGCTCAGCCTGTGTGAGTGTGATGTAATAGAATGTTCATGAATGCATGGTTTGGATGAGTGGTCAGTTGGAATAGGTGGGGCTGAGCAGCAGGATGCTGTTCCCAGAGGGGCCTGTACCATCTTACCTGTAACTGAATAAACCTACATAATCTACACTACTGGCTACTGGACTGATTGCATACAAGGACCTTTCTTCGTTTACAAAAGTGGCGACGATTTTGAAATGAATCACGCCTGAAGAGCCAAGAAATTACACAAGAAACTAAAAGAAGATTTCCAGAATCTGAAAACAAGCCTGAAAACAAGCCTGAGCAACGCCTGGATGCCACACCGGTGTCTACTACAACAGACAGCCTACACATTGTATGTTTTGGGCGTTGGACTTTGCAAGGCTTCAAATCTGCCAGACTACAGTGAAGCCTACATAATTGAAGATCTGAAGATCTGATGTGTGACCTGATGTTTGAAACCTGTCAGCTTTCTGACAACTTACTCAGTTGGAATATTGAGCATTTAATACTTTGAGCTTAAAGACACAGCAGCCTACAGTCATCGGGACTAGGGAATATCAACTGTAGCCATATATGCATCGCGTTATTGACTGCAGTCCTGGCGGTCATGTGGAGACAACTGGTGAACTGTAGAACCAACAGTGTATTTTGGTGCAGCCGGACGTGTGTGTGTTTTGAAGTACCAGCTCAACCTGCATAAAGTGACTTTCCTGTTTTTATGTTTTAAATCAAGACATTAGATCGGGGGCGTAAGTCGGGCCCCAGGGAGAGCTTAGACGGTGATGAGCCAACTGCTCCTATGTGACACTCTTGTGGGAAGACCATGATGTGGACTTAAATTTTTTGTTTATTAAAGCGCTCATGGCAATCACCGTTGCCGTGAAGAACGTTCTTGCTGCCACGGGTTAGTCTGCCGTGAGTAGCTTACCTGAGGAGTCGCCGGGGAGCTGTACGCGAGTAACGGGATTCAAGCTGGTAGCCGCGAGCTCAGGAGAGCATGAGCCACGGCACCTGCCTGCAGTGGTGTTCCCATAGTGACCGTCTCCTTGGTGCAGAACCTCTGAAGCTGCGGCTACTAAGAAGGAACCGTTTGATGTCACTGTTGGCACTATTAACTTGGAGCACTCGCGCCGTGCGACGAGGCGCGTACGCTCCAGCTATACTGGATTGGTTGTTGTGTCCCTGTGCTACGTTCATTGAGGTCATTGCAGGCAATATTAACACAGAGCAGTCGCGCTGTGTGACTTGGAGTGTGCACACTAGCCATTTTGGATTGGTTGTGGCATTCCTGTGCTGGTTTTCCTTCGCTATGTCTAGCGTGTTCATCCAATTATAGCACAAAAGGTTCGTGACATGGTGGCTGCAGCGCTGTATTTAGAGACATGTGTCTGCATAGAAGTGCTCAGAGATCGTCGACAAGAGAAAATATGACATTTGTGCACAGCACTGTGGTGAGCAGTAGTAACATTTGCACACAGCACTGTGGTGAGACGGACAGTTCAAGGTGAAGTCACTCTGGTACTATGTTGGCAGTGGGCTCGGGTGAGAGGTATTTCACCGATTATATGACTGTTATTCGTAGCTACTGTCATGTGTCACATTATTCAAATTTCTTTTGCCATGCTTTATGCTGCTGTCTGTGCATACTATTAAGAAGGTTATGTGGTATTTATCGTGTGCCATGCTTAACAGGCTGTTGTCTGCGGTAGTGAGTGTTCCTCTTTTGTTTTGTTCATGTGTATTATGCATTTTAGGGTGTGAATTGTGTGTTGTTTTGTACGTGAATTTCTTTATGCATTGTGGGTGTTGGATTAGGTCTCTTGAATGGACTGTGTGGCCTGTGGGTTAGAATCTATCCCCTGTGTGTGAGTATGGATGGGTGTGATACTCTGTGTTATGATTTTCTTTTAGCATTGATGTTGTGTTGGATGGCATTTTGAGCGAGCGATGTGTTCCTTTTATGTTTAAAAGTCTTTGGTTGGTGGGGTGTGGAGGTTGCATCCTGCCTGGAACATGTGCGTTCCTTTGCTTAGCGAGATGTGGTGTGCTGTAGTGGTTCTGCAGTGCGTACAGTTGTGTGGTGTGGAGGTTGCATCCTGCCTGGAACATGTGCGTTCCTGTGCATAGCGAGATATGGTGTGCTGTAGGGGTCCTACAGTGCGTACAGTTGTGGGGTGTGGAGGTTGCATCCTGCCTGTAACATGTGCGTTCCTTTGCATAGCACGATGTGGTGTGCTGTAGTAGTCCTACAGTGCGTACAGTTGTGGGGTGTGGAGGTTGCATCCTGCCTGGAACACCTGCGTTCCTTTGCATAATGTGATGTGGTGTACTGTAGTGGTCCTGCAGTGCGTACAGTTGTGGGGTGTGGAGTTGCATCCTGCCATATATATATATCTGGTGTTCTCTCGCAGGAGACAAAGGTATATAGTATGTAATCTTTATGTGAGATCTATCTTTGCAATTATCTTCCTTTACAAATTGAAGGAATGTAATGGTGCGTGCAATGTGATGTAATCTGATGCGTGCAATGTGATGTAATCTTATGTCAACTGTCTTTGCAATTCTAGGAATGTAGTTATTTATGCAAAGTAATCTTATGTGATCCTATCTTCCAGTTTAAGGATTGTAATTATTCTCACAATGTGATTGACGTGATTGTATTTTTATGTATGCAATGTAATCTTATGTGATCCTATCTTACAATTTAAGTATTGTAATTATGCTCACAATGAGAATGACGTGATTGTATTTTTATGATGGGATCTTCCTTACAATCTAAAGAGTGGAACAACCTATGTAAGGTAATGTGATCTTTTCCTTGTGATTTAGGATTGGGTACTTACCTTTACAGGAGGTGTGGAATGTTTATGTTCTTTCACTTTGCTTCCTGTTGTTTCTTTTGTTTCCTGAAGGAAGGAGATGTGTTATATCCTGTGTCTCCTAGTTCCTTGCTACTCAGCCTGTATGAGTGTGATGTAATAGAATGTTCATGAGTGCATGGTTTGGATGAGTGGTCATTTGGAATGAGCGGGGCTGAGCAGCAGGATGCTGTTCCTGGTGGGGCCTGTACCATCTTATCTGTAGCTGAATAAACCCACATAATCTACACTACTGGCTACTGGACTGATTACATACAAGGACCTTTCTTCGTTTACAAAAAGAGAAACTGCAACAGTGACCTAAAGAGCCTGGAAATGTAGTGTTAGTGAATAAAAGAAACATGAGGTGAAGTCAAATAGTAGTCAGCCTTGGTATTCTGCAACAGCTGGCGGCCATCTCAAAAACCTGGGGCCCCTGTAAGCATAGTTTTACAGATTAGTTACTATGTATATTCTGACTGTACCCTTACACAAATAGTGCATATATGCGTTGTGTGATACAAAAGGTGAGAAATGAAAGGGTCAGGTGATTGTCAATGACCGTGTGACAGGCAATAAAAACACAAACTACAGTAAGCAGAGCACATTAGTTCCTGATACTGGAATTACTACTAACAGTTAAATAAATACAGCTGTGAAAACATTTATCACTTGCCTAATATTTTCAGCCAGCAGTGAAAAATAACTGCCACAAAAAAAATTATTTGTATGTTGTGGCACAGTGTCTGCTGCACAAACCACTGTATCATAACCTGAGAGTTTGGTGATCAGACTACAGTCACTATGATATCACTGGCTGCCAGTTCTGGTGCAGGCCTATGATTAAGACCATCTCCGGCCGAACCTATGGTAACTAACACAATTCTTCTGCAGTATGGTTTCTGTAATGGTGATTACTAAGAATTACGGACCCTACATCACAATATATTAACCATCCACAAACCGGCTACATCTCCGATCACTCTTTTATTTGAGCATGATTTTATGCTTGTTTTTGTCTCTGTACATGTATTCAAGGCCTTTTAGCTTGGTTTGTGCTATAGAAATACCTTATACATACATACATACATACATATATACACACATACATACATTAAAGATCTCTGGAATGATTTTGCCATCAATGCTACATTTTGTAGATTGGATTTTAGCACTTAGTGCATTTGCTCCTGCTTTAATTAGTGGTGTGGTGCTGCTGTTACTAATTTCAGACTCTTAAAGTGATCCTATTATTGACATTGTATAGCGCTCATCTATGAACATTTGGGTACTGTCTCCTGCTGTTCCAGGAAGTTCCTGAAGGGTGACTCTCTATCCTTAAGCTGGATTTTGGTATATAGTCACTCCATATTCACGGCTGTACATATTGCCCCCATACTGAAAAGATCAGATGACCTAGAGTTTAAAACCCTAATCGTCAAAAAATACAATTTTAATGTCTTAGATAACAGCTATACTTTTGATTCCTATCAGTGAAAGTCATATCACTTAAAGTGAGTTGTACATGACATACTTATCCAACTAAAGTCAATCATTGTATTATAGGTATGCATTTAAAAATGACTTCTACGCACGCATGTGCCATCACAAACACACGCAAATGCATGCATTTGTGATGACACAATCTTGAAGCTGTATATCAAAAAATAAATAAAAGTTTGTAAAATCAAATGTAAGCATTGGAAGAATACAAGTCTTCCAATCAAAAGGATAGCAAAGAAGCTAAACTCCGCTGACATACAGAAGAAGCAGATGAAAAGCCATCCAGTAAAAAGCAAACAAATGAGAATGAAAAGAATGTGAGCAACGGTAAGCAATGTGCTGGCCCCCAAGCTCACTGTAAGTTTTTGTTTTGTCCCCAATAGATCTTTCAACAAAAGACGACCACTACCTAAACATTTTAAAACATGCTCTGAAATTAAAAGTGGACATATTACCTGACTAAAGAAAAAATTGATTCTAGTGCCCATATTTTAGTGCAAATACTATTTTTTGCTGCAATAGGACACCTCTACACTAGTGCACTTATTACGAACAGGATATCACTGTGTGCAAATGAGTGCAACGGTCTTTCCTGTGCTAATAAAGTACTTCTCTTTGTCTAAGAGAAGCAGTGGGCTGGACAGTATGTTATTGTGACTGTTGGTTGACCGTTCAGTTGTGAGTCACTGCCCCCCAATACCTCACTGCCGGAGAGTCAAGTGTGGAAAAGGAGTACTTGGCCTGGTTTGCAGAGCCATAGTAGGATGGGCCTCAGAATACCAGAGAAACAAGCCCATCCACTACGGTTGTGGCTAGAAGTACCTGGCTGCTCTGATAACAGATAACACAAATATATTAAAGATCCAATATGATGATTTGTACAACTTCTGTGAGAGCAAAATAAAAACACCCAAGATACTATGAATTCACTTGTGGATGAAATATTTCTTTGTGCATCAGCTTATGACGGGAAAAATTGGTTACATCGCGGTGTTTAAACCGCAATACATTTACAACGCGGGTATTACTCACTGTTGCTACATCATAAAGACCTTCCAGACCAGGCTGACAGGGCTCTCTCAGAGCCTATCAGTGCAGCGCTACATAGCTCGAGTTTCACTTTCATTGTCTATTTGATGTCACTCACCCTCCCTTAGTGAGTAACATCCCCATAACTCAGTTACCCATGTTAAATTCTATATGTTTGAGCTGCCTCTGAGGCTTTGTGCACCTCCAGTAGGGTTCTTCTCCTGCTAGTAATGGATCAGTGCCCATGTGGGGAGTGTTTGTCCATATTTGGGTGAGTGAAAGTTTTGTGGGGTTTTTCCTTCTACTGAGAGTGAGAGATCTTTGAGATACTATATGGGAGAGATCATGAACTGGTGCTTCCTCACTGAATTAGGATTACTTAGATTATTTATATTATTATTTAGAACAACCACACTCACTAAGAAAATGAGTAAATGGTAAGCATAGATCTATTTTCCACCACAATGTGCCAAGCAGGATTACTTTGATGACACCTTTTGTCTAATACAGCCCATCTTTGGTATGCCAATACACACACAAATATAGCAGGTATCAGAAAGATTAATAATTAACTGTGCCTTTGTTTATTTCTAAATGAAGGCATCTAAACTGTAGTTAAATGATGTGACACGAGGACCTCACTTGAAGGCAAGCTGTTGAGTCAATAATACATATTTGAACCCTTAAATGTTCTGTTATTTAAGGTTCATGCTTTAGATCAAATAAATTCCTCTTTAAAAGACGGATAAAGCACTGATAACGCCTTATAATTTTTCTATAGTCACGGTTGGAGAAACCATTGATCACTCAACTGTCATGAAACATGAAATCTGCAAACACTCTTAAGTTACACTAATTACAGAATGAAACAAATGTAATGCATGCACCCTGTCACAGATGAGTGGGTTGTCTGGAGATATTGAAAGGGACATGCAAATCGCAAATTACATCACCATGCCAATGGTATCCCAAAGAAATCCATAAGGGCATGCACAGTGGGGTAAGTAACACCATGAATTTGGCAATACTCCTTGTTTCGATCATGTAAATGAAAGTCTTTTTCAGTGGATCAGGACCCTTAGTGTAATAAAATCTGTTGCTTATTGTGATTTGAAACAAACTAAGGAAGTGAGCCTGAGAGTGATGATAGGAGGAACATTCTCTTAAGCAGGGCCGTTTCTAGGTGTTTTGCCGCCCTAGGCGAGAATTGAAAAATGCCGCCCCCTCCCTTTTACTACCATCACTCTCTCCCCCTGTCATCCCGGCTAGTTAATTTCATTTAAGTTAATTTATTCTTCAGCCCACCTCTCTTGGTTACCAAGTACTAGGGAGTGAATTCAACGAGTTAACATTTTCTAACTAGCAGCCTAGTCTGCAAAAAATCTAACACTTGGACGTGATTCAATAATAATTCATCACCAAATACGCTCAAGACTGAAGGACGAACTTGGAACATACCCCAAAAAGGAAATAAAAATAAAAGCATCCAGTTATGAGAAAGCAACTGTACTAGAAAGTTCTGGCAGTCCCGAAGAAGGATCGCTTTTTAGGAGGCTAACGCCCCCGCCCACACCCTGTAGGAGCGCTACGACTTTTATGGCGGCCGTGCTGGACATCGCCGCTTTAAGGGGCTCTTTCAGAGCGCTTTACAGCCATTCCCATTTGTCATTACAAAGGGTCATCGACAGCTAATTGGCGGAGGTGGTCTACACAGACTCTCTCCCAGCTACATTTATAGGAGCCACGCGTGTGGAGGCAGGGGAATTTTGGGAGTTTTAAGACTGAATGCAGTAGCTTTAGTATGAAAAAAAATGAAACTAATTATAGAAATGTCGTCTGCTATTGGCCAGGCTGTGTTTGCTAATGTGATTAATGCAGGTGGAGGCAATGGGGGAAATAAAGCATGACCCTTCCCCGACTCTCCCAGAGCTCACTTGCTACCTACCCTGCCCCCTAGCCCACGGCCACTTTCCGACGCCAGCAATTGTGCACGAACTTGCAGTATCTTAGAATCCCTGTCACCGAGAATTATAGAGAACACAAGTGAGGTGCCAGTTCTCCTCACCACTGAAATGTAAATCGGTCGAAAATTCAGAAGATTTGATTATAAAAAACAATCTTTCAAGAATAATGGGACCTGGCGAGAGGGTTAAAGATCCTGGCTGAAGTGCAACGCATTGAACCTCGGGGACTGGAAAACGTAAAGATCTACTATAGTGTGGTGGCAGAGAAAGTACAGAGAGTGCCAAGTAGTCAAACAAGCACCAAGGCGCCTGGATACGTGTGTGATCTGCTGCAAACCTCCCATATTTACCATTTTAAGTGGGAGAGTGCCTAATTAGAGCCGGTGGTTTCCTGTCCTCGGCACCGGCGCTTAATTGTCAGCCGGCTTTAGTGACAGTCCACTTTTTAAGTTTAAGATGAGCACAAGTTTTTTTAATACGTCAAAATACATTTAAAAAGGGCTTTACATTTTTATTTGGAGAGGGAGAGTACCGGCACTTCTCAAGAGAGACGTAATACTTATAATTGGAGAGTACCGACATTTCTCAGAAACAAGCAGGTACTCCCTGTACTTCAATTTTTCCATTTCAAGCACTGCATAAAAATAGTCTGAATTGTGTCACTTGGAGGAGTGCGGTGGTGTGTTGGTACTGTCACTGGCAGCGCTGGCAGGGGCAATGGGTGGTGCAGGCTGCCGTGGCCTCCCAGAAGAGTCCAGCACTTACTTTTTTTTTTAACAAATGAAGCACTGGCCGGGAGGTACAGACTCGGATAATTATGTTAATATGGCCTTTTAATACAGAAGAATTCGTTACACATCATTTAATCTCCGGCCTCTCATTCTGATTTGCACACTAAGTAACTAACTATGCACGGGTGTTCGGGAAGACGGAAGCTGTTGACGTCTACTCTAATGCCGGCAGATCAGGTACCCCGAGGCTGGGAACATATGGGGGTAGAGGCGGCGGTCGCTATACAAAGTGAAGCCCGCTGTACAACACACCCCGAGGTGGGGGACACAAGGGGTGGGGGTGACAGCTGTGGCCAATGATGCCTCCTCAGGTCGGGACACGCGCAGTGGAGCCGGCAGCTACCCCTACTGACGATAGCTGCGCAGACACTCTGGTGTGGGTGGCACGGGGAGAGGGGACGATCGTGCTGCCTGCAGGTACGCTGAACTGGGTGACATAATAACGGTGAGGTGATACCTGCAGTGGCGTAGCAAGGCTCTCATGGGCCCCAGTGAAAGCTAGTAAAACAGGCACCTTAATTCCTTGGGGGGTGAGCGGTGCAGGTGACCACGAGGCGAGCACAGAGGTCCGACTCCGATCGGGTCGAGAGCGGGCACGCACGGCCCCTGGCCGTGGCGCCGAACGTGACGTCACGTCACGTCGAATTTTAGAAGGCGCTACCCAATGCGCTTTCGAGGTCGAAGGCCATTCACTCAAGGGGCAGGGCCATTTCTACCATTAGGCAAGACTAGGCGGCCGTTCACTCATGTTTTTTGCCGCCCTCCCCCTTTTGCCGCCCTAGGCGGCCGCCTAGTCTTGCCTAATGGTAGAAACGGCCCTGCTCTTAAGAATTCCAAGCACTGTCATAAAATCTAAATAAGTGTTTTGTGATTTCGAGAGTGTAAATGTTGGCAACTTCCTAAGACCTTCATATATATCCACAAAGCCTTGGCTAATAATAATGTGTCTATATAAGCTCAACTTACACAACTTTGATGATCACAACAAATGGAATATAAATAAACATAAAATCCATCACCATTTTAACAATATTTCCAACTTTTCTAGTCCTTGGAGAAAAAAATTGATTTGCATTGTGGTAGGAACGTTGTTGGACCTGTTCTATACCACTCAATTTATAACAAGAGATAATGTCAAGAGAGCAAACTTCATGATTTGGGTCATATTTTGAAAGTTATTTAAAATATCTGTGAATATTCCTTTGAGATAATGTAAAGAGAGCAAACTTGATTGTTCGGTCATACTTTGAACTTTAAATAAAACATCTTTGAATTTCCCGGTAAGCATACCTCAGCTTTATTTGTTATCACTAGAAATTGACAACATTTGATTTGCATGAAAGCATATTTTTCATAGATGTAGAATAATTGAGATTATTCCGCACAGCTATTTCTTCTTATATAAATTTCCATGCTATCATCCCACATGTGTATGCTCGTTAACTCTATGGTGTATATGATTATGGCATTCTTAATGATGTCATCAGTGATGTCATCAATAATGTCATTTAAGATGTCAATGAGATGCTGAATTTGGGCTAAAGACAGACAGTCTCACTATGGAGTTAATGACAGAACCCCCCTCATTTTGTTAATTCTAAATGATTCACTTTACGTTTTACAGCTTTAATTCCATCAAAATTGGTTTAGGTGTGTCATAGTTTTGTCACAAATGCTGAATATTAGCGCTCCAGTTGTTCATTTGAACACTGTGGAAAGCTGCAATAGAACATTGGGGAATCATCTGACAGGCTGCTGTTGATGTTGTTGGAAGTATATGTTTAACTCTGTATGTTCTTGTTATATTTCATATAGGTACCCCGATATAGGTCTAGGTTCATCTACATTCTCTCCTATACTACATACATAATGGATTTAGGGGACTGACCTTTTACCCAGTTACAATACTACACATAAGTATGTAGGGTTTTTCCCTGGAAACTGGCCTCATAAATTATGTATGAGGATTCTTAGTTTCTTGGAATCACAGCAGGACCATCATCTCCTGCATAATAACTGTGTATAAAGTTAATTCACGACGTCATCCTAAGTCCGACACTGGCACAGCAAGGTAGAACCCCTGGGGATACCTTAGGGTATATAAATACCACATCTTGCTGAGATAGGTAGAGGAGATCACGACTTCCATGCCGACACACTAATGCGAGACGCTGAGGTTCCTGCATACAGATACTCCAGCTCAAAGAGGTCTGATATCCCTTGCGGGGTGTTCAGCTCGAGACCAGAACGGGGTCCCGCAGTCTAACATCAGGTAATGGGGTTGGCTTTATCGTAGAGGGATTCTTGGCTTTACACCTACTCACATGCTAGGTACACTTAAGTACATCTAGTTAGGGTGCATCGTAGGAGTACGCATTTTATTGCCATGTATTTTATATACTTGCCTATATTTATGATTTTAGCAAAATGGTAGAAACCTACCATCTGTTTACTTTCTTGGTGCTGCTACTCATTTATATATGCTATTGTCTACTGGTGATTTCAGTGCACTTATTTTATGCTAGAATAACGACTGTTCCATAAATGCTTATTGAAAATGTCCTAACCGTTTATTCTGTGTATTTCTCTGTGAACAAGTGAGCACGAGTGACTGAGCAAAAAGTAAGTTACTGTTTCCACGGTCCTGAGGGATCAGGGTTGTCATGTTCGATAGTTGCCAAGAACTATTCTCTCCTTGGTAAGAGGAGGTTATAGTGGCATTGTGAGCTAGCTGGTACAAAGGCCAACATACTCGGTGGGGGTGTCTGGAATCAGTCTGGACACCAGTCCCGCAGTGTATGTTGTCTAAACACGAAGATCCTATATAGGTCTTATAGGAACTACACGACATGGCGCCACCAACGTTGGTATTGGCACTTATTTAACAGTCAAATCTGAGTAGTTCAGTCATGCTATTCTCAGAGACCCCTACTCACATTTATCCCAGAGACGTCTGGAGTGGGAGGGAACAAATCCGCCGCAGCTGAGTAGGACAATTTCTATGTATTGGCTATCAAGCTTGAAGGATACAGTGTTCCTAATTCTGCATAACACCTTATCTCAGTTCCCTTGAAACTCTCTCCTTTCTAAAAATAATGACTCCAGGGGAAGGTCTCCTCAGCAGGAGCCCCCAGAAAGGAAATATAATCTTAGGAATAGAGATAACATTAAAAAACCTGACAGGTATCAGGATACTGATACTCATTCCTCTCGTTCCTTTCAGGATTCATCAAAAAACTCCAAGAGGGAAGGACGGTCAGAACAAAGACAAGAAGAGCGTACAAAGTCCAGAGACAAGCAACGCACTTCAGACTACGCTTCAAAGAAAGAAGAAAAACCTAAAGCAAAACCTCAATTTAAAAAGAAGAAGGTAGCAGGTCTCAAAGTTAGACATGCCCAGATTTTTGAGGACTCAGCTACTGAACGGGGAATGGGCTCTGACGATGCTAGACAGCGTGGCAGAGGTAACAATAGCTCGTCGGAACCTGATGGAATTTCTGGTGACAGCGGAGTTGAGTGAGTATATCACGGTGGAAACACCTGATACTAGGGTGAGTGTCTCACACAAGTTACATGAAATAACACTCTAAATGGAGGGGGACAAGCCGAGACAAGTTGAGGGTCTCTTTTGGGAGAACCTGACTTCGGGCTATGACATCCTATTAGTGGAAATAGATTGTCCGCCTACTATTGTTATGGAATGCCCAAAGGGGGAAACTGTAATTTTTACAGCTTTCTCCGACCTAGTCCCCGCACACCTAAGACATACATACGCGCAGGAGTGGGCGGTAGCCCTTGCTCCAGCATTATACCGCAACCATGTAGGGTGGGATGAAGAGTCACCCTACCACGTTATTCCAATAAAAACAAACCCAACTCCACAAAGACAGTATCCCATAAAACAGGAAGCTAAAAAACAGGTCATGGAGATCTTGGATCAACTTGAATACCAAGGTGTAATTGAACCATGCACCTCATCACTGAATAATCCTTTGTTTCTCGTAATGAAACCCGACAATTCATATCGTCTAGTTTTAGACAATAGACACCTGAACTCATGTACAAAGACATTTGCGGTTCAGAATGCACACAGTGCTGCATTAATGAATAACATTGTGCGGAAAAAAATACAAAACAACATTAGATATCTCAAATGGATTTTTCTGCCAAAACATAGCGCCTGAAAGCAGATATTTGTCAGCCCTCTCAGCGCTAGGGTCCCAGCATCAATTTTGTCGACTCCTCCAAGGGTATAAGAATAGCCCGGGGTTATTCTCAAGGAGGGTAACAGAGTTACTACAGAATTTGGATGAAGAAGCATTATCCTATGTAGAAGATATTTATCAGACAGATGATGACTTAGAGGAACACTTGACCAGGGTGAGCATCATAATTTTGGGTTTCGCCTCTGAGGGCTACAAATTTACTTTCAAAAATCGAAAATAGCCCACCTCAATGTCCTATTTTTGGGATATGAGCTTTCAAGTGAAGGCAAAAGCCTGGCAGCCCACTTTTTAGAAACATGTGCACTGCTACAACCTCCAAAATCATTAAAAAATGTACAGTCCCTACTGGGATTTTTGAATTTTGGCAGAACATACATTTTGGATTACACAGAGAGAGTAAAACCTTTCTACGACCTAATAAGACCTGACTTTTCAGTTAGACAATGGACACAGGAACACACAAATATCCTTCGTTCCCTACAAGCTGATATATCATCAAAACATTTACACACACGCGTAAACGTACGCAACCTGGTGATCCGCGTAGTCGCAGATCAATCTGGGTACACTTTAATGAAGGTGAAACAGTACCAATTGCATATAAATCGCATTTGTACACTAACGCTGAAATGCGTTTTGCTCCTACAGAACAAATTCTGACAGCAGTACAGACTGCTGTAGTGAGAGAAAGAGCACTAGCTCAAGGGAAACAATTTATTGTCATGACCCCGGTACCGGCCTTAGAGGCTGCCACAAAGGCAAGCGTCCCAAATGCAAAAGCGTTACATCCAAGATGGGCTAATTCTCTCACTGCAACAGATGTAGAATACAGATATGACCCTAGTCTAAAAACACAAGCATTCCTGCAATATGAACAAGAATATCCTCTACCAAATGAAATAATGCCTCTAGATCGGTATGAATACATTATTTATACTGTCGGATCTGCTCAACCGGCCATAGGGAGTAAGCAACAATACAGTGCAGCATACGCTTTTGTAAAAGGTAGGATGCAGGACGGCAAGTTCCGTCCAAGCTGTACAAAAACGCAGTCTCTCGGAGACTGCATGGCTCAGTTGGCAGAATTAAAAGCACTACTACTGGCACTGATAAATACGGATCCAGAATTCCCCACACTGATAGTGTGTGATTCCTTTTACTGTGTCCAGTCAAACAACGAATACCTCCACTATTGGGGACAAAATGGGTGCAGAGATTCAAAAGGTGACACAATCAAACATAGGAAACTATGGGAACAGGTAGCAGAGTTAAAGAACAAACTACCAAGGGCTCAAGTGATACACACACTGAGTCATCAACGTGATGGCGTTCACGTTGAAGGGAATTCATTGGCTAATGAAGCCGCAAAGGCGGCAGTACGCACTGCGTCCGTAGCTGCAATCACCCGTTCAAAAACGAGGGTAGACGGTAGCATAATGGTAGCTGTGATTGCTTCACGCAATAACAGCAAAGCACTACCTAAAGGTTTTCCACTCAAGTACTCCTACAAGTTAGATGCAAACAACGTTCCATTTGCTCAGATTCCTGGAGTGGGGGATAGAGTAATACCAAACATGGATCGCAGGTTAGGTTTAATCTTGGCTGCACTCGAGGGTCTGGGTTTTGCGCACGCAGGAGTTACGGCAACAGTTTCTTCACTGAAACAACGCTATTGGTGGCCAGGGTTAAGAAAGCAGACCAAAGACTTCATCTTAAAGTGCGATATCTGTCAACCGATAAAAGGGTCCACCGTAGCTCGCCCAGCGCAGACACCATTGTTAATATGAGACAGACCGCTCGCGTGCATTTACCTGGACCACTGCGGCCCCTTACAATCTGACGGGGCTTACAAGTATATCATGGTTGCAGTGGATTCCTGTTCAAGAAGATTCTTATAGGTATGGCCTCAGCGCTCGGCTGACGCCCGAACTGTTATTAAAGATTTGCGAGTCTTCATAGGGACATACGCAGCTGGCACATTACATTCTGACCGTGGCCCCGCATTCAGCTCTAGGGCTTACAAGGAAGCCATGGGAAGTTTGGGTGTAGCATTGCGGTACTCCTCTCTGTACCATCCTGAGTGAAATTCGGTTGTAGAGAGGAAAAACCGGGACTTAAAGCAATCTTTAACAGCTAGGGTATTAGGCTCGGTGGTAGTTGGGTCAATCACCTATTTGGGGTCCAGCGGGCCCTTAATAACCAGCCAAGAAGCTCTCTGGGAGGGGCAACTCTTTACGAGGTCCTGTTTGGGACAAGAATGTGGGTACCTGATCTCAATTGTGAAGGCACAGTGGCGGTTGAAAAACCGTTTGACATCAATAAACCTTTGGCTGTTTTACAGGAACTGAATGAATCCAGAGCCTCCTTAAGTCGAGACAAAGAAAAGCGCCACTGGGGAAGTCAATTCAGCCACGGCAAGACCTGCCAGGATCCCTAAAGTTGGGGATCTGGTCAGAGAAAAGATTGTGGACAAGAAAGAATTCGGGCCATCCTATCCAAAGCCTGTACCTGTCCTGGCCGTTGAAGGATCAAGAACTGTACTTCTACCACCTCTTGCCGGAAAAGAAAAGAGATTCGTCTCAATCGATCTTATCAAACCACACTATGTGGGCGATACTAAATAGTAGGCCTCGTGGGCTCCTGAGTAGCCGATATCCTCCTCTCGCTACAATACAGGAAGTACAAACAGAAAGACTCAAACATTTGAAGAGTCACCTTTACAAAGCAACAGAATCAATAACAATGCAATGGAACTAGTTCCCCTTGACACAAACTCTCAAAATCAAAGTGAAAGACAAATTTCAATTCAAGCTAATAAAGATGTCTACGTCAACGTGCCTCAACAAGAGCAATCCACAAGTTCAACAAAACCTGCTGAGCTACCAAAGATAGATCGCACTGCATCTGGCTATTTCATCAACTTCGACACCTTTTCATTGGATCCAAGTGAACCTGAAACGACGCCAGCCCAAATTTATCGCTAACAACGGATCAAAGACTTTTTAAACTTTCTTAGGAAAACTTATTTAGTATCACCTTGGCTAGAACTTTGGATAATCACCGGTATTTTCTTTTTTCTTTTCTGGTTAGGATTAGTAATAGCTTTCCACTTGTTCATCAATGGAAGTTATCTTCAACAGAGCTCTGCAACGTCAAAAGTAAACTTAATTTTAAAACCTCATGTTTCATCTCATCGAGAACAAAGAGACTTGTCCTTCGTGAACATTTCAGCAGTTCCTATACCGGATGGTATAGTGTGGGACAAAGTAAATTTTGATATACTAGGACCAACCGAGCTTTTAAAAATTCCACATTTGTTTAAAATTTCATTGAACGATATCATTACCTCCAGTACATTTTCTGATGATTGGGATTTTGAAACTGTTAATAACTTATTGTCTGATTTAGAACAATCTGCCGCATTTTCTAGCACTGAAATGTTAGAGGATAGATCAGATTTTGACAAAATGTATTGTTACCAACATTATGGTCATCATTTCTTGCATAAATCTAGCACACCCAGAAATGTTTTCACATACCAAAAGTGGGAACATTGCCCTACACCACCGAAAAGTAGTTCAAAAACATTTGCACAGAAATTCTCATATTTTGCAGGGTTTAACACTTCAGACCCAACCTCGTATTATTATAAGGTTGCACCTATATCTGCACAGAAAAATATGTTAACAAACACCAAACAGATTTACTCTGCTTCCTTTATTTCCCAGCTGTCTGAACAGGGGTTTGACTTATGGATGGACACTGTAGACTTGAAATCAATCTGGGGTTCTAGGGACTGGCAAGTCCAGGGAACATAAGCACTATTTAGAGCATGCCTCATTCCTCAGCAGATGATTTTTCTGAATGACACTGTGCAACAGACTTCCTGTCTTGGAATAGCCAAGAATAAGGACTTTAACACACCTCAAATTCCAACACCTTTAAACACTAAGGGGAATTTTACATCAGAAAGAGGGGCTAAGTTGGATAACATATTGCAATACAATAGAACAGACCCCAATTGGAAGGGATGCTTGGTTTGGCCCACTGACACAAACAGATGTCAAGTAAGATTCAGGGGTACCACCGAAGGGTTTAGTATCCATAGGCCAGGCCCACGTTATGTACAACGAGAACATCCGGGGGTAGTGACATCATACAGTGTTGGGAAGTTGTGCCTTGATTGGCTAAAGACCTCAACACTACCCCAGGTGAAACAACACTTGTCCTTACTCACAGAGGATATGGACCTACGGGATTTTCTATTAGGTCCCAGAAAACCACGTCAGAAGCGTTTTTGCAAGCTGTCTATAATGAAATCTGGAAAATCTCTCAACAAGAAGCTGCAGAGAGATTAAGAGAAATAGATAGAGTTAACCTAGAAAAGGCATTAGCCGTAGTTGACAATGATATGACTACATTAACATCCAGGATATATTCACTGGGCAACATTGTATCTTCTGCTATCAATGTAATAGAACAGGATTTGTCCATATTGCAACACGGACAGTCGCAGTTACGTTCTATTATTTTGTTAAGCTGGACGCTGCAGTCATTGCGCGCCGGTTATGTGCCTTGGCATTTTATCAACATTAAGTCATTGTTTTCTTCATACAATTTAACAGAAAAGCAGATGAAAACAGCACAGAGGGGAGCAAAATATACAATGCTGCGCATTGAGAAACTGGACATGTTACCCTTTACTGTGGCGAAGTCACCATCCACAGAGTGGTTAGTCCATGGCCATATAACATTACCGGTCGCAACTTTTCAGTTTCAATATTGCCAAGAACAACAATAAGCAGGCAGATATGAGAAGATGGGTAAGGAATTTATCAGGGAATCCCGGGATTTACCATACAGATTTCGATGGAGGAGTGGGGATCTGGAAGTGTTTCTAAGCGGAACTAACTGCGAGAACGCTTTAAGTGGATCTCTCATATTCCAGGATATTATGCTACACGGGGCTTGTAATGGGTCTGTGGTGAACTTGTCCTGTCACTTGAGGGGTACCCCCGCAGCTGTGATTAATCCGGTATTCAGGCTTCTCTCGAATGGGAGTTACTTGATGCTGAATGATCAAGGTTGTTGTGGGATGCTTCCGGGCATCGCATATCAAGTCATCGTGAGCTCCAGGGTTACTTGCTGTATGCAAATATTGTTTCCACCAACACATACAGTCAGGCAGGCGCCGTTATGGCCTTCGCTAAATGTTTCCTTTATACGGTTTGATACTCTGAGCAGAATGAAAGCCATGCTTTTACAACGAACCTTGCCCTTAACCTCCGCCCGGGAGACTTTTGTTCTCCAGATCGCAAGGTCCTCGGCTGAGATACAGGCACTTATATGTACAAATTGCCCTTTCCATTTCACAGAAATGGTAAGTCGTATCTTTAACATGTCCGATACGACTGGCGTTGTACACCTATTTAAGACTATAGGTTCCAGACTGTTAAGCACCTTTCAGACGGTCCTCGGAGTTATACCAAACTTTATACACTCCGTCTTTGGAAGCATTTTTGGAGGGCTTCCGCTGATCCTGTTCCTAATAGCTGGAATCCTGATTGTTACCTTTCTGCTACGCAATGGACGTCCCAGCCACCAAGGAAGTAGCAACGGCTCTCCTGGAGCGTAAATACCGTGATCGCATGGTACAACATCTAGGCACACCTCGCCTACGGGAACCGAGTACCTCTTGGTTCCTGTCATTTAGACCAGTCTGGATGGACTGTGTCCTACCTGTTCTCCGATGCCTGTTCTGCAGAGAAGAATGCGTGTTGGACCTCTGTCTGACACTTCCATCTGCTGCGCCACCGGACGTTGATGCTTTACTGGACCCGATAACAGCCCATGTTCTGCAGTGTCCTCAGCGCATTCCCATGTTGTTGGCAGCATTCTTAGAGCCACCACAGGTAGTTTCTGCATTTGTTGGTATGGACACCTGCTCCTCCAACACTCAGGCCTTGTATGTGGTACAGGCTGCCCCGGCATCTGCTGCAGGCAGTACGGAAGATCATCTGTGCTCAATTGACATTCTTTGTGAGGTGTTACAGGGATCGTCAGCTGCGTATGCAGACAGCAGCAATGTTGCGTCTACCAGCAAGGACACATACACATTTGGCATGTCGCACACTGGGAAGATTTGGCCTTTTAACTTTTTCAAAATTCTAAATTGAAATCTTTTGACCTGCATGGCTTTCAGATGCTTGTAGTTGTTCGGACTATATAAATGGACACTTTAGAGCCACAACTTGACTGATTTTTTGTAGAACACTTTTTAAAGGTTTTTTTTTTTTTAACGCTTTTTAACTTCTTTTAAAACAGTTTTTATTATTTGTTGCATACAAACCTCTAGACACCTTGGTAGTACGCTAGAATTTAGTAATGTCGTCCAGGTGGATGAGGAGTGGGTGTTATATTTCATATAGGTACCCCAAAATAGGTCTAGGTATCATCAATAACCCTTCACCTACATTCTCTCCTATACTACATATATAACGGCTTTGGAGGACTGACCTTTTACCCAGTTGTTTTACAGAAATGATGCAGTAGATGTTTGAAAACTCATACAAAAAGTGGTTTTATTTTAGCTTTCAAGAGTACTAACTTTAATTTCTATAAAAAAAGAACCCCCTTATTTGGTTAATTTCCGAACAAAATGCTTTACGTTTTACAGATTCTTTTAAATTACTTCTTATTGAGCATATCTTTATTCACACAATATGTCACTGCAATAATCATTGGTCTGTTATCCATTATGTGGCCCCAAACAAGCAGTGGTACCATATTAACTATCCCTACCTTCCCCCCCTTCTGCAGACACACGTTCAACTATATATGATATCCCTTGATCATTTACATACAGTTGAGAGCCCACCAATATCAATGCAGTGTTTTTTTATTTCTAAGAGATGCTATCTTGTGCTCTGGGTTGGCAGTTTACATCCTTATCCTTTCAATATCTATCTGCTGTATTGTCCTCACAAATCTCCAAATGGTACCCCAAGGTACTGTTGAGGAAACTGGGATTCATCCCCATATCCTATGCGGATGACACCCAATTACTCCTCTCATTCGACAAATCCAACGCCAATATTCAAACCATCTTTGGTGAAGGAATGAAGACTATAGCAGAATGGATGAAAACAAATTTTCTCCAACTGAACGCTGCTAAATCTGAGATAATGCTGTTTGGTGAGGCCACTATGAAATGGTCCCCCAGCTGGTGGCCAGAGGAACTGGGCCCCGCACCTGGTCCAAAACAGGTGGTGAAAAATCTTGGAGTCCGATTGGACCAGAAACTTACGCTGGGAGACCACGTCTCTTCTACTATTGGAGCTTGCTTCCACAACCTTAGCATGCTCAGAAGAGTCTTTCCTTTCCTGCCACTATCTTCCAGGAAGACCTTGATCCAGGCACTAATCTTAAGCCGCTTAGATTACTGGAACGCACTGTACATTTCAGCCAATGAAAGTGCCTTAAACAGACTACAGGTCGTTCAGAATACAGCGGCCCGACTGGTAACCAATGCTCCCCCTAGAACTGCCTCCCTCCCCTTACTTCAGAAACTACATTGGCTACCCATACGAAAAGGGTTAAATTTAAAATATGTTGTATGGCTTATAAAGCCGTTAACAGATTAGGCCCCAGTTATTTAAATGACAAATTTGTCAATTATGTACCCTCCAGACCCCTCCACACAGGAGCCAAAGCCCTGATACAAATCCCGCGTTTCAAAAAACCCGCCAAGGTGGCAAGGCCTTTTACCATCTTGCCCCACTCTACTGGAACAAACTCCCTCTACGCTTGCGACAATGCACTGATTACTTGGCTTTCAGGAAACTGCTGAAAACATCATTGTTCTAAATCGGTTCACCTTGGTACTCCTAGGCAGTCCTAGCGCTGAGATACCCTTATGGGGTGATTCACGCGCTTTACAAAATACTAAATAAATAAATAAATAAAGGTGACATATTCCACTCATCCAGACTATCTATGCACTACAACGCTTATGAGGGCAATTTGCACCCTGCCCAATATAGCACATACAATGGCCAATTCTGCAATTGTCCCCTTGTGTACATAAAGTAGCCTTTGTGTGGTGGATGGTGCAATTTTACTCTTCCCTCCCGTGGATATATTCCATTTTGCTAAAAAAAAACACTAAGTCAGTGAAGCAACTAGTATGTTAGAAGATTTGTTGCATGTCATGATACCCAATAGACAGGCATAAAGGTCAGCACTTCACTATTGTATCTCCAATCACCTTGACCAGTGTTGACCAGAATCTGTCCACAGGTTCACACCAGGTGGTAAAAAACAGCTTGTGGATGACGGCATCTAAGGCAGAGATCCTGCACTCTCGGGAACACCCTGGCTATCCTATGTGAGATAGATAGGTTTGTTGAATATAATTAATCTGCGCACATTTAACCATCTGATTACTAGTGAGCATATTAGGACAAGAGAGGAAGTATTCCTATCAGCATCCAAGAACTCTCTTTCCATATCTTGTTCCCATCTATCCCCAACCTGAGAAAAATCAGTGTAGAACACAGGTGCTAAAGTCTTACATATAGTCACTGCATGCCTACACTGGCCCAGTGTTAGTATGTTGTCAAGTAGTGCAGACCTCTCTAGTTCTGTATCCTCGTTATGCCACTTTAGTCGTATTACCCTCATTATTGCTCCATGAGTCATAAAGTGGCCAGCCGCTAGACCTTCTTCTCCTCTCATCGTCTCAAATGTGGCCAATAGGCCACTCTAATATAACAATCCTACCGTCAATATCCCTGCCTCAGTCCAAGAGCAATGAGTGACTGCCCGAGTTTGTTTGATCAGTTCAGCTAAGAACGATAGAGGTAACTCATGGGCATACGGTGTCCTCCCCACCCAATCTAGCCATGTGTATGTGCCAGAAGGACTGAGCTGCCCTATCTGCCCTGATGTACCCCTTAGCCTATTTTTCGGTTCCTAGTATTAGTGCCAACATTACAGCTATCCCAGGACCCTTGTGATATGTAAAGCCTCTGGACAGGCCACTGCGAACCATCTCATTGGCCATATCAACTGTACCCTGTAATAATACACTTCAAAATTTGGCGCGCAGTCACGCCTCCTTCACATAGCGATCACGCCATTTTAGCTTATGCTAATCGTTTTGTCTTGGTTGCTCTAATCAAAGAATTTCTGCCAGGGAATTGCTCCCTCCAAAACTGTTTCTTTAATAGCATCCAGATCACACCAGAAAGATATAGAAGTTGTGGTAATGTGATCATTTTAAGAATAGAAACCTGTCCTGTAGGCAAGAGAGGGAGAGGGGTTGAAAAGGACATGGCCTGACGGATTCTGATGAGAGCTTTCCCTACATTACCAGATATCAAACTTTGTTCAGAGAGATGCACCTGTATTCCGAGATATCAGAAGGTGTCTAGTTCCCATTTAAAGTATGGACCCCCACCATTTCCTACCCCTCTGGTATTATCAGAAATAAGCAATAGTTTCACCAGTTTACCCTAAATCCAGAAAAACACCCAAATTCCTCCAAACTTCCATGACTCCCCTGAGACTTGTTCCGGGTTCTTGTAGATATAAAAAAGTAATCTGCATAGAGTGAGATCACGTTTATCCCGTGCCCAGACTTATGCCTCAGTCCTGTGCCTTCTCTTGCAATTTACAATCCAGAGACTCCATAGCCATCGCAAACAGTTTTGGGCAAAGCAGACACCCCTTTGAGTACCCTTCTGGATCAAAAAGGTGTAAAAAAAAAAACTACACTGTATCCACCCTATCTAATGGGTGCCAATATTATAGCAGAATCAAGGCTTTAATCGCCCTCTCCAGGACCAGCTTCTCTAGTACTGCAAAAAGAAAAGGCCATCTAAGTGTACAGAATGTCTCTTCGATATTAAGCGATGTGATTGCCACTTGTGGGGTCACAGTGGGCCGTATCCAAAACCATAAGTAACCTTTGCGGGTTCAAGTGAGTACTGTGAGTTGAGAAGGACCCTTTCTGGTTTTTATGTATCTGGTCTCCTATGTATGGTATCAATCTATTGGCAATTACCTTTCTTAGGATCTTCTATTTAGTGTTCAACAAGGAAAGGGGCTTATAAGACATCACATCCAACGGGTCCCACCCTGGCTATGGTAAGACTACGATCATTGCCGCTCTAGTATATTCAGGAAAAGATTCAGCCTGCAATGCATGTATGTACAAAGCCAAGAGCCGCAGGGCTAGTGTACCTTTAAATGTCTTATAGAACTAGGGTGGTAACCTATCCACTCCTGGTGTCCTACCCATTGCCAATTGATCTGTGGCCACCAAGATTTCTTCTGCTCTCATCAGGACATTCAGAGCATTCCTACCTTAAAGAGGCAGCCTAGGCATGGGTATTCCACCTAAATACTCAGCGAGTGTCTCCTCAAGTGTGTCACTGAGGGCTAAATAGTGGGACCTATTGCAATCATCAAAGGTTTTGTTGATATCTAACTGTGTATATACAATTTGATCCCCAGAGGAGCATATAGCATAGATCGTTTTCCGCTCCTCCTCAGTGCAGACCGGGAAACGGCCTCAACAACGCAGGCTAGGCCACGTGTGCCATTTCCCCCGCAAGAACCATGCTTGCCTTAACCAAGCATATGCCTTAACCACGCATATGCGTGGTTATGGCAGTGCACGGTCTAGATGGCTGGAAGGGGAGGGAAAGGAACAGGAACCACCGGGATAGAAAGCTTGTTGTCGACAGGTAAGAGGGGCTGGGGCCGGGGCAGTAGTTTTTAAGCGTTGGGGGTAGTATTTAGGGGTCAGGGTTGGGGGTAGTTTTTAGGGCTTGGAGGTTCGGGGTTGTAAAGAGGGCTCGGGGTTGGAGTTGTTTTTAGGGCTGAGCGAGTCGGGCTGTTTTTAGGGCTCTAGTTGTTTTTAGGGCTCGGGGGTCAGGTTGTTTCTAGGGCTGGAGGTCAGTGTTTTTTTAGGGCTCTGGCGGGTTGTTTTCATGGCTTGGGGGGTGTGGGGTTGTTATTAGGGCTGGGGGTTGGGCTGTTTTTAGGGCTTATGAGGGTCAGGGTTGCTTTTAGGGCAGGGGTTGTTTTTAGGGCTCAGGGGGGTCGGGTTGTTATAGGGCTCGGGTATGGTTATTTTTAGGGCTCATGGCAAGGGGGTTGGACTGTTTTTAGGGCTCGGTGAGGGTCGGGTTGCTTTTATGGCTCAGGCCGGTGGGGCGGGCTCAGTGTGATCTTTACCACACATATCCCTTTACCAGTCATGCCTTTGCCCCTAAATTGTGTGGTTAAGGCATTCGTAGTAAAGGAATGCGTTGTTCAGTCCTGGCGTTCCTCTGCCATACATGCTTCATCGTCTTCTGCCCTGTCTCAGAGCATGGCTATTTCCCATGCCATTTCCTTTAATTGGGCTTGCTTTTCAGTAAGTGTAGGTCTTAGGGAAGAAAGAATCAATTTATTCTGTGTCACCCTCTCTACAAGCTGTCTATGATCAGTATGGAGGAGACTGATGTCAATAGTGACCATGTTGATCTTACTTAACGCAGTTTAGCTATCAAGAAATACCTATAAAATAGCATAAATTTTCTTTCCATGACCTTCGTGTAACCTCCTTTGTTTTTAACACACTGGGGCCGATTCCGATTCGGGCCGGAATTCTCTCCGACCGAGCCGGATCCGGAGAGAATTCCGACCGAATCGGACCCTAGCAGTCCGACCGAACGAGTACGATGCGTTCGCATGCCATCGGACTCGATTCGGTCGGACTCCCATTGAAGTCAATGGGAGCCGGTCGTACGACGCATACGCGGGCTCCCATTGACTCAATGGGTGCGAGGCGGTCATGGGCGCCCCCTACAGCGTGTACGCGTCCATGCGCATCGCGGCGTACATGCACAGGTAGGGGGGACCCATGTGTCCCCCCTGTGTGCGACTCGCGCGCCTACGCGTACGGGGGGTCCGACGCGGACCCCCAAAGTCCGGCTCCGACAGCTTTTTCGAGCCGGACGGCGCGAGTCGATCGGACTGCTCGCGGCGCGCATCGTACTTACCCGGCCGGGAAACGTCTCCATAGCGCGGTGCGAGTCGTGTCCATGCGAGTCGGTCGGAGCGTGTTGAAGCCGCGTTCGAGTCGGTTGGAGATTTCGCGGGTGCCTGCATCGTACTCGCTCGGCCGGACCCGCGTACGATTCGGTCGGGAAACAGGGCTCCGAATCGGATCCGGTAAATCCGAATCCGATTCGGAGCACTACCGGCCGAGATCGGAATCGGCCCCACTGTCTATGTTGAAGTCATCATCCGATCCCATGTCAGCCAACCTCTCTGCCATCAGGTCTTTGTTTCCTTTAGGACATACATATCTTTGTTATCTAATCCTGAGTTCACAGGCCCTTGTGACATCCGTTCTGTCCTCTAGAAGATCACAACCCACCACCTACCAGGTATCGGAGTGGTGGTGTGGCAAAGGGCTGCCCGGTCCCTCCTGTGACATCCCACACCATTTTATGTGTTAAATGTGCTGGTTGCTTAGTCCTACACTAGAATTCGCCAGCGAGGTATAGCAGCACCACCTCAAGCGTCTATACAAAAGGTCTGTGATAGCAGGTGCTGTATTCAGGGTAGCACTGTCCTGGGCCCCGTAGATCTCTTGTTCCTTGCCTATATTGGTCCTTCATTGCCAACCAGAATCCAGTGCCCCTCTTGTTCTCTTCCCCACTGTCTAGTATTTAGTACTTGGTTACCATTGTCCAGGCCCCTCAGCAACACTCTAAGTGCCCAATTACGAGTTTCGGCAGTGCGGGGGTAGGTGGTATGCCACCACTGTGCCCCCGCACCGCTGAGACTAACCACCACCTGCCCACCAGATTACATCTTTAAAGTGGTCTGGTAGGCGAGCAGCATGGCGGTGCCTCGTTCAAAAACAGTGGTGCTTTTGAAGAAAGGCACTGCAATGGGAATGTCTCTCACAGTTCCTGCACGACCAGGACTCGAAAGTCCATGCAGTGCAGGAACTGTTGTGCATGCACACAGGGGGGCACACGTTAAGGCCCCCGTGTTCATCCACAAGCATAGGAGGCATCGGGGGCCCTGTAGGGTCCCTTTTTCTTATTCTCCTCCACGGTGTACATGGATGAGTAATCTCCATGACACCGCCAGCAGAGAGGAAGCTCGTAATATGCTTGGCGGGAACACAGCGGTCCTGCCAAGCATATTGCAGCCTCCTGAATGCCACACCACCTCCAGGGAACGGTGGTTTCCTGATGGCGTTGGCAGTCCCAGGGCGGTCCAACTGCCCAAGTCGTAATGGGGCGGTTTGACCACCGGTGCGGCGGTGGCTGAACCGCCACCGCTGCGCCTGCGCAAGTGTGGCGGTCCTCGGACCACCAGACTTGTAATTAGGGCCTAAGTGGTCCCTGTGGTGGCCACACCCATTTGCTCCAGACCAGGCCGCACCTCGTGATCCACTTGTGTCTTTTCAAAGGGCTTTACCAGCAGTCCTCACCATGCCTTCAGCACCAGTTCACTGCCCCAGGGGCTGTGCCCTGTTAAAGACATGGTGACCTGACGCCAACCACCACATCAAAGATATCAGGTAATATTCAGGCCCGAGCTCCTTTTCTCTAGCTACTTGGTCCACCTCAGTTGCTCAGGGAGGCAGGCGATTGAACGCTCCCGCCATCCAAACTCCTCAGAGACATCCTGCTGCAGCCCTGGCCTCACGTCTTCAGCAAGGCTGAGAACTGCAGCCACCTGCCTGCTCTTTGAGAACACCCTTTGCAGTCCTAAACTGCACCTCCTGCACTGGGTCACTGTCATTGTGGGAATGCACCTCGGTCTCACATCGACACAGCTTCTATCTTCATTGTCAGACCACATTACAGCCTCGTCTTTCATTTGTCCAGGCGCCATCTTAGTCGCCAGATAGTTCTGTGCAGCCAAAGAGATCATAGCTTGTCTCTATTCACTAAATCAACTAGCTCAGCCAGTACTTTAAAATGCATTTTGCAATTTCATTCTTGTAGTCCTGCATTGATGAGAAAAGTAAAATCAAAAGAACAAGGAAATTGAAAAATCATACTTGATTAAACATTTACCAGGTAACTACAAATCTCAATAGCATTAAAGGCTTTAAACAAACAGCATCTTTTTCTCTTGCATGACAACACTGACAATACACACAGATACACTCTAGCTGCGCTCATGCAGATTCACTGCACCAAACATAATGCATTCGGAAAGAGAGACGGAGGCGCTCGCACACCTCCAGCCTGACTCAGGACCCTTTACAAACAGACGCATCCGCCTGTTTTGTTTGTCCTTTGACTTTGGAATCCGTACGATGGGGTCCAGGTCCAATTTACCTACCCTACCGATTGACCTGCGAAGCCGTACCAACTTACAACTTTAACACGCGCCCGTAACCGGGTTGGAATTATCACCGGTTCAGCGCCCTGAAGAGTCACGGGTTACTACCCGGGTGACGAAACACGTGTCGGCTGGTACTCATACTCTGATATACTGCAAGATCTGTATAAACACTATTCACTAAAAACATTTATTGGTGTCGACCTTTGTGATTTCATCATTGGATATTACAGTGTGTATACTGACAATTTTGATTCACCTTCTCACACGTGTGCCCAGGACCTTGTGTTAAACATTAGTGTGGGTCCGAACCCACACAATTGCAGGGGTTGTCCGGGTTTTTCCCCTGACCTGGTAGCACCGTTCCCTATTTATTTCCTCTTATACCATACCGTAAACTAGCTTGAGCGCCATTCTTCCTGCCTATCAAAACCCACCGTAGAACCAATTCATAATGGGGACCATGTAAGCAGCAGAAGTGAGTGAAAGGCATTCACCCAATGCAACTCTTGCAGCAGAACAACTTCAATAACTTTTTTTGCCTAAGATATTGGTTTTTATTAAGTTGACTTAAGGGTTTGGTTTAAAATGTGTGGGTAAGTCATACCCACACCAAAAGCCAGGGTAATACAGTGCTTAATTTGTACTAGTGTCTGCTGATGCTTGGTATCGGCATTTGTTTCTAAGCACTGGCATGTAGTTATGGAATTTCTCCACATGGCAATTCTGTATGTCTATGTTTTTTAGATCAGTTACATAGTTAACTATTCATTATACTTTAAAACATACTTTAAACTGGCAGCTGCTGTGGACTCATGGGAAATAAATGGGGCCCTTGCACCTATTTTCTTTACAGATTAAGCGCTAGTTTATTTTCACAACAATCACCTAGGCTAACCCTTTTTCCACTGGGAACTTGGTACTCGTTCCAAAAGATTTATTTCAAAATGAAAATCAATTGTGTAAAGTGCCATCTCCAAGTGTAAACATCTCTGGTAATTTGACAGGGCTAGTGCTCTCAGAAGTATCATTTGTTAAAATTTAATCAAATTCAGTCGGCTGATAAATCAACTGACAATGGTATACTCTATAAATCAAAAGAAAATAATTGTGTTCCAAAATACATTATTGTTTCAAAGGTAGATATGACAAGAACATATAACATGAGAATAGGCAGTGCTGTTTGTTTATTGTATTGGAACAAGGGAGGACAGAGATGACATGGCTAGAAGAGGAGGAGAGATCGAGGCAGAGGATGGCTCAGAGATCAGTAACAACCAGGGGAGAGACAGACCAGGAACCAGCAGCACTACAGTTGGTAACTAGCAGCAATAACACTAATAAAACCTCTCCCACATTTATTCTCTTAACATACACTCCCTCAAGATATCTGAATGGACATGACTCTCAAACATGAATAGGTCAGTGGAAATGAGTACCAGTTTCTCAATAAACCGAATTCAAGAACACCAGTGATATATAATTTATCCAAAATCCATCAAGAGACATTGAGCCCACCTGGACGCAGTGGGCTTCTTTTAAAATCAAACTGGTGAAATCGCTAATCCCTTCTTTTGTTTGGGACTGTGTGGACTTCATTAGTGGGAAAGAAGACCTCGAGTTGAATACTGAAATTGATGCTTTGGGCACTTTAGATGTTGAATCATTACATACTAATAGCCCACTATAAGGGGCTTTAGAGGTCTTGAATATTGTTCGATGTGATAGAACCACATCTGCTAGAATTCCTACTGAATTCATTGTTTACTTGCCTTAAATTGCTTTTAAAATAAAACTATTTCCTGTTCTAGGAAGACTACTATCCCCCGAGAAAGGGTACTGCTATGGGCTAGTTTGCTCCCATCATAGTGAACTAACTTAGTTGTAGCTGGGTTTGAGGAAAAAGATGTCCTGCGGGATTCTAAACCAGAAGCCAACAAACGTTCACTTAGATTGATGGCAAAAGGCTACCTCAAACGGATTATGAGACTGGCTATTCATAGAACTTGGCCTAACCCCCTTGAGACTTTACTTCCACCCAGAGCCAATGATAGAATGTCATGCATCACTATATTTTCCCTGACCTAACGTGAATTTTTACAGTTGAAAGAGAACATAGCGTGTGCTCCCTCACTTAAACCCTTTGACACGTGTGACACAAGTACAATTTGTACTGATGCCCATAAGGGCAGTGTTAATGCAGCATTGAGGGGAAAGGGAGGTGACGATAGTTTATGCATCCAGATTCTTGAGGGAGGCAGAATTAACTTATTCCATGATTGAACGTGAAGCCCTAGCATGATGGTGGGGCATTTGTCATTTTAAAAAGTTTGTGTGGGGAACTGAGTTAGTGGATGTTTTTAGCAAAACAGGGCAGGCAGAGTTTCTGCCAGGATTGCAAGGTGGATGATGAGGATGATGGAGTTCACTTTTGTGGTGGAATATTTGCCAGTGAAAAGAAATATGGTAGTGTACTGTTTGTCAGAGTTGCCAGTCAATTGTTTGGATGAACGAGAGTTGGATAAAAAGGATTGGATGGTGGCTGGATAAGTGCTGTGGAAGAAGGGCTGTTTTCACACAATGAATGGGTGGAAGCCTTGGATAAGGATGAAGTGATGCAAGTAGTGGTAAAGTATGTGAAAGATGGGTTGCGGAAGGAAGGGGAAGGTTATATCCAGGTTAAAAAATATCAGCAAGTGGGGAATGAACAATCTATGATTGAAGTGGTGCGGTGGTGGTTCCGGAGGCATTAAGAAGTCATATCATGGAATGAGTGCAACGAAGCAAAGGTTGAGATCTGAATACTGGTGGCCTGGCATAGATCACAAGGTGGAACACAGTATTTGTAATTGTTTGGCATGTGCATGGAGCAATAAATCACAAAAGACAGTGACATACCCACCTGTGGTAACAAATAAGATGTGACAGCTTCCTCTTAGTGTCAATAAAACTACACTTACTATCTCTTCTGTGAAGCTTCGTTCTTTCTTGGACGTTACATATAGGTCCTAGTAAAATTGAATGTGACGTTGAATCTTCATGCTACTAAGAAGTCAAAAGTCAATTCTTTAGGTATCAGCATCCACAATCTCTGAGCCCTTCAGAGACATTTCCTGAAACACAAGTTTCCATCATTATGGCACTGACTGAGGTATGCAATTTGGATGCACTACATGGTCTACTGTTTTTATACTGGCAGAGCTCAATCCTTAGATAAATGCAGTACAGATTACAATTGTGGCAGCATAGTGCTTGAAGCCAAATATTGAGGGATTGCTCCCAAGCTCTATCTCATCTTGCCAGTTCTTGTTTAGTAGTTATTGAGCCTGGTAAAATGAAAGGAAGAAGTTTTGTTTCTGCAATCACTCTTCTCTGACATTTATCAAATTGCAATAAACTGAGGGATTTGTACTACAACAAAGCAGTGATGGATTCCAATGATCTCTCGATTCTGTACATGATGGTGTTTTCTCTGACATTCAGCTATTTACCCACATGCATAATCTATTCTGGAGACAAAGAAGCACATTAATAATTTCTTTGGTTCCTCCAGGAGCCGCACTAGATAATCATTGAATTTCAGAGAGCAGAGGCCACCGTGCCTCCTTCTAATGTTGTCTTTGCATATGTATTCTTACTGAAAAAAACAAAGGATAAAATGACATTATAGTTGAAGAAAATGTCAGTTAAAAATACAATTTAAAAGTGAAAAAAATTTAAATGAACTGATGTATCGATAACTTGTACACATGCCATGCATTATAGTTAGGCACGGTAACACCTTACTTTACCTTATCTCCAACTGTGGCACACAAATTTATTGTGCATACACTTAACAATGCCTTTCAACTTCATAGAAGCCTATGTCAAGTTAAGAAATTGAGTCCATTCACCATACGTTAAACTCATAATAAATATTGGAAAAACTATCAATGTCCATTCACCCAATATCAGTCCAACTTAAAATATAAATTTTTTCTCAATATTTCGGGGCTGGCGATAGCTTCATAGTGATCTTAAAATTTCAATGCGTGTATGGATATGATCATAAATAACTAAATAGACTTATAGAAATTGATGTTCCTCTTCCAAGCCCAACCAATGTATCCCAATTAAATTCATTCTGTGCAGCAATCATTGTTCCTAGTAACGATGAATGGGTACTAACATAATCAATACAGTACTTAAAAATATAGATAATGATTGAAGTGTAACCCCCCTCCCCGCGGGCAAACACCATTCTCCCCCACATAACCTTTGGATGTATCTAGCATGGGGATGGGAGCACACAGCATTGTGGCTAAACGTTTCCCTTCCTGGAATTGTTCATAGATTTACATCAGTCTAGGAGTTGAGTAAATGTCTTTTCAGGGTGGAAAGGGGAATGGAACCCCCTAAAACATAATGGAGCTTACTAAACGTGTTTTTTCCAGGGAAAATAATGTTTCCCCAGCAGTGGCGGCCGGTGCAGGTAAATGCAGTGGGGTGGCGAGGCGGTGGGGTGGTGGGGCCGTGAGGCAGCGGGGCGGGGTGGAGGGATTGAAGTGACAAACGATGGAATAGGGAAAATAAATAAAACCACTTACCTTGCACTTGCCGCATCGCCAACTCGGTGATGCGGCAAGTGCAAGGTAAGGGGTGTTATTTATTTTATTTTCCCTATTCCATCGTTTGTCACTTCCACCCCCCCAAACCCCGCCCGCCCCACCACCCCACCGCGCTTACCTGCACGGGCCACCACTGTTTCCCAGAGAATTAAAAGTAAAAAATATGCAACAGCACAGCAGCACTTGCCTTCCCCAATGTGGAGGCGTACTAGGCTTACAATTCCACATTGAGGAAGTAGCACTTATAAAGAAGTTACATAACATTCCCTGGAGTATGCCTGAAATGTGACTAGAGCAGCTTTTGAGGCCTAGTCCTGAAAAGGTCAATGAATGCCCAAAAATGAGAACGTAAAACTCTGCACATATTTTTACAGTATGTTTTTGTGACTGATGCCCTCTCCCTTATCAGCAGGTGAGAAAGGTCATCACAATATCGAGCATTACACTCTTTTTACACATGAAAACCAGGGGCAACTCAAGGCAGTATAGGAATGCGAGAACGGTAGAGGTATATATTGTTCATATATTCAGAAGAAGCATTCAGTGTGCATTTCAGCTAAAAAACTAAAAATGGAAGATTGAATAATGAATGATTAAAAGGAAACCATGTCGACAGTGAATTGAAAATTTGGATGAAATATAAATGAAGGGGGTAAACAGAAAAAATATTCAGGGAGAAGGTTTTATAATTAGGATAAAAGATGAACCATTCTGTAAACCAAAACCTGAACCTATGCAGGGGATGCGCTACTGAAACCAGTGACCGTTTGAAACAGGGCAAATATACAATTAAGTTAAATATGGAATTCCTGGAATATACCGATGACATTAAAAAAAAAAGCTTTTTGACAAATACAGCTGCAAGTATTTTGAAAACACTCCACCAAAACTCATATGTTTTTCTAAGAACATAACCCAAAACAGGATGTGAAACCCCGGTGCCACAAAATACTTCAGATAAAAAAGATACACATGAGGTAAGACATCTATCTATCTATCTATCTATCTATCTATCTATCTATCTATCTATCTATCTATCTATCTATCTATCTATCTATCTATCTATCTATCTATCTATCTATCTATCATAGATAGATAGATATATCAGAAAAAAGTGGAAAATACACCAATTATTTTACATGTTGGGCACCCAGCACTACAAGATAAGCATGAAAGGTGGTCTGCCAGACTGCAAGAAACAGGAACAATGTGGAAGACAACAGAAACACTTTTGATTTATGAACATAGTATAATGATGAGATTGACATCACTGCAACAGACCAGTCTCTGAGAAAGTGTGCAACATTCAGGGAAACAAACTATAAGCTGGCATAAAGTCCATGCAATCAATTCACGGTATTTAATTTATTTCCATTGCTTCTGCCTAAAAAACTTTACCATTACCTTATTGTTAGGCCTATCATCCTTAGGGGGGTGTTCCCCCAAACATTTTGCCTGCTTATCTCCTCTTTTTTGCTGATTGTTTTTGTTGGCCTTAGTACTCTGGGTACTTTACCACTGCCGACTAGTGCTAAATTGTATGTGCTTCTCCCCTAAACATCGTGAAATTGGTGTATACACAACTGGCATAGTTAATTTACTTGTACGTCCCTTGTAAAGTTCTATACCATATACCCAGGGCCTGTAAATTAAATGCTACTATTGAGCCGCAGCACTGATTGTGCCACCCACACAAGTAGCCTTTTGAACCTAACTCAGGCCTGCCATTGCAGTGCCCGTGTGTGCAGTTTACTGCCACTTTGACTTGGCATTTAAAACCACTTGCCAAGCTTTAAACTCCCCTTTTATTATACATAATTCACCCCTAAGGTTGGCTCTAGGTAGCCCTAAGGGCAGGGTACTGTGTAACATAAAGGTAGGACATGTACTTTTAAGTTTTACATATCCTGGTATTGACAAACAGTTAAATGTATCTTTCACTGCTGTGAGGCCTTCTCCTTTCATAGGCTAGCATTGGGAATTCCTTAAAACACGTTTAAACTGTACTTCCTGGTCAAAAAGGAGTACCTGCATCAAATTTAAAAAAAAAAAAAAAAATTGGAATCATAATGATAAATCCTCTCTAATGGTAGAGTTGAATTTAACATTACTATTTTAGAAATGCCACTTTTAGAAAGCGGGCATTTCTCTGCTCTTACTGCTGTTTGTGCCTGGCAGCCTGTCTCTAGACAGCCACAAACACAGGAAATGTGGATGTGACATAGAACTCATCTGCATTCTGATAGCTCTTCCTGGGCAGAAAGAAAGAGCTGACACTTACACCTGAATAGGCTGATTACCCCCTACTGATAGTCTGTAGCCAGGGCTGGGATGAAAGGAGGACCTGTGCACTTCAAGGGCCTGCTTTGAAGTCATCCTCACTTCAAAGGAACATTTGGGTATAAGTACTGGGTTTCGGACCCCCTAAAATCAGACAATTCTGGATCTACAACAGAAACTCAGTCAGAAGAACTGCTGTGCTCCTTAAAGCACTCATCTCTGGACTGCTGATCTGGAAGGCCTGCTTTTCATGTGTTGCCCTGCTGCCTGCTGCTCTCTTACTTTGCTGAAGGAGAGCTGGACTCTGCCTTTTCCTCTAAGTGTGCCCCAAGGGTTTGTTGGCTTGCCTCCTGTTGCTTGAGACTCAGAGATATCAAAGTCTCTACCCCTGCTCCTGTGCCTGGTTCACTGGAAGTGGACCCAGATACTTGCAACATGGAAATCGACACACCTCCATTTTGCATGTAGCAGAACCAGCACATCGACCCAGTTGGGGAGAGTAAAATCGGCGTATCACTCTCGGAACCAACACATTGCCTTGAGAGTTCCAACACATCCGAACCGCATATCGCTGCAGCAGCAGTTTGAAGAGAATGACGCATTGCCTCAACTGTGTGGAGAAACCCGGCGCATCGCGCTTCAGAACCAAAATATCTTGGCTCGGTGTCTCTTCTTGAGGAACTGACGCATCGCACGCAGGATCAACAACGACGCATCGCCCGACTGCGCCCGGCATCTCGCTGTTGCGGCCTGGAAAAGGCATTTTGTTCACTGAGGCCTGCGTGGGTCCTGTAGCCAGACTGCGCTTCATCGTGGTTGGCCCGAACTATTGACTTTGGCCCAGTCCAGCGCAACCTAAAGTAACCCCTAAAGCTCTATTGCTTCTAAGTTCTGTTTTTACACTTTTTCTTCTAAAATTCATAACTCAACTTCTACTTACTGGAGTTTTGTCGTTTTGCTCTTGAATTATTGGTAAAATCATAATCTATTTTTCTAAACATGTGTGGTGTTTATTTGTGGTGTTTTCGTTGTGTTACTGTGTGTTTGTGTTGCACAAATACTTTATACATTGCCTCTTTAGATTAGCCTGATTGCTCTGTGCCATGCTACCAGAGGGTGAGCATAGGTCATCTCCAAGTGTGTATTTAGATTACCCTAAATATAGTGTTGACTCCTGCTTGCACAGGGTGCATACTCTGACCACCAGAAACCCAATTTCTAACACCTATTCACTTTTTTTTTACCATCTTTTCTTACCAATTGGCTCATGAACACGAGAGCTTATAATTTTCATCTCTCACCTTTCTCCATCCTCACTTGCTAACTGGCCTGACTTTCTCCAACAACTTCTCCTGTTGCTCTTGGTCAGCTACAGTCTGTGTTTTTGCAGAAAGAGCATAGTTAGGTCAGCATGGATTAAGGGCATCTGACCCACTGGCATGCTGAGTGGCCATTTTCATTGAGTGACTGTCCAGTGTACATCCTAGGCAGACGTGCAGATCTACTTATCCGTATTGAGGAACAACTGCTGCTCAGGTTAGCCGCTGGTGCACTAATAGCAAGCCCTTCTGTGGGCATGTGTACAGAGTCCACGTGATCAGCAGAAGAGAATGCTCCTTCCTATCCAAAGCCATCTTTGGACCAAAGTATGATTACTTATTTACCTTGCTTTCTTATTTCTTTGCAGGCCATATGCCATCTCGTCATCTCCCTTAACCACAACCCTTCTCAATAATACTAGTATTCAGGCAGATAATATGAACAGCGTCATTCTCAAATTTATTTGGAGCAACTACAGACAGGTGCCAGGCTACCATCTGCAGGATGCACCAATGTCTCTATCTCACAGAAGGCTGCTCTTCTTGATGTTCACTCCCTCCCTCAACACCTGGCAGAAATGTTTCATCTTCTCTACAATTCATGTGATTTTCTTTTAGTTTATCAAAGAAACATGGCTCAATGAGGCCTTATCTCCAGATTCATAAATCTCAATCCCACATGGCCACAAGTTAATTTATTTTACTCAACAACCGTGGGTAGGGGGAGGGGTTGAAATTCTCTTGAGAGACTATCTTAACTGCACTATTATCATCAATTCTCATGCAGGCGCGGTCGGTGGTAGGAGTGCCGGTCGGGCGGTGACGTGGGGCGGGGGAGGGGCAGGGTGGGGGGTAGTAAACTACGGATTAAGGCCGAATACAGGTAAGTAAACATTTAAATAAATGAAACGAATTTCGTTGTGAGCACAGAGCTGCGTTGCAGAGAGGTGTAAAAAGGGGTGTGGCCTCTCTACACGTCTCTGCAACGCAGCCCCCTGGCCATATTGGAGGTTCCTGGTGGGCTAGTTGGCCCCTAGGGACCCTCAGGATTCAAGGGGACTTAATCCCCCAACTTAAAATGCGCCACGGGGCGCGTTTGCACAGATGTCACCTCAGGCACCGCCCCCTCACTTCACCATTGTGCAAATATTCTTCAAAAATCATCCGAAATACGAATTACGATTTACTCACCTGTTATAAGGAGAGACCTCAGTGCTGCATCTTTCAGTCCAGTACTGGTCCTGAAAAGTAATTTTAACCGTACTTACCAGTAACTTGAATTTCCTTCCATAGGATATCATTGCCTGCTTTTTGCTGAAAAAGTTTCTAAGTGTTGATTTTTGAAACATACAAATATTCCTCTAAAATCAGCCGAAATACGAATTCCGATTTACTCACCTGTTATAAGGAGAGACCTCAGTGCTGTATCTTTCAGCTCAGTACTGGTCCTGAAAAGTAATTTTAACCGTACTTACCAGTAACTTGAATTTCCTTCCATAGGCTAACATTGACTGGTTTCACTTGGAAATTGTTCTAAGTGTGGAGTTTTGGAACTTTAAAATATTCATCTAAAATAAGCCGAAATACGAATTCCGATTTATTCACCTGTTATAAGGAGAGACCTCAGTGCTGTATCTTTCAGCACAGTACTGGTCCTGAAAAGTAATTTTAACCGTACTTACCAGTAACTTGAATTTCCTTCCATAGGCTAACATTGACTGGTTTCACTTGGAAATTCTTCTAAGTGTGGAGTTTTGGAACTTTAAAATATTCATCTAAAATCAGCCAAAATACGAATTCCGATTTACTCACCTGTTATCAGGAGAGACCTCAGTGCTGCATCTTTCAGCCCAGTACTAATCCTGAAAAGTAATTTTAACCGTACTTACCAGTAACTTGAATTTCCTTCATAGGCTAACATTGACTGGTTTCAATTGGAAATTCTTCTAAGTGTGCAGTTTTGGAACTTTATAATATTCCTCTAAAATCAACCAAAGTACAAATTCCAATTTACTCACCTGTTATCAGGAGAGAACCCAGTGCTGCATCTTTTAGCCCAGCACTGACCCTGAAAAGTAATTTTAACCGTACTTACCAGTAACTTATATTTTCTTCCATAGGAATCCATTGTCTGGTTTTCAGCAGAAAAGTTTCAAAGTGTCGATTTTCACAAACTACAAATATTCCTAAAAAATCGCCTGTATGACTTAAACGCATTCTTTCAACTGTTTACAGGAGATGCACCAGTGCTGGATCCAGGATCCAACAGTGAGTAAGAAAAAGTAACGATAACAGTTTTTAACTTCTAAGTGAATTTCCTTCCATAGGATAACATTGGTGATTCTATGAGAAAAAGTTTCTAAGTGTGAACTTTTAAAGTACAATAATATTCCTTAAAAATCACGACTGTAACCAAAACGCTTTTACTCAACTGTTTACAGGAGATGTCCCAGGACTGAATCTAGGATCCAGTCCTGTGGTTAGAAAAGTAATCCATAAAGTAACTAATTGCATTTAACTAGAAATTCACATTGAGCTGAATGTTGCATTGTGTTTGAAAATGTGTTGCCCATTGCAACAACTGTAACTACTGTACTGTCTATTGCCTATGTGCAAAGTATTTAAACTAAAGTAATTCATTCTGAGAAAGTATTTTTTGAAATGTAATGTATAATGTAATTACAATGTAATTTAAAAAATAAAATATGTAAAAAAAAATTGTTTCTAAAAATTTAGTAAATCAGTATGAAAAAAATGTATATAACAATTAATACATTTAAAAATTGTCATTTACAAAACCTTTGAAATTCACTGAAAAAACCGTAGGTTTCAGACATGTTATAGTTACAAATTAGCATTTAAAAAACCTTTGAAATTCACTGAAAAAACCATAGGTTTTAGGGACAGTTATAGTTAGTTGGACATTGCACTCGTACAAAACCCGTGAAATTCCCCCGTTATAGTTAGTCCAGCTAACTATAACTCGCGCCCGCAATGCACTGCTGATGACGTCACATATTACATCACTCATGACATGGTCAGTGACATCACTGATGACATCACTGATGACATCTCAAATGACATCACTGATGACATCATCCATGTGATAATTTCATGCATCTTCTCACACCCTAATATAACTTTTGATACACCCACTCTAAATTACAGACTGCCATTCGCAAAACCATAGACACTCCAACACCAAAAACTACATACCAACTCACTGATTCTTAGGTCTACACACACATCCACTCACTCACCTGTACAGTCACTCATACTTACAGTCACTCAGTACAGGACTATCATATGCACTCATACACCTATATAAACACTCACACACCGCCACTCATCCATAGAGGTACTCACACACCTAGTCAGACATGCAAAAAATTAATCACACACCCATTTACTCACCTATACAGTTATACACACACCAGCTCACTTACTCATACAAATACTAGCACATTCTTACGCTCTGATACAATAACTGATACAAGCACACACGCATCCATACAGCCACTCTCACAATAACACACTCTCACTTATAGCCATTTAAATACTCTAACACACATATATACTGCCTTTTACATATGTAGTTACTCGCACATGTACCACTGAGATATACATTCACTCACTAACACACCCATACACACACTCACCCACCCAAGCAGTCCATCACAGATGCACTCTTGAAATTATGCACCCAGTGAATCACCCACTCACACATCTATGTATAGAGTCACACACACCCCACCCACACAAACACTCAGGCAGCCATACAGATACTAACAGAACCAATCAATAACCCATATAGACACTCATGTAGCTAGTCGCAAATCCATGCATCCACTTACACACCAACAAACAGACGGATACAGACATTCGCACAGTTTAGTCACTAACCCATGCATTCAGTAAGATACGTTTAATCACTCACTTGTAGAGTCAGTCACTCACGTACTAAATCATCCATTCAGACACTTATACACCCACTCATTCTTCAATACACCTTTCCCTATATATATTAAACATATTTAAACTTTACAGAAACACACAGTCACTGGATGATGTCATCAGTGATGTCATTTGAGATGTCATCAGTGATGTCATCAGTGATGTCACTGACCATGTCATGAGTGATGTAATATGTGACGTCATCAGCAGTGCATTGCGGGGCGCGAGTTATAGTTAGCTGGACTAACTATAACGGGGGAATTTCACGGGTTTTGTACGAGTGCAATGTCCAACTAACTATAACTGTCCCTAAAACCTATGGTTTTTTCAGTGAATATATATATATATATATATATATATATATATATATATATATATCCAGCTCTAAAGTACCCGCAGGCAAGGATGCACTCAACAGCAGTTAAAATCACGGGTAAGAGTGAACTCGACAATCCGATTCATTTTACAGCTCTCATGTCGGAAATATTAGCCTGACGCGTTTCTGAACTCCTGTTCTCATCAGAGTCTCGACAATGAGTACGTGCTGACAAACCCACGTATTTTATGCATAATTAGGCGCCCTCTAATGGGCTACTTGAATAAGTTTAACGCAATGTTTTCTGGGCCCCGTAGTGTGTGCCAAAGTCATTAGTCCACAAATGGATGCCCAATTAATTTGAAGCTGTTGTTCTTCAAAGCCCTCAGATGGGCCTCGGACTGTGTGCCAATCATAAATCCCTTCACCTGCTGTTCCACTTCTTTGGGCTCGGCAAGACTCCGGGCTCGTGACCCCCAAGGATCATGGGGTGGTGCATCCTTCGCGGCCGGGCAGCTGCGTGTTACATCCAGCTCCAAAGTACCCGCAGGCAAGGATGCACTCAACAGCAGTTAAAATCACGGGTAAGAGTGAACTCGACAATCCGATTCATTTTACAGCTCTCATGCCGGAAATATTAGCCTGGTACGTTTCTGAACTCCTGTTCTCATCAGAGGCTCGACAATGAGTACGCAGCTAAGAGTATACCCGCTGATAAAACATCACAGAGATCAAGCATTAGGCACCTCAAAAGGAAAACAGACAGTGTAAAAATAACACCATCACTTCGCTCCTATTTTAAAGTTCAAGCTCAAGGAACTTTGGAGACTTCCTCCCCAGCAGCATTGCCCCAACTCGCTGAAAACAGAGCACTCCAAAAGGCTATGGAGGGTTCAGTCATTACTAAAGCGGGGGAAGACGCTCTACGGCTAGAGAACAGGTTTGGACCTCTAGCAGAAGAAAACCTGTCACCGGAGCAGCCTAGTCCTAGCTCTGTGACCTCGGAGAATTATTCCCAGGCCCAGGATGGGTCACCTATTGCACTTACTGATCAAACTAAAAGCCCTGAACTGGAGAAGCTTCTATCTACCCAGTTAACAGAGGTCAGAGAGAAGTTTGCGATTTCTGAGCTAAACCAACAGAAAATTCAGGGCACCTGTGAGGCCTTGGAGGATAAGATAAATAATTTGGTAGAAAGAGACGGGGCCATGGAGGTTTCACTCGATGATCTCTGCAAAAAAGTTCATGCAAACAAGGAGGAGATTCAGAAATTGAAGAACAGTGATAAAGACCTCAGAGACAAGCTGGAAGCCCTTGAGAATAGCGCAAGAAGGAACAACATTCGAATTCTGAATGTCCCTGAGGGATCACTGACATAATATTGATTACCAAAATATCCCCATACACAAATATCGACACATAAATATCGATGTCAAAAATATCGACATCCTATCTTTATAACGTAAAGTACAAAAGTATTGAAAAAATAATATAGATGTTAAAAATATCGATGTACAAAATATCGTTTTTGTATATATAAAAATAACGTTAAATAAAATAATAAAATTAACTTTAAAAAAAATATTGAGATGTAATGTACATTTTAACAAATATAATAAATAAATTTAATTTAAAAAATTTAAACATACATATATAAAATGTAATATATTTAAAATGTATATTTACTTTAAAACAATTAATAAAGTAATAATTTTAATTTATTTTAAAATGTTATAAATATATAAACATTTACAAATAAATATATATATATATATAAATACACTTTTGGGTTCAAGGCTCCTTCTGCCTACCCCCGCCCTCTGCAGAGGATCGCAAATAGTTGGCGGAGCGCGCCAACAGTAGAATTACAAAACTGTACGAATCAAGCGATCACTCAGAGGTTTATGCTCACACCAGTAGATGATTTATTCCAGGGTTACGCGTTTCGCTTGCACAGCAAGCTTGGTCACCTATAACATAAAATCTAATAAAAAGAAACATTATATTATAAATTAAAACATTAAAATATTTAATAATTTTTAAACTTACATTTTGCACTCCATTGAGTGCAACAGTAGGGAAAGTGTTGGATAGCGTAGGGGTAAAAATGACTATTCCCACTCCAGTGAGTGCAACAGTAGGGAAAGTGTTGGATAGCGGAGGGGAAAAAATTACTATTCCCACTCCAGTGAATGCAACAGTAGGGAAAGTGTTGGATAGCAAATCGGTAAAAATTACTATTCCCACTCCAATGAGTGCAACAGTAGAGAAAATTTTGGATAGCGGAGGGGTAAAAATTACTATTCCCACTCCAGTTAGTGCAACAGTAGGGATAGTGTTGGATAGCGTAGGGGTAAAATTTACTATCTCCACTTCAATTACTGCAACAGTAGGGAAAGTGTTGGATAGAGGAGGGGTAAAAATTACTATTCCCACTCCAGTGAGTGCAACAGTAGGGAAAGCGTTGGATAGCGGAGGGGTAAAAATTACTATTCCCACTCCAGTGAATGCAACAGTAGGGAAAGTGTTGGATAGCGGAGGGGTAAAAATGACTATTCCCACTCCAATTACTGCAACAGTAGGGAAAGTGTTGGATAGCGGAGGGGAAACATTTATTATTCCCACTCCAGTAAGTGCAGCAGTAGGGAAAGTGTTGGATAGCAAGGTGAAAAATTTACTATTCCCACTCCATTGAGTGCAGCAGTAGGGAAAGTGTTGGATAGCGGAGGGGAAACATTTATTATTCCCACTCCAGTAAGTGCAGCAGTAGGGAAAGTGTTGGATAGCAAGGTGAAAAATTTACTATTCCCACTCCATTGACTGCAGCAGTAGGGAAAGTGTTGGATAGTGGAGGAGTAAAAATTACTATTCCCACTCCAGTGAGTGCAACAGTAGGGAAAGTGTTGGATAGCGGAGAGGAAAAATTTACTATTCCCACTCCAGTGAGTGCAAAAGTAGGGAAAGTGTTGGGTAGCGAAGGGGTACAAATTACTATTCCCACTCCAGTGAGTGCAACAGTAGGGAAAGTGTTGGATAGCTGAGGGGTAAAAATTAATATTCCAACTGAAGTCAATTCAAAATTTAAAACAAACAAAATACAAAATATCAACTACAATGCAAAAAATATTAAAAACAAAAAAGAAAACATATATAAAAATACAAAAAATTACAAAAGATAGAAACATATTATAATGTTAAAATAATCTAACAATTACCTACAAACATCATTTTATAAAAAAAATTAAAATAATTTACAAACAAATAACTATATTTAATAGAAAATAATTATAATCAAAAACATGAATTGTTACATAAAATTTATATTTTTTATTTCCTACCCTATAACACCACACAATTCACAGCACACATCTAAATTTCTAAAAAGTGTACCTCCATAATTAACATAATTAATTATCAAATAAACAAATATTTTTAATTATAAAACAAATTAGAACAGATAAAAATTAATTTGCTCACCAAACATTACCCCTATAAAACAAAAATCCACACACAAAATAAAAGTAAACAATTACCATAAATATTTATCAAGTAATTAATGAATAATAATAAGTAACTAATTATTAATTAATAAAACCTAAAATACTTTCCACCCTCTACCCCAATAAACACCACAACACACACCTGAAAATCATTACACAATTTCCATAACTAATTTTACATTATTACATTATTATCAATTAACAACTTATTATTTAATTGAAAAGATTTTACTTCCCACCCTTTACCACTATAAACCCCACAACTCGCATCTCAAATTAATTACACATTTGGCATATTTAATTTTTAATTAATTACTATTATTTAACAATTAATTACTAATTAATTTTAAATAAATTACTTCCCAACCTATTCCCCTATAAACCCCACCACCCATTCCTAAAAAATTACACAATCAACATAATGAATTACCAATTAATTAATTGTTTAACAATTAATTAATTAATTAATATTAATCAACAAACAATTGATAAATAAGTATTAATAAATTAATTCCCACAGTTAACACTATAAATTATAAATTAAGTAAATATAAATATATAAAAATTATTATTAAATATATTACAATTAAATTACTTCCCACACTATTCCCCTATAAACCCACAACCCGCTCCTACAAAAAAGACACACTTAACATAATTGCCAATTAATTAATAATAATTAACAACCAATTAACAATTAATTAATAATAAATTAATTCCCACAATACTATAAAATCTAAATTAAATAAATACTAATAAATAAAAAATATTAAATAATGTATTATAATTAAATTACTTCCCAACCTATTCCTCTATAAACCCAGAACCCGCTCCTAAAAAAATAACACAATTAACATAATTACCAATTAATTAATTAATAAAAATTAACAACCAATTAATAATTAATTAATAATAAATTAATTCGCACAATTAACACTATAAAATCTAAATTAAATAAATACTAATAAATAAAAAATATTAATTAATTTATTATAATTAAATTACTTCCCACTCTATTCCCCTATGAACCCACAACCCACTACAGAACTAAAAAACGCAAAATGTAATTAACATAAAATTAATCATTACTAATAATTTAATCATATATTACAAAGCAAAAGCAATACTAATACAAAAAAATAGATCACATACTTTTAAAATACATACTAAAATACATAACACTAATTTAAAAATCGATATTTTAAACAACTATATTTTTGCAAACGATATTACTAACTTCGATATTTTCAGAAACGATAATTCTTACCTTAAAGTCGATATTCTTGACCACGATATTCTTGCTGTCGATATTCCTGTATCACGATATTTCCAACTCGATATTTGTGTATGACGATATCTAAAACTCAATATTCTGCCTATGCATCGTCCCTGAGGGCCTCGAGGGGGAAGATATAAGGGGCTTTGCGATACACCTCCTGAAAGAATTCAACATAGAAATTGATCAGCGCAGCCTAGAGGAGGATCTACAAAGAGTCCGCCGCGACCCATTCACGAGACGACCAGGAAAAAAAAATCCAAGAAGGATTCTTGTGAACTTTAAATCTTACACCCTAAAGGAAAGAATTCTTGCTGGGGCCCTTAAAGTAGGAGCCTATAAAAAAGATGATTGGTCCTTCCGTATTAGGTCAGATATCTCGCGTGCAACCCAGGACAGGCAATGGGAACTGGGCAAATATATTCAAGAATTGAAGGAGTTGGGAGCTACTGCAAATATATACGATTCCCTGGTTCTCTGAGGGTGATGCGAAACAACAAAATGTAAAATTTCAGAGACCCAAACGAAGTTTGTGCATTTATTTAACAGATCAAGGCACATCAAGTATAATTTCAACATCTGCCGCCGTAGCATAGTGAGATAGTTTAAATGAGGTAAACAACAGTATACCTCTAGTTTGTAGGGAGGGTTCACTACAAACTAGGGGTCACTGGCAAGGAAAAAAAGTCATAAGGAAAAATACATAAAGCACAATTGCACTGGGTGGGGGAGCATGTGGAAATAAATATTTTAAAAAATGTCCTCTTTTGTTAATTTTAGACCAGGATCTTCTTTTCAATTACTTATGCCTCCTAGCCTGATTAGAAGAGCCGGGTTTTTAGGCATCTATTCTCTTAATTACTTTCCTATTATATGGCAAATTCAGATAAGTCTAGGCCTTTAAGGATCCTATCCTGGAATGTCAATGGTCTTAGGGTTGCTGCAAGAAGGAGAAACATCTTGGAGTATTTGAGGCTTATAGACAAAGATGTTTTCTTTATCCAGGAATCGCACCTGCTCAAAGAAGAATGGCCTGAGATTTTAAAGGGTCAACAATGGATTGAGCATTGTGTATGCACCTCTCAGTCCTGTATAGTGAAAGGGGTCGCCCTCCTTTTCAGAAAATCCATTCAAGCCACACTGGGGGAATGTGTGGTGGACCCATTAGGTAGATGGGTAATAGTTAAGGCCACAATTTATGGTATCTAGCTGGCACTCGGATACTACAGCCCCAATTTAGATGACCCCGCACCCATACGTACCCTATGTCTGCACTTAATGGATATAAATGAACCTATCATATTGGGAGGTGATTTTAATGTCTTACTAGACTAGACAATTTCTAAAAGGACAGTCGCGGCAACCCCCAACATGAGAGGGGCCTTGAAACAATTGATAGCGGACATAGGCCTTATTGACATTTGGAAATTTATGAGTCATAGGGATAGGACAGAAGTGGGAAATTTCACGTTTCATAATAAAAAACATGGTAATCGTTCCAGGATATACTTTTTTCTTGTAGACTCATGTTCCTGAACGCTTATCAGTTCATTCTGCGGTCACACTCGAGATTGTTTTTAGAAATAAAGCCCCCTTGCAGGGATGGACTTAAAATCGTACTTTGCTTTTAGATCCTTTGGTAGTGGAGAATCTGAAAGCTGTCACAAATGAGTTCTTTCTCTTTAACCTCAAGTCAGCCCCTCTGCATATTGTCTGGGATACAAATAAGGCGTTCCTTAGAGGCATCTTCTCTAGTTTAAGTTCAGTACAAAATAAAAAGGTCAGGGAGGAAATCAACACTCTTGAAGCCTCCATAAACATTCTTCAAAGTGCCTTGGAACAAGCCTCTATCCCTTCAACTATTGTCCAAATCGAACGGGAATTGCAACTAGCAAAATCTAAGCTTGTCGACTATCTGGAGGCCACAGTCTGGCGGAAATGGGAAGCCAGTAGGCTATCTCATTATGAGTATGGGGAGGGATGTGGAAAACTGTTATCTTGTAAGATCAAAGCTAATCAGTCTAGGAATTTTATTAAAGACCTAAAATGCCAAAATTCAGGCAACATAATCTCCGATGACTGGGAGATTGAAAACGCATTTGTACAGTTTTTTCAAGACATCTACACAGAACATGCTATCATAAGCAGGGAACAAACAGAGGCATTTTTTCAAGATCTTTATCTTCCATCTCTCCAGGGGGCCCCCAAGGGATAAACTGAATAGTCCCATTTGCATAGAGGAGATTGTTAAAGTTATAAGTAGTTTAAAAAAAGGGAAAGCCGCTGGCCCGGACGCTCTCCCAAACGAAATTTACATGTTATTAAAAGAAGAGCTAGCTCCCATCATGCTTCAACTTTTCAACTTAGCCTTTATCTCTAACCAAGATTTACCATCCTCTTGGGATTCCGCCACCATCCTTCTCAAACCAAACAAAAACCTCAGGGTTTGTGAGTCGTATAGACCTATCTCACTTCTTAATAGTGACTATAAAATGTATTCCCAGATACTAACCAAACGTTTAGATAAGATAGTGGGGACCTTGATTCATTCTGACCAGAAGGGTTTCATAAAAGGGAGACAGTTGCACGAATTGACCCACGAGTTAATTGGTGCCATTGACCTGGAGAAGGAGTATGGTAACCTATTGATGGTAATGACTTTCGATGCCGCGAAGGCCTTTGATAAGGTCAGCTGGCCTTTCTTATATGAGATGATTCATCGCTTCAATCTAGGAGAGACTTTCCTATCAGCAGTTAAAGCTTTATATAAAAACCCCTCAGCCAGAGTGTTAGTCAATGGGAACCTGTCTAAATCTTTAAACATTGGTAGGGGGACTAGACAGGGAAGCCCCCTATCTCCACTTCTCTTCAATCTTTATATTGAGCCTTTGGCATCCAAATTAAGATCATGTGAGAAAATCCTTCCATTTGCATGCAATGGCTGGGAGAAAAAGATTGGGTTGTATGCGGACGATATGATGATCTTTACAGGTCACCTGCCCCCCGTCTTTACCAACAATATGGGAAATGCTTGAGGGTTTTGGCAAGATATCTGGTTACGCCGTAAATCAACAAAAAACAGACATAATGCAGTGGAACACCCACTTCCCATGTGATCTAATTAGACAAAACATGAGATATCTAGGTATTCAAGTTGTGCATAATTTGGAGAACTGAGCAAAAGTGAATTTTGATAATCTAGCATCCAGTGTGCGGAAACAGCTTCAGGCCTGGGGAACTCTTCCTCTATCATTTCTAGACAGTTTTAACCTTTTAAAAATGTCCATTCTTCCCAAATGTACTTATCTGTTTAACACCAGCCCCCTGGAATTTAAGAAGGAATGGTTCAAGAAGTTGCAAGGGGATTTCACGAGCTTTATCTGGGGAAACAAAAGGTCTAGAATTGCCTGGAGGAAACTCAGGGGGAAAAGGAAGGTGGCGGCATAGCCAGGCCAGACCTTTTTCAGTATTATCGTGCTTTCCACTTCGTCCCCCATCCCGTGGCCGGAATGCCTGGGTCCTGCTCCACCTCCTAAGGCACAAATTAAAAGCCTTGGTATATGGTTGGACAGCTCCCTTAATTTTAATTACCAGGCTACCAAGCTTTCAGCCACATGTTATGGACTGATGACAATGTTGCGGAAAATCATTCCCCTCCTCCCCTTCCAGGCGAGAAGAATTATGGTACAGGCCCTTATTCTTTCTCGCCTTGATTATGGGAACGCCCTATATCTTGGTACTCCTCAATTCACCATTCACAAACTGCAAGTAACTCAGAACTGTGCTGCCCGTCTGTTTCTTCAGATTCCGCGGTGGCAATCTGCTAAACCAGCATTGAGGAGTCTCCACTGGCTCCCTATTCCAGCTAGGATACAGTTTAAAGCTATGTGCCTAGTTCATAGAGCCATCCGGAAGACTGGTCCGGCTATTATTCACCCCTTGGTCACTCCCTATCTTCCTCATAGAACCCTGCGATCCAGCTCCTTATGCTTGGCCGCTCCCAAGAAAATTCGAAGATCCAGGTGGGGTGGACGCTCTTTTTCGTTTAATGCTGCAAAGATCTGGAATACTTTTCCTCCCACTTTACGTAAGGACAACAACCTTTTGGCCTTCCGGAAGCTCTTAAAAACCTACCTCTTTAAGACAGTCTCTTAACATCATGGCTTCTGTTTTTCCTCTACTCTTCTATCAAACAGCGCTGGGAGGCCTCAGGGTAGCCATGCGCTATATAAGTACAATTTCATTCATTCATTCATCTTTAGACAGCTATTGAGGGACACCTCCACTTTGTCACCATTTTTCAGAGCTCTTACAGCTGGCCCTCCAGACCAAACTAGCTTCTTTCTTTTCAAATTTGGTCACCCCAAGTTTAAAAAAAAAGTTAGGCTTAAGGTCCTTCTGGGTGCATGTAAGGTTTGGTATCAAATAAGGCTATCTTTACAAATACCTTACTTTAGTCAATATGCACCTATTTGGAATTCACCCGGCATGCCAGCTTGCCTCCAAGACTCACGTTCATATTCTCTTAAGGGAGTGTGGCATCCTCAGATGGGGCCAACTCTTAGAGAACACCAAACTAATTTCTTGGCAGCGTATGCAGGAGATCTCTGAGGGGTCGGTATCAAAATTCAAATACTACCAGTTAATGAGCTGGGCAAAAACGCTGGGAAAAGATGGAAAGGGGAATCAATTCTTGGAGTCCAAGATCTGTTCACATCCCCTTCTGCGGAAGGAGGTATCAGAATGGTACTGGATGCTGATACGGGCCACAGATGAGGTGCAAGCCTTGTTGGTAGCGACCTGGAGGAGGTAACTGCCGGCTCATGACCTCGACCTGCTATGCCAAGTAACTATGTCTCATTTGTGGCTATACGTCAAGTCTGCCTCACTCAGGAAGAATCATCTTTTTATTGTCCACAAGGCCTACTGGACGCCATGGAGACTCTCCAAATTGGGAACCCACGTGGTGAAACAATGCCCCAAGTGTGGCGAGGTCAACGCAAATGAAGTTCACATGTTTTGGCAGTGTCAATCCAGATCTTCTGGCAGAAAGTGGGTATGACGCTATAGGGAATTTTGGGTCAAGAAATCAAGGTGAGCCTGGCATTAGTAATTTTCGGGGCGTTGCTAGATGAGGAGGGCAATAGGGCTTTCTCTAAAACACATAAAGCACTTGTATTTACATTAATTCTCCTTGCACGCAGAGAGCTGTGCATTAAATGCCCAACGCCCCCCTAGAAGCAGAGTGGGTGAGATCAATACAAAAAATAGCAAATTTAGATCATGCTATAGCGAACACTAAGAGAACAAAGTTTTGGGAACTATGGGATAACTGGGTTAAAACAGCATACCATTGATTTGCTCTTTTCTTCCCCTTTTTTCCGTTTCTGTATATTAATTTCTAATTTTCCCTCTTTGCTATGTTAAATCACTGGTCCAATGATTAACAACCTGATAAACAGGTAGCTTGGACGGGGGAGTCGTGTTCCCCTGTATCCTGGTCTGTGGTCCAACACTAGCACCTGTATAGAGGAGTCAGTTTCTTGTCGGCAGCACTCACAAGACCCGGGATGTTAAACATCCCTCCTTTTGGGGAGAGACCGGGATTCTTTTTTCAGCTGCAGCCGCCTAGATCCTTCTGACACCCAAACAAAAATTGACAAATGAGGACTAATTTTTTTTTTTTTAAACAAGCATTGGTGAAGCCAATGAATCTGCCTTGTTTATGTATGTGCTTATTGTTGTGCGATATGTCTGGATGCAATAAGTGAAAACTCACAAATAGCCAACCAATAGTGATCAGGTGGCACATTGTGAAGCACAAGATTCTAGTTCATATGTTTTAAGCTACAGTCTTGATTACGCAGGTTAAGCCTCTTGGAAAGTATTCCTAGTGCCACTTTATTATCCAAACCCCACTTAAAGTCCCACCCACCTTTTCAATCCCACTTAATGCACTGCCGTCGGGCCATTCCTATCTCCGGGTCCCGTCCTCGAACTCTAATCTGTATGAAGAACCCGTGTTCAGCACATGTCCCATGCAACCCTGCCTTGAAGCCAGTGCTTAATTTATAAAATAATAAGTCCCAGGGCCCTTGTCAGGCGGCCACTGTAGCTTGCAACACCTTTTGCCACTGCCAGCACTGCCGACGACAGTACCAACACAACTACTAACCATCATACCCTACAGGTGTAACAATTCAGGCTATTCCAGGCCCCCAAAGCTATGGGAATGGCTTTGGTGGCAGGTATTAGTCATTTTTAATGTATATTGAATTAATTAGCAACTGTTGTTTTGCTCATCTCTAAACTACACAAACAGTGCCACCATGTGGTGCACTGTCATAAGTAGAGGTGTTGGAAATTTCAGTAAAGGTGCCGAGCACTGGAAACCACCGGCTCAAATTAAGCACTGCTTGAAACACAAGGTATCACTGTGATACTTATAACGTAACATTGTTTCTAGCGATAGCAGCGCCAGGAGTGACCCAGGACGTGGCCAGTCGTGCTCTGTGGTTTATTATCGAAATACTATTTTTTCATGGCAAAAATAAAACATAATAATAACTCCCTTTAACTGACCTATATTACTCTGTGAATCACACTGCTTTTTCGTTATTACATCCTAGTTTCAGTCCAACTAATTGTAATTGTCCCCAGATTCTGCAATAAGCTTTTTTTAGAGGCAAAATCTTAAAACGGTGAGAAAATCATAAACTAGAATCTTTTTACGTATTTTATCAATTATTGCCTTTGAGATCTTTTCATGTTGTTGATTGGCTTTTCTATTTATAATGCCTATATTTATGTTCAGACATTCGCATAAGCATACCAATATATAGTAAATTAATGCCCATTAAAATATTTTCATTGTTCTTTTGTAGCCAGATTGGGTTTCATACTGCGATCAACAAGAAAAAATGCAATTTCCTTTGTGGATGAGATCTTAATTGTAATGTTTATGAAAAGTGTCCGTAATGTTATTGTAATGGCCATGGCTGGGGTTTGGAGCTCGTGCTATCTTAACCGAGGGTTAAGAACGATTGCATTTTTCATGAAAGGATATTTATCCTATGAGGCCCAACAGTAAAGTAATGACCTGCAGATAACACGCTGCCAGAATGCCTGCGCAGGACCACAGCTGTTCCAAATATTCAGATGGAACTACCTTCAGTATACAGTTTTCTTCAGTCCAAAAAACTTTACATTATATGATTAGGCTCACGTTCCTATCCATCAAAAATATATATTATTTATTTTTCAAGGTGTTTTATAGGACACAAAGCGCTTTATAGATAAAGATTTTATTCCAGACGGAGCATCAAAGACATGGGATCCTGTACAAAGTACACTTGTGCAGTCTGGTAATGCTTAATTTGTACATGGAAGAATGCCAGTGCACAAAATGCTGCTCTGAAAACTGTGACTGGGGAATTAATGGAGCGGGTATGGAATACCAAGGCCGCATAGTCCCAAACAGCGGCGGCTCCTCCGCTTAGGCTGAGGAGCGTCGCTCCAATGCTTTTCAGCAGTGCAAAAAACATAATGTTATTATCATTTTATTTTTCTGTGCTGAAGCCAGTTTTGGGGCGGGATTGGCTGTCATCAAAGCCAGCAGGGGGAGGAGTGTTTGGTGCACTTAAGAGCGCATGATGGTTTGGCCGGCCGTCTTGGGCTGGCCAAACAGTAATGCCCACTAAGCATGTTCTCCACCTGGCTGTATTGCACAACCTGGGTGGTGAAAATGCATGGGGTCACACTCCCTGTCTGAGCACTGAACCAGGCAACTCAGACCAATCATGACGCTACTGTCATGCTTTTGACAGCAGCGTCATGATTGGCTAGGGGAGTCTTGGAGCTTGTGTCCTTCCGGTTGACAGAAGACGGAGGAGAGGCGGTGGCCAACCAGCCAGCAGGTAAAGTAAGTGATATTTTCTTTTCTTTTTTTGTTTTAAGTCCACCTTTCCCCGCCCCCCACTCCTGCCCTGGAGCAGCGGCCACTGGTCCTAAATCCACTTCGGGCCTCTTTAATCCACATACAGACACTCCCTGTCTTTTCAGCTTATTCTTGCAGGTTCCTGCTTTCTCTGGTTGTCAAGGTTTTTTGTCTTTTCTTCCTGCTTCTTTCACGTTTGTGTGTTTTTGTCCCTCTCTTGCTCTTCAGAGGCACTGAATTGAGTTCAGTTTCATCTTGGTATGGTTTTGTCCTGTAAAACTATGGGTGGTTTTATTTTGGGTGACAGGAGAGTATGGTTTTAGTAGCTTCTGATGTATATTTACTTCATACAATGTAAACCTTGCTAATGAGTCATCTCTGTTGACTTTTTTGAGTGTTCATTTAAATGATAGGATTGGCTGCTGAAGTCCAACTAGCATAATGTGATTAGCTTTAGTGACACAGTAACGTGTTATTTTCAACTAAACATTTGAAAGAAGAGCCAATTATTTCAGAGCTTATTACTTAAGGGATGGCTAAGAACCTGATAAAAATAGCTTACTGCTTCCCGGCGGCTAGGCAATGAGGCTTGTTGGGCAATGAGGCTTGTTGGGCAATGTGACTTGTTGGGCAATGAGGCTTGTTGGGCAATGAGGCTTGTTTGGCAATGAGGCTTGTTGGGCAATGAGGCTTGTTGGGCAATGAGGCTTGTAGGGCAATGAGGCTTGCTGTGTCTTATCTGGATAGTTCTCTTATTCTATTTAACTTTGAATCTGCATTGAACCTGGCGCTGGTGGGATCTCTTGCTCAGTATTTTGAAACTGTTTTTCAATCCTTACAAAGGATTTATGTAGATTTGTAAATATATGCGAACGAATCAAACTGGTCAAATTTCCTTGGGGAATTCTAATGACACCTGAAAAAGGGTCTTGAATCAGAATCCACACATATCTGAGGAAATGACATTTATGAGACAATAATTAACTAACGTTGCCATGTTCTCCCTATTTATATGCTGTTGTCATGGTCTCCCCATTTATATGCTGTTAGCATCTGTTTTTGTGCTCTATGTGATAGCTGAGGCCTTCTAACCTTCTCTCAGCAACATGTATAAAAGGACAACTGTTTTTATTCTAACGTTACCATGCTTGTCACTTAGATAAGACTTTGGGGCCGATTCCGATTCGGGCCGGAAAAAATACCGACCGACTCGGTACGGGAATATAGTCCGACCGACACGTACCGGCGTTGCCCGACCTGGGAAGTACGATGAAATGCATGTGAATCACGACCGACTCGTACGGAACACAAGCCGAACGACCGAACCGGAAGAAACAAGCTATCCGGCCGGGAAACCACGCGAATAGAACCGACCGACACGCACCAGGAATCAACCCGAACGAAACTTACCAGCGAACTCCGACCCGCGCAGTACGATGCAATGCGTGGAAAAACAGACCGAGTCGCATGGAGCGCAAGCCGAACGACCGGCACGCATACAAAAGCCAGCCGAAGGAAGCCAATACTCGGCGACCGACGCGTACGCCGCACAAGACACCCTGCAGAAACACAGCGTGGACGACTCGGAGAAGCTCACACGAGACAACTGCAGCGTCCTACTCGGTCCGAAGAACGTCTCCTACATGCACAAAAAATACTAAGGAAAAAAACAAAAAAAAGGGCCAAACAAGCAATGACAAAGTCAATAAATACAGGGAAAAAAACATGGAACAAGGACACACCCCCAACTCCACCTATATAAAGGCCACAAATCCCTACCATGATCCTTTGCAAATTCAACTGACCTGCCAGCACAGAACACCATCACACAGCAACCACAGACACACTCACAGCTCATCCATCACACAAGCCACACACCATTAGCACCTCAACAAATAGCACCCTCACATACACCCAGCAAAACCTACACTCACACACCCTCACCTGCACACACACACACACATCAATCCCCACCACCACCCACCACCATGCCCCTAAAGAAGAATCCAAAGTTCCTAGACAGTGAATTGGAAGTCCTGGTAGATGAGATCCTCAGGGTAGAGCCCCAGTTGTTTGGTACATTGGTACAACAGACCCCCATGTCGCAGAAAACCAAGATGTGGCAGAGGATCGTCGACAGGGTCAACGCACAATCACCATGTTTGCGCACAAAGGAAGACATCCAGAACAGGTGGTATGACGTGCGCAGGAGGGTCAGGGACCTACTAAAGAAGGATTACATCCTGAGTCAGCACACCGGCAGTGGCCCTCCTGCCAAACCACTATACCTCAGGCCCTGTGAGGAGAAGGTGCGTGCCATCCTACCACCAGTGAGCGTATATGGACTATCAAACATCCCAGAGCCTGGTGAGTACACAACTAATATACCCAATATTGTGCGACAATACACACACATCACTGTCAAGGGGATAGTCAAACCATGCACCCTTAGCAAATACACAGCAATCAAACGATAATCACCCCAAGATCTGTCTGTCAGTCAGATAAACACAATACATGCCATCTCATAGTGACATGTAACTGTGTCAAGATATGTACAAACATAACTACAAATACAGCAAGGCAGTGGCACAAATCTAACCAACAAACACAGTCAGATATTTTGCCACCACTAGAACACCACCTCACAGGGAAGCTCACTGAAAGTAAGGAATTCTGTGTATGCTGGTGAAGTCAGTGTAGCCAATAGCATGATGGGAGTTGTAGTCACAGATATTGGTCACACTCACAATTGGCCCATCAACACCACTCTGAACCATGCTCACATCACAGGGAGTGGAAAACAACTGACAAGATGGCTGACACTGGGTACTGCTGTGGGGAGCACAAGGCCCTGCTGGGAACTGGGCACCAACCAACAGCAGGACACCACTGCCTGACATCCTGAAAGCCAACTTGCACTCCCTGCAATGGAAGCACGTTCCATGGTGGGATATCTGGCTGGGTGGGAAGGAGGACTGACAGCTCTGACCATAGTTACCAGCAGCTTTTCTCACACACCCCCTTAACACAAACTCCACACAACTCACCTGGGAGAATGCATTACCTCACACTCTAATTAAATATCCCACAAAGAACTACCACACTGGGTTATGCTGTGTGAAGCACAGGGACACTTTTGGGACTTGTAGTCAAACAAACGCCAGGACAACACTGTCAGCCATCCTGTCAGCACAGGCACACTACCCCACAGGGAAGCAGAGTCAAAAGGAAGGAAGTATGGGCATGCTGGGAAGGGGGTGTAGGCAATAGCATGATGGGAGTGGTAGTCACAGCTCAACATCCCCCACCCACATGGCCCAGCAAGCTCACACTGAAGCATGCACACCTCACAGGGAGTGGAAAAGAACTGACAAGATGGCTGACGCTGGGTACTGCTGTGGGGAGCACAAGGCCCTGCTGGGAACTGTGCACCAACCAACAGCAGGACACCACTGTCAGCCATCTTGCCATTGCTGTCACACTGACACACAGTGAAGTCCACTCATAAGGAAGGAAATATGGGCATGCTGGGAAGGGGGGTGTAGGCCATAGCATGATGGGAGTTGTAGTCACAGATATTGCTCACCCTCACAATTGGCCCATCAACACCACTCTGAACCATGCTCACATCACAGGGAGTGGAAAACAACTGACAAGATGGCTAACACTGGGTACTGCTGTGGGGAGCACAAGCCCCTGCTGGGAACTGGGCACCAACCAACAGCAGGACACCACTGACTGACATCCTGAAAGCCAACTTGCACTCCCTGCAATGGAAGCACGTTCCATGGTGGGATATCTGGCTGGGTGGGAAGGAGGACTGACAGCTCTGACCATAGTCACCAGCAGCTTTTCTCACACACCCCCTTAACACAAACTCCACACAACTCACCTGGGAGAATGCATTGCCTCACACTCTAATTAAATATCCCACAAAGAACAACCACACTGGGTTATGCTGTGTGAAGCACAGGGACACTCTTGGGACTTGTAGCCAAACAAACGCCAGGACAACACTGTCAGCCATCCTGTCAGCACAGGCACACTACCCCACAGGGAAGCAGAGTCAAAAGGAAGGAAGTATGGGCATGCTGGGAAGGGGGTGTAGGCAATAGCATGATGGGAGTGGTAGTCACAGCTCAACATCCCCCACCCACATGGCCCAGCAAGCTCACACTGAAGCATGCACACCTCACAGCCAGTGAAAAGCCACTTCAAAGATGTCTGACAATGGTGCTCTGTTGTGGGGAGTACCAGGCCCTGCTGGGAACTGGGCACCAACCAACAGCAGGACACCACTGACTGACATCCTGAAAGCCAACTTGCACTCCCTGCAATGGAAGCACATTCCATGGTGGGATATCTGGCTGGGTGGGAAGGAGGACTGACAGCCCTGATCATAGTCACCAGCAGATTTTCTCACACACCCCCTTAACACAAACTCCACACAACTCACCTGGGAGAATGCATTGCCTCACACTCTAATTAAATATCCCACAAAGAACAACCACACTGGGTTATGCTGTGTGAAGCACAGGGACACTCTTGGGACTTGTAGCCAAACAAACGCCAGGACAACACTGTCAGCCATCCTGTCAGCACAGGCACACTACCCCACAGGGAAGCAGAGTCAAAAGGAAGGAAGTATGGGCATGCTGGGAAGGGGGGGTTGTAGGCAATAGCATGATGGGAGTGGTAGCCACAGATATTGGTCACCCTCACAATTGGCCCATCAACACCACTCTGAACCATGCTCACATCACAGGGAGTGGAAAACAACTGACAAGATGGCTGACACTGGGTACTGCTGTGGGAGCACAAGCCCCTGCTGGGAACTGTGCACCAACCAACAGCAGGACACCACTGACTGACATCCTGAAAGCCAACTTGCACTCCCTGCAATGAAAGCACGTTCCATGGTGGGATAACTGGGCTGGGTGAAGAAAGAGGGCCGGATGTCCACCAAATACCACCAATGCTGGCCATGCACACACCTCGACATTCACATACAAAAGCTTCAGGTTGGCAGGACAATGTGCTACACCAATATCAACCTCTGACTGTGACAACTTAGGACAATGCAATGTACAGGCCCGCATCCAGAGGTACAGTCACAACTGTCAGGTGTGTGAACCATTGATGCCCGTAGAAACATAACATACATTGTGTGTCTCTTCCAAAAACAGGTGATGATGGGGACACAGCAGCAGACGAGGAGGAGTCCCTGTCCCAGGCTCCGGGGGACACTGAGCTCACTGGTGTGGAACAGCCTCTGCACTCCTCGGATGGCGAAGACCTACCTGGCCCCTCCGGTGCGAGTCATCATGCAGCACCAGCAGGACCAACATCTGCACCCCCTGCACCCACCCCTCCAACAACTGCCAACACACAGACCACCCCTGCCAACACGGACAGACCAAGGACCACCGATGACAACAGCACAGGGACCCCGGCCCAACGTGGAGCAACGGACAACGAGCCCAGTAACAACCCCCAAGTGGGCCTACGGTCACCTGTGCGTGCCACCACAGGTCCCGCACGTGTCGCCAGGGGTGGTGGGAGGGGTGGTAGACATAGGTCGCTGTTTGCAGAGGGGCCTGGACTGCATGATGACCCACAACTGGCACGCATTGCTGAGGCGTACCAGAATAGCACCGGAGAGGTCAGCCAGGTAGTGGGGATCCTCAAGGACATTCAACAGCAGCAGGCTGCCCATCATGCCCGCTTGGACTCACACATGTCCCGTGTGGAGACACACATGTCCCGTGTGGAGACACACATGTCTGGCATTGAATCCAAGTGGGACACATTGGAAGAACTGACAGCGGTGCAGAGGGACATATTGACATGCCTCCGCCAGATTAGCACCAACATGGCCACACCTCCCTGTGTGCCCACAACATCTGGTGCTGCAACAACTGCAACTGCCACAGGGAGGGAGGAGGACTCTGGCGGAGAGTCCTTTGCACCGCAGCAGCCTGCACGTGAGGGTCCTCCCCGGAAGAAGAGGGGTCGTCCGAGGAAGGAAAACTGAGAGGCCGATGGCCATGTACATCCCCCAGGAACCCAACACCTGTTCTGGAAATTCTCCTTTGTGTGCAAACTGTTTACCCTGTTGAATGCAACACAACTCTCCCACATGACATGGGGAGCTTAAGTTGGCCCAATGTATCAGATGACTGTGGACTTTACTCAGGACATTTCTGCTACCAAGTCTTCCAACTCATCTGGGAACTTTGGATTCCAATCCCAATGTACAGCACCCACCATCCTGTGCACTATCCTCACACATGTTTGTAAATAAACTCACTAATACACCATACTTGCCTCTGTTGTGATTCCAACGTGGTTTTTGTCATGTAGATGGTGATCTGCTAAATGACACTGTGCATGCTAACTGCTACAGCAAGTTCAACACCGTCATGTGAGTCATGGCGACGTGACACATATGAGGGAGACACACCACTAGGGCTACACAACACATACACACCAGGGCCATCAGACTCATCGCCTACACTGATGTTGCCAGGAAATACAGTGGAATGCACAGACACCACACCTATTCACAGTCTGTGTTAACTAGCCCACAGGTGCAGTAAGCACATGTCAGTCAGATGTGTGACCACAGACAACGCACAACCCAAAGTGAAGCACAGGTTTATTACACATTTGCAACATGTTGTTTCCACTACAGATGCAAGGTAATCCTATGTGGCAGTGGCCACACAGTCAACAAGTGTAGAAGAAATAAAGTCCAGTGGTGTGTGGCACATCACCTGTAGGGAAACGACTGCTTCCACCCTGGAAGTTGAATCATGGTGTCGGGGGATCACAGTTCACCAAACAACTCTGAAAGTACCCTGTGAAGGACAGACATGACACACAGTCAAAAGCACGGAAGAACAGGATAGAACTGCAATACTCATGGCCAATACATGTCACAAGATACTCACAGAAAACCAAGTTAGCATGTCAACACTGTTGGGGAGTACAGACTACCTGTAAGGACACATCGCTGCACGCTTCCAGTCAAGTAGCACATGGCCACACTCAAACAGCACCAGAGCACCACCAACACATATCACGCAAACACACATCATTGACATGACATCTCTGGATACTCACATTCAGCTGAAGAAGTTGGTGATGAGCTGTGTGCGGACATCACCATCATCATCATCATCATCATCATCACTGGCATCGTGGCCCAGGCCAGGATCCTCCACAGGTGGCGGATGTTGGTCATCGTCATCCAGGATGAGAGGCAACTCCTTCCGCACTGCCAGGTTGTGTAGCATGCAGCAGACGATGACAATCTTGCACACCTTTGCTGGGGCATATGGGAGGGCCCCTCCTGTCTTGTCCAGGCAGCGAAAGCGGCTCTTCAGGAGACCAAATGTGTGCTCGATCACTCTCCTGGTCCGACCATGTGCCTCATTGTAGCCCATCTGGGCTGGTGTCACAGGGTTCCTGAGGGGTGTCAGCAACCACGGCATGTTGGGGTATCCGGAGTCACCTACAGACAGACAATTGCACATTAGCTGAGTTGGAAAAGAGGGCGGAATACAACATAGCAGAACACACACAATGGTACAAAGTCAGTACACACCGACAAGCCAGGCACGCTGGTTCTGCATCTGTGACATCATCCTCGGGATGCGACTACTCCTCATCACGTAAGCATCGTGTGCCAAACCAGGGAAACGGGCACACACATGTGAGATGCTCATATCTGCAAGACATACCACCAGAGCATTGATCGAATGATAATGTTTCCTGTTCCTGTATGCCTGCTCATGTGCCTGTGGTGGTACCAAAGCCACATGTGTCCCATTAATGGAGCCAATGACATGTGGCATCCTCCCCAGGGCATAGAAGTCACACTTGACGTCAGTGAGTTGTTGACGTGTAGGGAAATAGATGTACTGGTTCAGACATCTCAACATTGCCTACAAAACATCGCGTAGCACACGGCTGAACATAGTCTGTGACATCCCACCAGCAGTCGCAACAGTGTGTTGAAAGGTACCGGTGGCAAAGAAGTGTAGGGTTGCCATCACCTTCACCTTGGGGGTCAGCGCTGTAGGGTACGGCCGGCCAGGTTGCAAATGTGGGGCCAAGCGCACTGCCAAATCCTCATTCAGCTGCCTGGTGAAGCGGTACCGTCGGATGCTGTCACGTTCCATCATCGTTGCCAGGTCAGGGAATGGTCTATGGACAGCTGGTGCCCTGCAGTGCATAGGTGAAGAAAGAAAGATTGTCAGTCACCCCACATATGTGCCATTCACCATACTCAATTTCACATGATACATCATTACGAGACACAAGTACTTGATGTGTGTGCCGTTCTGTATGGACATGTATGGCACCTACATGGACATCATCTAACATCTCAGTTCAACATGTGTTGACAACAGGTTGCAGGTTGTGCTATGGGAAACCATTAGGCTGTGTCACAGTACCCATTTACTGCTGTCACGTTCCACACACCCACCACAGTGACATGTCTGGACAGATGCGCCAAAGGCATCACAGCTCATTGACAGGTAGATTCCCAGTGACCCTGTCTTGCCACATGGACACTGGCATGACATGGCGTATCATGTACACGTCAGAAAAACAAACATGACTGCCACAGGTAGTGGCCCCTGTTGCCTCCGCAGGACAGACATGGACGTCTGTGACACACACACGCACAACATCAAAGTCCATGCACAAACAACATTGATGTGGAGACTGTCTCCCATTGTGCACATGGAATCAGAGACATCGGAAACACAACATGCACACAGACTGTGGAGGTCCATCACTATTGTGGCAATGGGTCACCCTGTGACGTACATGCCTTCCCACATGGGACTCTGGGGGTATGTGACATGTCATACACATACACAACCTGGAAATGTGACCATGCCACATGCTCCGAAATGAACACTTGCACATCACAGTGGTCATGTGCACAACACACAAAGGATCCTGTCCCCATGAACACGTGCACAGCCTGGGAGTGGCTGCCCCCAAGTGCCACCCCAAAAACCACATGTTTACCCCCATTCACAGAAAAGGTAATGCAGCCTTACATGCCTTAGGATACAGTGTGGAGTGGGTGTGGTGTTGTAGGTGTGCCCCTGAGTCCCTGGCAAGTATATGTGGCTGGCATACGTTCACCAGTGACAAGCATGGTGACATATGCGAGTGACCTGTACAGGGACGCGTTGTACAGCAATGGACCGATCGGTGTGCACGCACTGGCCATTGCATCTGTTGTGAGCGGGTACGCGTTGTACAGCAATGGACCGATCAGTGTGCACGCACTGGCCATTGCATCTGTTGTGAGCGGGTACGCGTTGTATCCCGGAATACGCGTTGTACAGCAATGGACCGATCGGTGTGCACGCACTGGCCATTGCATCTGTTGTGAGCGGGTACGCGTTGTACAGCAATGGACCGATCGGTGTGCACGCACTGGCCATTGCATCTGTTGTGAGCGGGTACGCGTTGTATCCCCGAATATGCATTGTACAGCAATGGACCGATCGGTGTGCCCGCATGGCCCATTGCATCTGTTGTGAGCGGGTACGTGTTGTACAGCAATGGACCGATCGGTGTGCCCGCACGGCCCATTGCATCTGTTGTGAGCGGGTACGCGTTGTATCCAGGAATACGCGTTGTATAGCAATGGACCGATCGGTGTGCCCGCACGGCCCATTGCATCTGTAGTGAGCGGGTACGCGTTGTATCCCGGAATATGCGTTGTACAGCAATGGACCGATCGGTGTGCCCGCACGGCCCATTGCATCTGTTGTGAGTGGGTACGCGTTGTATCCAGGAATACGCGTTGTACAGCAATGGACCGATCGGTGTGCCCGCACGGCCCATTGCATCTGTAGTGAGCGGGTACGCGTTGTATCCCGGAATACGCGTTGTACAGCAATGGACCGATCGGTGTGCCCGCACGGCCCATTGCATCTGTAGTGAGCGGGTACGCATTGTACAGCAATGGACAGATCGGTGTGCCCGCACGGCCCATTGCATCTGTAGTGAGCGGGTACGCGTTGTATCCCAGAACACGCGTTGTACAGCAATGGACCGATCGGTGTGCCCGCACGGCCCATTGCATCTGTTGTGAGCGGGTACGCTTTGTATCCCGGAATACGCGTTGTACAGCAATGGACTGATCGGTGTGCCTGCACGGCCCATTGCATCTATAGCGAGCGGGTACGCGTTGTACAGCAATGGAACGTTCGGTGTGCCCGCACGGCCCATTGCATCTGTAGTGAGCGGGTACGCGTTGTATCCCGGAATACGCGTTGTACAGCAATGGACCGATCGGTGTGCCCGCACGGCCCATTGCATCTGTTGTGAGCGGGTACGCGTTGTATCCCGGAATACGCGTTGTACAGCAATGGACCGATCGGTGTGCCCGCACGGCCCATTGCATCTGTAGTGAGCGGGTACGCGTTGTACAGCAATGGACCGATCGGTGTGCCCGCACGGCCCATTGCATCTGTAGTGAGCGGGTATGCGTTGTACAGCAATGGACCGATCGGTGTGCCCGCACGGCCCATTGCATCTGTTGTGAGCGGGTACACGTTGTATCCCAGAATACGTGTTGTACAGCAATGGACCGATCGGTGCGCACGCATTGGCTGGGGCCTGGCATGGCAACGGACGTGTTTTCGAAGCTTCAACGAGTCTGATGCAGTGAATTCAGCTGGCCAGCCACAACAATGTTGCAAATTCATGGGTGTCATGAAGTTGAACTTTTGAAGGATGCTCTGGGCGTGTATTAGTGGTGCAATTCCATGGATTGGCCAGATTCAGAAGATGTAAACGACTTGGACCTATCACTTTGGACACATGGGACAGTATCTGCCTCTGCAGCACACATATAATGCTGGCTGTTCCCCTGAGGGCTCACTTGCCTGCACTACATGCTCCAGGACGACATCTGCCACCAACACTGCTGCTGTCTCTGCATCCTCTGGCTACTGCCTTGAGGAGAACCAGGCCCTGCTGGACAGCCTCCTTCCACAGTACAGCAAGCTGTATGGGAAACCAGGGGAGCAGGTGAGTGTGCTGTCCACTGCCTTACTAATTGTGCATGTTGTCTGACTAGCAAGACTTCCAGTGTGCACACCACTGGCTAGCATGCTCACTGAGTAGTTCTCACCCCCAAAGTGTGTAGTCACATGCACTGAACAGCTACAGTGCAGTAACAGTGCATTCCAACAAGGTTTACTTCCCATGCAATGATACCATGTAGTAACTGCTGGCAAACTGTTCATAGCCATCGTTGCACTGCCTGTGTACATCATATGCCCCTGTGATTGAGACATGTATATCCAACTGTGTGATGCACGGATATGTTGCATGTGTAGTAATGGCCTTTTCACTTTGTCATCCTCACAGGTTGATGCCCACCAGAAGCAGGAAATCTGGCTGACCATCGCCCGGGCAGTAAGATCCGTGGGGGTCTACAAGCGCCGGATCCGCAACTGCCAGAAGAGGTGGCAGGACCTTCGTGGCTGAACCCGGAGGATCGCAAGGGTCCAGCTTAAGCTGTCGCCTCCTCGCAGGAGGGGCGGACACCGGACCCTGACCCCCCACATGCTCTGGATCCTGGCGGTGGTCTTCCCTGACCTGGATGGGCAGCTGAAGGCCAGACAGCAGCAAGGAGGGGGTGAGCCCATGACTGCACTGTGAACTTTGTCTGACATGCTATGTGCCCTCCTCTGGCCTGGTTAAACTTCCACAGTACATCAGTCTTGTGGTCCAGGACCCATGTCCCTCAATTGTGACATGCCCACTCCTCATCTGATACGCAGGTGTGGTCCTTACAGTCAGGAAATTGTGTCACTTGTGTACTGTGTCCTTGCATTTTGCTTTGCTCAAGGTGGGGGACAGCATTTGTTCCCGTGACTTTGTGGTGTGCTTCATGGGTGGGTCAATTGCTCACACAATGCCTAAGTCCTGACATGTAATCTGGGTGTAACTTTGATATGTGGTCCACTTGCTGATCTGAATCACCACATGTCCCTGGGGTATTTGGCACACCCCCATGCTGTGGGTGGGAACAATGTTTGGGCCTCAGGAGTATGTATATCAAGTGTGTCAAGATGCGGTCCGCCTACGGGAACGAGTAGGTCATATTGACGGAGGCTAGCCGAGTCAAGGTTTATTCAGGCTCCTCCACCCGGGCTGAAATTGGGTCTTACTTTTGCCAGTTATTAAATACTACGTGTTCAGTATAACCGTATGTAATTTATAATTATATTCAGCGCTGACACAATAAGTGCGCGCCCCCTTTTTCCTTATCTTTCACTTTATTACAGGTTTTGCACGGAGTGGTACACATGGGGCTGGCCCCCATGCCGTCCTGAAGAAGAGGTTAGGGGATACCTCGAAACATGTTGACTTAAAGTATTAGGGACTATTATTACATAAACATTTAATTCTTTTCCCTTTTATTAACCCCTTTTTATCCTTTGCCAACTAGGAGCAAGAATAAATTCATTTACGTTCACTAGTTAGGTAATTTTTAAACAACCACTCACACCACTCCCCCGCCACTGCACTACACATAGTCATATATTAAAAATCAGTGCTCCTACGTAACTATCGCAAGTCGCAGCACGCCCCAAGCAGTAGATGCTTGGGATGGCCCCAATGATGAAGCATGTCACCTAGGGGAAACCTTTGGTGAGTGAGGGGACTCAAGAAAAGAATTTTCTTTTCCCTTATTTGAGGTGCGTCTTACTCATTCAGTAGACCCCTCCTCTTCCCTACTAGCTAGGTTCCCTGATCCACGATTTCCGGATCTTCTTTTGTTTTATCAAGTGTGTCACACATGCTTAGCCACCTGCCTACTGTCCAGGGCTCATCCCTCTTTCAGGTGGAGCAGGACAGTCATGCCTACTCCAGGGCATACAATACACTCTGTACTCCCACTCCCGTGTATCAGCTGACATGTTGTGATCAGTGAAATGTTCCCTCAGGTGTCTGCCTCTGTGTCATTGTGCTGTGGCTTCGTTGTCAGGACTACTGGGATGTTTATCGGTTAGGGCTCAGCATGCCATCTGAGATGTGACCATGAGAGACGATACTTCTGTGACTTATAGGTGTTTGATCACTTGACTGTGCACACAGGTGTATGCGACTGTGAATTTCAGGCAGCTGTTTTTCATTCACAGCAGACTGTGAGGTGCTCAGGTTCAGAGAGTTGTGTTTCATGTCTCCCATATGTCCAATTGGTATGACGTGGACAAATAAGAGTTCAGATGATGTGGTTTGTGGGGGATGGACATGTGCACTTGTCAGCTACATAACTTACATTCCCCATGTCCTAGGATTGTGACACAGTGCAGACTGTTGTTGGCTGGCTGCCATGTCCATGTGACTGGAGACAGTGATGTATGACTTTGCAGGCATGCCTATGCCATGGCATTAAACTTCCTAAGAGTGATCCTGCAGGGGGGTGACATGTGCAACATGCACCCCATTGTGGCATTGACTATCCGGACATGGGTGCATCATGGTGTCTGGTGCTGGTATGCATCACATGCATTTCTAATTAGACTCTGGCCATCCCTTTATCCGGACACCTGTACTGACTCAGTGGCAAGAGATGTGATGTGTGCATGTTCACATACTTCACCGTGTTCTCTGCAATGTCCAACAACTGTGTAGGTGGTGCATGTGTCCACACTGGGGTATTACCATCAGACAGGCACCAAACAGATGGGTGCAAGGGCAGGAGGGGTGTGAGTTCCATGGTTGACCATCAGACTGACAATTGGCTTCTCCTAATCTGTGTGAGGACTTTTGGCAATGTTCAACTAAGGATGCCATGGCTTGCTCTGTGATGTGCTGTACTTACTGTGGTGTGTGCGGTCAGTGCAGGTGACTGATGTTTGTCTGTTTCCCTAATTGTTTGCAGAAACATCCACGGCCACAGGAGGGGACAGCTCCACGGACCAGGATGAGCTGCAGAGCCAGACTGGGTCAGCAGCCGATGAGTGGTCGGAGGGACCCAGTGGCACGGAGGGCGAGGGGAGCCACACCGAGGAGTCCTCAGCACCATCCACCTCAGCTGAGGACCACAGAAGCTCAGAGGATGACTCCCTTGTGGAGGCGGGTGTCAGCAGCCACCACACCCCAGCTAGTATGTCTGGCCCCGCCACCACCACCACCACCGCCCTCCCATTGGCTCCTATTCCAGAGGTCCGTGGAGGCTCCCGTGTTTGGGAGCGTGTCTCCTTCGTGCCAGGCACCGCACCCCCTGCCCCTTTGTCCCCTGCTGCCCTGAGTGAGGAGTCTGTGTACCTACTTCGCCAGCTCCATGTAGGGCAGACAGCAATGCTGAGTGTCCTCCATGCACACACCACTCTGTTGACACAGCTGGTGTCGTTCATGGAGGGCATCTCGACGGGTATGTCTGCCCTACAGAGGAGCAATAAGTCCATGGACTCCTCCCTGATGGCAGCAGTGTCCCTCCTCCAACAGTCCCTCACCCCTCCTACCTCTGCCCCATCCACACTTCCTGGCACCCTACCTGTCCCAAGCACATGCACACCTGCACAATCACCCAAACACACAGACACGAGCAGCATAGAAACACCCAAAACAAAGGCAAGACATGCACACAAGCATCCTCAGGGGACTGATACCACACCCACAGGGGATGGGGAACAGACACACACACAGGCATCCACAGTCACTCCGCAGTCCTCCAAATCCTCTCCCTCCAAGACCCCTTCCCTTACCTCACCTGCAACCCCGCCTACACAGCAGCTCTTCCTCTGTGACCTCGGCCTCTTCCCCTCCGATCCCGCTGATCCAGCATACAGGGGGAAGAGGAAGTCCACCCACACAGAGGGGAGTGCCCCTCGCCCCCGGACACCCTCCCCCAGGCGCAGACAGACGGGGGCCCCCACCCGCAAGTCCCCTCGGTCCCGGAAGAGCAAGACCCCGCCACGGCCCTGCAAGTCAACCACACAGTCTCCTTCCTCCATCCCTCAGGCCCCCACAACACAGGTTCCCCCTCCACACCCTGCCCCAGGTTCCCCCACCCACAGATACACCAGCCCCAAAATGATCCGGCCTTCTCCACCTACCACTTGCTCTTCCAGCACCACACCCCCCGCTGCACATGTTAGTGCCACTGGTGTGGAGACCGTGTCCTCCCCATCTGTCCTGCCCACCTTACCTGAACCCCATTCTACTCCCCTGGAGATGGGCACTGCAGTGGAGTCCACTACCACCCCGTCTGACTTGGGCACTGCAGTGGGGAACCTGTCCTCTCCATCTGGCCAGCTCACTGGAGTTGTGCCGGCACCCACACCATCTGACTCATGCCCCCCAGTTGTGCCGGCACACACCATGTCAGACACCTCCACTGCAGTTGTCAGTGACTCTCCAGCACCAGCCACCCCTTCCCTGCCTCCTTCTGGTGAGCCCTGATCCTGTCCCTGCGGTGCCTGGCCTTCCCCCCGTATGCCCCTCCGAGGGGAATGTCCCTGGTCCCTAGCAGTGCAGGCAAGCAAAGGGTGACATCTGCCACTGTCACCCTGTTTGGACTTTATTCATGGACTGGCCATTGGCCTTTGTGTTTTTTCTGGACTTTAATTTTCCAAATAACATATGCTGAATAAAGCTACTTTCAGTTCTCTAGTGGTTTTGCTTCAGATGTACATGATGTTGATGATGCTAACCATGCCCTTGCTGCAGTGATGTTGATTTTTGATGTCAGGTAAATGAAGTGTTACTGTGCAGGACCCCATGTGGTCCAGGGGGAATGTGTCCTATCCTGGTGTGTAGCCATGTCATCCTTTGCAGCAATATGAGGGTGTCATGTTTTCCATATTTGCAAATGGGATTCCCTACCTGTTTTTTCAATATCACATCTGTGGCTTACACCCCTGCACATCAGATGTGCTTGCCATTGTTCAATTGGTCTATTTCCCTGACCGTGTGACCATCTCCACTGGACATGCATGTTTGGGCATCAATGGGGAAGGACTCATCTGTGGTATCAGTGCAACTTGCTATACATGTGTATTTGATCGGTGCAGATGATTTGGGTAACAATGCCATGACCAGACTGATGTGACGTGAGCCTTCATTTTGTGCTAATTGTTGACTGAGTGACCAAGTGTTCTGCTGACATGATAGCGCCTTGCAGAGACAACGTATGGCACAGCTTTTCTTACACAGGAGTGGAGTCCCCTCATGGCAGTGTGTAATTCCGTGACATTGCCTGAGCCCAAGGTGTGTGTTGTGTGAGCATGTCTGTGTGTGTTCACTTCCATTTTGCTATGCAGGCTGGGGGCCCTAGTGATGTTCCTGTTTGTGATGCTTGCTGAGTTGAGCAATGTTCCCCCCAAGTCTTCTCCCTGGGTGCTCTGTGATGTGGGTGCATGGCACATTACTGGTGATCAGGGTGTCATCCATAGGTGTGTTTGCTGTCAGGGCTGAGTTTGTGGGCAAACGCAGATGAGACACAGTCAGGATTCCCCTTGGCACTTGTTGGTTACACAAGTCATGTAATTTACATTTTGTGTTAGCTTCCAGTGATTGTGACACGTTGTGTGTGTGACTGCTGCACTCCTCAGGGTCAGAGCTGCAATGTTGGAAGTTGTCTATGTGTGTTGTTTGTGGGTGAGCTTGCCTTCTTCATTGGTGTGTGACTGTGTCCGGGATCCCATTGGTTGGTGTGGATTTGACGTCATGCCCATGTACAGCGTACTGTGCAGTGTGTGAGACATTCACAAGTCTTGTTGACTGGCCATGTGTGATGGGTATGTCCGCCTTAGTTCCCCCACCACCCCTGGGATTGTCATGGGTGCATGTGCAATGTCACCAGTCCATGTGAGCTTCACTGCTGCACATTGGTGGAGATCAAGGTGTGTGGTGTTGAGTGTGTGCAAATGAGAGTTGTTGCACGGCTAGACCCCTACCTCCATGTTGGCCTTGGCTGACAGGCCGTGCTGTTTTATTTGTGCTTGTGTAGGTGTGATGGTAGTTAGTTGCTCAGGACACATGACTGTGGTTCACAGTGTGTACGACATCTACCTTTGTCATCACAGTGGGATTATCATGCAGGCCAGTGTCACCACAATGTGGGGTCCCTGAGGGTAGTGCTGTGGTGGGTCTGTCTCTTGCTGTGTTAGTTGCTGTTCCTACAAGCTTGTGTGACATTTGTAATTTGGGCTCCCTCATCTAACAATGCCTGATTGCCCACATAGGGGAATCCGAACCATGAGTTACTTTTGTGTGGCACTGTGTTGACATCTGTGTAATAGGGATTCAGGCCTCCTCGTGTGTTGTGTGTTTGCCTGGGGATACTGGCACACCACCCCCTCACCTGTTGTGTTTGATATGCAGTGTGAGTCTGCCTGTTTGTGTTTGTGCATTTGCACCACTGCATTGGCATATCTTTAGTGTGCCATTGGCTGTATGTTGTTTGGTGGCTTTCCCCTGCTGTCCCTGGGACTCCTAGGTCATCAGTCAGCACAATGATCATGGTTTGTATGTCCCATTGCTGCCATGGTATGGTATTTGTTCACCTGACATCTACAGTCTCCACAGGATATCTACATTTGTGTGTCCATTGGTGCAGATATGTGGATCTGCATTATGATGGTCACTTCTGTCATTGTGTTATTTGTGAATGTTGACAATGTGAGCCCCCATGGGTGATGTTTGTCTGCACATGGCCAAAGCGATGTTTCATTGGCACTGCACTGTTTGCGTCACCCAATCTATGTTGCTATGGGACACAAGCACTACTATGCCACTGATGTGTTTGTTGTTGTGTGACCAGGAATAATCCATGCAGTTTGGCATTTGCAGCTTTTACCATGACTACACTTACATTTTGGTCACTGTGGTGATGGGGCTTTAGACACCATTGCCACAATGTTCAAAATGTGCTTCAGCTATGGACCCCACACTTACATTTTGGTCACTGTGGTGATCGGGGTTTAGACCCCATTGCCACAATGTTCAAAATGTGCTTCAGCTATGGACCCCACACTTACATTTTGGTCACTGTGGTGATGGGGGTTTACGCCCCATTGCCACAATGTTCAAAATGTGCTTCAGCTATGGACCCCACACTTACATTTTGGTCACTGTGGTGATGGGGGTTTACGCCCCATTGCCACAATGTTCAAAATGTGCTTCAGCTATGGACCCCACACTTACATTTTGGTCACTGTGATGATGGGGGTTAGGCCCCATTGCCACACTGTTCAAAATGTGCTTCAGCTATGGACCCCACACTTACATTTTGGTCACTGTGGTGATGGGGGTTTACACCCCATTGCCACAATGTTCAAAATGTGCTTCAGCTATGGACCCCACACTTACATTTTGGTCACTGTGATGATGGGGGTTTAGGCCCCATTGCCACACTGTTCAAAATGTGCTTCAGCTATGGAACCCACACTTACCTTTTGGTCACTGTGATGATGGGGGTTTAGGCCCCATTGCCACAATGTTCAAAATGTGCTTCAGCTAAGGAACCCACACTTACCTTTTGGTCACTGTGATGATGGGGTGTTCGACCCCATTGCCACAGTGGTCATGGTCGGCTTGCATTGTGGAGGCCACACACATTTATGTGTGACACATGTGATAGAGGGTCACATTGTATGTTCAATGTCATGTTCAGTGTTGTAGGCATTTGACACAGACTACACACGCTTGTCATGGTGTTGGGGGGGATGTAATTTTCAGATATTCCTTATGTTGGAGTATGCTGGTTGTGTCATGCATTACCCGTCCTATGAGTAGGGGTTGTGTGGGTGGTAGGCATCCATCCCTCTATGAGTGGGGGTGGTGTTAGTGGTAGGCATCCATCCCCCTATGAGTGGGGATGGTAGTAGTGACAGGCATCCAGCCCCCCCTGAGTAGGGGTGGTGGTAGTGGCAGGCATCCAGCCCCCCATGAGTAGGGGTGCTGGTAGTGGTAGGCATCCATTCCCCTATGAGTGGGGGTGGTGTTAGTGGTAGGCATCCATCCCCCTATGAGTGGGGATGGTAGTAGTGGCAGGCATCCAGCCCCCTGAGTAGGGGTGGTGGTAGTGACAGGCATCCAGCCCCCCATGAGTAGGGGTGGTGGTAGTGGCAGGCATCCAGCCCCCATGAGTAGGGGTGGTGTTAGTGGTAGGCATCCATCCCCCTATGAGTGGGGGTGGTGTTAGTGGTAGGCATCCATCCCCCTATGAGTGGGGATGGTAGTAGTGACAGGCATCCAGGCCCCCCTGAGTAGGGGTGGTGGTAGTGGTAGGCATCCATCCCCCTATGGGTGTGTATGGCATTGGTGATGGCCATCCCGCCCCTATGGTTCTGCTGTTGCTAGTGTACGTCATTTCTGCATCCCCATGTGTGTGTGACATATTTCGGGTACGTGTCGTTTGTTTGTGTTGTTGGTGTTTGACTTACCGTCTGCGCCGTACGCGTCCGTGCCGGTCCCGGTAATAGATGTAGAGTATTGGTAGGACCTGCGTGATGGGATTCATGCTTGGGTCGTCTGGTTCGGGTTTCTCGTGTCTTCGACTCGTACTCGTCGCTGGCTTGTTCGTCTCGTAGCCGTGGATCGTCTTGTGGCGCGAATCGGAGCTTATGTACGGCTCTCCCGGATGCTCAAACGTGCCAGACGTAGCGACGGGTTCGGCGCGTACGGAAGGCGCATTGTACTAGTCCGGCCGGAAGGTGCTGTGTATTTGCTTCCGTGCGACTCGAAACGGTGTTTACGGATCCGGCTCGGGCGGGGAACAGGAGCTGAAATGGGTAAGTACGGCTCGCTCGGAATCTGGGCTGTTATGCGCATCGTACTTGTTCGTTCGGACGAGTGTTCGAATCGGTCGGGAAACACGCGTTCGGCTTGTATTTTTTCCGGACGAATACTGTTAGGTGCGCTTCCGGCCGAGATCGGAATCGACCCCAAAGTGTAGTGTACAAAGTGCAGATATGGTGGCAGGGTGGGGATGGCGAAAAAACAATTTTACAACTGCAACTTAAAATGTTGCATGTGCATTTTGAAAGTGGCTGTTTTCTATAGCAAGACCACCCCAGTGCATAACATAGATGAAAACCTTAATTTCGCAACTTTTGATAGGGAAGTGCTTTCAAATCTAAATTTAGAGTATGAGGGTAATATAGCTTGAAAACATAAATGATGTGGTAAGATTGTTATTCTCTATAGTGTTTAATCCATCTTGAAACTGTTTAATATAGTCTGCCTAAGCCACATTATTATTTTTCTTATTAGTATCATCGCTTGAGAACATTAAGCTTTTTATTTTGTAACTATAAAGTTGTTGCACATCTCCATAAGCATTTCTCTGAAGCCTTGCTGTTTGAGCCAAGCTATCTGTCACAAGCCTGCGAAACCCCACAAAACTCAGTTCACCTTTCAGGTGTCAAATTGGTTGGTCTTCTGGGTCCTCGGCCACATCAAGTCTGTGTCCTAGGCATCAAGATTGTGGCCTAGCTCCCCAATGTGCCCTACTACCAGCCTAGTAAATTTTGCAGTACATCTTTGCTAAACTTTAGAAGTGTATATTGTGGAAATCTCAGGCAAGGCAAGTAGTTTTTAGGCCTGGGTGGTGAACTCTGCTCCGTTCGTGGAGTTTGCAGAGTTTTCTGCACTTCGTGGAGTTCCGAAAGCAGAGCAGAGTTTTTTCCTCACTCGCGCTCACCAATGTTAAGTAGGTGAGTGAGGAAAATCCAACGCTAGACCACCTCCCAGTGAGATTTCTGAACATGGGTGGTCGCGGATGGTGGCGACCGCTCGCATTGAGAAACAATCCATTCACATTGAGGAAGCTGCTGCTTGAGTAGAAAATCTACCCAGGCATCAGAAAGAAGCAGCGCCCTCTTGCAGTGTGCATGGTGCTGTTCGTGCTGATTTTCCAGCGCAGGACAAACACCAGTCGCTAAAAGTCAATGCGAATGCGTGCAACATAACAACTCCGCCGCTTGCGGAACTCTGTGTAACACGGTGGAGTTTTTGGGTCACTTCGGAACTCCGCAAAATCCGCCCAGGCCTAGTTGTTTTACGGTTTTAGTGGTAGTCCAAAACATCCTAAGTCAAAGGCATCCACATTTCTATTTTTGTAAAGGTGTAACTTATACTACATTACATATTTGAACATGAGGGTTTGAGTTGTCTATTTGCAACAACAACCCAGATGAGCATAAATTGAGATTCCACTTTCTTGGCAACTCCTTTCATTGCCATAATTGTTGCTAGTACAACTCAGGATACAACGGCTATTGGCACATGGTTGTCAAACAGGGACGCAACCAGAGGCCACCATTCACACAAACTGCTAAGAAATCATGAATCACCTCAAACACAATCCGTTTCCCCAGACCTTACTTGCATTGAAGCAAGCAGAAATTAAATAAGATGAACTGGTACAATGTGTTAAGGTGGAGATGATGATATAGCAATCAGTGGCTAATAATATTAAAGGAACAAGCCAATATTAACTGAGACTATTAATATTGACAACGCTAGGCATTAAAAATTATAAATGAAGTTACACATAGTTTCTTTACATTATAAAGGTGTTCCCACATAGTTTAAATGCCAAGGAAACTTGATGGCCCTCTGTATTAGGTCCTCACAAGACAACCTCCTTAAACCTCCTACGTTCAGACTCAAAACACGAGGAAGAAAATGCTTTACAATCTTGGGTACAAAGGCTTGGATTCATCTCCCTTGATATTTTAGATTCATCGAATCAGAAACCATCTTTAGAAGTCAGTCAAGACATGGTTTGTTGGCAATTCTGATGCACTGTGTTACGGGCTCATCCGCTGAAGCGCACTCCTCTGGGGTCACGCAAGATTATGTAGCCTACCGCCAGGATGCTACTTTGAGAGTGGCAGTGCGCTCTATAAGTAATTCATTCATTAAAATGATCATTTTGAAATTAATCAAAAGCAACACATAATGTTGTTCTTAGAGCATATGAAGAACGTGCAGCTTTTTAAAATCATTGTCTTCCCGACCGACATCCTTGTGTTTCTCTGCATGCTAAGTATATTGTTTGTTATTTATGCTCTGGTCCTGAAGCTGCCAATTATTCGCTTTGTATCAGGCACTATGATGCATTGGCTAGACACCCTACAGGCATCATGCCACTCAGTATCTCTAAATCCAGCCCTGGTTGTAGGCGAGACCGAGCAGAAGGCTCTTCACTGCCAGTCCCTCTAGCAGCCACATTGACCTGATGAAAGGGGAGCATTTTGCTGTTTTCACGTATGCTGCCACACAAAGTGTGCTCTTGTTTGCCATGCCTTTCACAACCTACCACAAAGAAGTCTTGTTCAGACATAAGTTTCAATTAAATCCCAAGCTGATGATCTCATTGGGTCCTTTCATTGCTATAACATTAGTAAGAAGTAAATTGAACCTGGTCAGGCAATTTTGCATCACCATTTCAGGAAAATCTGTCTTCAAGCCCAAACAGTCATCGTACAGGCAAAATAAATGTGTTTCTTGTTAATAATGTGTTGGAACTGATTGATTTCTTAGCAAACAGCATAATTGTAAACAGAGCAGTCAAAACCAATGTAGTACTAAAAGTTTTGTATTTAACAGAAACGGATCAAACAATGTTGGTTTGCTCACAAGGTTTTGGGAAAACAGCATTGTACTCATTTGCACGTCAGAGCCACAGATCCAAGAGAAGAGAGCATGAGAGAGTGAGTCGAGTGGTTTCTTTTGGCATCTAGTGTGTACTGTCCAATTCGTCTGGTGCCAACGGGGCTATTATTTATTTAATGTGCCAATTTCTGTATGCCACTTGGCATGCACAAAACAAAAAGTGATGTTTTGGGGGTCTTGGTACATTTGTGTTTTCAAAATTAAAACAATGGGATTTTCAGGATCTCTCTTTTTTTTTATTTCAAATCCTTTTTATTGAATTTCAAGAAAAGAACAAATAAATAAAGTACAGTAATTAAATAATGAGAAATCATGAGAAATACAAATCCTAAGCAAATCAAATCATGATAAAAATTAAGTAAATAAATAAGTAGAAAGAACTACAAGTTACTCAAGTGTCTAGCCATGGTAATTCGCAGTGAGCCCGCAGCGACGTACAGGTGGGTGAACTAGCATAACACAGTATTTGGTACAGGTGTGACAAGCAGGTACATTTATACAGTTGCGGAGGCAGGAAATACAATGCATTACAGGAGTATCGCTGTGGTTATAGCATACAATACGCATTATAACTTGGGAGCTTAGGTCAGGTTTCACGGTGGATCGTATGAGAAAGATGAGGCATCAAGGGACTTCCATAGTTTCCTGTGGGATTTACGCCAGGGAGAGGTATGAAGTGCGTCATTATCTGCTCCTCTAAGGAAGGATAGCCATTCTTGCCACATTCTAAAAGAGACTTCTTTGGAATTTTTCCACTTACACAATACAATTTTACAGGCTAAAGTAAGCATGAGATCTAGCAAGTGGCGGTCATTCACCTCTTCGATGTTGGGGTCCAAAGCACCTAATATAATATAGGAAAATTCCCTTAAAGGAATTATGTTGAAAGTATTGCTTATACACTCAAAAACCTTGTCCCAGTATGTTTGTAAGGTAGGGCAATAGAAGAGCATGTGGGCGAGGTTACCAACATGGGATTTACAGTTCCAGCACGTCGGGCTCTCACTAAGATTAAGTTTAAAGATTTTCTCAGGTGTCCAGTATGTCCTATTTATTAGCATGAGTTTGGTTTGCGACAATATTGGAGATATTTTATTCGAGAATGGGGTGATATGTACTTTCTCCCAGTCATATGGAATATTGCTGGAGTTGGGTTCAGATTCCCACCTTACTTCGCATTTCCTGTGAGATTTGTGCGGCTTAGGGGAAAGAAGTTTATATATTTTAGAGACAGTGTGTCCTGACTTTAGTAGCTTTGACATATTTGAGACTATTGACGGATCAGAGGGTTTGATGGAACGCATCGAAAGGAGAGATTTTAGCTTCAGGAATCTATAAAAATCCATTGGTTTTAGCTCGTGCCGAGCCTGGAGGACGGAGAAAGGTAAAGGGAGGGACCCTGTAAAAAGGTTTTTGACTAGATTTATGCCGTTTTTAGACCAGTGCTCCCAATGGAGCATCTCTTCATCAATCCTCAAGCTCGGATTGTGCCAGAGAGAGGACAAATTTGACTTATTTATCTTTAGTGTAGAGGGTTGTTCTAGCCGTAATAGGGCTCTCTTAGTATTAAGCAAGATGTATTTTGAGTGGGGGAGATAGGATATATCCATGGTGCGGAGAGCAGGTAAAGGCATATCATTGATGATTGATCTTTCTATATCAATCCAGACTGGGGTGTATTCAGTCTGAGGAATTAGCCAGTTGGAGCCTTGTTTGCAAAGATACGCAGTTTGGTAGTTCCTAAAGTTCGGAAGGCCCAGACCACCTTTCTCTTTTGGTTATTGAAGTTTTTTCATTGATATTCTGGGCTTCTTGCCTTGCCAAAGGAACGTATTGAAAAGTTTGTATATTTTATTCAGAAAGTCATTTGAAAACGTCATTGGTAGCATGCTGGCTAAATAGTTAACAAGAGGAGTAATCATCATTTTTAAAGTCTCAGCTCTTCCCCACCAAGATAAAAATTTAGGTGACCAGCCATCTAGCAATGAAGAGATTTTCTTGTGGAGAGCATTTTCATTGGCTTGAAGGGTGGTGATCAGATCACCCGTGAAGTCCAAGCCCAGGTACTTGAAGCACCTAGGTTGCCACTGGAGACCTGAGTAACCAATAATTTCTTTACCACCCAGGTTGTTCAGGAGTTTAACCTCAGTCTTGTCTCTATTTAATTTATAACCGGATACTGCAGCAAAATCTTCTATTGAGGACATGAGAGCAGGGATAGCAGCTTCGGCATTCTCGGAGACAACCAATACGTCGTCGGCATAAGCAGTTATCTTGACCGTACAGTTACCGAAACTTATACCTGAGATCTGGTTATTATTCCGAAGGTGAAATAGGAAGGGCTCAATCGCCAGTAGGAATAGGGAGGGGGAAAGGGGGCAACCTTGTCTTGTTCCTTGTTCTAGTTTGAAGGAAGATGAGAGGCAGCCTCCCGCTCGTACCCTGGCCGATGGATTAAAATAAAGTGACATTACCATTCGTGTAAAATTATTACCCAAGTTAAATTTATCCAACGTTGCTTTTAGGTAAGTCCAATCTACTTTGTCGAAAGCCTTTTCGGCATCCAAAGTGATAGCAACTGTAGGTGAGTCAATAAGTTTGGCTTTCTCCAGTATATGTGCCAGAGTACGGGTATTGTCACTGGATAGTCTACCTTTTAAAAAACCAACCTGTGAGGGGTGGATAAGTTTGGGCAAAATTTTTTGAAGCCGTTTGGCGAGGATCATTGCGTAAATTTTGCAGTCAAGGTTTATTAAAGATATCGGCCTATAACTTTTGGGGAGAGTAGGATCCTTCCCCTCTTTGGGGATTACTGCTATAATGGCCTCTGCTGGTGTCCCATTAATTTGGCCAGAGTCACTAAACTCATGGAACAAGTTTAATAGTGGTAGAGTTAGTATCGATGAGAAGCATTTGTAAAACTTAGCATTAAACCCATCAGGGCCCGGAGCCTTCCCAATTTTAAGGGACTTAATTGAACTTTCGATTTCTGAGGCAGTGATCGGGCTATTGATTTCGAGTTGTTCTTGATCTGAGAGGGTTGGAAGTGTGCATTCGTTTAGATAATCTTGTGTTTTTGTGCTGTCCAAATCCTGGTTCTTACTATACAGGTTGCTATAAAAGTCCTTGAAAATTTCTGCAATTTTTTCAGGGTCAGTGTGAGCTAAACCTTTTTGGTCTATTAGGTTCTTGATCGTATTCTTCTGTAATTTAAACTTTAAGTATGAAGCTAAGCTCTTACCTGCCTTATTGGACTCGCAATGCTTGATGCTTTTTTGTTTGCTTATCCATATCCCTGCTCTGTCACTGAGAATTTTATTATACTCATATTTCTTTTTCACTATTTCGTTCAAGACTGAGGTATCCCTTGATATAACATGTTTCCCCTCTAATATAGCAATTTCTTTTTCTATCTGTTCAAGATTGTTATTGGAATCCTTATTCATGGCGGTTCTAATTTTAATGATCTCTCCTCTGATGGTACTCTTCAAAGCCTCCCATCGTGTGAGGTCCGATGTGTCACCCAGTTTGTTAGCCAAAAGGTAGTTCTGTATCGCGCTTTCAATAATTTGTCTATGGGATTCTTTATCTAAAACTTCATTGTTGAGCCTCCAGAGAGGTTGTTTTTTGAAAGGCTTCGGATCTGATATAGATAAGCTGATGCATGAGTGGTCCGAGATCACTCTTGGTTCGATCGAGGTTTCCTCGATTCTAGCCATGGCATTACCGGAAATAAGTAGGTAATCAATGCGTGAGTAGGAGTTATGTGGGGAGGAGTAGAATGTATATTCCCGTCCTGTGGGATTCTGTAACCTCCAAGTGTCTACCAGATTGAAACGTGTGCAAAGATTAGTAAGAGCTTTGTGAGAGTTGTTGATGCGAAACGGACAGCGTGAGTCCCTGTCTAACATCGGATCCATGGGTAGATTAAGATCGCCCGCTAGTATGTGCATAGCAGAATCTGGGATTGTGTCAATTTGTTTGCTTAAATCTTCCCAGAATTTCAAGTCGTCTTTGTTGGGGGCGTAGATGTTAGTAATGTAGAACTCTGTGTTGTCTTTTGATAATTTTGTTGTGACCCACCTCCCTTTAGTATCAGATGTGCTTGCTACTATGTCAATGTTTGATTTCTTTGTCACCAAAGTCAGGACACCATTTTTCTTTCCTATTGCGTCAGAGCCAGCGACGCCGCTGTAGGACCTATTTTTAAGTGAATTAAATTGTACTGAGTCGATCTTCGTCTCTTGAAGTAGGAAGATGTCACCCTTTTGTTTATGTAGGTAATCAAGTATCTTCCTTCGTTTGACAGGGTGATTTAAGCCCTTAACGTTCAGTGAGACTATCTTGAGGTTGTTATGGGCTAAGGTACCTGTGGGGATTTGCGACATCATGGGTGCGTTATCAACATTGTAGGAGGGCCCCTAGTTCCGTGGTAATTTTTGTGCCATTTACACACCCTGGAAAGAGAGATTGTGTTCACATTTTGTGTATGCAATGAAATTAGTAGGCGTATTCGTGTTGAATCGGTTAGCCATGTGTGTATGTCACATGTATGAGGCATATCATACAGAGGGGTACCTCCCATATCTGCAAAGTTATCACTGTGAAACAATAGTCTTGAAATGCAAGGTATGCTACTTAAGTGGAGAGGCTTGTCGCATACATAGGGCATACAAATCAACGTGATTTCACCTTTGTGCATGAAGATATCGTAACAAGACATGGTATCTAAAAGAAAAGGCGCGGGTGAGCAGTATGGGGCAAGACACTGTCTAGCAGCACTAATTAGTGACATCTACCTGTTCACCTGTTCCTGAGGCTCATGGGGCAATATACCCATCCATACATTATTAACATATTAGAAGTACAAGTAGGTACTGCATGTAGTGCTTGAATATTTGCATTTTTTCACTTTTGTATATAATAACTTTCACTTTTTATACAACTAGTGAGCACTGAAGGGATCTTTTCAGTCCTGATGAAGAAGCCTTGAGCTTCGAAACATGTTGACTCTCTAGGAACGTCAGCTCATTATATGCGTGACTTTTCCAAACCACCAGTTTCTAACAGGTCCAGCCTCAACGACCTATTAAATTGTCTTATGTCCATGAGGCCAGTTCCTTTTTAACTCCACTTTTGACCCTTCCTCTCACTACCCCTACACCACACATAGTGCTTTAGACTAGTGCTCCCGCGTAGTCGCCGGTCGTAGCACGCCCCATTCCACAGTGGGATGGGAAGACCCCAATGATGAAGCATGACACCAAAGGCCCTTTTGGTGTGTGAGGGGAATTTAAACAACTTTTGTGTATGGAGTAGGTATACAACTTTTCCCCCACCCTCTATCGGTCCTTTTTCATCATTTGGATCACTACCCTTATGGTGGATCTTGATGTTTTGTTAATTACCTGTGTTTATGGCCTAGGTGGAGAACAGGTTCAATAGAGGACAGTACCCACCAATCTAGCAATATCTAATGACAGACAGTAGAGCTAGTTAGTTGGCTAAACGTAATAGGATACTTGAATATCTGGTTACCTGTGTTTATGGCCTAAGTGGAGAACAGGGTTAATAGAGGACAGGTTCAATAGACAGGTTCAATAGAGGCCAATAGAGGCCAATATAGGTCAGCAGTCAAGTGAGAACTAGTAACGTTGTACAAAAGGAAACAGCCTGCTGATGGATATAAAATACTCGTGAGCATTACATTACATTACATTACATGACATGAAAACGTCAAGGTTGGTTAAGTGGAAACGTCAAGGTTGGTTAAGTGGCCTAAGAGCCTGTGGTGGAGGCGTTTGAGGCGTTTGAGGTCGCCGTGTCCATAAAAGGACCATCTGGTCCATCGAGGAATCTTTTTAGTTGTAGATGGTCTGTGAAGAAGTGCGGGGACCCCTGAATTATGACGCGAAACTTTGCTGGGCCCGCGAAGGCAAATCGATAGCTCAAGGCTCGTAGTCTTGGTCGAAGTGCTAGGAACCCCTTCCTGGTGTCCACAGTTTCTTTGCTGTAATCTTGAGAGATGAAGATTTTGTTGCTTTTCCATAGGATATGGTTGTTTTTGCGCATGAAGGCAAGGATCTGCTCTACATGTTGGTAGCGGAGGGGTTTGCATACAATTGGTCTTGGTGTTTTCTGGTTTGCTACAGCTCTAGTTGGGACCCGATGGGCCCTGTCAAATTCCAGCGGTTTGCTAAAAGCCAAGTTAGTGGCTTGCGCAAACCAGTTTTCTAAGAAGGCAATGCATGAGCCTGAAGGATCTTCCTCGCCTTCCGGTATTCCAAAATTCTTAGATTCCCTCTTCTGTTCCTATCTTCGAGCCCTGACAGGCGTTTCGTTAAAGAGTCTGCTGTGATTGTTAGGTTTTGAGGGATTTACATACCTTAGTTTCGGTGTCCTCTAGTTGGCTAATTCTGTTCTCTGTTTCAGACAGTCTGACGTTAGTGTCTCTAATATCCTGTCTAATCGCAGAGATTTCTTCCTTTGTCGATTTTGCGAGATCATGAACCTCAGCAAGTTTGCTTAATATGGTGTCCATCGTCGCGTTGATGTCACGTTTACCTTTGGTAGGCGAATCTGGATTTGGAGGATCGGCTTTGAGTCTTTTGAGGTTTTTAGCTTCTTTGTCAGCCATTTTAGTTGGTTGCCGTGTCACTGCAGGGTGGCTTGATATGAATGACCTTGACGCTTGTAGTACAAGCATCAGCACAGGCACAAGCACTGATTGCTCTATTTAGATTGGTTGCAGATTGGTTGCAGTAGCACCTGCACCTGCACTGATTGCTCTATTTTGATTGGTCGCAGATTAGTTGCAGTGGCACCTGTACCTGTATCTGTACTAGTTGACTGAACCAACTACTGCGCGGGTTGCTGAAAGCGTATAAGAGACACAGCGCCCAGCTACACACACGGCGCTAATTTATAGCTAATATAACAAGTAGCGTAAGCTGTGAGCACAGAGACCTCCAAAATGTGCATGGGATGCACATAGGATACAATAGTACACACCGAAGCCTCAGACTCTTTTAGAGTGTTACCAGGAGAGCCATGTCAGGGTCAGGCGTGTGTTAGATTTTATTTAAAATATAGGTGGTCCCCTTAGGGCATTAACTTGGGGTACAATACCTAGTAACCAGTTTAAAAGCGGTTCAGAGGAAATTTGGAATGACTCTTGTCATGTGGTTGTTGAGAGGTGCAGGATCACAGACATGCTAGTGCTTCCCTATGATAGCCGCCATCTTAAAGTCAGGCATCCGACTGCAAATCAAGAAACAGGAATGTATTTCATGGCATCACGATTTCTCAGGTGTTGTGCATAAGGCGCTGCATAGGTTGTTCAATATGCCAAGTCTATTCTGCTACAGTCATTTAAGTGCAAAGACAGATGACAGATGGGTTTGCCTTTTTTTCGCGCCGATTTCGCGTCGGATTGGCCGCCATTACATGTGTATATATTTGGTGCAAATCGTACAAAACGTGTTTGGCAGATAGGTATACCGCGTATATGCCGCTTATATGCCGCTTAGCGGCAGATTGTTGGTCAGTACTGACGTTGCAGTGGAGAGCAGAGGAGCGTTGGGTGAAAGCTTGACTCAGACCCAGATATACGTTGCGGGTACAGCCGCCATTTTAAATGCTAGCGCGCAGTCTTACTGTGCAGTTTTGAGGTGGATTTCTTGTTGCCTGTAATGGAACGGCCTCCGTGGTTGCTCTTCACGCAGTCGGGAAGGTTCAATGGCACTCGCGCCCGGTTCCGACACCAGCAATGCCAGCGCCGATTGTACTATTAAGCCTGACGTATCGTCAGCTCGGGTGTCGGTCAGCGAGGGGTAGAGACGGTGAAGCTGCCGCTGAGTTAGGAGATGTCCTGGAGCACTTCAATTCGGTGCCGCTGCGTTCCTCGGTTGTTCCGACACAAAATTATATGCAGTGATGTCGGTCAGTGCGGGAAAAGGGTGGAAATACAGTTCCTGGCATTCCCACGGGAGGAGACAAGGCCTCACGCCGCCATCTTCACTGACGTCCAAACCACGCCCCTGTCATCGTACAGGCAAAATAAATGTGTTTCTTGTTAATAATGTGTTGGAACTGATTGATTTCTTAGCAAACAGCATAATTGTAAACAGAGCAGTCAAAACCAATGTAGTACTAAAAGTTTTGTATTTAACAGAAACGGATCAAACAATGTTGGTTTGCTCACAAGGGGGCATATTATCAACGGCCAGCGATAATTATCGCTGGCCGTGCTTAGCGATAGATTACTTATCGCTGGCTATCTCCGGAAATTATCGCCCTGGTAGCGTGTTATTAACAACACGCTTCTCCAGGGCGATAAAAATTCCAGAGATAGCGAGGTTATCGCCGTTTGCAGGGAACATCGCTGGTTTTCCAGCGATGTTCCCTGCAAAGCGGCGATAACCTCTGCTGATACGACCCTGTGGTCGTATCAGCACAATCCACCCCTATGTTAGGGATGGCTAAGTCGGGATAATAGCAGACGTTAGAATTTGGCGAAACGGCCGTTTCGCCAAAATCTAACGTCTGCTATCATCCTGTGGGCTGCCTTGTAAATATCGCGATGTGCACATCGGCGATATTTACAACGTAGCCCATCTGGGGTACGCCCAGTAACGCCCACTTTGCATCTCATTAGAGATGCAAAGCTGGGCGATAAGAGAAAGGGCGAAAAGCATGGATTCACGCGTTAGCGTGTCCTTGCTAATAAGGCGTTAAAATTATCGCCTCTTTTCGTCCGAAAACGGACGCTAAAGCGGCGATAATTGTATCGCCTGCCCTTGTAGATATGCCCCAAGGTTTTGGGAAAACAGCATTGTACTCATTTGCACGTCAGAGCCACAGATCCAAGAGAAGAGAGCATGAGAGAGTGAGTCGAGTGGTTCCTTTTGGCATCTAGTGTGTACTGTCCAATTCGTCTGGTGCCAACGGGGCTATTATTTATTTAATGTGCCAATTTCTGTATGCCACTTGGTGGCATGGAAAGTGGGTTAGAAGCATTCTTTGAAAATTTGGATGAGTGGCCGCTCTGAACAATTGGAAGAGATATTCTACCAGACATCACAGAGAAGTGGGGCTTGAAGCAGTGTGGCAAGACCATAGTGAACAGAAGTGCCCATTGCTGTGGACTCCAGGGGAATCAACAAGTCAGCAAAGATATGAGATTCTGGTGAGAAAATCGGCGAAGTTTTTGAAGTGTGAGAGACTGGAATCATTTAGGGCTGTTTGTGGTTGGGAGGGATATATTGCACTGTGATTTATACTACTATTAATATAGTTAATAAAATTCTTTTAAAACAAATCTATGTTCATTGCTTGCTGGCAGCCTACCATCATTTGCCAAAGAGAGAGAACTGAAAGTATGCACCCTTTGATTATGTAAATTACGGTGACACCAGGAGAAGATAAAAGTGCTATATAGAAATAAATGAAGAGTATTTTAGTTCCTGATAATTGCCATTTGTTATTCTTACTTTAGTCACACATTAGTGCCTTTTCTATTACAATGAATTCCTTTGTTCATTGCATGTTTTTCTGTGGGAGAAATCAACATATAGTCAATTACATGATAATTAAATAGAGCTCAATTATTTATGTCATCTTGCTTCGTGTGTCTTCCTAAGAAACTCCTGATTAATATTTATAACTGCTAGGCAACAGCACTGTTAGGAATTGTCTACATTTCTTAAACTGTCAAAGGTCTCCTAACTTTGTTAGTCAATGCAGTAGGACAATGTCTCTAGGAAGAATTTCTGATCCCATGCCAAGGGTCACAGAGGCATGTAAGAAAGTCATAATAAAGCAGATGTTTCATCAGCATGTTCTTTGGTGACTGGATCCCTACTAAATGAGAAATATCAGGAATTTCCCGTCTATGGAGGTCATTTTATGTTTCGTTGATGGGGTGGTGGAGGCCATGCGTCTGCCAGCCATACAGGCAGCCTCCTGTCATATTTAGAGTTACTCTATGCTCCAGTGAAGAATTTTAATCTAAGTCACTCCTTCCAACATGGAGCACTTTTTGCAAAACTGTCAGAGTGGCTGCCATGCTATAGTGTCCTGCTGAGCATTGTTTCTATTGCACAGCAACATACCCTCATAGTGGGGGCGTTTGCTTGCGTGTAACAAAATAGCAAGCAAGTGTGTGTGTGTGCATCATATATGATTTTTTTCTGCCCGAGACTGCCATTCTCATGTGTTGGGACCAGAAGGAAAAACTAATGTTGTTGGACTGCCTGGCCTCAATCAGGAGGGCCTTCTGACGCTCCAAAGCCAGCAGCTCTGTGATGGATTGGCTACTAAGTAAGGGTTTCCACAGCAGAGCACCCTTTTGCTACGCTACCATATGCCCATCAGTTCCTCAACATCAACGAGGCAGGAAGAACAGCAGAATGGGACAATCCTTCAGACTGGAGATAAGTGAGATAGATATTGGACCTGCAGGTACTTACTGATAAGGAAATTGTTCAACATTTGAAAAGTAGTCTTTGTTGGTGTTCCTTGATATTCTGGCTAAATCTTCTTTGACAACAGTGGCAATTTAAATAACATAATAATCAGCATGAAGTTATTTATATCAAATGTACTTCATCTTAGCCACATAATATAAAACTAGTCCTTGGCTAAATTTGTCTAATGCCCAAAAAAGTATGCAAAATTATGTGCTCGTTCTTGAAATGCCAATCTGAATTCCATCTTCTGCCCACTGAGGATGTGAGGATGCATTTTTTGCTAAAAGAACACAAACTTGCATGTGATGCGAACAAGGACCGCCTTGCTTTCTATTCGTTTGCCTCATTCACATGCTCGTGCAATGGAATTCTTACTAGAAAAGGAATCTCAGTTACTCTACATGGCATAACAAGCATAACGTGCATGCCGTAAATTATGTGCAAATATGCTGATGTAAACAAGATTATGCATGGGCCTACATAAAAGCTGGCCAATTTTAGATATCATGCAGTTTGTTAGTATTTGTGATATTAAGCATGGACCCCTCAAGAATGATTTTTGGCTCTTTGGGCCTATCAAGAGTTTGGCGTCCATACCACTGCCCAACTCAGGACCGCCAAACCTGTGTGTGCATCGCCTGACAGACTATGATTTTTTTAGTCACTGACAGGCGGTTCTTTGGTGTCCCCATGGTGGTGCCCATGAAATAGACACAGCAATGGGAATGTCAAAGGCATGCCTCCGTGCGTGCACCCCATGGCCCAGAGGCAACAGGAGGCCCTGAAGGGCTCCCTTTGTTTCCTCTCCACCACTGTTTTCATGAAGGAGGAACCACCATATAAACTGCAGCAGAGAGGAAACTCGCAATATGCTTGGCGGGACCACAGCGGTCCTGCCAAGCATATTGCTGCCTCAAGACTGTCGCGCCACCGCCAGAGAACTGTGATCCCTGGTGGTTGTGGCGGTGCAATGGAGATCCGACCACCCAACTTGTAATGAGGCGGTCGGACCGCAGGGGCAGTGTTGGCTGGACTGCCACCACCGCGCCCCGCAAGTCTGGCGGGCCTTATACTGCCAGACTCGTAATCAGGCCTTTTGTGTTTTTGCCAAAATTAGCCTGGGTAAAACCGGTAGATGTTCTGTCATTATGGACTCTAGAACCTGAAGTTGGCAGCCTCCATTGTCATCACCCTTGTCAGACACCCCCCATGAGTGATCTAAACTTGCCCAAAATGAAGTACACTGAAAGTAAGCCACCTGGAGGCTCTTTTATGCATAGAGAAAGAGCACATTCATGGTAAAAGCATCGAAAAAACAACTGGAAAGAAAAACCACAAACTACTAATAACTTTAAGCTATATCAAAAGAACGTTAACATTTCTGCTTCCACTTGTAAATGCGGATGGAAGGGGATTCCAAGTCATATCCAGTAGGTGACAGCTGTACACTAAACTAAACGAATGTGAAGTTAATACTGTTGCTGTTGGCACAAAAACGGTACTTAATGTTTTTAAGAATAAGCACAGATTTGCAAGATAAAGACTGGCTAAGCCCATTTACAGATCTAATAGTATGTGCTCCTCTGTGTTTGTATACTTTACATTACATTTAAATGATAAATTGATGACTTTAAAAAGAGTGCCAAAACTCTGTATTATGTGTGTTCCGAGAAGCATGGAACTTCAATAATTATTTGTACTGCAGCAAAGACGCCTAAACGTCCCTGCTGTGCGGGATGCCTTGACTACTATAGAAGAAAAGATTACATGGATTATATATTTAAAGTCAACAATTAGTTAGGTAGTCTGGAATATTGTACAAGTTTCACTAAACCAGGGGCCAGATTTATCAACACTCTGCAGTGATGCAAAGTCACAAAAAGAGATGGAAACTGATGCAGATTGTTGATTTATTTACTTTACAGTGGTTTGAGGTAGTTTGCATCAAGGGGGCATCCCAAATGCAGCCACACCTGGATTGTGACACAAAGTCCTATTAACATTTGTAGACAGAGATTTATGCCAAAACATTAGGTCTCCTCAAGGGTGGCACAAAAAAGGAGAAAATGTTTCCTTTCTCCAAATATTTCTAACCTTATGTGTATGCCATTCTGTATAACACAGATAAAATTGGGGAAAGTCTACAAGTAAGTCTAAGCCTAATATTTTGTACAGACAGGGTACAAAATACTGTGCCAGATTCATGCAGACACCTTGGTACTATGGCAAAAGGGTGGCTTTAGGCAGCCAGAGCTAGCTCTAGTGCTTAGGGAGAGGGCAGCAGCACCATATCTTAGTAGAAATGGCCTTGTGTTTGATGGGTGGTTGCTGAGAACGAACACAAATTGTTTGAGAAAACAATGCATCATTCACAGATTCACAGGGATGCACAATCTAGATTCTGGTGGATGCACACAAAGTCAGAAGAATAACTACTGTTGGAGTTGCCCGTAGAGCACAATATTTTGGCATGGGAAATTACTCTTATCTCACACCAGTGGATATATCACAAATGGGGGTTTTGCCACATTTGTCAGATGTTTACCACCCAACTGTAAACCAGGCCCCTTTTGGTTTCTGCTGATGAATGTGCTCAGGGGGATTCTGAGCAGCTGGTTTTTAGGGGCATCAATCACTGCTTCACAGCAATCAAGGACCTGCAGGAGACAGAGCTCATCTTTGTGAAGGAGGAAAGCGGCATTATTTGGCAACTTCATTATGGTTGTTTCTATGCTGCAGTAAAGTTTAAAACCTAATCATAATGATTGTAGAACGTTATGACATGTGGTGTGTACTTGCCATTGAATAGCCACCAATCACTTGATCCAGCGCAATATTAGCCAACAACATTCATACACCATATACTCACTTGGGCCCATACATTCACACTACACTAATACTTACGCTGGGTGTCAGATGTACTCTTTTATCAAAGTCCCTGCTACCAATTACCTTCTGATTGAAGAGTAATAACTTACCAATGGATCCTTTGCTAATTGGGAAGTTTAAAATGAGTGACATTCATTATAGTACATAATCCTGAAATAACCACTGAGTCAGGAAGTTTTAAAAATGTTTATCTAAAGTTTTTAGCAGAGTAAAATACAGAAAACACGGTACTTGATTGAAATACCCAAGAAAAAAGCATAGAAATGATTTTGCTAATAAATGACGGTGTTTAAGGAAGAGGAGAAGATAGAGAAAGCAGCGCAACTAAAGGTTGCAGTATAGTTACCTAAAATGCGAGAACCAAGCCCCTTAGCCAAGGAGTTGGAAAAGATAGGACCCAGGAAAGATGAAGAGCAAAGACTTCTTCCAGGATCAAGACAGGACCGGGGACCTCTCTACAACGACGCCTGCGCCGTTCCCCTCTCTGATACTCGACTTCTCTCGATTCTCCCGTGCCTTCCTTCTAATGGACTCCGCCGCCCCCTCCTCAGGACCTCTTCCGGACAGGAATTCAGTCAGCAACCGATCAGCTGGGCAGTCTGGAGTTGAGAGCGCTCTGGCAGTATGGACGCCTGTTCTTCGTGAACGCATGCTCTGACTAATTTACTAATGCTATATTCTATTATACCCTTCTACGCCCATGTACCTCCCTTAATGTTGCTAACATTATGGGACCACTACTTCTGCTTGGACAGGGACAGGGGGTGGATTCTCGCACCATGTCAATTTTGGCCTAAATTGTGATGCCTATTGTCTTTACGTTCCCTCCCCTTCAAATTAATACATTCACTTTATTTCCCACCCGTCTCACGACAAATGTTATACATTTTACAGGAGAAAAGTAACAATTTGTCCGCCGGAAACATTGAGTACATCATCTTCGGCCAATAGGTCGTGGCCTTGGGAGACGTCCAAGTTGACTTCAATTGGCAGGCATACAGGACACATGCGCAGAACCATCTGTCTCTCGAGTTTCAAAACACCAACCCAGGCCCAAGTTTACGAATTACTAAAAGTGCAAGAGGAAAATATTAAAATCACAAATAAAATTTTCACTGTAAGCCCACTTTCCCTACTCTATTCCCATTTAATTATAATACTATCCTGCATTAGTAGCATTAAGAAAACGACAATTTAATAATGACATGAGAGCAAGCTGAAGCATGTGAAAACATTTAGCGGCCATTTTAGTGCACACTGCGCAGAAGCAGAAGTTTCCCACCAAGCAAAGAAAGACGTCACACCATGTGATCAGGTTGCGACATGCGCAATGAAGTCCCGCGCTTTTAGCGGCCATCTTGGATTATAGACAAGCGTTATTCATTAGTAAAACACATAAGCAAGCTTCTGTCCCTCTTGTGTTTGTGAATGCAAAGGTTAGTATTTACAATACAAGTTTAATAAATTAATACTATGAGGAAGATTGCGTACAAGCAAGTTTCATTTTTGAAACCTTGCTCCATCAATCCCCTCTCTGATGGCGTTTCTGAGCCATCAAAAATACTACCCTCAATCAGATGCCAACTTCTAGCAAATCGTTTCATTCTCATTTTTACTTTATCTATTCTTACAGTCTCCTTTTAATTTCTTGTATAAATCACTTCTCCATTCTTCTAGTTTGATTTCATCTAGTTTTCTCTCCTTTCCTTTTCCTGTCACTTTATATGTTCCATTCTTTCTACAGCATTTGCACCATATTGGTATTGCTAAAATTATTATTGCTATCCCTGCTAAGGGTACTAATATTTGACCTATAAGTCCTTTTCCTACATTAGCAAACCAGGTTCCAATTGACGAGATACTATTTGTCAATCTTTCCCATACACTATCAACTTCCAGTGGTTTAAGTTCTTTCTCAAGTTTAGTTATGTTCTGAATATACGTTCCAATTTCTGCACTCTTATCAGGAATATAAGTGCAACAATGTTTCGTCTTCAATAATTTACAGACTCCTCCCTCTTTTGCCAATAAAATGTCAAGAGCAAGTCGATTTTGCATTACCATAGATCTAATCGCAACCATCTCCGTATTAATCATTAGAAAACCTCCAGCAGTATCCGTTGATAAACGATCAACCACTGTAGACAATTTGCATATTTTCCTTGAGTTCAGAATTATTCCCACTGAAGGTATCAATGCACCAAATATATCACCTACAATTTCTGAAAAACTAGCTCTTTTACTACGTATTAATTCATTATTGTTTTCATTGCTTCCAGTGTTTCTTTTTACGTGGTATATCTTTGGAAAAACTATTCCAAAATAACAACTTCCATACCACCTTGCAGGAAGCCTAAAGTAAGCCTTATTCCCACATACATAATAGATTCCAGGAAAAACTGAATCTGTTCCTCCTTTGAGTCCCCAACCTCCAAGAATTAAAAAATTGTGTTCACATTCACTGGTACCGATGAAAACATTGTTATAATCAGTCTTTAACCTATGTAGACAAATTTTCCCTTTCTTTACGAAATCCAGAGCCATTGCAGCTTGAGCTTTACCAGGTGTATAACTCCCTTCCTTCTCCGCCCAAGGTGGCAACTGAGCCTTATGCTCTGAAGCTTTCTTTTGAAAATCATGTCTTCTATCTTCTACTAAATTCAAAAATATCTTTTCTTCTTCTAGTAAAGAACATGTTAGATTGTGTCTATGTGCATGTGTTATGTCTATCAATTTCATTGTTAAGAAAAACTCTCCCATAAACTGTGCGTCTTGACTACTAAGCACTGGGTTCATACTCTTGCGAATCGGAACCTCTGAAAATATCACATCTAAGTTTGAATAATAATACTGTAGCCTACCTGTTCTATAAAATAAACTTGTTAATACACTACATGAGATGCCATATGTCAGTGGTAAATGATGGTATGTTAATCCTTCCGCTACTGATTCAGGTAACTTCATACAGACATAACAATTACTAACTTCCATTGTGTCTACATACTGAAACAATAACTTTGTGAAAACATTAAACTAGTGTCGTTATCAGCTATTTCATGATGAATTTCTGCCTCATCTTCTACCATTAATTCTACTCTATTGCCCTTCATGTTTGCTGTCCTCCCTTTAGTTTCATTATTAATCTTCTTATCTATTATCATATGGTAAGGAATTGCTACAATCAGGACTAACCATACTATAAGCACCAATACTAGACTACATATGCAGATTGCACAGCATCTCCTACAACAATTTTGTTTTGGTCTCCCAGTAACTCTATCATCAGGCATTTTTCGACAAGGAAGATTGCTCTTCTTATCTCTTCTTCTTTTCTTTAGAGGATTCTTTTGTTTAGTCAGGGTGGTCTTATTTCTTCTTCGTATGTTAGTTCTGCACTTGTTCCTTCGCCACCACTGTCACTTGATTCTGAGCTTTCAAAATCCTCCAGAATAATATAAGTCCAGTCAGGACCCTTGAATTTGTTATTCACAAGTCTCAGTCTTTTACTTTTTCTTTTTCCTGACTTTTTCTCTTGTTCAGTTTGATTTGTCACTTCAGGTACTTGTTCTGGATCTTCACTTCTGGTTGTTATGTGGTATTTTACTCTTTTAATGACACTTGGCCAATGATCTCCTTTTCTTGTTTTCTTTGTTGGCACTGTTTCTCTGTTTACGTCTTCAAAGATCTCGTTATTTTCACTGCTCAATACTGTTTTGTTTTCTTTGATTACTGCTTCTTTTGTTTGTTCTTTTTCAGGTCTGATTGGTTTCTCTTCAGTAGCTCCACAATGACTTTCAAGATGTTGGCTTTGTTCCTTTTTTATTTCTTTATGTTCATTTGTATCAACCCCTTTTTCTTTAGTGAATTCTTCTTGATCTAACTGCTTCTGATCAGGGCTTATTGCACTGTGAACTTCTGCAGCCTGACCGGATTCTTCTAGATCAATCTTTCCCTGTGTAAAGTCAATTAAATCTTCACTGTTTTGTGTCCAATTTTCTTTCCCTATCTTATTTTGTTCAGGATCTTTTACTATCTTTTCTTCTTGATCCTGAACTGCTTCTTCTTCACCTATTTGATCTTCTTCAATTTCTTCCAATTTAGTTTGATTTCTCGTTCTGTGGTATACTTCAGGAACTTCTACCACTGGTATCCAATCCTGACTTGTGCTCGGTTGTTCTCCGTCAGCTTCCCTCTGACCTCTAACTTGAGATTCTTCTGCTGGGCAACCTTCAGCTTCTTCAGTGATTGGTGTTGTCTGTGAATTCTCTTCTTCAGGGTCTGGTACTCTCTTTGTGTGGCTTACGTGAATCCAATTAGGAAATCTTGCACACTTCACTGCTGTATTGGTGATCAATATAACTTGACAAGGTCTGCTCCACCTGGGTGATAAACACGTTTCTCTGGTGTGATTCTTCACTACCACCCAATCACCAGGATTCAGATCATGTTCTAGTTCAGGCTGCCTGGAAACTGCGTCTTCTCCAACCTGATGAGAGAGAACGCACTAGGTCAGCCAATCCTTTGCAATAATCCAAAACCATATCATCAGATATATTCACCAGTTTGTTTGTGGGAACATGTGTTTGTCTCATTGCTCTTCCCATCATTATTTCATGGGGGCTCAATCCTGTTGTTCTGTCAGGTATGCTTCTTATTCCCATCAAGACAAGTGGCAATGCGTCTGGCCACTCTAATGATGTTGATGCACACATTTTTCCCAATCTTGACTTGATAGTGCCATTTAATTGTTCAACCACTCCAGAAGCCTCTGGGCGATATGCACAGTGCAATTTCTGTTTGATTTGAAATGCTTCACAGATTATCTGGATCACTTCGCTATTAAAGTGTTTTCCTCTATCTGATTCCAAAGATACTGGGAAACCAAATCTAGGTATGAGCTCACGTAACAACAGTTTTGCAACTGTAATACTGTCATTTCTCCTAGTAGGGTAAGCCTCCACCCACTTTGAAAACAGACATACTATGACTAGTACATATTTTAGTCCTCTGCATGGTGGTAACTGTATGAAGTCGAACTGGAGTCTTATAAATGGGCCCTCTGCCTTTCCAATCTTTCCAAACCCAATTATCGTTTTCCTGCCTGGATTATGCATTTGGCAAGTTAGACATCTCTGGCAAAGACTCTCTGCAACAGCCCTGAATTTGGGATTGTACCAATTTTGTCTGAACGGTCTAATCATTGCATCTCTCCCTATGTGTGTGTCTCCATGATGCATTCTAGCCATTTGTGAGAGTAAACAGTCTGGCATGACTGGTCTGCCATCTGCACTGATCCACACTTCATCTTCTCCTCTTTGGGAACAACCTACTTTAATCCACAAATTCTTCTCACTTTCCTCAACCTCATCTTGCAATTTCTTTACCTCATTCCAAGTTTCAGGTGGCATATACAGCATAAGTTGGCAGCTGATTCCCATTCTTTCCACCCTCTTATTGACTGACGTTCTGGTTTTGGCACAATGTTGAGCCACCAGGTCTGCATATCTGTTGCCGACTACCACCCAGTCATCTCCTGACTGGTGTGCGGCACATTTCACCACAGCCAATTCTTTTGGTGATTGTATTGCTTCTAGCAATTCCCTTACAAATTGTCCATTTTTAATGGGGGATCCTGAAGAAGTCATGAAATCCCTCTGCATCCACAGTTGGCCAAAACCATGCATAACCCCGTAACCATATTGACTATCTGTAAATATGGTCACTCTCTGATTCCTCCCAATTCAGCTACTTGTGCAGATTTTACTCCTGGTAAATAGGATGCTTCGACTATTCCAGTTAATTCACATACCGCATAGGCAGCAGTTAGTTTACCATCTTCATGTCTTTGACATGAACCATCGACAAATAGCTCCCTGTCTGGCTTTTTAAGAGGCTGTTCCTCTATGTCTGGGCGTGGTTTTGTACATAATTCTGTAATTTGTACACAATCATGTTCATCTTCTTCGTCATCTTTATTTGTTTCAAGATATGGGTCTGGCAATAAAGTTGCTGGATTTATTATTGTACACCTTACCATGGTCACATTTTCAGCACCCATTATTATCCTCTCATATTTAGTCAGCCGACTAGGAGTAAGATGCTGAGTTCGGGTTCTTGTCAACAGAATCACAACTACATGTGGAACATACACTTTTACAGGATGTCCCATCACAATTGACTCGCTTTGTTCAATGCTCAAACAAGTTGCTGCCACTCCTTTTAAACATCCTGGCAACGCGGCTGCTACTGGGTCCAATGTAGCAGAAAAGTACGCTATAGGACGTCTGTCTAGTCCATGTCTCTGAGTTAGGACAGAAAGTGCACAATTTTCTCTCTCTTGACAGAATAATGCGAATTCTCTTTTATAATCAGGCATGCCTAAGGCAGGTGCTGAACAAAGTGCGTTTCTCAATTTTACAAAAGCTTCTACACTTTCATCCTCCCACTCAACAGGGTCCTTTGCTTTCTTTTTCGTCATGTTAATTAAGGGCTTAGCAAACATGGAAAATGTTGGTATCCATTGTCGACAGTATCCTACTATTCCTAGGAACATTCGCACTTGTCTTTGGGTTACAGGCATTTGCATTCTCTTTATTAATTCTACTCTTTCAGACGTTACTCTTCTTTTTCCCCTCTAAATTTGGTGTCCCAGATATTTAACAGCTGTCCTGCAAAACTGTAACTTTTCAGGTGAGACTTTATGCCCTTCCTCAGCCAAAAGATTTAATAATGCTATGGAATCAACAACACAGTCTTCTCTGGTGGTCGACGCCACCAATAAGTCGTCGATATATTGGACTAAGACTGAGCTTCCTGGCATCACTAGTTTTTCCAGGCACTTTTTCAGTATCTGGTTGAAGATGGAAGGACTTTCTGTGTACCCCTGAGGAACACGATTCCACACATAGACCTTGTTCTCAAATTTAAATGAGAAAAGATACTGGCTGTCTGGATGCAATGGTATTGAAAAGAATGCTTGACATAAATCAATTACTGTGAACCATCCTGCATTCCAAGGGATCTGATATAGAATTACTGCAGGATTTGGTACTATGGGACAACATGGTTCCACAATCTTATTTATTTTCCTCAGGTCCTGAACAATCCTATATTTTCCACTAGGTTTCTTTAGTCCCATGATTGGTGAATTACATGGGCTACTCATTACTTCTTTTAGGATGTTTTGTTCTACCATTCGTTTTATTTCGTCAATGACTCCTGCTTTTACTTCTGCACTCATTTTGTACTGTCTGGTATTTGGGAAAATTGCACCTTCTTTTACCGTAATTTGAACTGGATCTATTTTTGCCATAAGTCCTACTTCTTTTCCAGAGAAATCCCATACTATTGGGTTTACTGTACCTTTTAATTCTTCTGGTAACTCATCTCTTGTTATTAACGAAAACATTTCGTCTATTTCTGTACCTTGTTTTGCAACCATAATTTTATATACATGGTCCTCATCTGGTGTCTGAACTGCCACACCATCTGGCGTGCAGAAAATTGTACAGTTCATTTTGCACAATAAATCCCTACCTAATAAATTCACTGGGCTAGAATCGCACACTACAAATTGGTGCATTTCTCTGAAATTTCCTATTTTGACTTCCATTGGTTCTGTAAGAGGTGTTCTAATTCTTTGATTAGCTACCCCTACTACTTGGATATCTTCACCAGAGAGAGGAACGTCTGGGATATCTGCTGATCTCACCGTAGACCTGGTAGCACCAGTGTCTAAAAGGAAAGTAATATCATTACCTTTCACATTTCCTTCAACATATGGACCAGACTGATCTACCTGTAAGGATGCGCCAAGTACGCACTCCTTCTTCCCCTCTCCTAGGCACCGTCATGAGTTGAATTCACAGTAATTGTCCTGCAAATGAAATTGTGATGTCATATAATCATTCTTACCACAGCCTTCTGGGTATCCAATGTCAGTACCATGCTTTGCTCTGCTTACATTACCCTGAACAGGTGGAGGTGGTAATTGACTCTGGGGATTTACACCCTGCTGTGAGTCATTCTGCGTCTGTGGATTTAAATTTTGATTTGGGCCATTATTATTCCGAATATTTTTACATTCATCCTTCCAATGCCCCAATTTTCCGCATCCATGACAAGGAAATTTCTTTTTAGCTTCTTCTCTACTCATTCGTCCTCTAAATTTTCCACCATTTCCAGTATCACCACTCGTTCCAGAATCTTTTCCTTGATTTTCACTCGGATTTTCCAAATTAATTCCCTGCTTCTCTGCCATTTTCACCTGTGCCCACATCACCTTTTCTTGTAATTTCTTGTGTCTATCCTCAATATCGTCTCCACAATATTTTGCATACTTCAGAATCTCATCTATGGGCTTTCCCTGCCAACACAGCATATGCTGTTTAATCATCTGGCAAATTTCTGGCTTCAGACCGTAAACAAACCGATACACAAACTGACTCATGTTCTTGTCTCCAATGTCCTCAAATCCACTATACTGTTTAAACACCTGCAATAAACGCTCATAATAGGAATGTACTGTTTCACTGGCTTCTTGGGTGGTTCGATCTATTTTCACCCAATCTGTTTCTTTCGGTGGTATTTTCCCTTTCAGGTAAGTTATCACCTGCTGATACTTTTTCATTACGTCATTTGACGGGGCACCTGTCTTCGGATCTCTAGAATATTCATCACTAGGCCAATCGACTGTGATTTTACAATCTGTCCATAAATCGGCAGGTACCACTATGTCAAACAGACCATCCAAATCCTTCAACAATACCTTTGACACCTTCACAAACCTTTCAACCTGCTTGTACCATTCAATTGGCTTTTCCCTCAGCTTTGGAAAATCATTCGTAAATGATAAAATATCCTGTCTGCTCCATGGGACATGTACATATCCTCCTCCCGCAACTTCTCGCATTGGATACATCTGGTCTGCTTTTCCTGCTTCCTTCATCACATATTCAGATGCTGTTCTACTTGTTCGTGCTTCTTCCTTTTTCTTGGCCCACCTAGATCTCCATTTATCTAGATCTCCCCATTTTTGCAAAACTAACATTAATTCTCTTATTTGTAATCTTCTTCCAGATGCATTCATATTTTCTAAATCTTTGTCTGAAAATTCTGCTCGATAGGGTTTCTGTAGTACTTTTGATCTCCCTATTTCAATTCCCATCTGTAGTGCTAGATTGGACAATTTTTCATGAAATACCCTCACATTTCTAGTGATACTTCTGCACAGGAACAATAATTCTTCTTCATCATAGGTATTCAAGCGTTCTACTCCTACATTTCCTGCTATTATTTCTTCTAATTCAACTTTTAATTTATGGATATCCAGTACTTTTGGAGGTGTGCACTGTTTAACTGACCCTTGTACCCATCTTTCTAGATCTTCAGGTGTTACTATGGTAGCACTTTTTGTTCCCGATGAAGTTACTAAACTTACATCTTTTGAACCTCCAGGTACATCTTTTCTTGGAGTACTATTTACAAAACCTCGAATAGGCAAGTCCATAAGTGATATTGTGGATTCACAGTCACTAAATTGATCCTCAATTATAACTGGAGCTTCAGGTCTAGGATTTCTCGCAGGAGTAGGTGCAAGTATGGGTGGTGGACAATTTCCCTGAGTACCATATAATGGATCTACTGGACCAATTGTTACAGGTATGGTCAACGAATCAGGATGTACTTTTATCTGAGTTATTTTCTGTATTAATTCTGTTCTGGTCTTTTCTAGGGCTTCTTTTTCTTTGTCATGAAGTATTCTAGTCGGGGTGAACTCATGCATTACCTGTGGCACTAATGGAGTTTTTGGTGGTGCACTTGGGGTGCATCCACTTGTCCCTTCCTGATATGGTGGGGGATTTCTTAACATTTCTTCCATAAATTCGTCTTCTGAATCCTCATTTCTTATTAAATGTTTTGTCTTTTCTGTACATTTGCCTCCTGATTTTTCTCCTTCTGTGAATAATGGATACAGTCCCTCTGTAATCATTGCCCTTCTCCATTGTTTCATCTGACCCTCTCTTGACTCACGTAAATATCTGTGGTAAAATCCTGGGTAACTCCTATTACTTCTAGATCTATCCCGCTCAAATGCCTCGGTTTCCCATTCTTCTAGAGCTTCGTACTGGGTTAATCTAGGTCTGGGTTCTAAATCATTCATCCTCATTCTCAAGTTTTGAAGAATTCTTCCATTGAAGGTACCATTCTCGGGAAATGCTAATACTCCATCATTTTTGGTGTATTCTATCCAATTCTCCATCCATACACAAGTATGATAACCTCTCTCCATCATCATAAATGATGCTGGCGTTTTAGCTGGTGGAATAATAATTCCTTCTCTAGTTTTGATTGGTTTGTCCTTTTTAAAATAATTCTTAATCTTTTGTAAGAATGACATTTTTCTCCTTTCTCCGTACATTCTATCTAATCTTCTGTGTGCAAAATTATATTCTGCAAAACCTAGGAATCTCCTATCCGGACGAGTTCCTATTAAAGTCGGATCACGTTTTAACATGCAATCCTTATCCACTAAGAATTTTGCTTCTATATTTTCGACCAATAAAATGTCTGCTATCTTTTATTTCCGAGCCAATCTTTGCGCGGCCTTTTGGTGACGTTTCTCTGTCAACCCCTCCTTTACAATCTGCTCTTTTCTCTCCTCGCTGGTTTAACCAATCCCAGCGCGGCTCCTGTGACGTCAGTACTACTCCTGACTAATGAACCCTCCTTTACAAGTGTCTCTCCACACCCGCTGTTTCAACCTACCACAGCGCGGCGTTTTGTGACGTCAGCTCCCTCTCCGGCAACTGACCCTCCCTTTACAAAAATTTACGAAACTTATTTTCTCTATAAATCTTAATTAAATTTTTGTAACAACATAAAACATTCGCTATCGTGCCAGTTTCCACTAATTTTGAAAAGGATAGTTTCTTCCACACTTTAGTAAAACCTTTCCATTTACTAATACATACACTACGAGTAAAAACACTTCCATCTACTCTTCACACAAGCTCCAGAAGTACCTGTTACTTCTCCAATGTTACCCTTAATAGGTGATATAACATCAAATTTTTATCAGCGTACCCTTTTTGCTATTACTCACACGCATAGAGTCCCTAACGAGTACTTGAAGTCCTGCTTAACTTCTCAGTACTATTTCTGCCTGACAGATAACCTCACTGCAGTATGGCTTCCACTTGCCACCCACTATTCTTTTTACCTACCCCGGGGTATTCTGGACAACATATAACAAAAACTCAAAAATAAGCGGATGTTAGTTCATAAAAAATACAAATAAAATTCTCATTACCCAATTAACAAAGAGTAACAAAAACCGTCCTCTGCTTACCAGAAAACTGATCCAGCGCAATATTAGCCAACAACATTCATACACCATATACTCACTTAGGCCCATACATTCACACTACACTAATACTTACGCTGGGTGTCAGATGTACTCTTTTATCAAAGTCCCTGCTACCAATTACCTTCTGATTGAAGAGTAATAACTTACCAATGGATCCTTTGCTAATTGGGAAGTTTAAAATGAGTGACATTCATTATAGTACATAATCCTAAAATAACCACTGAGTCAGGAAGTTTTAAAAATGTTTATCTAAAGTTTTTAGCAGAGTAAAATACAGAAAACACGGTACTTGATTGAAATACCCAAGAAAAAAGCATAGAAATGATTTTGCTAATAAATGACGGTGTTTAAGGAAGAGGAGAAGATAGAGAAAGCAGCGCAACTAAAGGTTGCAGTATAGTTACCTAAAATGCGAGAACCAAGCCCCTTAGCCAAGGAGTTGGAAAAGATAGGACCCAGGAAGGATGAAGAGCAAAGACTTCTTCCAGGATCAGGACAGGACCGGTGACCTCTCTACAACGACGCATGCGCCGTTCCCCTCTCTGATACTCGACTTCTCTCGATTCTGCCGTGCCTTCCTTCTAATGGACTCCGCCGCCCCCTCCTCAGGACCTCTTCCGGACAGGAATTCAGTCAGCAACCGATCAGCTGGGCAGTCTGGAGTTGAGAGCGCTCTGGCAATATGGACGCCTGTTCTTCGTGAACGCATGCTCTGACTAATTTACTAATGCTATATTCTATTATACCCTTCTACGCCCATGTACCTCCCCTTAATGTTGCTAACATTATGGGACCACTACTTCTGATTGGACAGGGACAGGGGGTGGATTCTCGCACCATGTCAATTTTGGCCTAAATTGTGAAGCCTATTGTCTTTACGTTCCCTCCCCTTCAAATTAATACATTCACTTTATTTCCCACCCGTCTCACGACAAATGTTATACATTTTACAGGAGAAAAGTAACAATTTGTCCACCGGAAACATTGAGTACATCATCTTCGGCCAATAGGTCATGGCCTTGGGAGACGTCCAAGTTGACTTCACTTGGCAGGCATACAGGACACATGCGCAGAACCATCTGTCTCTCGAGTTTCAAAACACCAACCCAGGCCCAAGTTTACGAATTACTAAAAGTGCAAGAGGAAAATATTAAAATCACAAATAAAATGTTTCACTGTATGCCCACTTTCCCTACTCTATTCCCATTTAATTATAATACTATCCTGCATTAGTAGCATTAAGAAAACGACAATTTAATAATGACATGAGAGCAAGCTGAAGCATGTGAAAACATTTAGCGGCCATTTTAGTGCACACTGCGCAGAAGCAGAAGTTTCCCACCAAGCAAAGAAAGACGTCACACCATGTGATCAGGTTGCGACATGCGCAATGAAGTCCCGCGCTTTTAGCGCCCATCTTGGATTATAGACAACCGTTATTCATTAGTAAAACACATAAGCAAGCTTTTGTCCCTCTTGTGTTTGTGAATGCAAAGGTTAGTATTTACAATACAAGTTTAATAAATTAATACTATGAGGAAGATTGCGTACAAGCAAGTTTCATTTTTGAAACCTTGCTCCATCACACTGACGGACTGTCAGAAAACAAAGCAAGTTTATGAGAGAGTGTGTCTGAGGCTCTCCGGAATGACTGTTGATTGCGTAAGTAGGGAATGAGCTGTTTCCAGTGAAACATTGAAGCAAACAGAGATAAGGGAAAATTTAATGATAACTAGGAGAGCTTTGTTGGGGATGGCTTTAATATTGGTGAAAGGAAAGATATTTTCGCCAGAAGGCATTCTTTTCTGAAATTCAAGGAGTTTGGGTAGCTATTTGAGGGTTAGAAGTTGGAAGATTGTTCATTTCAGTATGCAAGGCAGGATTGGAGGTGAGTTGTTATAATGGCGGGTGCATTAAATGTTCTGTTGAATTTTGCTTATTTACCCAACCATTTGTCTATGACACTCTATCCATCCATGGAGGGACTATTTAATCACTTTCATGATGACGGGGTTGACAATGGTGATGAGGTGTATGTGAGTTGAACATTGATGCTCTAACATGTGTTAGATCACCTAGCAACTGGTATTGCCTCAATTCAGTGAGTGGATTGGTTGTTGGCATTGAGTTCTTGGGGGTTTGAGAGAGTTTCATCTTGGTGGACTACAATTTCATATGAGTATTTATTTCAATATAGTTTTTCAAGCAATAGATCTGGGGCTGAGGGGGTGTGTTAATGAGCATTAATTAATTATTTAAAAAATAATTTAATTTGCTGTTCAGATAAGGCAAGGTCTGACTGTCTCAGTGGGTTCATGGATAATGAAAGGTTACTCAACCATCTGTGATGGTTACCATGATAGATAATTTCAATTACAGGGCATCTAGATTTGAGCCGTATTCTGGACAATGAGGCAGAACAGTATGAGTTCTGATTACTCTGCAGTTGCAATCAAATAAATATTTAAATCTATATGGACAATGTAGTTTGAAACCACAATTGTGGTTGCAAATCATTAATCAGTTATCAAGACTCGGAAGGGAGTGGTAAGAGATTTGCACAAGGATCAGGCAATCTAAATTCAGCAGAGACAAATTACTTTTGTTCCGTTGTTTTTAAAGGCAAAATATGCATTTTAGCATGAACGCTACATTCCATGCTGCATGTCTGGGGGTCAGACAGTTACTTGTAGCGTTAGCCCATGTGCTGTAGGCAGTGAGACTTCTTCAAAAACAGGAGCCTTTTGCCTGGCGTGGAACGCGATTAGTAAAATGTAAAAACTGTAGTACCAAAAGGTTTAAGAATAATTAAAAAAGATATCCCACTTCTACTGTTTTCGGCTCATTAAGGAAACTAATTTGCTAAGTGATTGCCTAGAAATAAAACCATATTTGATAGACAGTATAAGTCTTACATTTACCTCAGTATATGTATTTGCATTGTAAAACTTGCAAACAAAGATGGTTTTCTACGTTACATTTATGAATTTGTATGTGTAACAGCGCCACCCATAAGATTGTCTCTTTCTTTCCATAGTGAAGGTCAGCCAGAAATGTGAGCTGAATTGCCAGGCAGTGGGCTACCGGTTTTATGTCAAACAGGCGGACAAGGTAATAGATGGGACGCCGTGTGACCAGAACGGTACATCTGTATGCGTGTCTGGGCAATGCAAGGTAAGCCATTCATGTTCATTCATGCTGTTCTCGTCCTCCCCCTGCTCAATATGCTTCCACAATTCTTTAGCTGAATTCTTTGCATTCTGCATTTTTGCTGTGCCGCCTCGCGGAAGATTCACCCTGCTAACATGACTATTGTATTTTTTACCAGGCAATATTTTGGATTACAGATATATCAGATTCAGAAGGCCAGAGCTAGACTTTTTCAAGGACTTTAACTCTATCATGTTCTATGCCACATCTTTCATACGGATATAGATGCGTTTTCATCAGCAAGGGACAATTCTAAGTGTGAAAACGGAACAGCTAGCTTTCGTTTAGTCTGGAGTGAACCTAGAAGTTAAAAAAGACATTAAGGTATTTGAACAGTATAAAGCAGCGAGGTGAACACATGCAAAAATGCTTCATGATTGAGCCATTTACTCATCTATCTAATCAAGGGAATTACAGTGAATATTGTCTATAGAGCGGGAAACAGATAAACAGTGGGGCATATTAGCAAGGCGATTATCGCCACTTTAGCGGGACTTTTTCCCGCTAAAGCGGCGATAATATTATCGCCTTATCAACAAGCTGTCGCTAACTGCTGTTAGCGACAGCTTGTAGGCGATAGCGACCGGGTTGGGTGCCGCTTTGCATGCCAGCGATATTTATCGCTAATGGCATGCAAAGTAGGCGTTCCCCACCTAACAGCGACTGGAAACAGTCGCTGAGGTCGCTAACGCCTATCAGCGAGGCAGGGGCAGTGATTAGCGAACCAGCGCTAAACACGTTTAGCGCTGGTTTGCTAACACCTGGTCCCACCCTGACTTAGCCATGTAATCCAATGAGAGGTGGATTACATGGCTAAGTCCCCCTCGCACTATCAGCAAGCTGAAACTGGGGAACAGTGTGAATATCGCCTGTTTTCAGGCGATATTCACACTGTTCTCAAGGTTTCTATCGCTTTGGAGATTAGCATTGCTGATTGCACGCTAACTCCGCGATAGAAACCGGCGATGCCTGGCGATAATTATCCAAGCGCTAATTGCGCTTTGCGATAATTATCGCCAGGCATTGCTAATATGCCCCAGTATCTCTTACAATAGGCACCTTTTTTTGCCTCGCTTTTAGCCAGGGCCACTGCTATTATGCGATGTGGCGGCTTGTTTGGCGTAATTATGGATTTGCTGCATTTGCCACATAATGCACCATCTGCTGCATAATCTGCAGATTTTAACAAAAAAAAGGCTGTTTGCAAACTTTAACTTGTCATATTTCAGTTGATTATTTCTGTTTGTTAAATTGCCACTAAAGTGGTGAAATATTTGCCCAAACAGTATTACCATTTGTTAAAATGACAAAATAATGAACTAATACTATCAAAAAATGTGCTGCATTATATCGCATAATTTACCTTTTCTTGACACATAATTTAGTCAACACAAGGAGATGGTGGACGGAGCGCTGAAACTTTTCAGACACTCACTCCCAGTCACAGATTTGGGTTGAATCCAGCATTGTTCTTTAGCTCACTTCGCCACCCCAGAGGCGCTGCTTATAACCTGCTTTATTTGACATCACTCAAAATGGGGCCGTTCATAAGCTGTACGGTAATAGTGGGCTGGAAAGTCTGCGTCCAAAATTAGCATTTATTTATGGTATCAACCAGCCGCTACCGTGTAAATACAAGCTTTCAGCCCTGTAACTGGGACTAATATGAGAAATATTATGTTACAGCATGTGTCTCTGCTTGTTTTCCTCATTATCAGGCCCATCATATAATTTATGAATTCCACCTATTTTTTGGCAGGTGAAACTATGGTAATCCTGGGTGCGGTGAAACCTAGAAACTTGTAAACTTGTTTCAGCCAGATTTGGGCTCTAGAGCCGCAACAGGATTAAAGTTTCACTCGTGATTTGGCCCAATCAAAGATCACACAAACTTATAGCAACCTAACTGGATCTAAATCTATCTTCAATTATTGTAGTAAATGTGTTTATTAAAATTATTTTTACGTGAGTGTGAAGTGTGAAGAAAAGTCTGTCAGCAGGGCTGGGTAGCGAGGATATCTGAGAAAGCTGATTTTCCTAGTATTTAAAGAACTGTAATTTGTTTCCCACCATAAATGTATAATGCGTGCATTATTGTTTTTCTTTTCTTTTTGATTGCGTATCCTTTAGTTTGGAAATGCTTCTAAAAATAAATTACACTAAAAGAAGAAAGCTACTAAGTAAAAATGGAAAACATTAAATACGAAAACACCTGTCTCTTTTAAAATACTTTAAATTGGTTGAACAAGCACAGATTTGGCTTCAGGGTAAGGGGAGCTCTCCAACACAATTAGTGAGGCATTCCTGAAGTCTAAGATGTAACTTTTCCAAAAGCAATTTATTGGTGCTTTTTGCTCTCTTTACTTCTGTGTATTTGTCTGAACTCGCATTACCAGTGCTAATACTTCTGCATATCTGTGTGAACGTGTTCACTCGTGCCGTGCCATCTTTATGGAAGACTTCTCGTTTTCACTTGAATTTTAAGGATGAACCTGAAAGGAATAAAAAATTCTTCAGCAAATACTTTTGAACCGACCTGCAGCCAACAAGTACGCAGCGGCATGAAATGATTAAACAGTTGTTATACACTGTTTTCAAATGCAAACTATAATATTTGTGTAAGCTTTACCCTAATTATTTGTGACCCCGGTGTCTGGGTCATAGGGGATACCATGGGAGAACCTAGTAAATCAGGCAACATGTTTGAGCAATTAAGAGCTCTTCTACTGTTATCCTATTTGGGCAGCGTATGGCTATTCAGAAGGTTCCTTAAAAGGACTCGACTCATAAACATACATTTGTCTGCACAGTTTGGAGGGGCGACTATGTCACTCGGAAATTTGCATTTTACATTATGCAAATACCGAATCAGGATTCATACCTCAGGATGGAATGGAGAGTGCGGAATGGCAATGGGGGGAGATGCTTCACTTATAGTTTCAGGTCGTGCCTCTTTCATATTAAAGTAGCAACACATGCCCCTACTCTAAAGCCCTGATCACTTACTGGTAATCCTAGTGGCCTCTGCTATTTACCAGGGGTGGTGGGGCGGGGAAAGGAGGGGGGTTGTAAATTAAAATAATATTAGAAAAACCACTTACCTTCAGGCCAGCCACCCAGCCGGCCGCTGCCTCTTTGTCCGCTCGCCGCCGCCACTCGCTCCTCAGAAGCAGGAACCAGGAAGCACCCAGGCTCCTGACTCCCCTAGCCAATCACAACGCTGCAATGCCATGGTTTGGCACTCAGACGGGGCATGGGGGCCTGGGCATGTTCTGCACCCAGGCTGTAATGCAGCCTGGGTGCAGAACATGCAGAGTGCGCATGGCTGTTATGGTTGGCCCGAGAGGTCCGGCCAAACAGTTATGAGCACTTTAGAATGGAGCAAACACTCCTCCTGGCCTCTGCTCTGGCAGCCCAGCCCTGCCCCGCACCAGGAAACAGAAAACTAAAACAATCATAACACTGGTTATTATCATTTTAGTTTTCATTTTTTTACACTGCTTAAAGCAGTGGGGTGACGCTCCTCCGCCTTAGCGGAGGAGCCGCCACTGGGTAATCCTTCCTGACGCATATTGCTAATCTTCCTTGTTTCACAAACATGAGGAGAGCCACACCTCAACACAGGGATCCAGAGAAAATGGTGAGAATGCTACCTTACCCCCCCTGCTGGTTACCGTAGTGAGGATGGCTTAACCATCATCCTCCGGGAAATGCCCAAGCCCACAATGGCTGAGTTAAAAGGATAGTACGGCAGTAGTTATGACTGGGCATAAGATGGGCAGTATTAAGAGTAATGAAGACTACCATTAAGAAATCAAGGCGTTACCCTCTTCCTCATCCCAGTCATAAGAGTATGAGGATACCTAAGCTTAAAACATTCCCACACACTGATAATGCTGAACCCAGTGTTAAATGAAATTGACAATTTAACAAAATGAACTATGAAGAATGGAATTGAGAACCCCAGCTCCAAAATTCATGCCGATCCCACCCAAAGTCTGAAGTCGATAGTGGAAAAACAAATGTGTTCTGTAAAGCCCAAGTGGCCACACTGCAGAATTCAGAGAGGGATACTACTCTTTTGATTTTAGCCCAAAACGCTGACATACCCCTGCTAGAATGACAATATGTGCCAGAGGGAAGTGGAATGTTTGCCATGAAGTATGGTAAAGCAATAATTGATCAAATACTGATCGAAGGATCAGGACACAGCACAATCCTATCCAGAAAGAGCCATTAGCTCTGCAGTACATCTATCCTAGATCACCACCACCAAAAATAACTCCTTCATTAGTACAAATTTGAGTTCCACCTCAGGTAATGGTTCTATGTGATAAAACTGTAGCACTCAAAGAACAGAGGACAAATTTCTGAGTGGAGTCAAAGGACGACAAAAAAGATGGTTGCCAGCCAAAAATCCCAAAAGTCAAAAAACCTAAATTTCATCAGACTCCAAATCACCCCACAGGCTGCTGAAGGCTTTAATTGCTGCCCACAGGACAGATTCCACTGAAATTCATCCAATAAAAATTCAAGGATTGGAAGAAAGTACCATGATAGAGCTGAAATTCCCTTAGATGATCACCACTATTGAAAAACTGCTAAATGTCTGAAATACGACTTGAGAGGGGGCGTGGCCAAGCCGCCGACCAAGATGGCCACGCGGCATTGAAGCTCCGCCAGCCGTTCCAGCCCTGTCGCAATATCCCTCGGAAATGAGACGCCAATCCCCTACTGCCTAACACCGATGGAGAGCAGTGCCGGCGGCGCACGCACCGATCCCTTCAGACTGCGGATGGAGGTTGCAGGACCGCTCCCCTGAGGCCCGTAAGATCCGGCTGCGCAACGTGCTGAGGCCCGAGCCAGTCTCCACAACCAAGAGACACGGCTGAGGCGGAGTTCCGGACTGCCGCCGTTAACCGCTTGAAGCCGACAGCGGTTGTGGGGTGAGTGCTCTGGGCACGGGAAATTTGCTGGGTTCTCCCCCCCCCTGCCTACCCACCTCCTCGGGCCGGGGCGCAGCCACATTTGGCGGCGCCTGGCCTACGCTGTCTGATCCTGCCCTTCTTCAACGGCCGCACGGGGACAGGGCCTGTGTCCGGGCCTAGGCAGCGCACTTCGGACATCGGTGGGTCGGGTTGGGGGGGACGAGGGCCGCTCCATCGATCCCTACGCCTGGCTGCCCCCCCTACTGCCACGTTCTAGGTTGGCCCTCTGCCATCGTGCCCCACACGTCCATTGGCGGTCTCGGTGACCGGTCGCCGGCTCCCCCTGCCTTGTAGCGCCTCAGCCAGCCAAGTCAGAAGCTTGAAACACCACGACGTGGCCTACGTTTTAACTCTCGTCTGCCCAGCCCATCTACACACTGCAGGGCAGTCAGCACCCCACACCTGGGCAGTGGAGAAGCCCTCCCTTCGGCCTCCCGCTGTGCGATCCAACCCTCAGGTGGGCACTACAGGGCGCCCTTCACCTCCCCTGCACCGCGCCCGCCCCAACCTCAAACCACTGATCACGCCCACGCCTGGGACCTGGCCCACTCCCTCCATCACTGATCGCCTCAGCTGCCGGCTCCCTGACCGCCCGTGGACAGGGCCCTGGGTTGGTGGTGGTACCCCTTGGGAGGTCGCAATAAGGCATGGGCTGCAAAGACCCCAAACAAAGGACCCTGCCCTTCGAGAAAGTGACAGGGAACGATCAGGACGACGGTTCCAACATGGCAGACGACGCCCAGGGCCTGGGGCGGGTGGAAGATCCAGCTGCACAATCCTCCTCACTGCTCCAAGAGATGAGAGTGGGCTTCCGGGCATTAGATGGGCACTTCGACGCACTAGACAAACGCCTGGACAATATGAGGGCCAAGATTCAGGCGCACGACCAGTGCCTAGATGTAGCAGAGGCACGTATTTCGGACATTGAAGACGGCACCGCGCAGACCCTCAAAATATTGGAGCACGTGGAACGCATCCTCAAAGAGGTAGCAATCAAAAATGAAGATCTTGAGGCACGCAGTAGGCGCAACAACATCCGCATTTTGGGGGTGCCGGAGACCACAGCTACTGGCCGCCTAGATCATTTTGTTGAAACGCTACTCGCAGTCCTGTTCGGTAGGGAATCCTTCACCCCCGGATTCGTGGTGGAGCGAGCACACCGCACCTTGGGCCGCCGTCCCAACCCGGGCTGCCCCCCACGTCCCATAATTGCCCGAATTTTGAACTTCCGAGACCGTGAAACTGCCTTAGGCCTCGCCAGGGAGCGCGGTGACACCACGTGGCAGGGCTCCAAACTGGCACTCTACCCAGACTTTACACTCATGGTACAAGAAGCCCGCCGAAAATTCACTGAAACTTGGGACTAAAGTATGGCATGCTTTACCCGGCTCAAATACGGGTGGATGTTGACGGCAGGGCCCGGGTTTTTGACTCCCCCACTGAAGTGCAGGAATTCTGCCGCTCCTACAAACACAACAACAACCACACGGTCGCAGACGGGGCCGGTCCATCTTCTCAAGGCAGCGGCTCCAACGCAAGCATGGAACTCTTTTCGGGCTCTGGCACTGGCTGACTTTTCTCAAATGGCGTATTGTTAACATGTTAATCTAGCTAAATAGGGATATTGATTACTCCACATCACGATATGTTTCAATGGGCTGGCCGACTGTCGGTGCGTTGCCACCCCTCATGGTGTACACCTTCGAATTGTTGTTGGGGATACTGATGCGCCACTCCAGGGTTTTCTCCTTCCAGGTTGTTCTATCTTGGTGCATCATATTTTGTTGTAAAATGTGGGTTTTGCCTTGCCTCTTTTGGGGCGAGGTTGGGTGGAGGGCGGGGGGGGGACAATTGCTCTCATGCAGATGTTTTACAGTAACCGTTAGTTTGCTCACTGTCTATTTTATTGTTATTCAACAATTGTTTATTTTACTTGCAAATGTCAAGACAATTAGATGGCACAGCTAGGTAATGTCAGTGGCCCTTCCGATCTATCCCTGTTGTCGTGGAATGTCAGAGGCCTTAACGATAATCGAAAGAAAAGGAATGTAGTTCACTATTTGATACGTCATAACATCGATATTGCTTTCTTACAGGAAACGCATTAATAATAGATAGGAGTAATATTAGGAATAATCAACATGGTCGATTTATTCATATTTTTCACCATTCTGATGATGCTTATAAAAATAATATGTCTTATCTGTCTAATAATGGCATGTTTAAATTACAAGGATTCGATCTTTTCAATGAAACTTTTGAAAATGTATTATTGTCTCTCCTCTTTGTGAAACATTGGGCATGCAAAAGTGATATACAAAATGGTTAGATCTGTTTCCACAACTTCCTTGGGAGTAAGGGTGGTCATGTTTGAGGTTGCCGACCGCCTCTATAACTCTAGAGGTTTAGGAGTTTAGATGCGGTAGTGTCAGCTAGCTGTACAAACATTTACTGATGATATGAGAAGACTCAGTCCCTGTATTATGAAGTTTTGTTGATCCAATTCACAGTACTACTGAATCCGTAGGAAGCATGTGACAGTTGACTGCCGAAAAGTGGAGAGTACTTCAGAACTACAGTGTTCTGTGAGGGTGCCAAAAGGTACACAGTTGGAGTCCTGAACCTCTTGCAAATCAACGTGAAGTTCTTGGGGTGAATAATCAGATCCAGCTGAGTCTGTCTGATCGAGTATAGCTCAAGCACTGAATGTGAACTGCTTTTAGGGAAAGAAGATTTAGTTTTGCATAACTCCCCAGTTACAACCCCAAGAGACTTAAAAATGAAGAACTCACCCCCTCCCTGGCTGTTGATATATGCTATTCTCACCATATTGTTAGGGCAGACTAAAACCGCCCTCTATTTGATAAGGGATTGGAATGTTTTGGAAGCTTTTTTAGACTGCTGACAGTTCTCTGCAAACATAAGGTAATGGTGTCTAGTATTACTACAACTGCAGAGGGGGCTAGATTGACACTTCCCTTAATAGGTGTGGAAGATGTAGCCAACATAATAATTGTGAGTAAGGAGGAAGAGCTACCTTTCAGTATTTTCAAAATCTTGGCAGCTAGACTCCAATGTTTTGGCTGATGCACATGTAGTAGAACATTTTCTGCTGTAGGGTTTCCTTCTCGAATTGGCAGTGTGTGTCCCACATTCTTGAGGTTTAACTCTCGAAAAAGGCCCCTGAGGCATTGGAAACTAGAAAGATTATCAAATACACCTCTTGATACCTCTAATTCCAAGGGACTGGCTTTAAGGCATGCGTGTCCAATAAATCCTGCAGAGTGTTGGAAATGACTAACTTTTGTGTGGTAGTCCTCCTGATTTGTGCATTCTTTGCTGAGCTTTTTTTTTTGCTGACCATATTACTTTACACCAGGGGTCTATAACCTTTTCTGTTGTGAGAAATACTACTGATCAGTGAAAATCACAGTGAGCTACTGAAGGCTAAGCAGCTTGATTTGTTACCAGACACTCTTACTCCCTGCTCTGTTGACTTTTAGCCTAATGTCCATAGAACTAGTCACAGTAGTTTGAACAAAATACTTTGACTAGGGACACTATGACAGGACTGCAGTGTGTGTCAGTGAGAATGTGGTCTTTGTGGATGTATGAACATGTGTGCGTATGAATGGGATAAATGTTTATGGGTGACTGAGGTCCTATGTATTATGCACTTGGGGCACTGGAATACCTAGCATCATATGTGGCACCGTTACATGTATAATACAAACATATAATCATTTTTTTAAATGGGAGAAATTTAAATTACAGAAAACATTCTGCAAAAATTGTTAATGATATGGAACATTTTTCTGCACTTTAAATTTCTCCCACTTAAAATAATGGCTACTTTTTAAAGTTATAAATATGGCACAGTGTCTACCAGCCACTGGGAGCAAGATGCCTACTGTGTGTAAAGGCGACACTTTGAAATGGGAAAACATTAAACTGAAGAGTTAACTTCATGTGTATATGGATTTCAGAAAACTCATCATTTAAATGTAATCCCATTTACAAGTGTCACATTTACAAACGCCAGGAATCTTGCTCCTGGGGGTCAGTAGACAAGGTGACATATTTATAACAGACAAACATAGGCATTTGTTTAAATGGTAGGAATTTAAAGTGAAGAAATATGCTTCAGAAAACATTAAGGGACTGATTAGGATCCTGGCGGACGGGTTACCTCGTCACAGTGGTGACGGATATCTTGTCTGCCGAAATATAAATCCCATTATATCCAATGGGATTTATATTTCGAGGGACAGGCTATCCGTCACCATTGTGAGGAAGTAACCCATCAAAATAAAGAACTAAATCAGGCCCTAAGACGTGATTGGCTCAATTTAAATTGGAGAAAAACATTAAGACTTAATGTTTCATAGAAATATTTTTCTTCACTTTAAATTTTTCCCATTTAAAAAAGAGGACTGTATTCTTCAGTTATAGATATGGCACAGTGTTTACTGACTACTGGGAGCAAGAGGCCTGCTGTTTGTAAATGTGACACTTTGAAATGGGAGAACATCAAAATGAATAGTGAACTTAATCATTAATGTATCTTTTCATTTTAAATTTCTACCATTTAAAAGCATTCAGAAACATCATCTTGTTCTCAGACTCCAAATATTGAGTTGACAAGGACTTTTTTAAGAATTAAATACTTTAGAGCTTCAGTTCTTCACCTCTGTGCCCTGGAGCATACATTTGACTCCAGCACTGCTTATTACCAGGCCCTGCTATCTGCAGCTTGAAGAAGATAATGTAAAATAAACACAGCCTTCCCTTAACTTTAAAAGAAAAATGTGACCCTATGCTTTTTAAAAATGAACTTAAGGCTGTGAGCTACACTGTAGGTGTCAATGAGATACTGGTAGCACGCGAGCCACTGGTTGGAGACACCTGCTTTACGCACTTTACTCCTGCTAACCAGTGGTAAAGTGCTTGTGCTCTACTCTCCAGACATGTTAGAATTGATATACCTCTAATTGAAACACTTAATTTACTTGTAAGTCCCTTGTAAATGGTACCACATGTACCCAGGGCCTATAAATTAAATGACACTAGTGGGCTGCAGTGCGCATTATACCACCCATTAAATTGTAAAACGTCTCCATGCCTGCTGCCTGGATGTGCAGTATTAAACTGTCATTTTGACCTGACAAAACAATCACTTTGCCATCCTAAATCCTCCTTTTTTATACTTATAAGTCACCCCTAAGTTAGGTCCTAAATGCCCGGACTGCAGGTTGTTTGTTATTTAAAAAATAGGGCATGCATGTTTAATTTTTAAACGCCCTGGCACTGAATAATCTCTGAAGTCGTTTTTCACAGTGGCAAGGCTAACTCTCCCATAGAAAAGTGCTGGGTTACACTTTAACACCTTCTAGTGCACCTTCCAGGTTGGGAGCAGCTAGAAAAATGATTCAAGGGCTCATTTAGATAGTAACTCAATATCCAACTTAAAGATCAAGTCGGATTTTATATTACTATTTTGGAAATGACGCTTTTAGAAGGTTGTCATTTTCCTGACTAAAGTCAAAAGAGCCTGGTCTTTCTTCTATTGCCCAGTGCAACATAACTGCTTACGGCTCCCCTGTGGTGAGATGTGGATTGTTCCCAGTTGGTGGACAAAGGACTTGGGTGTGGGAAGGTGTTTTTCTTCCTTTAGCAGGATGCCTGGGGGCTGTGTCCAGCCCCTTCCTGGCCTCCAAAGGAAATCTACCCTGTCACTGGCAGAAGTAAATCACACATAAGCTTGCCTCCCTTTTGTCTTCCTAGACAACTTGGGATGAAACCCAGTGGGAGAGGTGGCTGCCTCAGAACGGATTTGGAGTGACCACAAGCAGCGTTTTCCCATTCTTATAGACTCACCTTTGGGTGGGCACAGGGAGGTGTGAAAGAAAGGGTCTGCTGTGTTGGATTTGTGGAAAAAGGAGTACTGTGGGGTGTTTTAGAATAGAGCACACAGGAAGTGCTGCAAAAGTGGGTAAGGTCATCTCTGGGAACATCCCTTTTGTTAGGCAGTGGCCAGGAGTTTTCCCACACACAGGCTGTCACTGGGCGTAAATGTGGCATCCCCAGTACCATCTTCAGAACACTCCTGGACCTATGAGAGAGCAGAAGAAAGACTGCCCTGCTGTCTGAAGAACCTGAGGGAAGACTGGACCTGCTTGCCTTGAACCCAGGACCCCAAAAGGGACTCCAGTAGTCAGTTGACTGACCTCCTGTTTGAGCAACATGGACACAACATGTACACAACAAGCTTACAGAGCCCTCTCTTCCTGCAACTGTCCAGCTGAACAGTTCCAACTGGACTTACCCTGGGCTCTACTGCTGGCCTCTGCTGGAATGAGTCCTTACCCCCAAGTGGTGCCCCCCCAAGGTCCTGGACCCTTGGTAGGTGTTAGAGTGTATTCCTCTTTTCTACAAACTGTAAGACGTCAGACTTTGAAACTTTCTGCCATCTTTCTGCCTGGAGAACCAACAGCATCCGGTCAATGTCAAGGCTTTTCCGGCACAGACTTTGTCCACTTGGAGCTTTACCTCCTTCACCGATGACCACACCAGGACTCTGCTCTCTAGTAGCCCGCCGTCGTCGTGCCCCACTTCGGATCCACCTTCCACCAACAACTTGTCGACGACCAGCTTTTCTCCATAAAACTTTTTAAGTCAGAAGGTACATTTTCCACTGGGGCAAACCTGGTCCTTGTATCGGACACTTACTCCACCACGGTCAGCTTTAAGGTTCAACTTTGACCTGGTCTAGCATGATCAGATAGGCGTGTTGTGCTTTTGGCACTCTTTCATTCAAACTTTAGAAATTCATGTCTCTGGTTCTATTTATTGGATTTCTGACATTTTGGTATTGTTTCATTTGCTAAAATATACTCTATGCTTTATAATTGGATTGAAATATTACTTCTGTTGTGCTTTTTTAGCAACCAAACAAAAAACAGTGACATAGAACACACTGTTGCCAGCTGTAACCTCAAAGTCTGCAATATACATTTCAATAGTAAAGCATCCATGCATGTCCATCCTAGATATTGTACACCATACACTTGGCCTCCTCTGGCCACCTTCAATGTCCCACCAGGTTTTGAGTCTCTTCCTGTTGTTCTATGCTGCAGCCCCACCAGGATGGCATTGTTACTTATATTGTGTTTTCACTTTATTACTGTTTGTGAGTACTGCATAAATTGCCTCCAAGTTAAGCCTAACTGCTTTGTGCCAAGCTACTGGAGGGTTAATCACAGGTTTATTAAGGGACTTTAGTGGTTCACCCTGACAATGATTGGGATTATTATTTGAGGTGGGGTTCAGTACAGCTTAGTCAGAAGTGCTGATTTCGACTAAGAAAATTGTATACATTTCAAATTTTCCTTGTCTCCATCTTGCCCTACGTACCCCTGTGATGACAGTTGCCTCAAAGATGGCTTCAGAAAAAAAGACAGTTAGGGTTATTCATTTGGGAAGAGAGTACCCCACACTACTCAGTCCCATGTGTGTCCCATGCTCACCATGCCACCGGAGTCAAGCTATCCTGGCTGATGAGGGGTGATACTGCGAAACCGGTCCTAGGATGCTTGTTTTTGGTCCGGGAGGACCTTGCCTGGCTGTTCGGGCTGGACTGTTCCAATGGGGAGCAGGGTCAAGATTGCATATGGCTGGGTCAAAAATGGAATGGCGTTGTTAGCCAAAAAATGATGGATTTAGGTCCAGATCTCTGTACTGAGGGTGAGTGTTTGACATTGTTCAGCATTCTGTCCATCATTTGTTCTATTTGCATTTGTTGTCCTAAGTAGCAGGGGTATGCCCACACATGGGTCCCGTGTTCACCATGCCACAGGAGTGTTGCTTACACAGCATAATTTTGGGGTGATTTATAAATATATAAAATTAGATTTTCCTAAATGGGAAAGGAATTTGTCCTTGTCATGTGACAATTCAGTTCAGTTAAGATTCAGACCAGCCAGAGCAGAGTGGTGCTTCTAGCAGACATATATTTTTTTCATATATGTGAGTGGTGTAAATACACACTTCAGCCTACATAGGACATATAACTTTTCATTCAACGGTGCATTGTAGGAGATGCATGACATTACCACGCATGATTTTACCATGCATGCCTTTACAATGCTGCCTTTACCATGCAGATGCCTTTACCATGTATAGTATATGTGTGCTGAAGGCTGGTGGTAAAGGCATTGAGTGCTAAAGGCTGTTTCTCCATTTTGGGCACTATTTACGATGGACCTATAGGAAAGTTAAATCACCTTAATAGGGAGTTTCAATGTACAGCAATGCTCTAGACATGGTAGAGTGCACAGAACCCAAAAGCCAACAAAAATAGAGTCCAGAAAAAGGTGAGAAATGTGGAGTGACCATGCACAAAACGTGAATTTACTATAAAGACTTTTTATGCATAGTCGAGGAATACTTTGGGTATTTCCTGAAGGAGAATGAATGTTTCCGTTCTTCCAAACCCTCCAAACCAATCCCAAACAAACAGCTTCCAGTGAAGAATGTACGAAGGGCAGTCACTCTTTGAGACTAATCTGTTTTCCAATCCTCCAGCAAGAGATTCCTTCAAGTTGATGTTAAAAGCATTATCCATTACGACAGTTGCTTGAACCTTGCCAAAGGCCAGATCAGATAAATGTTTTCTGTATCATTTCATACCTTCAAGTACTTTCTGTGTGCTCTTCCACTGCTTGAAAGTCTGTCAACAAAGACTGTGCAGTGTATGCACCATAGACTGCTGCCCTTGTGGCTAGATGTGCTCCACAATAAACTTTGCAGAGAGCCAAATCTACTTTTCTCTCATTAGGGTTTTTAATGACTGCATCAATGTGCCATTGAATATCTCCCTAACAAAGATGCAACACAGTAATCAATAGGCACTGGGTTATGCAAAACAGAGTCAACGTTTAACAAAGGATATCAATGTGTCATAACGTGAAATATTGATCCTACCTGGATTTTGCCATTCTCTAAGCACCTCAAATTTGATGAATTGATGGATAAGAAGGCTTAGCTAAGGTTTCTTTTAAAAATGCTCAGAGTTCAGAAGGAGAAGAGGTGTGAGGCTCAATAGCAGCAATAACCCCCCTTATTGGTACAACTTTAGATAGTAGGGCTGAAAGTCTTTCTCAGTATAGTTGCCTTATTTATCCAGTGATGCTGCATCATTCTTAGGGTCCCCAAATTCGTCATCCAATCTGCTCTTTCCAAGTTACTGTGATCTGAAGGATGTTGTGAACCCAAAAGGCAAGAGAGGGCTGCTAAAACCCCTTTCAGATGTTAGCTTCATTGGGCAGCCAGGAGCTGCTGGGCCTTACTCCTGATGTCCTGGGGCCAGCCTACTATGGGTTCTGAGCAACTGGGTCAAGTACTTGACTTAGTGGTAGCGTGGATTGAGCAGTCCAAGGCTTTTCACGAATGAGGTTGATGCAGGATGAACACAGGCTCACAATCAAAATACCAACAGTATTCTGATTGTGAACCTGTTGTGGAGTGGAGTTGTGGAGTTTTACCCCAATAAATAATTGCCCAGTCAAATGCTTGCTTTATTGTAGAAGGTAGTATTTATATACAAACACAAACTATAATATTGCACACAACAAACAATATACATAGTCTTCATAAAGCAGGCACGCTAAAGTTACATGGATCAGCTCTCGAGTCCCATTTCCCCGTCCAAAGATTGTGGTTATTCCTCATTGATATGAAGCAATATACAAGGTAGGGTCTGCTAGTGAGTTCATGTCTTAGAAGTTCTACGATGGCTTTAAGAAAACGCAAATTATCCCCCTATAGTAGAGTGTTAGTCAGAGTAAGTTCCCCCAGAGGCCTGGCAGCCCAGTAATCTGTCTTACCTACTCTCTCTGGAGTGTTGGTGTGGAGGGACTTGGTGTGTCTCTACAGCGTGGCACAGCAGAAGTGTGGATACTGTGGTTGTGGTGTCAGGAGTCCATGGATGGCTCTCTTCTGGTCACACAGTAAGTTTCGCAGAGTTTGATGGCAGGTCTTGGGTGCTCCTAGATTTGGGTGGTTGAAACATTGTTCTTCCTCTACAGATCACAAACCACTTCTTCTTTCCAGCTCCATGCTGTTCCATGGCCCCCTTACTGCCACATGGGGGATTCAACAGTACGCAGAACACCCACCATCCACAGACACCAGCACCTGCTTCCACGAAGAAACTGGACCAAAATCACCGACGACCAGCTCACCTCCTCACTCAACAACTCCACCCCAACCATCGCGGAAAACGGCGACCCCAACACCGCAGCCCGAACCCTGCATAGATGGATCTCGGACAGCACCAACACCATAACCCCCTCAAGAAAAACAACAATACCCGCGCCAAGAAAGCCAGATGGTTTACCACCGAATTTCGAGAGTCCAGAAGCACATGCCGCTGCCTCGAAAAGGCCTGGAGGAACACCAAATCCACAGAAGCCCACAACAACTTCAGAGCCGCCACCAACGCCCACCATCAACTCATCAGAGAAACGAGGAAAAAAGCGATTGAAGACAGAATCTCCACCCACGCGCACAACAGCAAGGAACTCTTCAACATCATCAAGGAGTTCGCCCAACCCACTAGCGAGTCTACCGACATCCCTCCCTCACAAGACCTCTGCGACAAACTCAGCACCTTTTTCCACCACAAAATCAAGAGCATCTACGACAACTTCGACGAAGACAACCAACACACTGAACCCTCACCAACCACCCCCGACACCCGGAAACCAGCGATTGACGACTGGACAGCCCTCACCACCGAAGACACACTGAAGTCAATGAAGTCAATCCACTCAGGGGCCCCCACGGACCCCTGCCCCACAACATCTTCAACAGAGCCGCCGACACCATCGCACCCATGCTCCGCCACACCATCAACCGCTCCCTGGCGACTGCCTCGTTCCCCGACGACTGGAAACACGCCGAGGTCAACCCCCTCCTAAAGAAACCCTCAGCGGACCCCACCAACCTCAAAAACTACAGACCCATCTCCCTGCTCCCGTTCCCAGCGAAAGTCATCAACAGCCAACTCGCCACATTCATTGAAGAACACAACATCCTCGACTCCTCCCAATCAGGCTTCAGAAAAAACCACAGTACGGAAACCGCCCGCCTCGCCGCAACAGACGACATCCGCACCCTACTGGACAAAGGAGAAACAGTAGCCCTCATCCTCCTCGACCTATCAGCGGCGTTCGACACAGTCTCCCACCGCACCCTAATACGCAGACTCTACGACGCAGGAATCCAGGACAAGGCCCTCGACTGGATCCGCTCCTTCCTCTCCGGCAGGACGCAGCGGGTCAGACTCCCCCTTTCCTCTCGGACCCCACACCTACCACCTGCGGAGTCCCCCAGGGCTCCTCCCTCAGCCCGACGCTCTTCAACGTCTACATGGCTCCACTCGCCCCCATCGTCAGAACCTACGGACTTAACATCGTGTCATACGCAGACGACACCCAGCTCATCCTCTCCCTATCCAACGAGCCCAACACCGCCAGACGCAACTTTCGAGAAGGCATGGAAGCCGTCGCCAAATGGATGAAAAACAGCTGCCTACAACTAAACACCAACAAAACAGAAGTACTCATCATGGGCCCAAACCCCGATGCCTGGAGCGACACCTGGTGGCCCCCGCCCTCGGAAACCCACCAACCCCCACGGACCACGCACGCAACCTGGGAATCATCCTGGACTCCGAGCTCAAATTGGACCGCCAGATCAACTCTGTCTCGTCTTCCTGCTTCCACACCCTCCGCCTCCTTCATAAGACCTTCAAATGGATCCCCCTCGAACACCGAAAGACCGTCACTCACTCACTGGTCACCAGCAGACTCGACTACGGCAACGCACTCTACGCCGGAATAAACAAAAACCTCACCCGCAAGCTACAGAACATCCAGAACGCCGCCACAAGACTGGTCCTCAACCTGCCAAAACACTGCCACATCTCCCAGCACCTGCGCACACTCCACTGGCTCCCTGTCGAGGCAAGAATCACCTTCAAGATGCTCACCCACGCACACAAGGCCCTCCACGGCACCGGACCAGCATACCTGAACAGCCGACTCAAATTCCACGCACCCCAAAGGACCCTACGATCAGCCCAGCTCTCCTACGCTGTGGTCCCCCGCACCAGAAAGACCAGATCGGGAGGCCGCTCCTTCTCCTTCCTCGCGGCCAAAGCATGGACGCCCTTCCGCTCCACCTCAGACAGACAACATCGCTCCCCATCTTCGCAAGAAACCTCAAAACCTGGCTCTTCGACAGACCCCCTCCTTGATGGATGGAACCTGCACCCCCCCCACCCCTAGCGCCTTGAGACCCTTACGGGTGAGTAGTCGCGCTTTAACAAACCCCTGATTGATTGATTGATTGATTGATTACTGCACAGGACGACTCCTCTCATTACAGCAATGCATCAGCCTTTAATCTTGACCATGGCCCACACCTGGCATACTGGAGTCGTGAGTAGAACAAATAAGTTGACATCCTTCTTCAGGTCACGACCCAGCAAAGGCCCTTCTCTCATCAGTGTGCGGCACCAGGGCCATAGACCTTATTCTTACCAGCGGCCCACGCCTTGCATATGAGGGTCGCAATCAATGCACACAGGCGGATTTCCCGATCAGTGGAGTGGGCCTGATGGACCAGACTCACACTGCGCTCTCAGGATCCACTCGGCAGGATCCCCACTGAACCTTACTCCCTCCAATGGATATTCTTCTCCCTACAGGGTCCTCTGGTCTTGGCTCAGGCAGAAGCTGGAGCTCCAGGCTTCTGAGTGATTGTTTTTGATTATCCTGGGTGATATCTCCTCACCCAGCAGGAAGCCTGGCAGTCCCTTAGTCCCCAGTCCTAGTCTCAAGAGGTAGAAGTCATGTTGAGCTTCTGCATGCTGATGTACAGCATACGTTTGACAATTTGGAAGCCTCAAAGCTCCCCTTTTTAGAATCCAATTCCAGACACAAATGTGATTTAGTGTCTCAGTCTATGACATTTGTATTATGGGTGACGCTCCTTTTGAAGTGCTCGCTCCTGTCCTTTGTCCAGGAAGCCATCTGTCTCAGTAGGAGCACCTCCAGGTTTGAAAGCCTCACAACAAAGGGCCCGAGCCCTCCTCTTTATGATTCTCTTATCAGCCCCATCTCCTTCCTGAGTTGTACACAGGCCCCTTTGACCAGTCACCTCCGCTGGAGCCAAAGAGCCCCTTTAAAATGCATGAAGGGCCTCACCCTGCCATTCCTCAAGTATACAGAAACAGAGAGGCAACACAGATATTCAAAGAAGCATATTCTTGAGTCTTCAGGTGGTATTTGAAATTCTTCTTTAATGGCTTCAACCAGATATACAAGCAGCCAACGCATTTCTCCCTAAACATGGCTTCATCAGGGCACTCGTAACACCACCAAATGAATCTTTTTTGGGGTGTGGATAGTCACTGTGAAATTGATGTCCCACTCGAGGTATGTAGTCTTAGAGTCAATCTATCGGACGAACTTCAGTGGCTTGATAACAGTTCAACAGAAGGCAGCAAAAACGTCTCCGGAAACGTAATCCAATAGTAACATCCCGTAAGAACTCGTGTGGACACCCAGTACTCCCTCACATATGGGAGACGTGGACAGTTACAAGTATATGCCGTGTTCGACCTTAGAGGTGGGCAACAGTGTTCCTTAGACCTACTCTTGTACACAAATTCTCAAGTGACTATCTGGGTTGTGCGGCTTTAATCATCCCTAGCTGCTTGGTTTGTATTTGAAGAAATGCCATTCCTCAAGTGTATGTGTCCCACTCAGCTCTCCAGAATGTAGCAATCCACAAATCTGATTGGGGTTTCCTCTGCCGCTACATGCCTTCTTCACTGGGCCTTGGGGATCCCAATATGGAACCCGCAAGTCCCCATGCACTGTACCCCTCAGAGGCAGTGGCATAACATTAGCTCTGTGGTGATGGGGGGCTCGAGCTCCAGGGGCCCTCCTCAGCAGAGTACACTGGATCTAGGACCAAAGTGGTAGGTGGTGGCCTGGGGGGGGGGCTCCATGTACTTTGCAGGGAGGCTCCCTCAGGTTTCTTTACGCCACTGCTCTAAGGTACACATGCATCGTTAGGTGCTGCATGCAGAAATGCGTGTAGCCTCCCGTGTACTGCACCACTCACACACACCCAGACATGTCATCCCGCTGTATACAACACAAGTGTCAGCCTCCATGTACTAAAGCAACAGGCAATCATACATACCAGTACACTGTATACCAACAAGCATGCTAGCCTCTATGTACTGCACCCATAGTCACACATACATACCAGCATGCTGGATACAAACACATGCGCAGGCCTCCAGGTACAGCACCCACAGGGACAAATATATGCCAGCACGATGCATGCAGTCGGGCACGCGTTGCCAGCACTACACACATCATGATGTAGAAAAAGGGTGAGTTAAACACAAAGCAGTGAAACTTTACTCAAGAGCGCCAGTAGGTCCCAGTCCCATTACACAGGTAAAAAGGCCTGGTCATATTCCTGATTACTTATTAGCTTTATTTCGATATAAATATCATAAAAGCATCAAACACTGCATTAATACCAAAGAGATGTAGGCTAAAAATGGTAAAAACACAATACAAGTTCCCCGACAATCGAATCATAGCTATTTACTCCTAAAAACATTTCATTGCGGAATAAAATCATAAGCTAAAAGGATGGTTAAAACATAAAAACAAGAGTTTCATATCAATCATACATATAACGCTTTGAGGCACCAGTAACTTAGCCATTCATACCGCTGTGCATGCCTGGAGGAATTCTGGGACCAAGTCAGGCTGTTGTTTGTATAGCCTTGTATCTAATCTTCCAGGCACAACCCAGGAATTTTGCGATTCCACAGACAAAGAGGGTTCTTCGATCAGATTTTAGTATGCGCAAAGCCACTTGGTTGTCCATGGTACCTAGTTGTTTACAGATGGGCACAAGCCACCTCGACCTTGCTATAGCATACCCCGGGCAAGCAAACATAAAATGTGCGACACTCTCTTTTAAGGACCCACAAGAAGGACACTCTTCAGTTGTTCGGTATGGAGGGCACCATTTAGCGGTAAATGCACGGACTGGAAGTGTGCCAAACCTAAATTGCATGTATAGTGCCCTATCTCTAGGGACCTGAACTATGTCCAGGTAAGGTTCAAGGCCTCTAGAGTGTTTAAACTGGAGAAATTCTTCCGTGAGTCTACCCATATTAGGGTTACTGAGGTCTCTAGCATCTACCCAGTCCCAGTAGATCCGTTTAAGTTCAGAGTTGCACGGTGGGGTTTGGGCATCCCAAGATTCCTTGAGGCCAAGTGTTGTCATTAAGGCCTTAAGGTTCGAGATCCATTTAATGCCCTTATTTGCGTCCATACGCATTACTTCTGCGAAAGCTTCCGCATAATTAGAAAGTTCCGGGGTATTCCTAAGGCGGGCCCAATAAAGCAACGGGCGAAGTTTGGCCAAGTCCTTAAAGTGGCGCCTACCCAGGTCATATATCAATGGGGTTAAAGGAGTACCCTGGGGCAACATAATCAGTTCCCTGAAGAACTTGTGTTCTGACCTGCTGATTTCATCCAAATTGTCGAAACCCCATAGCTCGGCACCATACATGGCCGAGCTAACAACCTTTGCTCCATACACAATAAGCGCCGGGGCAACAGGTCTAGTAAATGAAGAGCAATGTTCTCTGCTCAGTGTCCCGGCTGCGCGTTTGTGATTCAGGAGCATTTTATCGAGATGGGGTCTCCAAAGCATTTTTCCTGAGAGCCATATCCCCAAGTAATCAAACGTGGTGACTCTCTCAAGGTGTGACCCGTCTAGTGTAATATTGTTCCTGAACGATTTGTGGGGCTTGAATGACATAAATTTTGTTTTGGATGTGTTAATTACAAGCCCTCGTGTGTTACAAAAAATTTGAAACCTGTTCAGGAGTTTTTGCAAACCTATCGGGGTCTTGGAGATCAGCAGCGTGTCGTCAGCAAAGAGGAGAGTGGGCACCTTGCTGCCGGCCAGGGCCGGGGCATCAGTTGGTATTTCTTGTAAAAAGCTAACCACCCCATTCATGTATAAAGAAAACAGGGTGGGTGCCATCACACAGCCCTGGCGAACTCCCCTGTTTACTGCGATCTTTTCAGTGAGTTGCCCTTGGGACCCCATCTTACCTGGGCATAATTGCCCTCGTGAAGCCTTACTAAGAGGTTAAGAATCAGTGGGGGCATGCCCATGCCTTGCAATGTTTCCCACAACCTGTTCCTGGGGACCAGGTCAAAGGCAGTCTTTAGGTCGATGAAAGCGAGATAAAGACTGCCTTTGCCTAAGACTACCACTTTCCAATATATCATAAGTAGTCTAAAGACCTGGTCCATCGTGCCCATGTTAGACCGGAATCCTGCCTGGTAGTGGGAGAGAATGTCCTCCTCTTCTACCCAGAATTTAATTCTCTGTAAGATGACCCTACCAACTATCTTCTGCATACTGTCAATAAGACTAATCGGTCTATAGTTCGAGGGATCCTCTCTTGCCCCCTTCTTAAAGATTGGGACAACCTCCGCACCCTTCCATGACTCTGGGACTGGACATCCTCTTGCGTTAGAATTGATAAGGAGGAGGACGTATTCGGCCCATCTTTCCTGATCAGCCAGAAACAGATTACTTATTACATAATGGTATGTTGCCACCACCTTGCTCGTGCTACTTAGCTGCTATGAGGTTAGCATGTTGTGTGGTCTAATCAGACCGCATTCCATTAGACAGGCCTAGATCATGGCATACATATATGATCCATGTTCGTCCATGACCAAAATTGTTACCATTGATCCAGATAGGATCGCAGCTGGGATCCCCAGGGCATGGATTCATGCCAGTTACCATGCAAGGGAGTTTTCTGTCCCAGCACTTCCCCTTTCTAATGGAGATGACAAATCGGTAAAAGAGAACGAGACTATAAGTAATCAGCCTGAACCTGATTGCTTTTCTGTTTGCCCATGACTGTAGCAACAAGGTTTTTAGCACAGTAACACGTCCTGCAACACACTCAAACTTACCTGAGTAGGTCTTCACCATTAATTAATATGGGAGAGGAGTTGGCCTAACGGCTAGGGCGGTCGACCTCAAATCTGGGGAACCGGCTTTGAGTCTCGGCAAGGATGCGCAACATCCTGTGAATCTGGGCAAATCACTTAATCTCCCCGTGCCTAACAAAAAATGAATGTGTCCTCATGTAACGCAACTGGTGCTCGTGTAATACGCTCTGATACCCGATACCTTAGGATCAAGTACGCGCTATATAAAACTTAGTAAAAAAAAATGCTGACAGGGACTCAGATTACAGGAAGAGCGACTGTCAAGCATTAGTGGTATCATGATTAAGTCATTCCAACACTGCATCACCCTTGTGTGACTCAGCCAACAACCTCTTTCTGATTAGTGAGGGAAAGTTGATAAGATGGTGCGCCTCTTCGTGCCTCTCAGAATTCAAAAACGCTGAATGACAATCATACCAATTCACCGACTAACAGAACTCAAGGCAAGGGATCAGTATCTAAATCTCCCCTGACACCGCTCCCAGGAGGTATTCACAGTCATTGGCCCCTTAAAGAAGGGCCGGGCTGAAAATCAAAAACAGCCATTGCAAAACTGTTGAAAGCAGCACTGCTGTTTTTTCTGTCCGATTATCTCTCTCTCTTTCTCTCTATCGCCCCTGCTCGCTCACTCTTCTCATACCCTCACCGTGCTTGCTTCAGTCAACTACAGGGAGCTAGCGAGAGTGACAGAGGAGGCTATGCCCCTTCAACAACCAGCCTCCAATGGCACCAGCCACTGAGGGAATTACACGATTGGATAAATGGCCAGTCTGTCCCTAGGTGTAAGACATATTGTAGTAAAGGCCAGAGCTTGATAATGTCAGAGTTCTGCCCCGGCACCCACATCTTTCAGACTGCATTGACATTCTCTTCTATTTTATTCTATCACACACTTGGAAAGCACGTAGCTAACCTTGGGCATCCCAGCACTGATAGTGCGGCACAGACTGGTTAAGAGAGTATAAAGGGAGCTGTTCTGGAAGAGCCAGGTCTTTAGTGATTTCTGGAAAGGGAGTTCCTTTTTTTCTGATTCCAGAGTATGGAAGACTGTTCCAAAGTTTAGCGGCGTTATAGACAAAGGAGCGTCCTCCGTATTTTACCCTTCAGACCAGGGGTACTGTGACAAAATGTGCATTAGAGGAACGCAGATTTCTACCTGGGAAATAGGGAGATACCAAGGAATGGGAGATCAGTAGCCCTTTGTTAAGGAGTGCCCTTTTGGTGATAAACATTAATTTGAATTTGATTCTCTCGGCCACCAGGAGCCAATGGAAGGTGCTCAGAGATAGTCGGGCGGATTGATATCTAGGTAGGCTATACAGAATCTGAGCAGCAGAATTCTGAACCACCTGCAACTTCCTTATTGTGGCCTTTGGCGCTCCAAGATAGAGAGAGTTGCCATAGTGTAGTCAGGAGAGAATGAGAGCCTGGACCACCAACCTCTTTGACGTGGGAGAGAGGAGAGGCATCATAAGCATACCGTAGCAGATGGCTCTGAGCTTCACTGCTTGGGCATCAAAGTTCAAGGATTTATCCAGCCACATTCCTAGGCTCTTTATGGTTGTTTTGGGGCAGAAGAAAACCCAAACAGCTTGGCCAGCTCAAACTAATGGAGGAGTTAAGATTTTTGCCCAGAATCATAAGCTCTGTTTTTCCTCCATTTAGCTTAAGGCAAGAGCTACTCATCCAGCTAGCAACTTTCTCAAGGCAAGAGCCTAACGGAGAGGAGAGGGAGTTTTGGCTCTGAGTGAGAGAAAATACCAATTGAGTATCATCTGCATAGGCGATTATTGAGAACCTGAAGGGCTGGACGATATCTGCCAGTGGCCTTATATATATGTAAAAAAGAGTTGGGTTCACAGTTCAATCGCCGGCGGCAGCTCAGCTCAGCATCATGTGACTCTGGGCAACAGCTCACTTAATCTCCCTGACGGCCCCAAGTGCCTGGATACCCTTAAGGGTGGTAAACTCGCGCTTTACAAATATGGAATTATTATTATAGGTCAATACAGAATATGCAATTCACACACCAAAATCAGAAGTTTACTTTTGGATTTCCTGAAATAATAATGAAGGCTAATTGTCCTGTTCTTTTTGTAATATTTTATATGCATGAAATATTATAATGATTTATGCTTTAATACATTCACTCTATGTCCTAGATTTCACCAATATAAACTATCTTTAAGAACAGGTGTAGTTTTATTAATATTGAATATGAAATTCTTGTGCTTCTAGATGTAAAGTTTGAAAATGTTATACACATGATGCTCTTCCCATTCCTCAAGTGAGTTAATAAATCTATGACCCTTAGTCAATGTACAAGCATGGTTTATGCTGTCCTGTTGTTTAATGTTCAGGAGTTATTAACACAAGTATTTAATGAGAATCAGAGCTTAAATGATTAATGACGTGAGATAAAATCTGATCAAATAGACTGCGATTATGGCAGTTTTTCCTCTGTAAAGAGATTATAACATGGAATCTGTGAGTCAGTAAGCAGTTATTTTTCAATGTAGCTAGAACGTCTTGTGGCTTTTTGAAGTCACATGTAGGTGATCCTGTTTCAGGGCCCCAGGGCTCTGCCACAAGCTTGCTAGGCTGCTGAAAAACACCGTTTACATATTTTTAAAACACATGCATTGCTCATTCCATTACTTTTGTAGATGATGTTGATAGCAGTATACATTTATGGAGAACACACACATTTTTTTAAGCTTGGCGATCCCTCGGCTTAAAGTTGAGCGCACATGAGCTGAAAACAGGAAGTTCCATCTTAAAGCTTTTGGCGGGATGTTCTTTTTCTGCACCTGCAGGCTTCTGTTCTAGAACAACAAGCGAAAAAAAGAAAGGTAAAGCTATGAAAATACATGTACTGCTAATTAGACAATGTTTAGGTTATGCCTAGGGTCAGAGTGTTGATAATAGTGTGCAAAATTAGGAGAATATCATTCTTCTTTTCTTCTTATAAGCCTGCAGGCACAAATGGAAACACGTGGGCTGAAAACAGGAAGTCCAGCCTAGATATTTTATACCACGGGCTTAAGGATGGTCATTTCCGGGCTTGCCATTATATGAGAAGAGAGTCAGTTCGAAAAGAGGTCGGTATGGTTTCTGAAATGTGCCAGGGAAAAGCAGGGAGATAACTTTAGCACAACCAGTCTGTCCTGCTAATTGAGATCACCGCACAATATCTTCCATGTTGAGAGACGAGGTCAGGAGGGAAAAGGGTAGGCTATCTGTAGGCAAACACCCAATACTATTTTAGCAGACGTAGGGCAAGGAGAAGTGCCTGGTGTTGATCTGGAAATGCAAACAATGGCCTTCTATTTCACCGAGTGGTAACACACATTTTGTATAGAAGCAGACCAACTGGATTTAGTGAAAGCTGCTACAACAAGGTGGTTCATCATTTAGTTTTTTCCTGCTTTCTTTTTGTACCCACTTTTTATTTCAAGCTAACCTGACAATTCTCTTCTGTTTCAACAAAAAATGCAAAACAAATGATAACAAATTTGGAACTTATTAAAAACCCAAAACTCAAAAATCTTTTTTTGTGCAACTTTTTTTTTTTTTTAATTTAACTATATTCGTAAGCCATTTAGTACTGATCATCTGCAATCTTAACACTAGCATGCAAATAATGGCAGTGCTTAATAGATAAAGAAAATGGAAACTAGTTGTGTACCCCTTGTGAAGCCAACGTCCTGTGCTCAACCATTGCGGCACACATCACAAGATTTCTTTGGTAAACTGGGAATTCAATAAGCATGTCGTAGCGCTTAGCTGCATCTGTTACAGGTACATATGCCAGGGCTATTATCTTTTTAATTTCAAAAGGAAACTGGCTGTTTGTTGCATATTCTACACTTAGGCCCTCATTACGATGTCGGGCGGAAAGCCTATGCCCGACAGTCAGAATCTCCCCGACCGCGTCTGAGCCCTTCCGACCGACTCGGTCGGTTTACAGTCGACCGTCCGATTACGATGTTCGCAGTCGAAACATACACTGGCCGGTTATTCCGACTTGGTTCTGACCGACTCGCGGAGTATTTCTGTCAGTTGGAACCGCACCGTAACCCCCTATAGACGGCGTTTCCGCCATCAGGATTATGATGTCCGTTTCCAACAGCCTTTACGCGTCGGCCTGTCTGACATGGAAAGGCTGTCGGAAAGTGACTTTAGGGGCCCCCAGCAGGGCTCCCTTGTCCCCGCGGCCTACGGTTGGTGGCTGAGGGGTTACCTAACGTACCCCCCTGTAAAACCCTGCACTGTGCGGCAGGCACCATGGTGTGCCTGCCACAGGGTGCAGGGTTTTCCACACACACCCCATTTCCCCGTAGGAGCCTGTGTTATGGCTGGTTCTCAGGCATAACACGAGCTCCCATAGGAAACAATGGGAATCAGACCGAACAGAGTTAGGTCGCATCGTAATCCTGAGGTCGGAACCATTAACTGCAAGTCGGTCAGTCTCTAATCCGAGACTGTGTCAGGCAGAGGCTTTCCGTCCGACATCGTAATGAGCCCCTAAGTGCAGATTTTTGCAGATATTTCCAAATGCTTTGGTTGACGTGTAATTGCAGCCGTGCAGAGCTCCGTGTATGGGTATGGTTTAGATATTATTTGTATCATTTCCTGTTCAAAGTCCACTATAATTCTGTGTGGGGAGTAGTTGTTAGTTTTTACTTTGATGTGGTTTAAAAGTTCATAGTAAGATGCACTTTGTCAGGCAGCAGTGCATACATAAGGAGCTTTAGTGTTATGATGTTCACCATGTATTGTAAATCTGTGGGGATTGTTGAGGGCACATTTTAAAAAAAGTTCCATCTGTCATCCATGTTTCACATTGGCTTAGTCTTAAGAGGTTGTTTTCAGTTTCAAATATAATTATTCTTCTGTCGCTATTGTGATTGTCATGTAGGAGGAAGGGTTCAGGCCTAAGTATCTGGAATCTGTATATCTTGATAACGACTTTCAAAAGAAGGGTTTTGACCTGTTACTTTTTTAGTATGTGATATTAGTCATTTTAAAGTACAAATTGCTGGTAGTTAAATGTAATATGCTTAGCTGCTTTAGGGAGTATGTCTTTTAATATTTTAGTAGTCGGATTTTGGGAACTAGTGCTTGCCTTTTTTAACTCTTGAAGTACGTTCCTTACTTCTATACATTTGGGCGTGGTTGTATTCTTGGACGTTAATTACAATATTGTTTTTCATTATAGCCCTACCATAACAAGCATTTGCATAGTATTTAGTACATTTCTAGTTCCTGTTCATGGTGCTTGTGCTTTCTTGTATCTGTGTGCATCCCTGTGTGAAAGCAATTGTTTGCCTTTCTCTGATGTGATATGTGTCGCTTTCTGCCATTCTGTCTTAAAGTAGTATCATTTTAAAATGAATACTTTAGTAAAAATGTTTAACATTTTTGTTAATATAATTTATATATGCTTTCAAACGTTTTACATTTTATACTTGCATATGCACTGTTTCTTTAAGTTGCTCTTGATTATCTTCCGTTTGTCTTTGAGGTTGTTGAGATTTGGGTCGGTGGGCTTTCCTTTTCTGTGGGTGAGAGAATGTTTTTGTTAGTTTTCAGGGATGGTGGGGTTTAAGTTTCAGTTGAACACCTAAGGGTTGTTTTATTTTTGCAACTGATTTTATTTTATTTAGTTTGAAAATGTGGAGTTGGAGGTTTTGGTGTGCAGTACTTTATTTTTGCTGACGTCTGTCTAGGATCCAAGGATTAATATACATAATAAAAGAGAGAGTTTGGTAATATATTTTATACATCTGCGTTTTAAAATTATGTTAGGTTCCATTGCAGTAAAGTTAACAGCTAAGCTTACTTTTGAAATTGGCTTTTTATTTTGTTGAAGACTTCCTTATTGTTTTTCTTTGTGCAGTCCAATAGAGTGTCATTTTCTTGTAATTGTTAGGGTTTTTCTGTAAAAAATAGTGAGGTTTTGTGCTCTTTATATATATATTCACAGAAAAAGCTGAAGGTTATAGGGATGTTATAGTTAGGCTCAGATTTCACTCATATAAAACCATCGAAATTCAGCAGTTATATTTACCTGAGCTAACTGTAACTTACGCCCCCGTAATGCACTGCTTATGACCTCACGTATTACATCACTCATGACATGGTCAGTGACATCACACATTACGCAAAAAAAGAAAGTTTTTTACCCCAGGGTGGATACCTCCACAAGGCCTAGGGGGTTAGGGTATCCCTACCATGCCCCTCCCCCCATATGTTATTTTATTTTTTTTAATTTCAGGACATGGAGACGTGTTAACATGGCTACCAAACATCTTTGTTAATTTGAGGCAGCCAACAAGATCTTATCTTTTGATCCGCTGGTCTTGCTGTAATACTATATCTATACATTTTGAACCCTAATTTCTCAAAAACTACTGAACAGATTTGCACCAAATCACAGTAAGCACACTTTGGTGTAATTCTGTTTACCCATTTTGGCTGTGGCTGTGTCTAAAGTCATTGTGGGAAAAATGCATTTTGGGAACTCCACCTTTTTCTAGGACCCCACTTGATGGATCACCCTAAAACCTTCCAGGAAGGAGCTGAGAATCATAGGAGGATTACACTTTTGTTAAAGTGAATTTTTTTTTCACATTAGATCCCTGTTTGACTGATCTGCATGATATACTCAGTACACATATACAGAGTTTTAGTTAGACATATTTTTTTTTCAGGTACTGAGCACCTCCACTTCAGAGGAGAGTTCAAGCACTTTTCAGCAGGTTTTCAATTCTTTTAATGGGAGTGTCCAACACCTTTAGGTAGCAAGAACGTTCCCTGGCATATTATATTTGCTTTTCAAGCACTACACATACTGGACAATGTAATTTAACACAGCCAATAACTCTTTCATCGAGTCTTGTTTTTCCTGATGAACAGCAGCTACAAGAGCGTGTCCTCACCTCACATACATTCCCATTTTGTACTGTGAACGAACAAATTTCGCAGCCCTGAGGACAGGAGTATTCCTGTTTGGGGATTAAAGCTCTATTTGAATCACCTAACAAACTTGGCAGCTTGGTGCGACCTGAACAAGGCACAAAACGTGCCAAATAACAGTGTGAACTGAGAAGAAAACCACACCCAACATTCTTTCCTTTTATACTGTTAGTAGTGGGAAATATGTTGTGTCATAATTTTGAGACTGCGAGCCATTTATTAACCTGTTATTTCTACTTTATTTGAGATGCACATCATGACAGACAATTATAATCGAGGCTTGAGATTGTACATCACCATTTGCCATAGTTTATTGCTACCTTTCCAAGTTTCTAAAAATAATGCGCACTTTGTTTTTGAGCATTTTTGCCATTCCACTGAGACAGTTTTTAATTAGATAAATCAATATAAATTTGCATTTTTTTTTGCAATAGATTTTAAATGGATTGGGTTTAAATCGGGTCTATTGAAGTCTACATGTAAATTTTTTAAATTAAGTCAGATTCTTTGAAAGAAAGTTTTTAATAAATAAGTATGTTGTCTTAATTTGTGATGGAGATTTATATGGCACGAAATAATGCCATTAGTTTGTCTCGGACAAATGATGCTACAAATCGTGTACTTAAAATACCTCATCCTCCTACATCCACTGAAGGATTCACAGCTGCCTTTGAAGTATAGTCAAAGGCCAGATGTCTTTTCATGCCACTAAACATTCTTGGAGTTTTATGATATCTAACTGGTTCAGGTGTTCATCAAGATTTTGCAGAATCCGAGTTGCATTCCTTACCAAAAGTTGTTCAGAGGCCCTAGTCACAAACGTATTTGTGGCTGTAAATGTACGTTTATGGTCAACAATGCCTCTATTTAAAATTTTGCAGGAATTCAAAAAAGATTCTTGGCAGGCATGAATTGATTTACTGCAGTTTTCTTCGCCATGAGTGTGGAGAAGTCAGTAGCTGGAAGTGTTCATAAAGTTACTACCGACAAGGGCTGAAGTAACTGCCCTGCTGGTGCAGGGGAAGGGCTATCTCACAGGTTTTTTTTACCACCATTGGAAAAAAATTGTGCATTTGCACAGGGTGCTCCAATCCCCCTGTGTGGAAGTTTATCCCATGTAGAATTACCTGCACATGGAGAACAGGCCCCCTGGAGAAATTCCACATGACATTGCGAGAACTATGGCTGGAAGACTGGCTCCTGGCACAGCTTTTCGGGCTTACTTCTGGTAATAAGCATGAATAGAAAAAATGTAAAACTATAATCAGTGGAGATGCAAATCACAGCCTGTATATTTATGGGTGTTTATTTGTGACCAATGGGACAGAATTTGTGTGTTAAGCCACACTGACCAATTTCGTGTTGTTGTCTGGAAAGCACTTGACAATTTATAGATAATTACAAATTTAAATGTTGTGTTAATATGCTTTAAAGTTTTAGGGATACATCCACGTTTCTAAAGTAATATTCCAGAGCAAAGGAGCAGCAGGAGGGCTTTGCAAAATGTGTATGGAGAGACATTTTCATATGTGAGCATTTCCTCTACAGGATACCGTGAAGCTTAAGATCTTGGGATCATTAAGCAATTGTTTCTAGGATGTGGGATCAAGAACACAACTGAAAGAAATCATGTCTGTGCTTGCTGTTATTCTATAGTGATGAGTGAGGGTTAAAAAACAGAGCAGGGAACAAAATCTGCAAATACAGACTTATCATAATGTGAAAACCTATTCAAATAAGATAGGCGATCAAAAATAAAATAAAAACATCATGCAGACAACTGCCTAGCAAGTGTGATAGCCCCTAATAAATCAGTTGTAGTTAAAAAAAGATCACACATGACCCCCTCTTCTCTATTCAGACATTTCCCATACTCACAACTTCCATTCTTTTGTAAGTGAATAGCGTTTATCTGGCTCATCTTGTATCTCTCTATCCACATTGAATGAATCCTTCACAGTCAGTCATTCTTTTTAAGCACTTCACCACATGTTACATGTATGACCTTCACAAATTCTTCCCATTATAACTATTTGTATTCAATCTTAATAACCACTCACCAGCATTTCCTTTTGATCCCTCCTTTATTTCTTGATGCCATTAGTCTTTAATTGCATGAGGCAGGAGCTGTCATGCTCTGGGATCGGCTATTAGTTTGTGGTAAGCAACGGAGGTGTAACTTTAAATAATGCACAGCACGTGCATGGATATCAAGCTTTAACATTAGAAAAGAGTCAATTGCATTGATGGATTTACAAAGTTGCTTCATGGATGTGTCTTGGAAGCATAATAAAATCGCAAGAACTTATGGTAGCCTTAAATTTGAAAAGTTGATGATGAACTTGCTTTGAAGCATGAAGTGAAGTCAGGTCCAAGATGAAGAGCTGTAAAATAATTGTACTAATCTCAACTAGCGTGTATAGTTAGGAACTAATTCTGTCCTTTTTACAGGTTGTATTAGTAGCCGCTGAAAGAAATAAAGTTGAACCCCAAAGTATCTAGCTTGTGCCCAAGATTATAAGAGCCCAATACTAATGACTTACATATATTTTGTAACTGCACAGTCTTGAGAAAGTTTTGGGATTCAGAGTCCCAGACTATGAGTAAGATCACAAGGAAGATGGTTGAGCTGTCAAATTGTTAAATAATATTTGGGATTGGTAAAGGTATAGAATACCTTCTCCACTGTCTTCTCTTACCTCAAGGCTCAAACTAAGGGCCCGATTATGATTTTGAGCAGATTGCCACCGGCAGGCTGTCGGTGGTGGTCCGTCCGACATCTGAGGCTGTGGTCCGACCACACATAATAATGCGGTTGGTCAGAGCGCAGCGGACGGTGGTACGGACCAATGTCTCCGATGAGGAGCTTGTTGTAGCGCCGGTTGGAGCATTATCCCTACAATGGGGGCAGTGCCTGCACCGCTGTAGGGATTAAGATGTCCCTTTTCCCTCTGCCTTTACATGGCGGCCCGGCCATCATGTAAAGGCAGACGGAGTGGGACTTTGGGGGCTCCGAGCAGGGCCCCTGACCCCTGTGGGCCTTCACTATGGGCCAGGACGGCACATGTGGTGCCCCCCCAAATATCCATGTTTAAATACATGCCTTTTTCAATAGTGGCTTGTTCTGCGGCCCTTTTCCTGGCCGCAGGACAAGCCACAATTGAAAAAGGCATGTTTTCAACCGCCTTTATGGCGATCGGAGCATAATAAGGCGGGTGGAGCTGCTGACTTCATGTCGGCAGTCTCCATCCCATTACGATGGTCGTAATGAGGGCCTTAAAATTGATAAAAAGCCACGGAGCCAATTATTGCTCATACTGTGCAATGCTTAATTAATCTAAAACTTAAATGATCTACTTTCCAGCTTTCCCTCACCCAGCCATGCTACAAATTATCATCTTGTTACACCCCAAACACTTTAGCTTTGTTCTGCTCTGGCAAAAATATTTGCACTTGCTCATAGTCATTCATTTTCATCATGTTTCAGCAGCCAAAAATCAGATCCTCAATATCAGAAAGGTTTGTCCTCACCTTCATCACCATATCTCTCATTAATGATACTCTAATGAGAAAACGGAGTTACTATAATAGCATCATCTTTCTTGCAAAAGGGAACCAAAGACCCTTTTTTCATGTTCCCTATCACACCCCCAACTCTTCTTATCAGCAAAACATTTTTCCTAATTGCCTTTGTCATTACATTCTTACTGTGTGCTGATGCATCTGTTGTGGCTCCAAATCACTGTTAACTACCCCTTTAAAGCATCCTGTGGCTGATATATTGGGTCTTTTATAGTACCACCTTTTTTACCTCTCCCAAAAACTCTCCTGCTACACTTAATATGACAGCACACTCCAGCTTTGTTGAACCTCATAGGCTCCAAACTGCTTTTTAAATCATCACAATTTAGATCTTTCAATTGAGTCACTCCTAAGTGAACTGATGGCCAGTTATTCCCTGCCTGCATTCAACACCATCCTGAAATCTTTTCCCAAATGATGCCTGATATAGCTGATGACCCACTACATCAAACCTCACTGTATAACCTGTCCATGAGCACCTTTGACCATATACTTAATTACAGTGTATTTGTAATGCCTGTATCAATCTCCCTGACCATTCATCATTCCGCCAAATGATCTCTGTATGTGTTTCATCCAATTTTCAAAATTCTCTTTTCTGCAGATATCTAACTGTGAGGTGCATTTCTGTCTGATATGGTAATGTGTGCCATTAATAATCAAATAAATAAAACAAGCACCACAATAATATAATCACCTTAAAAGACAGTAAGGTTCTGGGCTATTGTGTCTTGTCATAAAATGTTAGATTTTGTGAAGGATGACTTTATAAACGATGCACTGAACCCAGTCTTTGTGTGTGAAAATTATTCAGTTTCCTCACTTATAGACTTTTAGTCTTGCAAGTTCTTGCAGTCAACTCTGGATTTTCAAATTCAGCAAAAATGTCATTTTTTCCTGTAAATCTCTGCTTAATTATACCTTTGGTCATAGATTTAGGAAGAACAAAACCCTACACTATACCATATTATTTAACTTTGCAACAGAACTTTCATTACATGGCAACATTATTATCAATTACTTACCTTTGACTTCCTAACTGAGTTTACTGCTTTCTGATGGAATGTTATACATGTTCCTGATGAGCACGCAAGGTGTTCCATTTGGGTCAGATGTGTTTCAACACAGCTCTGCTATTAGGTGTTGTACTGCATGGAGAATAAGAAGGCCTGGTGGATCCATTACAAAGAGGAGGCACAGTAACATCTCTTAGGGGGTATATGTCTCTGCATAGGTCACCAGATAGTAGAGAAAGAAGCTTCTAAGCCTGAGGCTATAGGAAAGTAATAGTGTGGCACAGCAGCAACCTGAAGAAATATTGGGTCATTAGAAGTTGCTGAGGACCCTTCAAGCCCACATCACCATATGGACCTACAAATTATCTGGAGAATTCATGTTTGTCCCCAGAAACACATACAACCCATTATAGGGCACTATCTTGTGGATACTACTCTGTCCATCAAGACCTACCTCTTCTTCTAACAATACATTCACAAAGTTAGTAAGTACCAGGATACAAGGATGCATCTATTTCTATGCTTTCTGCAACATCTTTGATTAAATGCTGCATCTATTCCTCATTGCATACAAACCTCATGCTCTGCACTGAACATTTACCACAGAAGTTAGTTTGTGAAGAAGGCGCTGTCAACCATAAGCCTGAAAGTGTCTAGGAACTCAGTGTAAATTTCAGCCTGCCATGACCTTGTCGGGGTTATGTAGTGCTACATAAATGATACATATGTACTTGCTACTCACTCAACAATCGCAAAGCACTTTAGGCCTCTTGGAAGCGCTATAAATATGCCAATGCAATATAATACTTAAAAAGGTCAAAACAGGTCAAAAGGGCTAAAAATATTAATATATTTAACCTGTAGTTCATTTTACACATGCGTAAAGAGACACCGTGACAGAAACATACAATACCTGCCTATCACATATTTGAAATCATTGCTCATACTCTAGGAATCATATGAATAAAAAAATGTGCACTTTTGTTTTAGAAAGAGACTCATTAGGTTCATGCTAGAATGTAGGAGTGGATGAATAGTTCTAGTCAGTGCCATTTTGTTGTGTTCTCCGCAAGTAAATACCAGGAGCCAGGATGTATATTCACGTCGTCTTTATTTCATCCATCAGTCCATGTTACATCAGTCTTGTAACCAGCCAGCACTGGTGTGGTACCAGCCCCACCAGGAGCAGCCTGCCTAGCTGCTCAGCCCATCTCTAACTGCCAACACTCATCCACTCAGACACCCAGGCATTCCACGCATCACAGGCACACCAACATTCCATAACCAACTCACACTCTGGCTGAGCAGCTAGAGGCAGCAGGGCTAGAGTACATACAAGTACAACATATCAGGATATAACATTATCCCTTTTTCTGCAAAGAAAACGAAAAATGAATATAGTATAACACCAATCAAGAACTATAAACAAGAAAAATGAATCATGGTACAAGTCTCTCGGATGCAGCAATAAAGACAAAACATCGCAGGAGAAAGAACCATTAAAGCAAGAAAGGATGGTAAAGATACAGCAAATAACCAATTGTCCAACAATATCCCCCATCCTCCCTAATAAGAGATTATAAAACATTTTGAAACGTAAGCAAAAGTGTAGCATTGCAAGAAATACAGTTCAAGCATTTTCTATAATACACTGTAACTTAATGTACCATAACGCAAAGGGTAAAAGACCCCGCAACACAAATGCCAAAAAGCATAACGTAGAGTAGCGAAAGGTAGCATACCCTGCAACTTCAATCCCAAGAGTAAGGGAACAAACATGTGTATGGGTCGTCACCCATAGGAACGCCCGTGAAGGGATGTATAATTGTACTGCGCGCAACTGTGAAAGAGGTAAATACCCACAACCAAACCCCGCGAAAGGGTTAACCTAGGTACTGTATATGTATGGGACTAACCCAAACCCCTTGTAGAGGTTACATACCCCCAGTGGGAGTAGTAAACATAGAAACGCAAAGATAAACTACCCCACAACATCCCTCAAGAAAGGGAACTCTGGTTACTACCTGGGATTAAAACCCAACTTTACCCCTCACCTAAGGAATAAGCTGTGATAACCACCCTCAAAGAGACTAGGACATCCCAACCATAAAACTGTGTTTAAATGTGGCATCACTACGACTAAAACAAAGCAACTGTTAATACACCTCCACTGTGTAAACAATAATGAACTGTGCCCCACACCGGTGAGCGATTCCTCACCCGAATTTTGCCTGAAAAGAACTACCCTTGCGTAAGGGTACAAAGGTTACAACACACTTACACCCAAGTAAAGGTTCCGCCCCTCTGTAGGGGCCATGTGAAATTCAGCTAAACCCCTGTAAAGAAAACTAAACATCCCCAATGTAAGGGAAACTTAAACTAATGAAATGTGTAAGCTGAACGTTATAAGCTGTAAAATAAATTAGACATTCAATGCAAAATGTGAGAGGTTGTCACTAGATGGCAGCATAACACCGAGCAGTGAATGAAAATAATGTTAACAAACCTACACTGCACTATAGAAATGCATGGTGCCACCACGTAGAAAAATGTAATACAGTACATGGTGAGAGAGAACAAAGCACCAACAAACCTCTCTGCCATCATTCTGTCGAACTCAAAACTTTATTTATTTAAACTGCAATAAACTTTATTTAAACCACTCATAGCAGAATGGACGTGCTTGACGAAAAGTACTGGAAACAGTGTGACAACCAAAAGAACGGTAATGTGAAATCAGCTCCGACATAAATGAAACAGAGGATTCCACAACGAGGATGTCCAGAAGAAGCTACGATGTCATGTCCAAAATTCAACGTAACCCATGGACACCATGAGGCCACCAAATAAGTTACTTCACACAGAAAGATAAATGTACCTTTGTTACTCTTCCATCGTGAAATAAACCAAACACTCCAGCGAAGATCGATAGTGAGGTTTCCATGAGGATGTGATCTAGAAGCCTGCCACGCCGTACAGGACCACCCTGAATGCTGCTAGACATCCAAATCGTGAGCAAAGACGCACACCACTGTGCGTGAAAAGACATTGAAAGTTGATCAAACTTTATTGAAGAGGCCCAAGCAGCGTGATTGGCAGACACAGAACGTGGCTGGCAAATTCGGAAGCAAACGCGGAGGGCCAATCGCCCGCCAACCACAAGATGGCAGCACGTAAGCAGACGTGCTGCCGGATGGCTCACAGCACAACTGTGTATCCTGGTTCCGGAGACAGCAAGACAGCGCGAACAAGAAGGGACGTCACCCGGAATCCATGGAGACATGAAAGAGCACAAAGAGGAGGTAATGCTGCGCGCGGACAGAGGACGGCGCGCGCCAACATTTTCAAATGCTGGGCAGCAGTTGAACTGTCAAAAGAAATGCGCTGTCAGTACTAATTAAAACCAATAAAAAACAAGGCTCACCACATTAAATCTCCAAACTCCTCATTTTATCCGGCCGCCATGTAGAAAAAGCACATTCAAAGATACATACTTCCAAGCATTGTGAAGATAAAGCACAATCGTGGTGCTGGGAGCGAAGAGTCCAATGAAAACACCCACAACAGTGCTTCTAATGTGGCGGAAAACGCTAAACTCTGCAAAGCCACCCTGCTCCTGTGTAGCGCAAGTGCGCACCCACGTAGGTTAAGGTACAGACATGACAAAGTGGGACATCATGAATTGTCTGCGAGCAGACGCTGCACGCAAAGCTGTGACAGCTGCACTCACGTTGGAACAGGTTCAAGTATGAAGAATCCCAAATTGTGCCTTATTCTGAAAGACACTGTAGACTGTGTAGATCGATGTGGCTGGAACACCAACAACTGGTTGTAGAGATGCTACTCATCCAGCTCACCAAACCCTTTTGTAGATAACAGCGTGGCTGGAACACCAGATGTGGCTGTAGTGCAACTACTCCTCCATCTCACTGTAGCTTTTTAAATCCATTAGAATATGATGTGGCTGGAACTCCTTATGAAGGTGTAGGTTAACTACTCCTCCAACCCACTGAATCCTTTTTGTGGTTGTAGTATTCCCAGGCTGCGGTGTCATTTGGTGATGACACTGGTCGGTGGAGCTGTCCGTTGGTAAGGACACTGGTGGGGCTGGCGCTGGCTTGCCTGGAAATACTTCCTTTGTAGATGTGGTTGCTTGCGTAATCTCTTGGTTTCTCTTGAAGTTTCTTTGTAGTCCCTTTGTTTCTGTGCTGTACCAAGAGTCTTTAGGGTCCAGGTCCGCTCGTCGCCAAAAATATGTTGTGTTCTCCGCAAGTAAATACCAGGAGCCAGGATGTATATTCACGTCGTCTTTATTTCATCCATCAGTCCATGTTACATCAGTCTTGTAACCAGCCAGCACTGGTGTGGTACCAGCCCCACCAGGAGCAGCCTGCCTAGCTGCTCAGCCCATCTCTAACTGCCAACACTCATCCACTCAGACACCCAGGCATTCCACGCATCACAGGCACACCAACATTCCATAACCAACTCACACTCTGGCTGAGCAGCTAGAGGCAGCAGGGCTAGAGTACATACAAGTACAACATATCAGGATATAACACATTTCTTATTCAGCAGTCTAATGGTTTTCAAATATTTTACCATTGTGGCAAGGATTTTAGATTAAAAAAACAACTGTCTGCTTGTGTCACAAACTTTGCTATCTCACAAACATTTAATTACCTCCTGGAGCCTCCTACATTTCTTTGGATGCAGCAATAAATACAAGCGTAGTATATTTTAGTTTACTTTTGATTGAGAGAAATTTATTGCAAAAAAAAAAAGGCTTATAGGCCCATATGTACAAAGTATTTTTGCGGTCGGAAACGGACTGATTCGCAGAATCTTGCCATTCCTGACCAGCTAAAAAAGGCTTTTTCGTATGTACGAAGCACAAATTGAGATTCGTTAATGTTACAGAATCGCAATTTGTGTTTAGTGTTCCGGTATTTGGAAGGGGTGTGTTTAGGGCTTTGTTCCAAATACGGAATCGTAGTGGTATGTATGTATGATCTAATTATGGTCCCCAAACATTCATATTTTACTGATACCTCAAAAGAGGTGGTAACCATTCGAAAATGGGAAGGAGTCCCTAAGAGACTCCTTCCACTTTGTGAATGTTGAAACACATTTTTTCTAAGAGCAGGCAGTGGTCCCATGAAGCATTGCCTACTCTTAAAAATGAAACTGAAAAGTTTCATTTTCTTCTTTTAAACACAGCCCGAAAACGGGCTGCATTTAAAAAATATATACATATATATTGCTTTATTAAAAGCAATCACAGACATGGTGGTCTGCTGACGACAGCAGGCCACCATCCCTGTGAAGGCTGCAATTTTTAATGGGTTGCACACTGCGACCTACCTTATTCAAACTCATGAGGTCGGTCGATTTGCGACCCACTAAAAATTGCTATTTAAAAGATGTAAGATTTCTTACATCAGGAATTCCGATTTCCTAATTGCAATTCAGTAATAATCGCAATTAGGAAATCACAATTCTAGGTTTTTGTTGATATAGCCCTTAGTATCTTGTTGAGGCTGTTTAATAGTTTGTTAGCAGTGTTTTGGTTTTACTTGGGTGTTGCCACCTTGTTAGTTTTGTTAGTTGATAATTTGTATTTTGGGGATTTTCTGTAGTTCTCATCTCATCCTGGATTGTTGATAATACTTTCAAAGACAAATCAATGAGTTGACTCAAAAAACAAGTCAAGAGATAACTAAGTTAAGTTAATTTATTTTATTAACTAAGCGGGATTAAAAGTGAAGGTCTAGTAATCATGACTGTTTGCATGAGGCAGGGTCCTGCTGTTAAGCCCCTCTAATGCACTGAAGGCAGGTTACTGAAGATTGTTCATGATTTTAAAAAACTCTTTTAGTAGATGTGGAGCAGTTATAAGCTGATTTTATAAATAATTTATTTTTGCCTCTCCAAGTTTTTGATGGTGCTTGTTTGCTTGAGTAAGATGTTGTTTAGCTTGTGAGTTGCAGGCCCTCTATCAGGATCGTTCTGCCCTGCAAATTTGTAGTTTGCTCTTTTTGAGCTCTTCAGTAAAGAATGGATTTCTATATTTATTTTTTAATGTTTTTATTGGGAGTGAAACATTCAAAGTTTGATCAGCTACAGTTGATTACAACATAGGGCCTCCTTGTTGGGGCATTGGGGGTCTACTATCAAGTTGCGTGTGAACTGACTGTCCCATCACATCTTGGCAAAACGTTTTCCACAAGTGGCTTGCTTTATTACTAGTAATTGTATTATTAAGCCATATAAGTCTTTATTCTTTTGCAATAGCTAAATTATTTATTGTCATTATTGTACAATATGCATTTTTGATAGTATTCCTCTAGATCATATACATATATTCTTTTCATTCATTTCATTTCATAACTTTATTCGGATAAACACATATCCATTAAAGAGCAGGCTCATACAATATTAAAAAACATACAAAATTGTGATATTTTAAAAGGAAAGAACATAAAAATTCAATACAGTGCAGAGCTATTAAAGTGCAGTTATACAGTGTTCATCGAGTTGCGCGCTCAAGCTGCAGTTTTCAAAAAGGCCCACAAGCGGATTATTAGCTCATTCTCTCCCAATTTGAGAAGGGTCCGATATGCTTCTCTATAATCTACAAAAAAAAATCTTTTAAAGAAAGGAAGTAGGAACAATTTTGTATATTGTGTGTAATACTTACAGAAAAATAAGAAGTGTAGTAGGGTTTGGCCTGAGTGCCCATCGCATGGACAGGGAGCAAGTTTAAGGTTAGCTTGAAAGCCTAAGGAAAGCATAGTAGATACTTAACAGTGCCTGCCCTTTGACGAAAGAGGAGACCGCGCTCCCAGCGACCCATAGGTTTAATCAGATAGCCAGCCAGTTGTAGGTCATTCTCAATGTCCAAAAACAAGGCCACGCTTGGTTTGCTGGACTCTTTGGCCAGTCTATCCTCGCGGTAGCACTTGTTTAGGGATGCCCGAAGCTCCCTTTCATTTACAATGTCTAAATCATTAGGGTTATCAAAAACATGTTTGTGGCTAATCCTGCGTAAACTGGTTCTCACCTCTGCTAACCATGGAATGTCCATACCTTTCTCACATTTAAGGCAATCTGCTATAATATCTCTGGTGAGGGCCGCCGCCTTATTTTTCCATAAACTACCCAAAATAGAGCGGGCGCGCTCTAATATAATCTCCAACTTAATGTCATTTTAGCTCACTGTGGCACACATATTGGGGCGAAGAGATTGGGACGCCCAAAAGCTTACGACAGAACCTATTCTCTTCATACTGAATATTATGGCAATTAGATATGGCCCTAACCTCTGCACCATAGGTTGCTACTGGTGTACATTGAGATTTGTTTTTGAAAATTAATCGGTAAAATGAACCCTTTTGAAGAGGTGGTGCTTAGGCGAAAGCATCGCAACATTAGGCTTTTACATGGCCATGCAAGGCATTTCTCTTATTATTGCTCTCACTTTACATTATGATCCCAAGGTTTATTTTTCTCAAAATAAATTTCCTAGAGAGTATATAATAGGTGTTTGTAGCCACTTCCAAGAGAAATATTGGGACTTCTATGACACTCTAGACAGCAGAGCAATGAGGCTTCAAGTTGAGTTACTCAAGGCCATCTGGGCTGTGTGTTTCATAACATTTCATCCAGTAGAGATAAACTTATCCTCATCTCAAAGACAGGACACCGTTTGGCAAATATTTAATGTTCAGTAATGAATGTGTGTTACTATACTGAAATACTGACCCTTATTATGGCAAAACCTTAAATGTTTGATGATCAGACACACAGTGAATTACAAAAATTAATAGTATAATACGTTGTCTGCATTAATAATACATTTTCTGTCTATGTCTCTTGCTACAATTTTACTGATTTCTGCAATTATACTCATTCATTTATTCTGCACTAAAATTAGCTTAGAGTAAACCCTTTAAAAATAAGAGTGTTCATTTAATGTGTGAGCACTTGTGGTGAAAGGTTGCTATAATCAGGAACAACAATAATAACAACAGTAATAAACAAATATGCCTGATAGTCTCTGGCATTGTTCCATGCCCAATGCACACTCTCTAGTTTTATTGGAGATAGTACATGTTGGACCATAACTTGTTTGTTCTTATAATGCTTTTCAAAACATAAAAATCTGCCTCATTACATGGAGTACCTGGACATTGCAATAAATGCTTTCTTAACATATGTCAATTGTGAGGGTATCTTAAAATTGCAGTCTACATTCTTAATACTGCTAGGTTACAGATAATTTTGAGAAACAGTGATGAGCTTGTGGTTGAGACGTCCTATAATAATAAAGCTGCCAAATAAAACCCACTTTAGAAACAATATTTTAGAGGCCTGCGATACCTATATTAAATCCTGTACCTGATTTCCTGACTACATTCGCATTTTGACAACACTAACCAGTGACAGTAAGAACACAACGCTACAAGGATAATGTAATAACTTGTTAAAGTTAGGTTCTGAGGTTTTATGTGAACATACTGCAGTGTGAAAGTTGTCTGGCAGCAAAGGCTGCTTGGGACACACTGTTGGAAATATTGTGGTTACCCAGGCTCTAAATGAGGCAGAGAAACCACATGTTTCGTGGGACAAGAGCACCAGCTGTTTATGGTGGCACAAAGCAGCACCAATTTATGGTGTATCTAGCTCCTGCCAAAGTCACTCCCTTCTACTTTGTCATAATATTCTTCACTGTTTGCAGTATCCTTTTAAAATACACTGAAGGATACCTTATCTACTACAGTATTGCAGGAGTATATACATCAAATGCCATGGTGTCCGTCTATCAGTCTCTACACAAGTATTCAATACCTAACTCAGTTTTAACAAAATCTAAAGAAATGCAACTGTATTTTTTCAAAGTGTTCTGGGAGCATCTCTTAGTTTAACACACAGTCCAAGAGTCCAATGTCGGTTTTGTGGTAGGACTGGGCCTTTTGACTCACAGAAATCACATCCAGATTAAGAGAACCACAATGAATATGCTTGGGAAATGTTTACATAAACTGAATGTTAGTGAGGGTTGTTTGTGTATGAATGAAATAATGGTGCCTTAGAAATCATTGTGGAACAATATAATGTGACTCTTTAATTGGTCGAAGTTTCTTACTTTTTAGGATCTGCTATAAATACAGTCGGAAGTAGGATAAGCCATTAACATTAAATACAATATTTGCATTGGCCAACTGATGTGACGAAGTAAATTAACAGTCAAGATAACACTCGGTGTAGTGGTTCAACAAACAGTCTGAATGAAAACAAGGAGGTGTTCAAGATGTTTGTGGTATTTTCTTCTTCAAGTCCAGCATGTGTGATTCGAGGCACACATTTGTATTTCTGATCAAATTTTGTATTTCAGATCATAGCTGTGCATTTCAATTTTATATGTAACCTTCATGTCACAAATTTGTAGTTCACGTGGCATTAGTGAATTTCAAGGTCGGGTGGGTGAAATGATTTTTGATACCTTAAGTGAAGGTTTATTTTGCAACTCCACTTTCTTGCACTGGAGCAACATTTGATGCTTTTGGAATCAATATGCTACAGCTGGCACATGGCACTAAAAGGCATGTCTAACATTGCACTGCCGAAACACTAGCCTTCTTAAAGGCAAATTTTAAAATAGGTTAAGTAAGAAAATGCCTCTTTTTTCATGATCACCTCAGTTTTTATGGACTGATGCTGTTGGGTGTTAGACTCTGTACACTGGGATGACCCTACTAACCAGGCCCAATAGCATGTGCTTTGACCCTTAAAATATTGTAGAAATGGTTAAACATCCTTATCAGGGACCGGGACGTGTCACTTCGACTTGCCCGAGAACGGGGATCAATCGCATACAAAGGCACTGAGCTAGCGCTATTCCCAGACTTTACACCAATGGTGAAAGAGGCGCGCCAAATGTATGTGGACATCAAACGGACATTGCAAAAGGCAAACGTGCACTATGCCATACTTTATCCGGCATGACTACGCATCCAAATAAATGGAAAGGCACAAATTTCCGAGTCACCAGAAGACTCCACAAAGTTCTGGAAACAACACCAAAACGGGAAGAAATCCTGAATACAGGGAAAAGATGAGGAAACGGGAACACAGTAATGACTGGCAGCCTTACAGGCTTTATTCAATTTGTGCTCTGTCCTTTTTCGTTTGATTTTTATGCCAGGACCGAGCAAGACCGGTGAGACCGCTGGGGTTGGACATTGATGGACTTCCGTGATTTCCCAAACGCAATAATACTGAGTGGCGGAAAACTCTGCTACCTGCGGAAACAACGCATGCAAAGCGGTACAGAACACTTACACCTACCTCCCTAGGAAGTTTTTTCCTATCTGTTAGGCTAGAAGTTTCTTTTTTAGGGATTATGACGGGATTCACCGGGTGCTGGTTCATTTGTATCCGATGTGGGAGGGTGATAGTGGATTTTTTTCTTTCGAGACTGTTGGTTTAGACGAGTTAAGATACAGAGTAATGATTTCATGGCTGAACGATTATACTCATATCACACATTCGCATAACACTGCATGGTATAACATGCCACTTACATGTCCCCGCTAAGCGCGAAACACAAGGGATTGCGACTGAAATGCCTATCCTGGAACGTTAGAGGGCTCTCGAACCCCTGAAAAGGGCACCAAGTCTTGGCATATATGACCAGACATGCCATCCAGATGGCTTTCTTGCAAGAGACACACTATGCACCGCTCCCCTCACATCGATTTGCAACGGCTTGGGGTGACAATCGCTTCTTTGCCAACTATAGCACATATTCACGGGGCGTATGCATTTTAGTCCATAAAACACTCCCTTTTCCCGTGCAGGAAGTGGTGGCGGAAGAGGACGGTAGAGATCTCCTAGTCGAGGGTATACTAGGAAATGACCCGCTTCTACTGATTAATATACATGCCCCAAATGTGGACTCTACGGAGTTCTTTCCAAAAGTCGCTGCACACATTGCACGCTTCGACATCGATAATATACTAATGGAGGGAGACTTTAACCTAACCTTAGATCTCGCAATAGATACAACTGGTTCAGGACACATCACCAAACCACATGCTGTACAAGCCCTCTACGCAGGAACGACGGCTAAGCTCCTGAGACGGCTGCAACGCATCCAGAACGCCTCTGCACGTCTTATCCTCGACATCCCCCGACGCAGCCACATCACACCCCCCTGAGAGACCTGCACTGGCTCCCTGTCAACAAGAGGATAACCTTCAAGCTCCTCACCCACGCACACAAAGCACTCCACAACTCCGGACCAGCCTACCTCAACAGACGACTCAGCTTCTACACCCCCAGCCGCCAGCTCCGCTCGACCAGCCTCGCCCTCGCCACAGTCCCCCGCATCCGGAAAACGACCGCCGGCGGCAGATCCTTCTCCCACCTCGCCGCCAAGACCTGGAACACCCTCCCCACCAACCTCCGACAGACCCAAGACCTACTGGCCTTCAGAAGACTCCTCAAGACCTGGCTCTTCGATCAGTAGCAGCACCACCCCCCTCTTCCCCCAGCGCCTTGAGACCCTCGCGGGTATGTAGTGCGCTTTATAAGTGACATGATTGATTGATTGATTGATTGATCTCACTGTCACACTCCTCTCTCCTTAAAGACCCCTGGGGGGTTCAGCATCCCACAGGGCGAGATTACTCCTTTTATTCGGACCCACATGGCTCAAGGTCGAGACTAGACCATTGGTATCTCATGTCCCAACTCCTACTAGCGGTCCTTGTCATCGATTATTTGCCGTGCATACTATCAGATCACTCACCTGTTCTTCTAACGCTGGATATGCCCAATGTTAAATCTCTGTGAAATGGTGCCTCCCAGACCACAAATTGTGTTTATCTCATCGATGGAGAGCTAAAGAAGTCTCTCTATCGTTGTTCAACCAATGAACAGTCCTTACTTGGAATTGCTTTTTTGGAAGAGATTGGCATTTCCCATATCTTACTTTTGATATGAAACTCAACTGGTTTAGTCAAATCAAAACTCCTATGCCAGGTTAATAAACTTCAATTAGATATTTATCTTTTTTGTTTCTCAGATTTCATCTTAAACTTGAATATAACAGTAACATACATATTCACACATAACTCAATGATGACAAGTTGCAAATACGAAAGTGAAGGGCCGTCAGCGGTGTGGGTTGTAGCGTGTAACCAATCATCAGGGATAAGTGGCGGAAGACCTTCCCCCAGTATGCCAATTTGGGTCCACAGTTCCAAACCAAGTGTGAGAAGTCTGCCTGCTCTGTTGCACATCTGGAATAGGTGTGTGATTTGGTTGGATCTATTTTGGCTAGTAGGTACGGTGTGACGTATGCTCTATGTAAATATTTAAAGTGCAGCAGTTTATGCCGATGATTGTTTTAAACATGGCATGTCTGCTCACAGCAATACAGCCATGTCTGATCCGGCAAGGAACATCCCAGATCTCTTTCCCAGGCAGTTCGTGCTCTCGTCCCAGCCACTGGCCGGAGTGTTAGGGTTAAGTGTCAAAGTCGTGAAACAAGCCGTTGTGATAATTAATGTGAGCGGGGGGAAGTCTGCCGGTTCCTGTGATAGAGATGGGAGCCACTTATATATGGCGCTTCGTATTCTGTGCAGAACTAATTTGTCTATGATGATGCATCGCGATTTGCTGTTAAGTCATCCACGATGCGCAACTGTGTGCGTCCCAAAAAATTACCAATAGTCTGTAGTCCATACCTAGCCAAAGTTCGCTTGGTAAGTGTTTCCATCATTGGGGATAGCCAGGGTTTATCTAGCAGCGGTATATGCGGGGAATGCAGAAAATCAGCATTTAGAAATCTTTGTAGCTTGGCCCAGGCCCAGTACGTGGTTTGTATTTCAGATGGGATCCTAGACAGTCCCCGGGGTATAATAGAAGAGAGTGAGCAAGGGCGAATCTGCGAGCACTCCGGTTTCAGATACTGCAGCCGGACATCAGGATGTTACCAGTAATATGCAAAGTGTATTTGTGCTATCAAGTAATATAAATAGAAATCCGGGACTCCAAACCCCCTGCGCTGATACGGCATGGATAAGTGCTCCATCCTATCCGCAGTTGTCTACAAGCCCATATCAATTGAACAAGCAGTACGCATAGTGACTCAAAAAATTTATTTGTAAGGGTAATAGGGATATTAAGAAATAAGTATAAAAAACAGGGGAAGACCACTATTTTAATAATGGCAATCCTGCCAGCGATCAAAAGGGGGAGCCTGATCCACCGTTAAATTTGCATTGTAAGCTTATCAATTGCTGGTCCATATTTGAGGCAAATCACCTATGGAGCACTGCGATGTAGGAAAATGCCCAGGTATCTAGGAAAGTCAGTGCATCATCCCAATAAAAACCTTTGAAACAAAACTGTAGGAGAAATCCTAGGGGGTAGGTAACACTCTTGGGAGTCTACCGAGAAGATCCATGTGTTTGAAATTGTTCAGTGCAGCTATGTAGGTGTATCATTAATAGGGTATGTCCACTCCGCCCACTCACTGCCATTTGAGAGTCAAGTTCTGGGTCACCAATGGTTTCTAGCAGATCTGGATGCGCAAGTCATTCCAGGTATTAGTTAGTAGCCCATGTAGAGTTTGTGAGCATGCCGACTCCGACTGGGACCCCGCCGTCTCCTCACCACTAGTCCAGGAATTCAATTTGGCTTGATTTTGTTTCCAGAATTTGGCGGCTTCTTCTGGTGAGTCAAAAATCGGCACCTTACCGTTGACTTGAATTCGTAGCTGCGGCTGGGTAGAGCATGGCATAATGTCCATTTGCCTTCTGTAGTGTACGGTTAATGTCCACAAATTTACGTCGCGACTCTTGCACCATCGGCGTAAAGTCCGGGAAGATCGCCAAATCTGAGTCTTGGTATGTAACAGTCCACCGCTCACAAGCAAGTCGGAGCGCTACATCACAATCATGATAATTGAGGAGTTTAGCTATAATCAATATTGGAGGTGTGCCAGGTGCTGGGCATAACCCAAGCGATCTGTGAGCCCTCTCTCTTGCAAATGTCAAGGAAAAAACTTCTCTGCCAAATAACTCCACCAGGACTTTCTTGATGTAGTTGGCCATGGGGCCAGTGTTTGTGGATTCAGCCACTCCAGCTATACGTATATTGTTGCGGCGTGACCGCGCCTCCAAGTCTTCCACCTTGGCGGCAACCATTTTAAGGAGCCGTTCAGCTCTCTCTAATCTCTTACTAGTAGTGGGCTGAAGATCCTCCAAGTCAGATATTTGCTTTTTCTGCTGCATCTATGCGGGTCCCTTGCTGCTCGATTTGGCCGTGCATCTCTTCCAGACGGGATGTGAGCATGTCCAGCCACGCATCGATTGATTTAAAATCGGCCCGCAACTCTGCCATTATGGCTGCAGTTCCATCCAGTGGGGGGCCTCTGCTCCCAGAGGACCCTCCGTTTCATCACGCTTTGAGGTCTTTGCTGCGCCAAAGGAAGGCTGGCGCTGCTTAGGATCTGTGCTCCCCATCGTGGGGCGAGGCAGCGTGTAGTAGTGCAGGGTACAGGAATAGCATGCAGCCCAAAATCCAATCTCCTCAGTAGGGGGGTGGGTATGCCAGCCCAACTGGTTCGTCACATTGTTTTTCAGTGGTGCCAGGTAGTGTTAGTATATGTGGGCAGCGTGCCTCGAAGCGCTTTTCACGGAGAGAGAGAGCCAGCTTAGCAATCACCCCTGGCTCGCTTGCATGATGCATTCCTTCAGGCGTTCTCCTCTACCATACACTTCACCCCCACACGAGGAGAGGTGGGGGGACAGGAGCGCCCATTCCCCGTCAGCCATCTGAGAACGCCATAGGGTCATCGCAGTGCACAGCTTCCCAGCGTTTTTGTGGCAGGGATACAAAACCCTCTTTGAACACAGGTACTCACCACCGCGGCCCGTCATTAAAACATCCCATCACTTCGCTCTTTATGTGTGGCTGTAGCGGTGGCGGTCCGACCGCACCTAGGCCCAGCGGCCGCCAGGCACCACGGGACTTAAGTCCTGCAACGCCACAGACCTGCGTGCCCGAAGCCCCGCCCTCAGGGTCACCCGAGACCCCTGTCATCCCGGGGCCTCTGAGGGCCGCGTCAGGCCTCGAGCGGAGCAAGCCGCAGTGGCACCCTTACCGAGCCCAGCAAGCCTGAAAGCGGGCCGGCCCACACCACCACAAGTGGGGCATCTCCGCCAACAGCAAGAGTTACCAGGGGGCCAGTGGAGCGGTAGACAGCTGCTAATTTCTCGTGGGAGCTCCGGAGCTTCAGAGTCAGGCGGCCATTTTGGTCATTGGCCCGGCCACGCCACCCAGTCTTGGCTACTTAATGATAGTTTCTTCTTTAGACGTTTCGTAGTAGTCCACATTCAGAATAATGAAGAATATTGGAGTTATATATGGAAGCTCACAAGATAAATTGGGAAAGCACCTTGTTTAAATGGAGAATGCATGCAGCAGTCTGAGAAAAGTCGATTTCTGCAAAGCTAATCGATAATTTAGGTCATGCCCAGCACTATCTTGTGCTGAATTATGATATCAAGGTTGTAGGGCCAGATTTCGAGTTTGGTGGACAGTGTACTCCATAACAAATTTAGCAGAGTACCCAGTCAGCCAAAGAGATGGGGGGACCATCATGTTTCTGATGGCAGTGTTGCCGGCAAGAACCCACCATCGGTAATCCTATGGAGTTGGGTCCATCGGTGTAGGTGCATCAGACAGTCTGCCTTGTTTAGAGCAGACGGTCTGTTGTACATTTTTCCTGTTCAGGGCCACCAGGGGAACTATGGCATTTCTAATCTGAAAAAAAAGTGTCTAACCCTATGCCTGCTTACGGTACAGATTGAGTACATACACAACTTTTCATTAGGAAAAATGGTAGCGTATTAATATTTTTACTACATCTTTGGTCCTTTACTTTGAATATATTTACAATTTCCTACAAACATACTGTAAAAATCTGCACTTTTTTTTCCAGTTTCTCAACTACTTACATCTAGTCAGTTTGAGTGTAATCTAATACTCAGTTAAGTATGGAGTAATTTCCAACATGTTTGTAACTACTCAAAAGTTATTTGGAGTGTCTAGCCTCATAACCAGTGCACTTCTGCGACAAATATTCTTGTAATCCTCTGGATAGGCTGAGAAGACACGTGCAAGCCCCCACTCATGTGGGAACATTTCATATTTATTCTGCATCCTGAATTATTCATTGTGATTGACCTATGCCTGCAAAGAGCATTGTCAATAGACCCACTACTGCCCAACATTTAGTATTGGACTCAAGTAAAGCTGGGCTAGAATATCTAGAGCAGAAGCCAACGAAGCTTCCGTGCCAGCATCATCTTGGACTTAATGCATGATGTTTAGCGTGCATTGACCATATGTAACACGTGTTGAAAATCACAGCAGGGGAGTAGGCATGATAAATATTTTAAACATGAAAATAACCTCCTTCAGGGATCAATTACATGGTGCGTGCGCATTATAGCTGCAAATGTGTATGCCCACATCGTAAGGGAAAGCCAACTTAGTTTCTGTGTAGTGTTTCACCCGTCATCCTTACCAGCTGGTACAATTTGCTTTCCTAGAGTGTATCTGCTTCAAGAAGAATCTGCCATTGGTCATGGCTCTAATGACTCCGAGCAACAGGCGGACGAGTGTAATAATGATTGCAGGAGGAAATTGATTAATACGCTTTTGATGGTTTCCCTCATTAAGAGTGCCTGGGGCAGCCCTCTGAGGGAAATCTGCATCCTCTACCAATTAGGCTGAAAGCTTTAGTCACCTGGCATAATTACCCTCTGTTTTCTAACAGTGCATTAAATCACCCTGAAAGAATACATATCTTATACACATGCAGTTACCATGCACTTGTACATTGATCATTTTAAAATTACCATTACAGGAATGGTACCAACACAGTCTTCCAATAATGCAATATTTTGATTCACCAAGTGTCCAGCTAAGCCAAAGGCCTTAGGGAGCAGGCAGGGTTGGACTGGCCTTAGGGCAATCAGGCAACGCGTGATGAGCTGTTCTTACAAGTCAGTGAATGGGCCAGTTTTCTGGCTGTTTGAGAGCCGGTTTCATGGTCTGTAAGGCCGATTTGTACTGCTAATTTTCCTGATATTAAAACAAATGTTGTCTGCAGCAACCTCAAATCCATGCAGTCTTCAATACCGTGCAAAATACGCCGTATCTTTACAAGGTCAAAACTGCCCCAATTTGCACCAGGGGCCACCTTTTGAGCTCTTTAAGTCAAAATGGGGGCCACTGTTATGTTGGTGCCCAGGCCTATTTTCTGTCCCAGTCTAGCTCTGGTAGCCGGTAACGTTTAGTTATAAAAACACAATTGTCAAATTCATTCACTTATGTGTCAGTTTCTCTGCAGGCCTTCGGTCACCATAACCAGACATACCCTACCCTCCCGGAACCTGACCCGCTCACACTCCAGATGAGGCTTGCCTCGTATTTTCATTGCAACTTAACCAGTCAAGCCGCAACAGTCGTGACCGTGACACCTTCCTTCTTTGTCTCACTTCACCCCGCTGCTACCACGCCCCGGTTCACAGGGTGGCGGCCCATTTTATTTCAGGCATGGACTCTGTCAGTTGTGACTTAACGTCAAAACAGTAATACGTGTCTATATCACCACTGCTGGAAAAAAGTAGTAGGATAATTACGTGAAAAATAAAAAAAATAAGTGTATTAAGGAGTAAGCTGCTAAAATAATACATTATACAACAAAGGGGGATATGTTCAAGCTTTTCCTGCTTTTCGCAAATCTTTGGTGTGGAATTCTAATTTCCACAGATCTCACGAAAGGTAAGAAGTATGCATATTACTTGCTCACAACTGTGTCTGCACGTTTTGTTTACTCTGCGTCATTGCCTTTACTGCTGTCACAATGAAACTAGGCACGGGCCGGATGTGCGCCATGTTCTTGATTTCTCATTGCCTCTCCAGAACTCTGTGGAGCAGGAACAGAAGCCTGTGGTGAAGGGGCCATATCCGATGTCCAAGCTTAAATAAGAGACACTCAAGGTTTCATGTGGGTTTGAGACAGTTTTACCCCTGTGCGTGTGTAAAAACCAATATTCAAGAGCTGTGTTCATGATGAACTGTGACACCGCTCATGCAAGCACTGCACTGTACACAAGGGCTAGGATATATCAATGTGTCCTTTCCACATTCATTTGTGGAATTTTGAAATTTGCTAGAAGAAAACCTGAGATGTGAAAGTGAGGTATAGATGCACATCTCTTTGGGGAAGGGGGATACATTTTCATTAGCCGCGAATTTTCCCACTTGCAACCCTTGTTTCTGCAAATTGCATATACAGACCTACCGTCCTTAAGTGCATGGCCTCTCGTTCTGCCCTTGCACGCCTGCAAACTGCAAAAGGACGAGTCATGCTTGCGCTCCTACATTTTTTTTATTAATCTGCCCAGAAGTATGTAATTTGTTTATTGAGTTCAATATTTGATGGAGCGCATGCCCATTCCTATCGTTACTGTGCAAAGTGGCAATTTGTTAAAATAAAAATAGCATTTAGTGTATATGACAAAAACCCCTGGAGCTGAGCTATAATAGCAAGAACGAAATATAGAACATAATTCTGGAACAAACATGACATCTTCATAATTAATGTGAGGGAAAGGTAAGCTTGAAGATAGGATGAAATATCCACAGAATTCATAACACAAGTTAAGTGTTGTGAGGTCACGTGGACACTGGGGTCCTTCAGAGGAGGGACGCTGATCCAGAGTCCCTGTCTCCATGCTGTGTCCATGCTGACAGTGGATTCAACTTTCTGTGGTCGGCCAGGAATAGTGAGAGGTGGACAAAGAAGGACTTTTAGAACCAGGTCAAGATGGGAACAGCATAAAACACAACATTCAAGGACAATACATTATTGGATGAAGGCCAAGAGAGAGTACCTCTGGATAAAACCCACGTTTTCATCTAGGGGTTTGCAGGTTTTTGCCCACAGAGTTTTGCGAAGTTTTCATATTTTCCTTCACCCACGCAAAGATTCTTCTCCACCTAGGAAAAATATATTACTGGGGTAAGAGCTGAGACAGCCAAACATGACCCGCTAAGGGATAGCACTCTACGTTATATTTCCATTCCATTCTGCAAAATGTATGCAGACTATTTATCTGCAGGCCGAAATTTTACACAGTGTTTCCATATACAGTGGCATAACAGAGCAAAAGAATACCGCTTTTTTGTCCATTTATTGGAATTACACAAGGACATATGCGTCCTAAATTGTTGCAAAGTTCCACATTTTTAAGTGGATGTCTCGCAGTGAAAAACTTTGCAAAGTGTGTAGAGTTGCAAAGTTTTTGACAAACCTTCAAGTAGGCTACACAGAAACATTGGGACTTCACATAGCCCTGCGTTTAGCCTTGTCTTCTAGTTTTAATAAATAAATGCACTCCTGGCTGGTGATACTTTACTCCTGAAAACGTCATAAACCTAAGAAATAGGGAACAGTAGCAATAAAACTGACCCCCCCCACTTGATTTCCATTTTTACATGTTGCTCTTTCCAGTTAACGTTCGAGGTCCTCTTTATTTTTTGAGAGGTCTGATGAACCTAAAATGTTCTCTATGGCAGCCCTATCCACAAGAGAGCCCTTCAGGAAGCAGCACCTGGCTGCATTTCTTTAATGCACGCACTGGGCTGTATCAAACATCCCACAAAAAAGAATCACAGAGGGAGGTAACATGGAAGGCTTGATTCAATCACCGGGGGCTTGTTATTTCATGTGTCGTGACTGCTAGAGTCTGTGAAGGTCGGATGTTGTAGGAAGCAATAACTGCACGGTTATATGCTCCAAATCAGATTTGGTCAAACAAAAAATCCGAAGTCAAATAAGGCAAGAAGTCTTTTATGCATTTCCAGAGCATATATCTGTCCCTGTGGAGATGCCGCTCCGCAGCAAAGCAGGGAAAGGCAAAGAAATAGGGGCCAGTAAGGTGGCTTTAGGGCTGTCCTGCAGCTTTAACGAGAAATCATCCCTGAACGAATGCCTACCACAAACTAAAAGAAAACACGAGTGCACAATGACTAGCATGCAATCAGGTTGTGGTTTTCAACTGCCACAGCAGTGTTTGTACTGCAGTATTGTGAGTGGGAATATCTTAGGTGTTTTTTCTGAAAAACAATCTTCCTCATTATGATAGACTCAGGGGCAGATTTACAAGAAAGTGACGCATCTGTATAGATGTGTCACTTTCCCTGCGCCACCCTTAGAAACCCTTGCGCCACCATAGATGCGCCGTATTTACAATACGAAGCACTATGGCACAAGGATTGAGAGATGCGTCAGAAATTCTGACGCATCTGTTGGTGGAAAAGTCACGCATTGCTGGAGTCGTGTCGCAAGCACGACGCAACTCCAGCAATGCGTGTTGAGGCCTATTCCCACTACACTGCGTCACTACTTACGCCTGCTTCAAGTAGGCGTAAGGTTTTGACGCAGTGGCGTCCTAAAAGTGGCGCAGTGAAATTTTGTAGATTTCACTGTATCACTTTTATGAGGCCTTCCTGCGTGGGAACGCCCACCCTGCTGCATACATTATACCTGACGCAGGTATAATGTGACGCAGGGCTTTACAACGTGACGCATCTCCCTAGATGCGTCACGTTGTAAATAGGCTGCATTTTTTGCGCCGCCATTGCGTCAAAAAAAGTGACGCAATGGCGGCGCAAGAAGGCGCAAGGGGCTTGTAAATCTGCCCCTCAGTTTACATGTCTTAGTATGTTAAAGTATAGGGAAAAATAAAAAAGCTGATTAGAATTGAAAAATATATATTAAACGTATGTTTATGATAAACATTAATGTAAATTAATGGTATATATTGTTTTACTTGTAGATCTAAAGCAAAATGTACAGCATTATTGCCTTATTTTAAATTAAACCTGTAATTAATGTAAATGTAATAAATTCAATTGCAATTATTTTTCAGAATTTTAAATTAAAAATATGTACAGTAAAAATACATTTCATTATACCTTATTAATTCTTAAGTTATATATAGAATTAAGGACAATTGATGTAATTATATTTTAACATGTATTGTTACATTCATTTTAAAGTGCAAAAAAGATTATAAAATATTTTATAATTAAAATAAATATGTACTCTTCTGAATTATTTTTAACATTAAATTGTATTTATTTATATTTTAATTATTTTAAATAATTTAACTTAACATTATTTTCTTTTGGGTTTAATTTTTAGTACCTAACCCCATTATTAACTATGGGAGGGGGTTACATTACCAGTGGTTGGCCATATGGTGTGCTACACATACTTAAGCTTTGAGCTTGAGTAATTTACTACTGTTTAGGGTCCCTTTTTGGCAGTAGTAACTATAGAAGTGCTGTTTGTGATTACACTTTTGTGATTGTGTCAATACCCCGTCCTAAACCCTTCGCTGGCCGTTCCTGACCATCCCTAAACAACGACCTATGTCCCTCCCTTTTAAATGTAAGTATTCCCCATTTTCCAGCCACTTCCCTGTGGCTCTCCCAAATTTACTACAGAAACGTATACCTACTTGTCAGGAGATAGATAGATAGATAGATAGATAGATAGATAGATAGATAGATAGATAGATAGATAGATAGATAGATAGATAGATAGATCGATTCTGCAGTCAGGGCAGAGATCTCCGCACAAGAAAACAAATAGGAGAGGTGGAGGCAGAAACACTTCACGTAGGTTTGCGAATAGCATTTTGTAATAAATTTTGTTTGCTACACAATGTACTACAAAATGCAGTTTGTGAATAGCAAAGTTAAGAGATGATTTGTGCAGATGTCAATGTGTGCCCTAAGCTCTGAAGAGGACTTAGCCCTGTATTCAGCAGAAGCTAAAATGAATTTATGTAACACTGAATGTGTGGAAGCGGATCTAAACCCATCATTTGTAAAAGGAACATTTCTACATTTTCATTGGGATGTTCTAGGTGCAAATGAGGACATGAACTAAACCACTGCCTGCGCTTCCTACTTGGAAGCATGCGCAAGGGCGAACCACTTCCAGAGGAACATGATGAGTGTATGTGACCCTGGGGATATTAGTGTGCCTCTGGGAATGGCGGGGCTTTGAAAGTGGGGGTCGTGGCCTCCTCCAGTCCCCATGGGGTGAACATACGACAACAATCTAAGCATGGGGTGTTACATAGTAAATCACTGTGCATAGTATAATACCAAACAGAGATCTAAGCGTGAAATAACATCCGACACTCAATATATGGGGGATGTTACCCCAAAACTATCTTTGCGTGGTAAAATTATTTTACAGGATCAGCCAAAAGGGTCCTTCCACATCCACCGCAGCCCAGATAAAAACACTCCCCTGTATGTAGTGCATGGGGAGGCCCTAGTTACAGTGCAGTACAACATTCGTTTTATGGTGATTGGCACGACAGAAAGGAGGCAACTTAGTCAAGAATTGGGTCTTAGCTTAGAACAGTACAATTAACTTGTTTTAAATTGCCCTTTTAAATGAAATTATTCATTTTGCTCGCCATTACAAGAAGAATTTCGAAGGGACACGAGCAGAATTTTGAATGATGCAGTGATATCATGGCAGTCTAAGCTGGGCACCCTTTTCCAGTACTCATTTGATTGTTCTATACAACTAAATTCAGTTCGGTTGTGTGCCATTCAAAGGTTTCTACACATTCACTCATTCGCCTATTTACATAAAGATGAATGTATTATAAGATCTCACTCTATAATTAGACATTGTAAAAGAGGTTTGAATTGCGCGACTTTATCCTAATGCCATGCCTCCTAGCTCTATTGGCAAATGGTGTGTGCTTAGTTTGTCTGACTGAGTTCCCATCACGTGTTTTTATTTAGCTATGAACACACACACACACAAACGTGTACGTACGTTAATCACACACGTCTAACACCCAAAATGTAACTTCCTATTTCCCATCAGGCACTCTTCGTGCCTCACCAATGTCCCCTGCTGTTCTAACAACAAGCCCTGACATGTGCCACGCATCTGGTGTAAGTCTAACGCGTATGAGTAATGTGCTAGCATCTCCGGAAGGAGTGGAAATTATCACGTAAATTCTTGGCACTTCGCAGGCATCCTGAAGGGTGCACCCACGAGAAAGCAAAAGTGACCGTGTGCATCAGCTTTGCTACCTGCAGGAAACTGACTTAGTTGTCTTTTTAATGAGTGCAATATTATACAGGCCTGGCTCTACACTCACTGACCAGTACTGCGCCCTTGAGACTGGGCTAGAGGTCCATACTAGTGGGTAGAAAGCTCACTGGAGGGCCTTTCGGGCCCCCAGCCCACCCATCCCCAATCCTTCTTGGGTCCCTCACCTGCCCTCAGACCAAGGAAGTTCAAGTCCCCAGCCCTGTAGCATAGAAAAATCAACTCGAGGGATTGTAGTGCTGCCCATCACAAGTGACTAACTCCTGTCTAGGAACATTAAATATTCGAGTCTACACATTGGACCAGCAGAGACCCCTGCAGCTGTGCTGCATCTCTTACCACACAGAGATGGTGAGATGAGGAGCTACTCTATTAAGAAGGGTTTCAAGGGGGCACAGGGCAGCTTACAGCTTTGTGTGATGGATGCTCAATATTACATGGAGTCTGAAGTGATTATTGCTCATTACCTCTTGGGACCATGCAGCCGGTGTCAATAAGACCTTTCAAGTTTCCATGGTCCATACATATGTAGGTGTACCCGTCTCGGTTTTTGCTTTGCATTCTGGGACATGCAGTCTTGTTTATACCATCATAAAATCCAGACTACACGTGATAGAATGCAAAGTAAAAACCTACACAGGATCAGACATGGCTGTGGGAAACGTGAGAGCGCTGCAATGAATGGACTGTCTAGGACAGTCATATTATAGGGTCACAGATTCAGGAGCTGCCAGCACTTAGCTTGAGTCGGTGGTAGCAGGTGAAGCCTACTAGCACTCTCTTTGGGGTCTGGACTTCAGAACTAGAAAGAGAAAGGCAGGAAAGGGGGAAAGAAAGAGAAAGAGAATGACAGAAAAACAGTGGCAAAGGGAGAAAGCAGGAATGAAAAGGAACCTGCAAATTTGAGATAAATTGGCAGGGAGTGTACGGGTGGTGGAAGAAAGAGGGATGAGACGGACCAAGACTAGACATCCTTGGTATCTGGCATGGCGGCCAAAGGCTTCTGAGAAAAAAGTTTGGGCACCAGCACTTATTATATCACAAAGTAAGCACTATTGCTTATAGGAGTCGGCCAAGAGGCAGTACAAAGTGCATATCTTTATGAAGTGCTTTTAAAGCTTTCAGATGTTCAACAAATACAATTTTTTTGAATTTTGAAGAGACATTATCATTTTTACGTTGTGTTTTTTGTATTGTTTACGTGGCAAACATTGTCAAGGACCGGCTCGTGCACAGGCTCTAAGAGCCAAGCCAGACATTAGGCTCGGCTCTGGCTTGGCTCGCCCTGCCAATGTGTTGGCTCGCCCACATCTAATGAAAACCTTTGAAACCCACCAAACATTTATGATCCAAGACTAGGGGTGGGAGCAAAAATGTTATGAGCTGCCCTCCAGACAGTTCATGGTTCATGGTAGGGTTTCCTGTGTGTGTGAGAGAACTGGCAAAACCGTCACTGCGTTATATCACAATTCACATCCCGCTACTGAAAAATATAAAAATATAGCCCAGCCCTATCAGGACACTCAGGTTTGTCCATCTCCTGGCCGAAAGTCTTAGATTTGCACTTAGAGCACAAACTTGCCATGCCAGAGTGTGTTGTAGAGTCAAAGCCTAGCTGGCTCAAATTTATCCAGGCAGAATCTAGTTTCCCATCTTATCTGTTTAGTTCAAGTTAGCAGGGGAGATATGTGATATTCAAAGTACATGGCTGATCACTTGCTACTGTCTCTAGTTAATGGGGTAACATACAAGGGTGTACAGCACTCCAACTCCATTACATTGCACAGAAGGAGCAATTTCAGAAATGTAGCTAGTTAATCGCAATGACGTGTCACACATAATGGGTAACAATGTCCCACATAAGGACACTGAAAACATAGAAACGGCACACATAATAAAATGTCAAATTAAGAAGCTAGGTGCAACGCACACAGTAATCCTTAACTTTTTCTTTGTGTATAATCCGTTTTTTAGTGGTGCCCTGAGCCCGTTTTCTCTCAGAAGAAAACAGGTTGAAACTCAATAAATTTAAATAAAACTGTTTCGCTCACTTTCACAAACTGACTTTAACGACCCAAACGTTTTCAGAATAAAGACTAACTGCAGAGGGCAGCGACACCTAGTGGCTAATGAATTTATTAAACTAGAATGTAAATGGTTCCATACTAACTTCTTTTCCATTAATGAAAGCTCGCTGTCTTCTCATCAGAGGCGAGACTGGTATTAATGGCTGCATTTTCTTAATATGAAACTGAAATATTTGCAGGTAATGGAAGACGCGCTTTCCTCTAAAATACTGGATGCAACTGTAAAACCCACTGTAGTCGAGTCTCGTTGCTTTCATCATAATAAACCGGCAGGAGTACAACAGGGCAGCGGGGAAACCAAAAAATAAGGGAGGCAAATGTGCTAAACAATAACCGAGGGCGCACCTGGACATGTAAAATACAAACTAATCCAGATCTCGGCGCAGGGTAACGTGAAACCAAATGCAAAAACAGAATAGACGCCGCGTGTTTTGCCAAAGGCACAGGATGGGCGGCCTCTTTGATACATCCTCCACTAGTGTCTGGTTCGTGTCCTGTAACTTTAGATTTGTGCAGGCGCACGTGAAGGATCCACCGTGCCTCTTCCGGTGCAGAGGGCAGGCGGCGGGCCCTTATCTGCGCCTGAAGGAATGGCGTTGTTTGTGTCATCTCGCGGTTACCAGGCTGATACCGGCGCCTGCTCTGCTCCTGTTATTATGAAAACATTTCACCATGAACGTGAAAAGTAGGAAAAATACCTGAATCACTAAGTCACAGGAAACTGCAGGTTTTGGTGATACTAAGTCATTCGACAGAGAACACACATGCACACGGCAGATTCGTTTTCTAAAGTGGCGGGCTTTTAAGCCCACATACTTTGAAATAATGGAGGCAGACACAGTAGTATGATTACTGGTAACTGGCCCAGGGCACATGTGCCCGGCCTCTTTTATTAGCAACATAACCGGACTAGTGACTCCTTGATGGGTGGGTGTAGAGTGCATATACAGCACATTCCTCGAACACTAGAGCGTGTCCAGCAGGACACTGCATCTCTCCAAAACTTTATCGGAAAAGAGATGAACAAGTCCAACCTGTGGGAAAGAACAAACAAACAAAAGACAGCACCACTGGGTCTCTTCAGGCCATCCGCTGGGCAGAACTGGGTCTCATGTTTTAGTCCACCTCGGTGATGTCCTACGGACCGACCTGGTCTTACGGTGTCGTAGACTATTTACATAGTTCAATGTGAGTGCATCCAGAGCAGTGGTGGAGTCCACTGCGGAGATCTCTTTGAAGGCGCTCAGGCTCCATGGACGGCAAAACTGAAAGAATTGAGGATGACGTTCATGAATGTGAGTCTTCCTTGAAGGCCATGATGCTTCCAGTGCTCGCTGGTGGAGCAGCTTCAGACTTCCCTCTTATGCCAGGACTCCACTCTCACAGGAATTTCCTGGAGGCCCTTTTTGCCAGGCTGCCACTGAACTGTGTGGACTGTGCGGGCCTCTCGTAGGCCACGCGAAGGCGTAGCTGAGGAACTGCCAACAGGACCACATCCAAGTCGCTCTTTCAGCCACAAAGTGTGGTTGTCTCAGGGTCTGTGTGCTCTGTCCGTCAGGACTCAGGTGCACGGATCTTCATCAGACTAGTCTCCATCCGCGACCTCAGTGCTTCCCTGTGCCTGCTGTGGAGCAGCCACATCTCTCTTGCTGAGATTTCCTCTCACACCGGAATTCCCTCGAGGCGCTTGCCCCTGGATTGCCAAAGGACTGCATGGGCTGTGCGGGGCCTCACTTAGACTGCACAAAGGGGTTGCTGCGGAACTCCCAACAGGGCCACAGCTAACCCCCATGCAACCCCAAGAGTGGATGGTCCAATGGTTGAGAATGCTCTCTTCAGCAGGTCTCAGGTTCACACGGGCTCCCAGAAGGATTTTGGATGGCTAGCCTCCTATGGTGCCAAGCATGCCTTGTTAACCTCTGGTTGTTTTACAGGCATACGGCTCCACTGTGGTGGTGTGATGCTCCTTAGATGGTTCTGGTGATGCACCTGGTAATGATGACGCTCTTACCATCTAACAATGTGGGCTACAAGTGACGATGTCTTGCTTGGAGTAAGGATGACTAGAGGGACTTCATAGCCACTTGCAGTTCTTCTTCGGCATGTGCAGTTACTAGCAGGGATGCCATCTATGTCAAGTAGCCAGTGACAGGTGGCTGGACGGTAGCACGGTGAAACGTGGGGCCTGGACGTAGTTTGCGCATGCTGGTGACTTACAGTTGGACCTCCCTTGGAGCTGTCTCCAGTGACGTCTCTGCACCCCGGGTGTCTGGCTTGCGTTGATTGATGCCCTCTCCGGTAGTGGCACGAGTCCTCAGTCTTATCGCTCTTCTCCCTTTTCTCTTGTGCACATGTGGTGGTTGTTGTTCATGCTGTGGCATCATGCCACTCTATCCTCCTCTTCAACTCCTTCGCGATGTGGCATCATGCCACGCTCTTCTTTTCTTCTGACCAGTTTCCTCACAGTGATGTTGGGTCATGCCACGTGTCTCATGTTTGCTCCACATGGACATCTCGCTGGTCACATTCGGTTCTTAGGACTGTGTCTGTTCTTCGCCATGGACCTCTTGCAGCTCCCGTCCTGTCAGTATGACATTACTCTTCTTTGCACTGACCTTTCGAAGGTCCGGTCCCTTCCTCAGGGTTTATCTTGGTTCTCCATCCCCTGGATGGAGGGTCGCCTTCTTTCTGCTCTTCTTCCTCACTTGAGAGCGTAGTGCTTGCGCCTCGAGGCTGCACCATCGTGGCACCTGCTTAGGTTCGGGCATGCTGGCAGAGTCGGTCACTCTATGTGACACTCTCACTGATGGGCCAAAGGTGGCTATTCAGTGCCAGGCGTGGCCGGCTGGTGTGGCCTCTTCTTTCTCGGGGGCTCTCTGATGCAGTCTTGCATTGTCTCTGGGCCCCATGAGATAGTGCCTTCTGCTGTCTCTTTGCGTGCCTGCTCCTTTCTCTTACAGTGATGGCCGTTCACCAAGAGGGTCTTGCTGTGCTGTCTTGTCTCACCAGGGACTTTCCTTGTCCACGTGTGGCTTCTGCTCTCTGGCCAATGCACCTGGCACTCTCTCTTGAGAATCCAACCTCTGGATGCACTTGTGGGGGTGAACACCCTCCTCTGCTGCCGTGCTTCCTTTCTTCTTCTTGGGCGCTGCCTTCTTGGACTTTACTGCTTTAGGCTGGACTGCCTTTGGCTTCACTTGACTCTTCGCAGCTCTGTTGGCTGGGCAGCTTTGGGCTTGTTGGGGCTCTTGGTGGGGGTAATAGTTTCTTCCCTCCTTGTGGAAACGACATGCAGCCGCCCAGCAGGCGTGCGGCACTCAGTTGGCCCATCTCTTCAGTTACCATGCCATGGCAGCCTTAATTATGCTGCTGGGCTGTGACTGATGGCCCAGAGGGGCCTCACTTAGTCCCTTTGATTTCCTCTGCTTTTGTTGAGATCGCTGAGTCACTGCAGATGTCCCCTAGTGAGTGCTCTATGTGCTCCACAGACGCCCGTCCGTCTGGTCACTCTCTCTTGCGGGCAAGGGGCAATGCTGTGTGTGGTGGCACAGGGTTTTCCTTTCATATGCTGGGGGCACTGATTGGATAGCAGGGTTGCCTATGGGAGGCAAACATTCTTCTAACTTCCCCACTATGGCTGCAGACAGCCACCACGGGGCACACAATACTCTTCCTGTCCTCCTAGGCTTTTCTCTGTTGCTGATGCGGTGCTCATCTCTCACCCTGCTGCTACATGAGGCCGTGACAGGCTGTCCTGAAACCTTGGCCACACGGAGCTGGATTTGCAGGTGCAGGGGGGAGGGAGCATGCAATGCTGGTGTGGGCTTCTTTCTGTACTTTGGGGAGCAGCTTCCTAAGGGCCCTGGAGATATCAGCATGGGTCTCCGTGCAGCGCTGGTGCAGTGCTTTCAATTGGTGCAGGTGCAGGGTTTGTACACATGCAGGAGCGGCCCTACATATCCCAGACGTCTGCTGTGCTGGGGGCAGTCCATGCGCAAACCGTCAACTCTCCTCGATGCATCGCCGCACCCAGCGGCCAGCCAGCACCGCAGCTGCTCCTTCAACTCCGCGACATTCTCTCCCAGACCACGGGCCGCGTGAAGACCGCAGCTACAGATGCTGGTGTGAGGCTCGCACTGCAGGGTGGCTTGTCTCCTCACAACACTAAACCCGGTCGGGGCCGCCGCATCAGAGTTCCCTTCCAGGTGGTGCTGTCACTTAAAGTATGGACCGCTGCAGCTTTCCTGGTGCTGCGGGTCACGCACTCTACACAGTGGGGGTTGCCCCACTCAACCCTCACCTGCAGGGAGCCGGCATGCCTCTTGCTCTGTTTCGGCACCGCGGTCAGTGTGGCTTTCCCACTTCTTTTCACAGGGCAGGCATTTTGGACACAGCATGGGAGGCAGCTTTGTGTTTTTGTCGCGGGCGCTGCAGAGGTAGGCGTGCGGCATTACAAGCTTTATTCTTCCCGTCAGTGGGGCTGGCTCTCACTGCGCTCTGGTTGTCAGCATCATCGAAGCTGCCTTACATTGACTGTAGCCGCTTCATGCTGTGCCCTGCTGCGCTCCTCTTGCCTGTGGCGGGTGGGCGTTGTACTTGCCGGTAGTGTCAGCTTTGCTCAGTGGGTTTGCAGGGCTGCTTGCTTTTCTCACTTGCGGGCCCTTCACCTGCTTCACTGTCAACGGAGTCCTTCTTTCTGCCCACATGGGCACTGCTGGAATGAGAGAGACCTCTTGCAGGAAGGTCGGCAGTTGAGTGCTAACTGTGACACTTCCTCCCCCCATTGTATTTTTCCACTGACCTAATGCTGCAAGGCTGGTCAGCATTATGGCTGCAGGGTCCTAACCAGTGAACGTGTGTTCAGGCATACCATGGCCCTGGTCATTCTTGTGTCAGCAGCAGGTGTGGGGTGCCTTAGACACAGGCTACTCATTTCCCCACGAGAAGCATCAGAGATGCTGCCGGCGCACATAGGGGATCGACCCACTCGTCGCCATGGTAAAGTAGTGGGCTCCAGGCCCACATACTTTGAAATAAAGGACACAGACACAGTAGTATGATTACTAGTAACTGGCCAAGGGGACGTGCACCCGGCCTCTTTTATTAGCAGGGTCACCTGACCGGTGATGCCTGTGATGGGTGGGTGTAGAGTATATATACAGTACATTCCTGGAACACTAGAACGTGTCCAGCAGGACACTACACATTTCATTTTCTAAACTTCAGTTCAGACTAGTTACAACTAAAGCCGATTTCACCTTTGTGGAGTCGGCTTTAATCCTCGGTAGCTTAAATCATGAACCTGTGTAATTGTCGGTAACTTAAATCATGAACTCAGAAAGGGTGCCTAGGAGCCTGATGCAAATCGGAGCACTTCGTAGCCTTGTCAGGAGTATTGAGTACTATATAAAATGTGCAATACAGTGAATTTAAAAGGGATGTAGAGTGAGAGCCAATGATTACCTGGTCCAATAATACAAGGAATGAACTTCCATCATTAAACCCAAGCCATGGCTATAATCTCCGTTCCATTCTGCTGCTAGCCCACCATTAAAGCATTCCATACTTTGCTAATCGAAATCAGTGGGGTCACATTTCTGTTGTCATGCATTTATATCTTATAGGATGACCTGTGGAGTTTTACCACTTGTGTTAATTGAGAGCAAATTGAAAGACCACATACTGGATTATAGTGATAACCAGGTCTGAGCACAATTTATTTGTCATCATAATTAGGGCTCCCGGTTTTATGGTATCTATTTTTTTGACATTTCCGTCTGTATTTATCCATATTTATTGTTTGTCAACTTTATCTGCATTTATCCATATTTATTATGGGTTTTGTGAAAAAAAACTAAAGCTGAAACTGGTATATTTCCACATTTATTTAACCAATAAATATGCAGTCATGCTTGAATGCCTGCCAGGTTTCAGTGATATGAACACCCGCAGAAGATAAATCAATGCACTTATATGAAAATATGCGCTTTTCAGTATCAGCCTTGTGCATATCTACTGCTGTTTAAACCTCTTTACTAAAATTCCTTTCTTTTTTAACCCCCTTACCTATCAATCCACACAGTTACTGGCCTGGCAGTCATGGCAAAGTGTATTTAGAATCACTCAGAAAGCACCCAATTTCTGTTTTTATCTACATTTAAATAAATAAATGGTTTTCTGTCTGTATTTATCTGTAAAAATCAGTAAAAACGGAAAACAGGAGCCTTAATCATAATGCATTTACCACCGACAGCTCAGCTTCCTTTCGCTAATGTTTAGTTTGCCTTTGATCATGTACTGTACTCCGTTGCCTTCTGGCTGGATTTGTGCTATAGACATATCTTATACATACATACAAATACAAAGCTAAAGCAGTCATATCCTGCAAAGATTTTCATTCACCTTTTTAGTACAAATCTGTTCTCACCTTACTCAAGAAATTTCACTCCCAAGAAAATGTTAAAAATGAATCATTTTGTAACTCAAATATCTTTCTTCAACCATCCATATGAGAACTTTAAGATATCACATTTATTGCCAACACCATTTGCACCAACATCAAAATCTGGAGCATCATCTTCAATCACCTCGAAGATACTAGCAATAAAAGCCATGACAGTCACATTAATAGATCTTCTCATTTGGTTAAATTTGGATCTTGCATAACTTCATGGACCCACTACAAAGGTGAAGTCCTGACTCTTGTAATCTCAGCCTCACCGTGAGGCACTTGTCCACACCCACTTTCCAAAGAATGAATTAACCAAAATGGCTTCACATTGAAAATAACGCCTGCCTAAACAAAAAACAGCCCAAACATACACACTTCAGCGGCATATCATTCAACAACAAACAGACATCTCCGTTTCACTCATTACATCATCCACTACTTAAGCACTCCTAGCCAACCAGTTTTAGGAATGCCCTTATCAACAAGGGAGGGTAAAGCATTGAGGGCCTTATTTATGAGACCTTATGCCGCTGTTGCGTCACTTTTTTGTGATGCTGTGGCGGGGTAAACAATGCGTCACACTGCGACGTATTTACCAAGTGATGCATCTAGGCAGATGCGTCACTTTGTAAAGCCCTGCACTACATTATACCTGCGTCAGGTATAATGTATGCAGGGTGGGTGTTCCCACGTAAAAAAGGGTTGTAGAAGTGGTGCAGTGAAATCTATGAGATTTCACTGCGCCACTTCTACAAGTTCACTGCATCAAATCCTTACGCCTGCTTCACAGAAGGCATAAGGACTTACACAGGCCCTTTTACATCGGACTCGCCCATGTGTAATGACACATTGCTGGAGTTGCGTCTGTTTTCCGACACACTCCAGCAATGTGTCATTACTGCGCCACCAGATACGTCAGGATCCCTGACGTATCTGGTCAATCCTTGTGACATGGAGCGCATTACTGTAAATATGGCGCATCCAAGGTATCGCAAGGAGAGCGCAATGAAAAGTGTTTCATCGCTGTTTTCAACCAGCGATGCTTCACTTTTCATAAATGAGGCCCTGAATTTGGAAGTTAATTCCGCAATCTCCCTGTACAAACATTTCTAGAGGAAAATGGGAGTAACTACCTCTAGGAGGAAATCCTGTGTGACGAACAAAGGGTTGGGGTGATGAAAGGGAGACAGAACAGAACATGCCTGCTGTCCTACACCAGGGGAAAGATCCCTTGGTACTTTCAAAGATATTGGCAGTGAAAGGTAGTGGCTAGGTCTGAGAGGAGTCCTAACATAGTGAATAGCAGAGCCATATTAGAAAATTAATTAAGTAATGTTTTTATAAATATTGCAACTGTACAAAGGTATGGAAGGACTCACTGGATCATTCAGATAGATTAGCACTCGCAAGCCTCCTAAGCACCTGAATATGTCACGGGCACCTTCACTGAAGATGCTAACAGACCAATGACCATTATCTATGTGAACTATCTTGTGCTGATGACAGTCAAAAAGGTAGAAGAAACAAAGGTATCAAAGGAAACACGAACAGGGAAAGGAGCAAAACATCAAAAATTTGGAAGGCAAAGCTGTTCACAAACTTAGCAAGAGCAGAAGCCATACAACAGGTGAAATATTGCTACGGTCCATCATGCTGGCTTTGACCACTCTGTATAAGAACCTGGAACCAATGTCCATACTCCACTGCCACTGCTGGCCCCAACCCGGAAGTAAATGTTTCTGACTCGCTGCAGATTACTGTGGGCCAGCCATCATTATCTGGTCGTCAGTAATTCTTTTTCAAACATAGTTGTTTGTATCTATTTCAGTTGTTCTTGTGCAAATGTCTCTTCCCCTGTTTTCCTCAATGAAATCCTGACAATTACAAAACTGTGCTACCCAATCTAGCAGAAACTCATACTCCTAAACAAAAAAATAACTTAAACATAAATCCTGAGCACCATGAATACACAGGAATTAAACATCAACGAAAGACACAAATTTATACTTGTAAAGATATTGCACAAATGTCATCTGCAGCAAAAGCCCTCAGAAGTCCCTGCAAAGCATGAAAACAAAACATTGTCATTATCAAAGGAAAACCTGACTACTTCCTCAGTAGCAGCCTGTGTGTCTATGATGTAAGAAAACCTCTTTTTGAAGCTATCAGATGAATCTCTCCCTCCAACCCTGGCTTACATTTAATACAATATCCATTCCCCAACACAACAGATGCTCAGTTTTCTTTGTCAATACATTTACTGCTAATTACTATCCTAAAGCAGTATCAAATTTAGAGGTAGGGCTTTCGTGTCAAGGTTTTCCAGCTCCGAGAAGCTTCATGTTGAAAACATCCCTACCAAGAACAAGCATCTAAACCTCGCATAGCCTCAGTAAAACTATGACGATCTGGCTGTTCTTCCAGTAGCCCACCCTATTCCCACAGTGATAATTCCTTCTGTGACTAAAATTACTTAAATGCCCCACAGGGCATATATGTTTTGGTTAAGAAGTGCTTCAACTAAACAACATCTAACATGTTGCAACATATTTAATCCACATTCCTGCAACTCTAAGACACAGGTGGGCTTTTCTGGGACTGCTTGACAAAGAGCATAATCTACAGATTGCAAATCAGAATTCCAAATACAGCACATGCCATCTATTCCCTGGGACACATTTATCTGTAGCTACACGATACAGCAAAGCATATCTAAGGCATAATGTAAAATTGTAAGAAATTGGGTTACTGGTTGAGGAGGGTGAAATTCTACTCAAGCAGGAACCACAGTCCTTGTTAGAGTGAAGTCAAAAGCAAAATCTAAATGATTCTGTGCTCAGGCCTCGGATTGCTTGGCACAGATCAGTCAGGCTTAACTCAGAGTCAATGTGTAAAGTATTATTGCAACACTTCAAAGACTAAAATAATAAAAATCTAATCAGTAAAACTGAAGATATGCAAGTTTAAAGATTTCAGTGAAAATAGCGCCAGTTCATGCTGACCACAATGGAGTGTGGGCCAGCTACAGGGGCCTTTAAGACCGCTGAACAAGAGTACCTTAAACTATGACTGCAGAGCAGTTGCGTCCCACAGCCGAATCGATGCATTGGTTCCGAGGAGTTGCGCCGCTGTGAGGTGAGGTCCTGCATCATTGTCAAGGATCCCCTCAGCGAGGGCTTGTGATGCGAATTCCGGCATTGAGGATATGTTGCGCGGTCGAGGTGAGCTGTGATGCTGCAATGCAAAAACCTGCATTGTTGTTGAGGTGGCTGTCGGTGAGAGATTTGCAATCAGAGGGCCTGCGCGGGAAAAGCTTTCAACAGGTTGCAAGTTCACTGCGGGTTGTGAGGTCAATGCAGAGTCCTTGCTTTGGTGTAACCTACGCAGCTGAGGAGATGCATAGGTTCTGCTCGGGGCCGTGCTACACAGCAGAGGAAATGCGTTGGTTCTGATGGTTCCACAGATGGGCTGGCAGAGCACCTTTGGGCCCACTTCCTTTAAAATACATATAAGTCACCTCTAGGGTAGGCCCTGGACAGCCCAGAGGGCAGGGTGCAATGTATTTAAAAAGTAAGACATATACTTTTATGTTTTGGATGTGCTGGTAGTGAAAAACTCCTAAATTCGCTTTTCACTACTGCAAGGCCTACCTCTCCCTTAGCATGATATTGGTGTTACCTTCTTACATGAAATAAGCTGTAATTTCCAAATTGAAGCAGGTAAACAGGTCATGTTTGGTGTCTTTGGAATTATAATTTTAATTCTTACTTCACCATAAGTCATATGGTGAAATTGGATTTTAAATTACAATTTTGAAAATGCCACTCTATGGAAAGTCAGCATTTTCCTGCCTTAGCTATTTAATGCCTGCAGTCTGTCTCTGGGCCACATGACTGGGTGTAGTTGACAGTTGGGCTTTGTGTATTCCTCCTAGACAGCCACTCACAGTAGAGAGCTTAGGTGAGCCTGGATGGGCCATCATTGGCAGGATGGGAGAGAGGAGCTGGGCACAGCCCCAGTTACACTTGAATAGGCAGTGTCCTGCCTCCATACAGAGGGCTGTATACCCTAACCTGTAGTTAGTCAGACGCCAGGGCAGGAAAGGGAGGATGCCTAGGGACATCAAAGGAAACTTCTAGAAGCTTCTCTCACCTTCCATAGGAAGGGCACCAGGTATAAATATTGGACCTCAGACATCACCTGTTCAGTACACTTCTGGTCATGTGGATACTCTGCCAGGAAGAAGGAATGATGTGCTGCTGAAAGGACTGCCACTCTGCTGGATTGCGGTTCTGAAGGACTGCTGCCCTACTGTGCTGACCTTATGCCTGCTGCCCTCTTGCCTAGGTGAGAAGGACTAGACCTGCATCTGTTGAATCCAGGACCTTAGAGTGACTCCAAGGGCTAGTTGACTGGCCTCCTGACTTGAGCCTCAGGGACAGAAGGCTCCAACAACCATGAACCTAGCACCTGGACTCTGTCATTTGTGAGCTAATCCTGCCAAGTGGGTCTATGGAGTGTGCTTTGGCACACTGAAACTACTTAGGAAATTCCTGCCACTTCTGCCCAGATCAGCAAAGGAAATGGTGACTCGTGCCCTCATCTTGTCGCGCATCGATTACACCAATGCGTTATATATTGGCCTTCCCGGTTATCAGCTGAAAAAGCTACAGACCATTCAGAATGCAGCAGCGAGAGCGCTGTTGGGCATTTCTGGTAGGTCTAGTACAACGCAACATCTCCGGGATTTGCATTGGCTCCCGGTGGGGCAACGTGTTCTGTTTAAGGCCCTCACCCTTGCCCATGGTGCCTTATACAAATCCGGGCCCTCCTATCTCAGGCGACGCTTTAACTTCTATGTGCCTCAAAGACACTTACGCTCTACAGCGCAATGCCTCGCCGTTATCCCATGCTACTGCCTGGCTAGAACAGGGGGCAGCTCCCTCTCATTTAGGGCGGCCAAAGCCTGGAATGCCCTTCCATACGATCTGCGAAATACCCAAGACCTTAGGCTGTTTAAAAAGCAGTTAAAAACTTTGCTTTTTAATTAACATCCAGCCTTGACACACGCCCTTCTGTCTCCTTCAATTGGCTCCCGCGCCGGAACACTCCTAAGTGTCCGTGCGCGCTATAAATGTCGTATAACATAACATAACTGCCAGCCTCTGTGGACTCAACGAACTCGACGCATCTCCTCTGCTGCGCGACGCAACTCCGACCACAAATGACTGCATTGATCGAACTCATCACAAAGACCTGCATCACTTTCGCAGCCCTTGGTCTCTTTGGAACCGCCACTGTATGACGTATCCTCGGCATAGGCTTTCGCATTCCCCATCATCAGCAGCCTTGACTATGCTGCCGGACTCCGCATCGCAGCCTCGCAACTCCTTGAAACCGATGCATCGCCCCGACTGCGTGGCGCATTACTGATGCCAGACTTCACATCGCAAGCCCTTGTAAAAAGGATCCTCGATGACGACGTGGGACTTTCCGCACCTCGGAAATGAGCAATCGCCTTGACTGCGCAGCGCATCTTCGATGAGGATTCTCGCAACTCTCCGTAAACCAAGACTTAAGCTGACTGGGTCCCTGTAGCAAGCCCGCAGTCCATCACGGTCGGCCTGAACTTGTGACTTTGTCTGTGTCCGGCGGGACCAGATTTCCACAGTTGGCACTTTTTGCTTTATGGTGTTATTTTCACTGAAATCTTTAAACTTGAATATTTCCGGTTGTACTGATTAGATTTTTGTTGCTTTGGTCTTGTTTTATTTATTAAAAATCATTCTATTTTTCTAACTTGGTGTGGGATCCTTTTGGTGTGGTGTTTTTCACTTTATTACTGTTTGAATACTTCACACATTGCCTCTAAGTTAAGCCTGACTGCTGTGTGCCAAGCTACCAGAGGGTTGAGCATAGGTTAATCCAGGGTTTGCTTGTGATCTTTACCCTGACAAGGATTGTGGTTGCTGCTTGAGTAGGGTTTCACCCCTTCAACCAGTTACTCAATCTCTAACATTATTTGAAATGCACAATCTAGTAACCAAGCATCTGGTTCATGCTCAACCACTTTGTGTGAAAATTTGCTTGATTAGTATAAGAAAATGGATTATTAGTTGGGAAAGATGTGAGTCCTACCCACATAATAAGTCTCAAAATCCTTAAAAGGTCAAAAACACAGTTTTGATAATTTAAACCTGGACTCACCCCTGATAGCATTGGCACAGAGCAAACATGCTTAACTTAGGAAAATATGTCACGTATTTAGCAATGCTAAAACAGTCAAAAAGTCAACACACCACACAATAAAAACCCCACAGCTAATTTTTATACATTAAGAAACCCTTAATAAGCAATATATGACTCTAAAAGAATCAAAATAAAAAAAGGGTGACCAGAGATATGAATTGTTAAAGTTTTAAGGCTAAAAACTCCAAGAAAAAGTAAAGCACCAACCAGAAATAACTGTTCAGGGTTAACCAGGACCTAGACACAATTTCAGGCTGTTGGAAATGGCCCTTTTTGCAGGGTTATCCCTAAACTTTTTGCTTCTTCCTCCTTTGTTTTTCCTGATCTGTGGTTGTTGGCTATAGAACTCTGGGCATTTTACCACTGCTGATCAGTGCTAAAGTGCATATGCTCTCTGTATAAATTGTTATTGTGATTGGTTATCCATGATTGGTATATTTGTTTTACCAGTAGGTCCCTAGTAAAGTGCACTGAGTGTGCCAGGGCTGGTAATCCAAATGCTACTAGTAGGCTTGCAGCACTGATTGTGCCACCCACAGGAGTAGCCCTAAAATGATGTCTCAGGCCTGCCACTGCAGTGCCTGTGCGCAGTTTGTTAACTGCCATGTTGACCTGGCCAGTGCACCCACTTGCCAGGCCTGACCCTTCCCTTTTCTTACACATTGGACACCCCTATGGTAGGCCCAAGGTACCCCCCTGGGCAGGGTGCAGTGTATGTGAAAGGTAGGACATGTACTAGTGTGGGTAACATGTCCTGATAGTGAAATACTGCCAATTTCGTTTTTCACTATTGAAAGGCTATCTTGCCCATAGGACAGAATGGGGAATGCTGTGTAACATGTTAACCTGCATATCTTCCCATAGGAGTAAGATAGAAAATTGAAGTCTGGTATCCCTGAACTCAGAATTTAATGACACATCTTTTAGGAAGGATGGTTTTTAAATTCTGTGTTTGAAAATAGCACTTTTAGAAAGTAGCTATTTTCTTGTTCAACCTTTCTGTGTGCCTCTGCCTGTTTGTGGATTTACTGTCTGGTTTGAGAGTGACAGGGGCTTGGGGGTGGCTTCAGGAGACTGGGTGAGTCAGCACTAGGCTGAATAGACCTATCTGCATTTGGAGTGGTGGGAGGAGTAGCACCTGGGCCTGAATAGGGCTGTGCCTGCCTTCCACAATGCTGGCTCCACCTCCTGCGGTGTGTCTGATGACCCTGGCCCACACTCACAAAGGAAGAAGAGGTGCACTGGCAGAATGCACCCAGAACTGGTTTGGACTGGGTCCAGGACCCCTCACACATAGAGAACAAAGACTTTTGCGGTATAAAAATGAGAGCGGAAACCCCTGAACTTTAGACTACTTCGTGATCAAGAGGAATCCCTGCCAAAGAAGATCAGCTGAAGAGACTGAGGAGAAGTACTGCCCTTGCTATGTGTCTGGGGTTGGCCTGCAGTTTGCTGTTTCTACTGAGGAGAGGACTAAGGGACTTTGCTGTGTGCTGTGTCCCCTGATTGAAGAAGGACTTTGCTGTGTGCTGTGTCCATCTGAAGAAAAGTCTCCAGGGCCCTGAGAAGAGCTGGCCTCCTGTTTCTGAAGTCCCAGGCACAAAAGGACTTCACCCCCAGCTTCCCTGAACTTCCTTGCTGGGAGTTCCAGTCTGCCAGGAAGGCCTGTAACTGTGTGTGAGGCCTCTTTGCTGTGGGGAGCTGGAAGTGCGACGCAATGAGCGAGAAGCGTGACGCCGCCGCAGCAGCCGCTGTCGCATCATCGAGGAAGCGTGGCGCCGCTGCTGCTGTCCGCCGTTGCATCACCGGAGAAGCGTGTCGCAGTGCCGTCGCATCACCGGAGAAGCGTGTCGCAGGGCCGTTGCATCGCTGAGGAGGCGCGCTGCCGCTGATCGCCGCCGCAACACTGGCGAAGCGTGTCACCGTCACCGAGGGTGACGTCGCATCACTGGGGAAGCGTGTCGCAGGGCCTGTCACGGCTCAGAGAATCACCGAGTTCGCCGCACGGCCGTCGGGCGTGCACGCATCGCCTCCATGTTGTCGCATCGCAACAAAGAAGCCATTTTGTCGCATCGCACCGGATCGTCGCAACGCATCGAGGCGCCATCTTGTCGCATCGTAACCGGAGCGCAGGAAGAATCGACGCATCGCCTTCTCTGCGACCCTTTTGTTTGTTTTGCGTTACGCATCCCAGGTACTTTGAGACTAAACTGTCGCATTTATCATCTACAAGTTTATTTTTGCAACAACCTTTTTAAAGACATTCTACTGAGTTTCTGTATGTTGGATTTTTGTCGTTTTGGTCTTGTTTAGTTTAGATAAAGATATTTTATTTTTCTAAACTGGTGTGGTGTCCATTTGTGGTGTTTTTACTGTGTTACTGTGAGTGTTGGTACAAATACTTTACACATTGCCTTTGGGATAAGCCTGTCTGCTCGTGCCAAGCTACCAAGGGGGTGAGCAGGGGTTATCTAAAGAGTGTATCCCCCTTACCCTGACTAGAAGCAAGGGTCCCTATTTTGTCAAAGGTACCTACCTCTGCCAACTAGAGACCCCCATTTCTAATATTGGTGGTCAGCGGTGGGATTTGAACTTGTATTTGTACTTGACCCACAGTGATTGGTGTACATCACTAGTTTAGTGCAGACCACTATGCAACCACATACTGTGTTTTATTTTTTGGTTCTGTTTTTGATCTGATCCTTGAGTCATCCACGCATCATGTCTCAGAAGGGTAAACCAGCAAGTGATGTTGCAGAACTGGAGTTTGATATTGAAATGTTAAGTGGCTACAAAGTAGGTCAACTCAAGCAGTTCTGCAGGAGCTTTGGATGACCCATAAAGAGCAGCTCCAAGAAGGAGGAGCTACAGAAGGCCTTAAGGGCCTGGTGGTAGGCCAAAGAGGCTGGGGAGACAGATGGTACAGAGGTGGGTTAAGGATGCACAAGGGGATGGTTTCAGGTCACAGGATATGCCTGTGTCCAGAGCAGCCTCCAGGGCTGGCAGCAACCATTCCACTGGAAGTTTTCCCCCAGAGGAGCTGGAGGAAAACCAAAGGGTGAGAGATCATGAGGTAGATGTCATGAGGCTCAAGATGAAGCAATTGGAAATGGAAAAAGAAATCCAGAACAAGGCAGAGGAGAGCAAGAGTGCATATGCCTTGGAAGAATTGAAATTGACCTTGGCACATGAATTAAGAATGAGGGAGCATGATATGGAGCTCGAGAGGCTTGAGGCCATGAGTGTCTCAGCTGAAATGGAAAAGTGTGTAGCTCAGGAAGTGAGCTTTGCTGATTTGGAGGTGGAGTCCAGTTCAGATGGTGGCAGCAATATTGTGTTATCTAGTGCTGAGGGAGAAGTACACACACACAGAGATGTGGAGCCTGACTTGAGGGAGGGGGTTAACATACACCAGGGGGTTCAGGGTTATGAGGTAGCTCCAGTGGTGTGCAGTGTCCCTGAAGTAGATTGGGGAACTGACACAGGGGATCATATTCCTAGTGGTGGGAGGGACGCTCTACTGACTCTAGATGAGAGGTGCAGGGAGAGGGGTTCCCCCATGGTAGAAGTCCTGGTGTGTGAGTGTGGAGACTGCCCAGAAGAGTGTGGGTTGAGTGACAGAGACAGTCAGACACTGTTTGGCCAATCTCAGGAGAGTGGTGTGGGGTACTTGTGTGAGGCACTGGATGAGGAGGCAAAGGGTAGCTTGGTTAACAACTGTAGGGGGCTATGTGATTCATTTGTTGGAGAGCATATTTTAAGTCCCTGTTTTCCAGAGCTATGCCAACACCCGGTGGAGAGTGAGTTCTCTGAGTCCAGGGAACTTGCGCTGTAGGTAGACCTTTTGGTGGATTCCAGAGGGTCTGAAGAGGCATTTGGGAGTGATCCTGAAGGGGTGGCTCAGGTTTTCCCCGACCAAGTGAGGTAGGGGAGGTTTGTGGTAGCCCAGATAGGTCCCAGTGTAGTGGGAGGGGTGTAGGGTCCCACGTCCTGTCTCAGAGGAGAGGGAGTGGGAGTGGGCTGTGTCCCAAGGTGCCCAAAACCCAGTCCCAGGACTTGGTTGGTTCCATAAGGGAACACCAGGAGGGGGGCCTAGTCTGTACCAGGAGGCCATTTCCTGAGGGGGATCTCCTAGTGTCAGGAGAACCTGGAGCATTGGTAAACGGAGCTCCAGTGGTTTTGGTGTCTGGCGGGGCCGCTCCTAAGTGGAGGGTGCAGAAGTCCAGATTGAGGGGTGAGAGGGGGATGTGTTCCCCAGTGGGAAAACCAGTGGGTCAGGGGCCAGCCAGAAGGGCTGAGCCTCCCAGGAGTGACCATGGTGACACCACTTCTGGCCTGGGGGATCTTCGCGCACTGTAAGATGGACAGGGGTCGGGAGATCTGCGCCAAGCAGACTGTCACACAACACATGAGTCATGTGTTACCCTCGGGGGATGCTGTGTGCACCCCCAGAAGTCCTGGCGTGCCAGGCAAGTGCTCAGCCGCGGGGTTTAGCCCCTATGTTGGGAGGGCAGGTTCAGGTTCAGCCTGACCTGGAGGGAAGGACATCTGTAAGCAGTGTCCTGACCGGTTTGGCTTCCAGGGGTACCACTCCAGGTGGGAGGGTGCAGAACTCTGGAAGGGGGTGCAGAGGGAGGGAGCCCTCGCCTCTGACCCCGGTTCAACCTGAGGGTTTAGATCCTTGGTTGGGAGACCAGTTGCAGGAGAGAGGTCCTGAACTGGTGGGAGAGTTGTGTTCTGAGGGTGCCTCTCCTGGGAGGAGAGTGCGGGACCCCAGAAGGAGAGGTAGGGGGAGGAGAGCCTCGTCCATGACCTCTGGTCAGCCTGAGGGTGCGGACCCTGGGCTGGTGGGCCAGTGTCAGGATGCCATACCTGACTTGGCAGGAGGGAGAGTGGAGAAAAGGTGCCAGGCACCTGGGGCTACTGCCCCCCACTCTCTGACGCCACAGAGGTTAGAGAGGCCTGACAGGCATAAGGCCTGGTTCTCATCACTGACAGCTGTCAGTGGCCACTGTGGCTGGTTGTCCTGGTGGACAGAGTTGCCCCTGGGAGGGGGGGCTGGAGTCACACCCTGGGGGTGGACTGGGCCACACCGCTGTGTTGGCCAGGTGGGTACTGTCTACCAGTGTGGACACATCTGTGAGCAAAGTAAGTTTAGGCGCTGCACAGATGGGGTCCCCAGGTGAGGAGAAGGGTCCCCCATGGTTTAGCTTAGTGGGCCCTGAGAGTATGGATAGAGGGATCCAACTGGGTTCAGGAAGGCGTAGAACAGGAATAGACCCCTGCTGTTCGGGCCAGGTTCCATGTTCTATCGCCCCAAGCAGGGAATCCCATCGAGGTATCGTCTGGTCTACCCTGGCTTTAGGCTGGAAGGGGGTTGTGTTGGAAATGGCCCTTTTTGCAGGGTTATCCCTAAACTTTTTGCTTTTTCCTCCTTTGTCTTTCCTGACCTGTGGTTGTTGGCTATAGAACTCTGGGCATTTTACCACTGCTGATCAGTCTAAAGTGCATATGCTCTCTGTATAAATTGTTATTGTGATTGGTTATCCATGATTGGTATATTTGTTTTACCAGTAGGTCTCTAGTAAAGTGCACTGAGTGTGCCAGGGCTGGTAATCCAAATGCTACTAGTAGGCTTGCAGCACTGATTGTGCCACCCACAGGAGTAGCCCTAAAATGATGTCTCAGGCCTGCCACTGCAGTGCCTGTGTGCAGTTTGTTAACTGCCATGTTGACCTGGTCCTTGCACCCACTTGCCAGGCCTGACCCTTCCCTTTTCATACACATTGGACACCCCTATGGTAGGCCCAAGGTACCCCCCTGGGCAGGGTGCAGTGTATGTGAAAGGTAGGACATGTACTAGTGTGGGTAACATGTCCTGATAGTGAAATACTGCCAATTTTGTTTTTCATTATTGAAAGGCTATCTTGCCCATGGGACAGAATGGGGAATGCTGTGTAACATGTTTACCTGCATATCTTCCCATAGGAGTAAGATAGAAAATTGAAGTCTGGTATCCCTGAACTCAGAATTTAATGACACATCTTTTAGGAAGGATGGTTTTTAAATTCTGAGTTTGAAAATAGCACTTTTAGAAAGTGGCTATTTTCTTGTTCAACCTTTCTGTGTGCCTCCGCCTGTTTGTGGTTTTACTGTCTGGTTTGAGAGTGACAGGGGCTGGGGGTGGCTTCAGGAGACTGGGTGAGTCAGCACTAGGCTGAATAGACCTACCTGCATTTGGAGTGGTGGGAGGAGTAGCACCTGGGCCTGAATAGGGCTGTGCCTGCCTTCCACAATGCTGGCTCCACCTCCTGCGGTGTGGCTGATGACCCTGGCCCACACTCACAAAGGAAGAAGAGGTGCACTGGCAGAATGCACCCAGAACTGGTTTGAACTGGGTCCAGGACCCCTCACACATAGAGAACAAAGACTTTTGGGGTATAAAAATGAGAGCTGAAACCCCTGAACTTTAGACTACATCGTGATCAAGAGGAATCCCTGCCAAAGAAGATCAGCTGAAGAGACTGAGGAGAAGTACTGCCCTTGCTGTGTGTCTGGGGTTGGCCTGCAGTTTGCTGTTTCTACTGAGGAGAGGACTAAGGGACTTTGCTGTGTGGTGTGTCCCCTGCTTGAAGCAGGACTTTGCTGTGTGCTGTGTCCATCTGAAGAAAAGTCTCCAAGGGCCTGAGAAGAGCTGGCCTCCTCTTTCTGAAGTCCCAGGCACAGAAGGACTTCACCCCCAGCTTCCCTGAACTTCCTTGCTGGGAGTTCCAGTCTGCCAGGAGGGCCTGTAACTGTGTGTGAGGCCTCTTTGCTGTGGGGAGCTGGAAGCGCGATGCAACGAGAGAGAAGCGTGACGCCGCCGCAGCAGCCGCTGTCGCATCATCGAGGAAGCGTGTCGCCGCTGCAGCTGTTCGCCGTCGCATCACCGGAGAAGCGTGTCGCAGTGCCGTCGCATCACCGGAGAAGCGTGTCGCAGGGCCGTCGCATTGCTGAGGAGGCGCGCCGCCGCTGTTCGCCGCCGCAACACCGGAGAAGCGTGTCGCCGTCACCGAGGGTGTCTTCGCATCACCGGGGAAGTGTGTCGCAGGGCCTGTCGCAGCTCAGAGAATCACCGAGTTCGCCGCACGGCCGTCAGGCGTACACGCATCGCCTCCACGTTGTCGCATCGCAACAAAGGCGCCATTTGGTCGCATTGCACCTGATCGTCACAACGCATCGAGGCGCCATCTTGTCGCGTCGTAACCGGAGCGCAGGAAGAATCGACACATCGCCTTCTCTGCGACCCTTTTGTTTGTTTTGCGTTAGGCATCCCAGGTACTTTGAGACTAAACTGTCGCATTTATCATCTACAAGTTTATTTTTGCAACAACCTTTTTAAAGACATTCTACTGAGTTTCTGTATGTTGGATTTTTGTCGTTTTGGTCTTGTTTAGTTTAGATAAAGATATTTTATTTTTTTAAACTGGTGTGGTGTCCATTTGCGGTGTTTTTACTGTGTTACTGTGAGTGTTGGTACAAATACTTTACACATTGCCTTTGGGATAAGCCTGTCTGCTTGTGCCAAGCTACCAAGGGGGTGAGCAGGGGTTATCTAAAGAGTGTATCCCCCTTACCCTGACTAGAAGCAAGGGTCCCAATTTTGTCAAAGGTACCTAACTCTGCCAACTAGAGACCCCCATTGCTAACACAGGCCGACTGAGATAGAGCACAGGCCTCATACACCAAGCGAGTCGTCCCGGTCAAAGTTTCTGCCTTCTTAGATTTTTAAATGGAAGGTGAAATCCTCCAGCTGGGAAAAACTGAACACTATGGGGCCGATTCCGATCTCGGCCGGTAGGGCTCCGAATCGGATTCGGCTTTACCGGATCCGATTCGGAGCCCTGTTTCCCGACCGAACCGTACGCGGGTCCGGCCGAGCGAGTACGATGCGAAATCGCCGACCGACTCGTCCGGGCGTCCCGACCGCTCCGACCGACTCGCTCCCGGCTCGAACCGCTCCGACCGACTCGCTCGGACTCGACTCGCACCGCGCAATGGAGACGTTTCCCGGCCGGGTAAGTACGATGCGCGCCGCGAGCAGTCCGACCGAGCCGCGCCGTCCGGCTCGTAAGAGCTGTCGGAGCCGTACTTTGGGGGTCCGTGTCGGACCCCACTGTACGCGTAGCCGCGCGAGTCGCACACAGGGGGACCCATGGGTCCCCCTACCTGTGCGTGTACGGCGCGAATCGCTTCGCCGCGTACCCGCTGTAGGGGCGCCCTTGTCCGACTCGCACCCATTGAGTCAATGGGAGCCCGCGTACGCGTTGTACGACCGGCTCCCATTGACTTCAATGGGAGTCCGACCGACTTCGAGTCCGATAACATACGGACGCATCGTACTCGTTCGGTCGGACTGCACGGGTCCGATTCGGTCGAAAATCTCTCCGGGTCCGGCTCGGTCGGAGAAATTTCCGGCCCGAATCGGAATCGACCCCTATATCTGCTGAATTCTTTGTGAAACTAGATTGCTGCTGGACAAGGTCTTTCTGAAGACACTGGTTTTGGCAGGAAAATCTCTTCAAATTTTGAAGTTCCGGCTTTGGGCGGTTACTTTTCGCGTCTTCGTTTGGTCATGATTTCTACCTTCATCTTTTTTATAGAGCTCAAAATCCTCCAGCAAGGCAAGCCACCTTGGCCGCAAGGTCCAGCTGATGCTCCTGAGGTCTTGGAAGTCTAAAACCTTTCTAAGTCGCAACAATTCAGACTTTCTGGGTAATTTCTCTTAGCCAGCTCTCAGGACCTTAGGTGCAGCATTTAGGGGGCAAGACACACTCCAGCAGACACCACCAACATGTTCCAGTCCAGATCCAGTTGTAACTGGTCCACTGATCAATCCAGGACAAGGTCTCTTGTAGCTTGTTACGTCCTTACCGCCACATTAGGTCACTCAACTGACCCTTGGAGTCTACTTCTGAGTCTTGGGTACAAGTAGGAGCTGGTCCAGCCCTTCAGGTCTACTCACAAGTTATAGACAGCAAGTCTAGTCCTCTTCTGCTCTGCCGTAGGTCCAGAAAGTGTTTTGAGGAACTGGAGCTTGGGGTGAGGTGTGACGTCTGTTCAATTCACTGCCCAGTGGGTGGAGGTGACTCCTGGACACTTTCTGCTCCTTGACCAGTGTTCCCAAAGGCAAACCTTCCCACTTTTGCAGCATGTTCTCTTTGCCTCACTGCAAAATATCCCACAGTCCACCGTTTTCAGTAAAAATCAAACGTGTCAAAATCTTTCTGCCCCTGAAAGGAACTCGTGGCACACCTAGGGATGGGTTTAAAGTAATGAGCAGTCCACGCCCATTCGTCCATTCCAAACCGTTTCTGGAACCAGCTTCCTCCTCCGTTGAAATTAAAGCCAGAAAGCTAAACTGTGTTTTGGGATCAAAAGACTCCTCTTCCTCGAGTTTCTGTTAACACTAAACTATCAGAGGTCTTCCCTGGTCCTTTTTAAGTTGGTAAAGTTCCTGGACACTCTTAAACTGCTTCCCTTAGGTTACAATGGGTCATATTCCTCTCCATAAACACCTGCCCACCCTCCACTGAGCCATTCTGCAACCTCAAGCTATTGTCTCTGCTCTGTGACCAGTATTTCACACCTCATCAAAGCAGCACTGATAGGCCAGCTGCAGGCCAGTCAAAGCTAGTTAGCCAGAAGGGGCTCCAGGCAGGGAAAGTATAACTTTTTAAAGATTGTTTTTCCTGTTTGTGTATCAAAAATCGAACTTGACCATTGAATTACATTTTTAATAGATATTATGAACAGTGGTTGAACCATCTCTGAAGGTTATTCAAAAACAAAAAATGAAGAATAAATATTTTGAACCGTACATTAGCTTCTTCTTCATAGATCCAACCACAGCTCTAACAGTGAAAATTGCTTTTAGGGGCTAGTCACTTTAGAAACATGCAAACATTAAATTCTAACGTGTTCCACTTCTAAAAGTAACATGTAAGAACCAGGCAACCTACCTTGCGAGCTAAAATGCCTACTTGGCAGTGATTTTGTTAATATTTAAAAGTAGGGTTTCCACCGTGTCAAAGGTTTATTTTGATAGGTCTGCCTGCAAGTTTAAAAGCTGCAAGATTCAGACTACAAATGTAATCCTAAAGCCATGTTTTTATTGTTAGCCTATTGAAGGGCATAATGCTTGCTCTAGTACACAGGTAAAATTTACTTTTTATACCATTGGGGTATTTTCTTATATTATATACTATGGCCTTACTGAAAATTTATATATGCCAAATGAGGATTATCTACCTGAACCGTGTTTTTATGATCAGAGCACATGCACCAGGTACTGGACAGCAGTGCCTCAGTACACAGAGTTAAAAAACCAGCAGCATCAGTCGACAAAAATGGGAGTGATCACGCACAAAAGAGGCACTTTCTTACAGTTAGGATGTCTATGCTGTTGAGATGCTCATGTTGTGATCTGTTATACAAAAATGCTAGCACGACTAAAGTACATATCCATTTGAAACCCCATGTTCCAGTAGGCCTAACCATTTCTGAAATTTGGACCCAAAGAAAACTGAGGGGCATATTTAGCAGCCTCTTGCGCCTCCGGTGCGTCACTTTTTATGACGTACCAGCAGCGCAGTGTGGTGCTCCATATTTACAAGGTCACATAAAGCCACCATGCGTGGCTTTTCATGGCCTTGTAAATACGGCCCCTTTTATGCAGCACTGTGCGTGAAAGGGGCATGCCATGGGTGTTGCTGTGGGTGTTCCCACACAACACCCATGGATTCTGCCGCATTCCCAGATTTACAATGTTTCGTAAACCTGGGAATGCATCAGAATCCTACGCATCCCCAGGGGAGGCGTAAGGAGGCACAATGAGGAGAAATACTTTTATTTCTCCTCGTTTTTCCCTCTGTCTATGCGTGCTGCTTCTGGCGCGAACCACCTGGGATTTCATTAACTTTTTTCATCAATATGGATTGTGGAAAGCAACTGCACGAACAATAACCGATTCATAATAGATGTAATTTGAACCCAGGTGCCAGTACCGAAATGGCTTGGCTTCCCTTGAGTTGCCATAAATCAATCATTGGACTGGTTTAAAATGAATTCATGTTGTTCTTGTGTGTCTATTAATATATCACCTAATGTTCTTTTCTGAGAAAATAATTTCAAATTGTATAAATTATTGTCATTATTGCTTTGTTTGATTACAATGCCATTGTGCTGGATCTTTAGGTTTTGTTAATGTTGCACAATTGATTCATGTCTGAGTCATTCACGTAAAAGAAGAATCTATATCCTTTTCATGTTCAGATAAAAATGTAAGAATCATAACTAAAGAAATGTGAAATGAAAACACTGGTCAAGTTCACTGGTTATCTTGCCCTTTATTGAAAGTATGTAACTTCACCAACCACCTCTTTGTTAGTTTGTTTGCATTTTGCTGGACGGCCCACGGTGGTTGTTGTAAAGGGCCCAACCCCTCTTTGGTTTGACGTTTTGAAAATTAGCATTTTTTCTGACAAAAAATGGGCTTTTCTACCAGTGTCCAGGGTCACAAAACTGTTCCTGACTCACCTGTGGTGTGATGGGTACTCCTTCCAGACAGGGAACAAAATAGCCTTGGATGAGGGGGAATAATGTTCCTCTCCTGAGCAGGGTGGCCTAGGGGGTTATACCCAGCCTTTCTTGAGCTTCAAAGTTAGTCTGAGGGCCGTACCCAACACCTTCTGGATATTTGATGCTGCCTGCTCTGTCACTGGCAAATGCAGCCCACACCTGGGCCTGCCTGTCTTTTGGTGCCCTGGACCATTTGCAGTCAGGCCCTGGGGAAATGAAAGAACTACCATGACCAGTTTAGGGTTAGACAAAGAGAGCCACCCCCTTCCCCCCACACACACGCTGGCACTGAATATAAAAGTGGAACCCTCAGGACATCTCATCAGAACACTCCTAGACCTGAGAAGAATCAGAAGAAGGACTGCCATGCTTTCTGAAGAAGGAAGTCTAGACCTGTTTGCCTTGATCCCAGGAAGCCAGGAGTGACTCCAAGAGTAAGTTGGCTGACCTGCTGTTTAAGCTGCAGGGACACAACTAGCTTTGAGAGGCCTCCCTGCAATTACGCAGCTGACCAGCACAAACTGGAAAATGCCTGAACCCTGCTGTTGGCCTCTGCTGGAGTGAGTTCTGACCCCGGAGAGGTTCCTCCCCAGGTCCTGTACCCTTGGCTGGCATCAGAGTGTCATGACCAGCGCTTCATTGTGGTCAGCCTGAACTTGTGACTATGACCTGGTCCAATGCAACCAGATAACTGCCTGCCAGTCATGCTTTGTGCTTTTTGGTGCTATTTTCACCTGAAACTTTAAAAATGTATAATTCCTGTACTGCTTATTGGAAAAGTTTAGGAGAACACCACCCTAAGGATGACAGGTCTAACAAATACCCTTCTAGGGGCAAAGCACATCTCACAGACAAAATGTACATTAAGGATCAGAGAGATAATCCATATACACAAAAATACTAATGTGCATATTTTCCAATGTAGGTAAGGATATGAAGCACAGAATAAACAAGCTCAAAGGAAACCATCTACCAAACAATTTGACTACACATATACATGCTTGTGTACATGCCTGCGCACACACACCCCTATATGCATGTGATCAAACACAGTGATTCACACATTACAGACAGGAGTTCAGAGGAAGGTAGCATGACTCATTCCCCTTTAGCATCCTCCATTTTGGGAACTATCGGTTTCCCACGGACTCACCAAGCAATCAATCAGGGGTTTGTTAAAGCGCGACTACTCACCCGTAAGGGTCTCAAGGCGCTAGGGGTGGGGGGGGGGGTGCAGGTTCCATTCATCAGCACACTCATCATCAGACAATATAACATATTTATTCACTTTTTTACAACATCCACACACATTTTTATATACAAATCATAGGACATTGCTGTTTCAGACCATCCCCCACGGAGAATATCAAAAACACTAGCTTATCAACCAGCAAAATGGGCCAGATAGAAGGTTGCACGCCTACTAATCTCTACAGAGTGCACGCCAGTGGTTAAATGCACCAAATGCAGACAGTTGCAGTGGAATCTGCAAACATAGTAAGTAGCCACATAATTGGAGAATTCTGAAATGTAAACCAACTGCATGACCTACTCAAACATAACATGTATATGTGACATGAAGCAGTCTTCCATGTTGAGTAGTACACCCATGTTTGTTGCCTTTGCAGGTAGTCTTAGTAAGTCAAGTTTAATAAAATGTGACAAGATGAATTTCTCTCTTCTGGCATTCATCATAGAGACAATTACAATCTGTCAGTCAGTTTGACACCCTGTGACTTTTCACAGAATATTCTTCCAAGTTGTGGTAGCTCTGGGTATTGTCAGAGTAGAGGAAGAGACTGATTACATCATCCTTTGGAATGAAGGTAAACAGGACAAAGTAAACTTTAAAGAGTCCTGGCAAGAGGACGATGGAGAACTTGGAAAAGTTTGACTTCCCTATGGTGGGTGATTGGAAAGAAGGAGGGCCACAATAAAGTTGTGTCTCCAACTCCTATGACAAATGCAAAGTAATGGATCAGCACGTTATGATCAATATAGTACACGAGGTTCTGTAATCACTGTATGAACGCCAGTATCTAAATTCTTTATAATCAGCGACTTGTGGTGCACCCAGTTGGCGATTATAAAGAAATTACGTCAGAAATCGCCTACTATAAGTTATCACAGATAACTTCTGACGTCACATTGCCTGTGGCCAAAGCCAGTAGCTGCAATGAAAGGCAGGTCAGGTCATGGAGCTTAATTGTAGCAGCTGCTTACAGCAACGAAAAAACAACTTGTTTTCCTTTCTTCTGCTCTATTTTTCAGCTTACAATGATAAGCAGAGAGAACATGTTTACTATTTGCACTCCTTCGATAGAAGAAAGCTAGAATCTTGCCGCATGTTTATTCCAAGCTAGTGCACTTTTTTTTTTTTTTTTTTTAAATCTGATTTCTATTGAACTGTTTTTAATATCTGTTTGCAACAAATAACTAACAGGTTTTTGATTTGTTTAATTTTGTTCTAGAGTTTTTATTTTTATTCTTCATTCTTTGCAAACATGCTCGTTCTTTTGTATGAAAGAGCTATGCACCACGGTTTTAAGGGGTTTGTGGGAAAGGTGATTGTGTGACCACGTACTATACGGGATAAAGTACCCCCTGGCATGCATGATAAGGATATTGAAATTCATCTTGAAGGACCATTACCTTATAAAGGAACTCGGCCACTTTTCTCTATATGGTTATGTAACTCCTCTGTGACTTGCGATATCTTTATAATGTAGAGTGGAGGTGCTTTATCCCTTATTTATTAAAGGACCAGCACATTTTGAAGTATGCATTGAAGTTAGCTGACAGGGCCAGTAGAATGAAGATGCCCTTTTGTTCCCATTCTTGGTAGGTGAGTGGATTCTCCTTGAAGCTTAGTAAGGTACTTTTTGTGCCACATTCTGATAGTACACTAGACTAAATTGTATGCAATATGGTGGTTCTTCATTTGAGAGTAGAATGAGTGTATGCCATATGGATTACAGTGCCTACGCTATGTACAATAGACCAGCAATAGATCAGTAGTTTGATTTCTGTGTTTTTACTTGTGGAGTGATGAATGAGTGTGCTTATGGGAACATCTCCCATCAGTGGTGTAAGGAAACTTGAGGGCCTCCCCCCTGCAAAGTACATGGAGGGGAACATGTGCTCTGGACCCAGTCAGCAGCTCTCAGGCCAGGGGCACACCACCCGTACACAGTGCCGGAGGGGGCCTTCTGGAGTTCAGGCCCCCCTGCTCCGCAGGGGATGCGGGGGCTAATGTTAAGCTACTGTCTCCCATTCATAAGGAGGTATTGATGAGACTGGTAATAAGAGAAACCAGTATAAGCTATTTGAGGTTACTGACCTTCACTTTAAAAATCCAACTTTAGGGGTTGCTTTTTAAAGGCAAATGGTACCTCTGTAATGTCCTCTTTGGGAAGAATTTATGAACTATCTTTGAGCGGTGTCATTGTTCCAATTCATTTAGGATTTGAAGCAAAATATTTTATTCTTGTCCTACTGTTGTCAAGTTTGCTACAAATCTAGGCTATTAGGTTCTTGTAAGGCTCTGTCCATGAGTTCGGGGCATCAGTGAGGACGAGTAGTTTACTATATATTTACAATAATTATTTCAAAAAGTTTTCCACGTTCATGATCCGAGTTTGAAGATTGGTTGATTGGCTCTCGTGCGGTAGTGCTGACAGCCCCTGCGTATTTTTCCCGCACCTTATGGTATGCAGCCTTTCCTTTAAAGTGGAATCTTTGAAGAGTTCTGCTCTTTCTTTTTATTTTTATTAACCGTAGGACATCAACCAAACTGTTTTTGTTTCTTCAGTTGCTTAGTATTGTGTTATGAGTATAAAGGTGCTTGTATTTTTGTCAGGAATTGAGGATACTTGACTTGTAGGCCTTGCGGTATTGTACAGGAGGAGAATAGTAAACATTTTTCCAGTTTATGTTCTAAGCTGTCAGTTCTCTTTCATGTTTTCACCTGGACTTAGTATTGAAACTTAAAAGGACATGATTGGACCACTGTAGGCTATGCTCAATTTGTGGCTGTGTTTGGTGCTCAACACCGGCATTTATTTCCAAACACCAGCACCTGATATGGGATTACACCACATGGTGGTGCTGTGTGTCTATTCTTCAGCTAAATTCATCAGCACAATGCTTTTTAAAAGTGGTAAATCTAGCACCAAAGTAATGCTAGTACTGGCATTCCACAGTAGTGGCAGGGCTGTTAATGGTGCCCCCTGGAGTGGACTCCTATGAAGTGCCTTGGGCCCCAGCACTTCATTTTTTTACAGATTAAGCTTGGGTTGTAGGGTGAGTTGGAGCCAGAGAATACAGAGCTCTTACGGTTTATATTGCTTTCAGTGGCGCTGGAACTAGTGGTGCGGGGAGTGCTGGGGCACCCCCATGAATCTTGAAAGAGTTTAGATTGAGAATGAGCAATAAATACAGGGGCCCACTAAAGGCTCTTCTTCCGGAAGACTTTGGGGCATATTTACATAAGAAGTGACGGAGCTCGGTGTTAGCCTTGATGGCTTAATACCGCGTGCGGCCACTTCTGAAACGCAGGGCTGCACCTTATTTACAAGAATACGGTGCAGCCCTGCGTTTCCCCCTGCGCTGGCACTAATTACAGTTGCCTAGCACCAACGCATGTACCCTTGCACCATAGTGCAAGGGTGCCTGCGTTGAGGGGAAGGATTGTTTATGTGCAAGAAGGTATCCCTTCCTGCACATAAACAATCTGAAATGGCGATTTGTAACTTCTATGTGTGCTGCTTTGGGCAGTACACTTACTAGTTGCAACTCGTCATTTTTTCAAAATGATTGTTTATGTGCAGGAAGGGACACCTTCCTGCACATAAACAATCAATGGCATTTTGCTGTTTCTATGTGTGCTGCACAACGCAGCACACATAGAAACAACAAAAACAAGGAAAAATAAAGCATTTCTCCTCGTTTCGCCAGGGTTAGACCAGGTTATCCCTAGTCTTAGTTTTGGCGCTGCCCCATATTTAGTCCACCCTTGTAAATATGGGGCAGCGTCAAAATCAATGGGTGTTGCAGTGTAACGCCCACCACAACACCCATTGCCCACCCCTTTCATGCTAAGTATAACGTGAAAGGGTGCCTTATTCACAAGGCGACGTTAAGCCACATTAAGTGGCTTAACGCCGCCTTATAAATAAGGCAAAACCAGTATCACCACAGGAACGTCACTAAAAGTGACGTTCCTGTGGCAATAGGGGCTTGAAAATATGCCCCTTTGTGTTTTAAAAGAAACATTGCCAGATATCCCCTATGCCTTTAGGAGGGGAAGTTATTGAACACGTCTTACTCAAATAATCCTTCCAGCACCACTGATAGCTTTGGCAAATTATGCTGCATAATGTGACACTTTTTTATATTATTGCTTCATTATTTTGTAATTTTTTACTCATCATAATACTGTCTGGGTAAAGATTTCACCTCACATAGTACTAGTTTAACAACCAAATATATAAAAAAAAAGCCACCAAATAATGACCGGGTAACCTTTGCGAAGGGCCTTTCTCTCCGCACGAACCCACGTTGCCACGTTTTTAGTAACTTTTTATCCATTTGAGCTAGAAGCGATTTTTTTGTTGTTAAAATCTGCAGATTATGCCGCAAATTATGGATTATGTAGCAAATACGGCAAATTTATGATTATGCGAAAAAAGCTACGGCTACACAATTTCATAGTTTCAGAGGCCTTGATTAAAAGCTAAATCCAAACATTTGCACTGACTGCTGATACACTCACTGGAAAGGAAGGTAAAATGCATGTACTGTAGCATATATTTATATTTCAGATTCATATTTTTGGAAAGACAAGAATATTTAGGAGTAACAGATGTTTCTATTTTACAATCGTGCAAACTCTTTTCATTATATAGTCTTTGCTGCACTCTGCTGGTTATTTTTTAAAATTCATACATTAAGCAAGAAACTACAATTCCCAATTCACTAAGATTTTGCTGTGACTTACTCAGTGCTAACTCCTAAATTCCATAAGTAAACCAGCATTACCGCAAGAGCAAGTCACACCTTCTCTTACACCGTTATTTGTGCCCTATCACGTGCGATTATCATGTTATTATTTCATAACATTTATTTACATTTTTTTGAAAGTGGTGATTTTTTTATAAACGTGGCTTTTCTAACTAATCGAAATTGAAAAATTCAAATTATACTTTCATTCACCGGTCTAGTTGTGTAAATATTTATTAGAAAATAATAAGATAATGATATGAAGTACTATGCACTTATTACATTGCTTTTATATTTTCACTCTATTGTGGTTGAATTCTAATTACAAACCAATGCAAAGTTCACGATTTTATCAAATTAATAGCTATTTATTTTACATTGAGTGCCTTAATTCTTTAAATAAGTTCAGACTCTGAATTAGCGAAGCTCGGTGACTTGGAACTTCACACATTCTTCCCAAAAAGTGCATACTTTGCGACATGCATAGCTTGCAAACTATAAAAACAAGCATTTGCAATGTAATAGGTCTCGTATTTGCGAGAGTTTCAGCTATTGGCATTGTAAATGACAACGTCTTTTATTTATGTGTTTTGCAAACCTGCAAGCAGTGCATAAACACGCACTTTGTACTTATAGTCCTTGCTTTCAAAAAGCAAGGCTGGCAGTAGCTGCACATTTTTTACTGCCAGCCTTGCTTCAAGTAAGCAAGGCTGGCAATAAAAGGCATTGTCCACCAGACCAGAGGGAGCACTTCTGTCAAAAGGACTGCAGACAACATGGCCGCGATCTCCAAGCTTGATTGGCAGCCTTCTGCTGGCAGGGCAGTCAGTCAGCTGCACCTTCCCTTGCAGGCTGGCACGCCGCCATACTGGAGAAGACCTGCAGAGTGTTTAAGTCACTTTGTTTTTGGGACATAAAGTTAGTCCAGAATTATCGATGGAAGGATAGTTGTAACGCCTTAAAGCATCTGGCATATGTGTATTCATTAAAATATACTTGTGGTGATCACCTTTGAAAGGTCGATGCGATGGTGTATGGCAACGCAGGTGAAGTGCCCTTCTTCCTTTACTCTCCCTGTGCTCAGTGATACTTCCAGCTGTAATCTCCTGCCTGATCCTGGCAGAGGAGATGTAGGTGGTCACCAGGTATCTTCTGACTTCAGAACTGTCTGTCTTCAAAGGCACTTTTAGAGTACCTAAACTCCCACAGAAATGACCCAAAGACACATGCCACAAATGAGACTTGGTATACATAAGGTGCTATATTTTCTGTACCGCCAGGAGAAAATGTATGCACTGGTGTTTCGAGAAGAGTGGATATTAGGCACAGAAGTGATAAAAATACACGTTTTACGAAAACATATTTTGAATCAGAGTTGTGTCTCACATCTAATTAAGATGTGGTGATTTCCAGACGTGCTGTGTAATTAGGACTGCGGCTATGCGGAGAGAAGTGCCCGTTGAGGCGCTTGCCATACAGGCGCGATATACTGCGCCAGGTGAGGAGGCTTTCAGCGACTCCGAGGTTAAATCATCGCTCTGCCTGCAGCTCGCCGGCTGCAAATATGTTATGGGTGCCATGAATTGCAACGAAAAATGTATCCCCTGAAAACAAACATCTCCGCTTTTGCAATATGCCGACAAATGCGCTTTCATTTAGAGGGAAAAGCGGACGCCACAAACCGCAGCTCGTAAAGTGCGTTACGAGGAACAGACAGCGGAGCAGCGGGGAGCAAGAGCAGGATTTGTTGCGCGCACTTTCAGTTGCCATTTCTCACTGGGTACGCGCTCTAATCCTTGCCCGTTCCCTTTTATTGGCACTCGATCAGCTTTATTTTAATTTGTGAAATCACTCCCTTGCTTTCCTTTCTGATGTAGGCCTGGTAATTGAAGACCGGCACGGGCTTGCCTGCGCACGTGCAACCCCACGTCCGTCCAGCAAATCCCAAATCTTTGAGCGTGCACGAGGCAAGGAGGGCCCATATTAATAATAATCAATAACATGTGTTCCTAGAAGCAATCACAGGCAGACAATGAGGAAGTGGCCCAGCCAAGGAAGGTTTGGAGGGCGGGGCGGATGCAATGTGAAAATAACAAGATAAAGGCCGGCAAGCAATGTGCGCGCCCAAGCTCACTCCCGAGGTAATACTCCATGGGAGTTAACATTTAAAAAAAGATGGGGCATGCAACACCTGTCAGCCATTACCACACTTGCATTTTTAAATGACACACAGATAAGCCAATCCTAAGCAAAGGAGGAGTCAGACCCACAAAGTAGATACAACAGATCACCTACAGCACAAGCGCTGGTTATGCTCGACCTAAAAATGGCATCTTTAGTGGCCCTTTGCTTAAGCTGTTGAAGTTTGGCAGAATTCATTGTCTCAAGATAAGCCCTCCTGGTGGGCACAGTTATGAATTCTGTCCCACATCCCATGAATTGTCCCTACCGTCACTTTTACTGAGCCATGGCCCAGCTGCCCCTGACACAACATTCCGGCCTGCACTGTCTGTCTCCTTCCTCCAGCACGCAGCAAGTTTTTGACTGGCACTCAATGTTCGACGTACAGGACATACTGCACCAGGAAATGTGGAATCCGGTGGGAACTGATTCATTTTCTCACAGAGAAAACCTTTGATCAAGCTATGGACAGAACTATACTTATACCTTCTTCAATACACTTTAACATAAATGCCATTTCAAAACTTCAAAGTTACCAGACCCATTCTCCTGACTTATATTCACTCTCAAATGGCATGACAAGATTACACCATTCTTGGAAGCTCCACATTGGCTGTCAATTAAAGAGAGAAGTCAATTCAGACACTACATTGCCCAGAAGGCACACAATTACTGCTCTCCTGCATACATATCCAAAGTGTTCCAGTCATACTATCAAGATAGTAGCCTGTGGTCATCTTCCCAGCATTTACTATTCATCCACCCAGAACATGTCAGTAGATTGGGCAGTGGGTCCCTCCACTTCTAGGTCTCCACCCTCTGAATGCCCTCTCAGCATAGTTCAGACTTAGCTCGCACATAAGGGCAATTTATCAAGTTTCCAGAGGGATTTAGAGACACACTTCCTTCATTTGTCCTTGCTTGACACAAGACATCACAAGGCAACGCAAGTCCTTAACTTGGATTTAATAAGTCACGTAAAGTCATTTTGCATGGCTTTGCGTAGTTTAGTAAATACAAATGAAGGCAATGCAGCGCATAGCTCTGGCTTGCGTTACTTTGCTTTGGGCAGGCGTTGGTTAGTTGGGCGGTGCAATGAATGCAAAAGTTTGTGGTTGCTTTTTCTTTGTATATGGTCTAAGATACCATGTTGGAGATGGACTTTTGCTGTTCTGAGGTGAAAAGCAACTATCACACCGAGGATTATATGTATTAACATTTGCAGGGGTATTCTTTCAGTACAATTTTGTGCTGCGCTTGCAGGCTTTGATAGCGTATGGAAAATCGCCGATATTTGTTGTGTTCTATTGCCCATACAAGAACCTGTACATACCTTTAGAGTGTACCTCTTAGAGCCTTATTTACAGTATTTTGACGCAAGGCAGCACAGCAAGCCTTCCTTCTGCGCTGTCGTGCATCAGAATAAAAGGGCAGGAATGTCCCACATCCACAAGGAAACAGCGCATTTTTGTCGTTCTCCCCTGAGCCGGCACACAAACGGCAACCATGCACCAGCACAGACACCCTTGCATCATTTTGCAAGGGTGCCTGCGCTGAGGGGATGATTGTTTTTGTGCAGGAAGGAACACCTTCCTGCACAAAAACAATCATTAAAGGCATTTTCCTCTTCCTATGCATGCTGTAAAATGCAGCACGCATAGAAAGAGGAAAAAATGAGGAGAAATAAAAGTATTTCTCCTCGTAGCTCCTCCTTACTCCTCCCCTGGGGAGGCGTAGGATTCGGACACATTCTAAGGTTTACAAAATATTGTAAATCTGGGAATTGCATCAAGTTCCATGGATGTTGCATGGGAACTCCCACAGCAACACCCATGGAACGCCCCTTTCACGCAGAGTTATGCGTGAAAGGGAAACATATTTACAAGGCCATGAAAAGTCATGCAGGGTGACTTTACATGGCCTTGTAAATATGTGGAAGCCCACCGCGCTGCCGGTGCGTCAATAAAAGTGAAGTACCGGCGGAGCAATAGGCTTGTAAATAAGCCCCTTAGAGTGCAATTTGCAGTCAAATTTTGTGTACATGCCATTAATGATAGGTATTTCTCTTTAATGAACCAGCTGCTTTGGAGTCTTTCTGGCCACATATCGGTCCGTTATAAAGCTCAGTAGTTGTGATGGTCAGTATAAGCTGAGTCCCAATTCATCTTTCCATAAGGGTTTCCTGGCCTTATATATCTTCGAGTCTTGCATTATCCAGTTTCTTACTTTCTGTCCTTAGCATTATGCTTTCTGCTCTTTCTCTGTGTCCTGATTCCTTGTCACAGTCCTAACATTTTAATTTCTCCATGCCTCAGAAATCTGCCTGCAATGTTGCAGTGTGTCCATAATCATCCGTGAGATTCCCTCATCTAAGTCCAGTGTTCAGGTCCTTTTTCTGTAGCTAAACTCAGCCACCTCTTTCCAGTGTTCTGCTGTGATTGGAGCATTCATTTCATTTGATCTCATTCTAAAATATTTGTAAAGCACTTTTGTCACACAATATTATAAAATAGAATCAAACAGAAATACGTGATAGATGCAGCATCAAATTTGACAAAAGACAGAAGATAGTATATGTTTTAAGGGAGACTGAAAGAAATAGTGAGTGGGAACAGCATTGATGGGAAAGGAGAAAGAGTTCCTGTGCTTTTGGGACCAGTAGTGAAAAGTGATAGGATTGAGACTGGTTATAATGAGGATGAGGAGAGACAAGAAGGTACTGAGAGTGTGAACAAAGAGTGCATGTAAGAACAGGCACAGTGAGGAGGAATAAAAGATGGGGGGAGGGGTTGTAACTACAGGGCCATAGCAGCCTTTGAAGGGAATACACAGAAAAGAGAAAACAACACCAGCATGAAGTGGGGGCCAAAAGAGGCATACTACACACACATATATATAATATATATTATAATCACACAAAAAAAAAAACAAAGGTTACAGGGATGTTATAGTTAAGTTCACATTTTACACATGCAAAATTATAGAAATTTATCAGGTATAGTTAGAGTTATCTCAAGTATCTATATCTTGTGCCCTAAGGTAATTATAACTCGTGCCCCCGCCATGCACAGCTTTCTCATCAATAATTTTACAGCAATTGTTGCAGTGATATTATGAATGATGTCATAGAACAGGTTATGAGTAATGTAATATTTGGGAAACTAGCAGTGCATGGCGAGGGCACAAGCTTTTGTTACCTTAATGCGCAAGTTATAGTTACTTGAGATAAATCTAACTATAACTGCTGAATTTCTATGGTTTTGTGTGTGTAAAATGTGAACCTAACTATAATGTCCCTGTAACCTTTGTTTTTTTAGTGAATTTCTAATGTATTTTCAATTGTATTTCCTAACTGTAATGTGCCTGTAACCCTTTTTAACATGAAGTAATATTTAATTACCATATGTTAATCCAACCTTTGGCCATGCGTGGTGGGGCGTTGGCCGCAGACCCTACGGCCAACCCCCCAAGGCAGTAAAAACGGGTAGGTGGCACACAGCCCCTCCTCCCCAGGCTGATTTCTGCCCCGTGGACCCCATCCCTCATGGCCTGTCATCTTTATTTAGATAGGGGGTACATGGCCTCACTCCCCAGACCGTATTTGGCCCTGGGCACCCCATCCTCCGGGGCCCATCACCTAAATTATGGCGGAGTGGGGCACTCAGCCCCCTCCCCCAACCAGTGTCAGCCTTGGGGACCTCATCTCCTGGGGCCTGACCTTATTATAAAGGGGGGCATGTAGCCCCCCCCTCCCTGGGCCAATATTGGCCCCAAGGACCCCATCCCTCGGGCCTACCCAGTAAATGGTGGGTGCCCTGGAGCCCGCCCAAGGCAAAAAACTTCATACCCACTTCGATTTTGGCCCAGGACCCCATCTCCCAGAGCGTGGCTTTATTCTTAGGGGAGGGGGCATGCTAACCCCTACCCGGGTCAATATTGGCCCCAGGACCCCATTCCCCGGGACCTGGTCAGTATGCAAAACAGGAGGGGGGCACGCAGCCACCCTCCCCAGGCCCTTTTAGCCCCGGTGACCCCATCCCCAGTGCCCCTCAACTAAATGGTGGGTGCCTTGGCACCCACCCAGGGCACCCATTGCCTTTTTGTTGGAGCCCGCGGGGGGAGCTCCAATGCCCCTGTAGACCCAGCCGGCTCCCCTCCTCCGTCGGTAGCCAGCATTGCTCCCTCCCACAGGAAGCAGCTAAAGATGCTACCCCCTGTGGGTGGGAGCAATTTTTGAAATCTATTTCCCTGTCGGCTTCAAAGCAGGCAGAGAAACAGATGAAAAGTCCACTCTCTGCTGGTGTGATCATTTTTCATGCTCCGCCCACTGGGAGCGGGCTTACTGCTTGCTCTCCCTTGGCAGGAGCTTTAAATTGCTCTCGCAAAGTGAGACCAAACAAAGGTTTCCTTGCCCGCACCAGTGTGGGCAGGGAAACCGCTTTATCCCAGGGCTGGGTACCCCAGGGCATAGCAGGAGCCCGGTCCTGTGGAATGGGACCCCCAGGGCCATTAATAGCTTTGGGATGGGGGCTGCATGGCCCCCCTCTCTTTTGATTGCATGGCCAGGCCCATGGGTTGGGGTCCATGTGGCCAAAAACGACCTGGTCCTCCTAATTGTGTACGGCTGGGCCCCGGAGGGTGGTGGTCCCCGGTGCTGAAATTAGCCCGGAAGAGGTGCCCCCTCCACTTATTAGTTAATGGCCAGGCCCGGGGGGGGAATGTGGATTCTGGGACTGAAATCTCAGCAGCGGCTCCTCTTAAGGGACGGAAGGGCGTTGAACCACTGTTTTTCTCCACTCCACTGACCACTGTGAATTTGAATGTTTATTTGATGGCGCTTATAAAACTCACTGCCTTTTGATGGATCTGAGGCAGGCTGGACTGCAATTCTTCATATTGTGCCATCACAAAGAGAGGGAGCGTGGCTGTTGCCATGGAGAGCTGCAGCGCTCTCTGTACTTACACTGCTGTTAAAATGACATACACTGGACAAGGTTGAAAGAAGTTTATTGTCTTTCCAACGCACCACCCACAGACACTCCAGCTCGTCGGACCCCCAGTCTCCAACTGCATCAGCAGAGACATTACCATGGAGACTAGAACACACAGCACGAGCTGGAATGTAAGGAAAACATAACAAGTCTGTAGTATCCTGCATTTGTAATGTTATGTATTTTACACCTCCTGCTCAGCCAGTGCCTGTGCTCTGTGCTCAATAGAATGTTAGAGTCATGATGTGCCTCGGAATGTTGGGACACAGGGAGGTGAACCGACAGTTGGGCACGGGCTGAGCAGCAGACTGGCTGCTCCTGGTGGGGCTCTCCTTGATAACTTAACTACTTGTTGTTCTGAACTATTCAACATGTTACCTGCTTGAATAAATCATCTTTAAGTTAACCTACCTGCGTGGACCTTCGTTACTACATTTATTTGGCGACAAGCTGGCGAAGAACCTTCGTGTTACATCTACACTTCAGAGACCTGCCAAACAAAAGAGGAACTGAAGACTACAGAACTACAGCCTACATTTGACGGCAACAAAAAATACACGAGGAGGTATCCACTGGAAACGTAAAGCTGCCAACATGAATCAAGCATGTTCAACAATCAACATGAATGACGACAACAAGCGAGAAACAAGCATCAAAAAGAAAAGAAAAGAAAAGAAGACAACAACACAAGTAAGATGAAGCACTACACCGTTCAGCCCCACCAGTGTCCTCACCAACGACAGCCCAAGCCCTGGCGTGCTGTGCTCATCTACTCTATATTAATTTGACACAGGATTTATATCTACAAACTGTACTACGCCTTCTACAACTTTCAGTCACCTGTCTATTCCACCACTATTTCAAAACTGTGGTAAGAGGATGCGGTCGTGGATGGTCTGTCTCCATTCTACATTAAGCAGTATGGGAGTTTCCAGTGTCTGACTTGGAATTGTGTGGCTGACGCTGATGTATTGCGCTCCCTGCTCTGTGTGATCCTGTGCACATTCTTCTGACCTGTCTTGAGTTTGTCAACCATGTATAAACTGTGCCAGACTTCGCATGGGAGCTGTCATGTTTTCCACCCGCCCATCATTCAAGAAAAGAACCTGCACTAGACTTCGCCTATGAGCAGCTGTGTGTCATGTTCGCCTCCTAGGCAATTCACATGAAGAAGTATCTCCTGTGAAGTTCTAGTCAAGATGTTCACGTGACATTTATTTTTTCAGGAAGCATTTTCCTCTGCCGTTTTTTTTCTTTGCCTTATTACTTTGAATTTCTGTTACAAGCGATGGAACATTGCCGGTGAGTCACATGTGTTCTCTCATCAGTATCCTGTTTATTATCGTTTAAGTGCGCGTGCATTTTTACCTCAACTCAAATGCCGCGCGTTTCTGCTCAACGAACCACTGTGACGTCACGATCATCAACGGTGGAAATAAAAATCTTTCAGTGACACTTCTTGGTGCAGTAGCGTACCGAGCGCCTCCCGGAACTGCGTAAATCTACGTGCCGCCATGTGTAATTCTACGGTGCTCTTCCCTCTTTTCTGCACGCAACAGATGAGTTGAGCATTATGCAATGGTGCCGAACATGGCATGTTCTGACTTGCCCGTTTGCTGTGCGGTGAAGGGGTCATCCTATTGACTCTATGGGTAGAGCTCTCTCACTGCGTTCCTACCAAGGCAAAATTGGGTACAAGGTAGGATTGTCTCTATACGTCATCACTGGAATCTTTCATTCCAGTGGAACTTGGGAAAGTTAACTTTGCCCGATGTGCGGTACATTTTGAAGTACATTTTTCATCTGTGGACACTATTGTGCATCTACCGTGTGTTCATTCCCTTACGTTTCCCTACACTGGGATGGCAATGGCATTAGCCACGTCGTGGGATTCTTAGTGCCACTGCTTACCAGCTTTTCATTCCAGTCCTTATATTTATAAGGTTCAGGTTTTCCTTCCGCTTCCTGGTCCTTTCTGTCAAGGGAAAAGTATGCCTTCGGATTTCCTTTAGGTTTGGGCAATCCACGTCAGCTTGGGACCTCTGGCATATCGCTCGAACACTAGGAGGTGATTTTATAAATGCCCATTATTAACTCGTTTTTGTCATCCTACTGGTGCACAATAATCTCAGGTGCCTTTGTCTGGTTAGGGAAATATTACTGTGACATGCTCACCTTTATCTTGGACAGTCAACAAATGTTGATGTGATGCTGTAATCTAGCCAATTGTATTATTTGCCGTGTTTTCACCTTTTGCATACACATAGGGGTTGCATTGTGTTCTTTCCCCTTTTGCTTCCTACACTATTGCCTACATGGGTTACATCTTGCATGTATGGACTCTGGGTACTTACCTTCTTTGGGTTCATGGTTTAATTGACATGTTTACGTTTCACACTTTATTCTTCCCTACATAGGGATGGGATTGGGTCTAGCCCCATTTCCCCACATACATTTGCCTACATGGGTTACAAACGGTTTTCACCCTTACACAGGGCACCGTTGTATGGGTTACAGTCCCATTTACATTTACACAAGTACCCTTACACAGGGCACCGTTTCATGGGTCACTGTCCCATTTACATTTACACAGTCACCCTCACTCAGGGCGTCTCATGGGTTACAGTCCCATTCACATTGCTCCTCACCCTTTGTACTTAGGGTAGAGGAAGGTCATGGGTATTAGTCCCATTGGCTGTTATTTACTTTCTATGTTATTTTCGATGATGTTATTGCTGTTTTAAATACGCTAATTTACAATTATACATTATTGAATTGTCTATTTGGACAAGGGGAGTAGTATAGTGATACTGCTTGTGTCTCTTCGCGTCCTCTCTGTTTTCTCCGGTTCAGACTTCCTTTTGAGGTTCACTTCCTCTTCATCTTTGGAATCTGTTCCATACACATTTCACTGTTATTCTTCTTTGGTCTTCAGTCTTTCCCTTTCTGCAGTGTTCAGAACGTTCTTCCTTGTTATGGAGGAATGTCTTCCTTCTCTTCTCCTTGTGCTTGGGTATGTCTTCTGTTCTGTTCCCATCGTGCCTTGTCCTTCTTTCCTTGCTTGCCTGCCTGGCCAGTGGGTGTGCGTAGGGGTAGTCTTTGGTATGTCTGTCTCTCTCTACTCCTTATTTCTTCTCTTGCGTCTCACTGTTTCCTTCTTTCTATTTCATTGTTGTATAGTATGGGTTTTTTCTATTTGCATACTTACACTTTACCTTCTCCACCTTGTCTTCTCCCATCTATCTCCTCACTCTGCCTTGCTTGCTCTTTTCCTTGACGTTCACTCTGTCACACTGTTGTTCCTCCCTTGCTTTCTGTTCTTTGTTTACTCTTGTTATATTTTATTCATATATTGGATTTGTGCTTCTGTTGGAAGGAAAGGGATATGTAGTATCCTGGATTTGTAATGTTATGTATTTTACACCTCCTGCTCAGCCAGTGCCTGTGCTCTGTGCTCAATAGAATGTTAGAGTCATGATGTGCCTCGGAATGTTGGGACACAGGGAGGTGAACCGACAGTTGGGCATGGGCTGAGCAGCAGACAGGCTGCTCCTGGTGGGGCTCTCCTTGATAACTTAACTACTTGTTGTTCTGAACTATTCAACATGTTACCTGCTTGAATAAATCATCTTTAAGTTAACCTATCTGCGTGGACCTTCGTTACTACAAAGTCACTACAACACATCCCCCTTACTAATAATACAAAAACAAGAAAGGAAATTGAGTAAGAAGAAAAACGGAAAAGAAATGCAAGTAAGACTAGAATGGAAAACAAGTACAGAAGAGAAGCACAGAAGAGAATACAGGGAGAAGCAAAAACTACTTGACATCAATACATTTCATAATCCTTAAAACGTTCTGGAGGACGGCGAAACCTGGAAGGAAAACTCCTCGCATGAGCATCAGCAGTAACCCTGGGCGTAGTTCGCGAAGTAGCGCTACGCGAAGCTACGCGAAGTGCACTTCGCACTACGCGAGCTACGCGTAGCACTACGTGAACTGCGTAGTGCGCTGTTCGCGATGATTGCACAGTGCCGGATGCTTGTCCGCACTGTGCAATCATTGAAAACGGCATCTTTCACAGTGCGAGCTGTCTTTTACTGCCGCTCGAGTAGATTTTTACTCGAGCGGCAGCTTTCTCAACGCGGACTGGTAGTTTCTCATCGCGAGCGGTCGCGAGCATACGCGACCACTCGCAATGAGAAACCTGACCTCCCCGCGTTGAGAATCTCGCCGGGAGGTTTATTTTCCACGCTCGCGATCGGCAACTTGATGTTGCTGATCGCGAACGAGGAAAAAGTCTCGCCGGGATGTCATTTTGCTTGCTCGCGATCGCCAACTTGACGTTGAGGACCGAGAGCAAGCAAAAAATGACCGCTGCACTACGCTACGCGTGTTTGCACTGTGCTACGTGCAATTCGCGTAGTGCAAAGTAGCGCAAACTTCGCAAACTACGTGAGCGTAGCGTAGTGCTTTGCCCAGGGTTAATCAGCAGGAGAATTAGTTTTTGACACATCCGGACAATCTTCTCCAGAATATGAAGGGTGTAACGACTTATCGCCCCTGAACTTCACAAGACGTGACATACTCCACCTTCCACCATTGTGTACCCTCACCACATTCCTCTTGATGGAAGTTACGACAAAGGGGCCCATAAATTCAGTAACACCTTTCCTTTGCCACCTAGGTTTCTTTACCATCAACCATTCACCAACACTCCATGATCTCTCCTTCACTGATTTCTTGAAATCTTATCTCTCCTTATATCTACTTTGATAAGATTTAATTCTAGCATCAACCTCCTCCTTATCCAAAGAAATACCCTTTCCCATAGGCAACCACCCAGGGTTCAACTTGGAATGCGCTAACTTACCTCTCAACAACTGAAAAGGAGAACTCTGTATAACACAATTAAGTGTGGTGCGATGTGCCCACCAAGTGTCCCTCAACACTTCCTTAAGTGGAACTTTCAGCTCCAAGGCTCTTTGAACACAAGCTTTAACTACTTTATTCATGCGCTCCGCAAGACCATTGGCCTGCGGTGCATAAAGAGCAGTTCTCTGATGGGTTATACCAAGATCACTCAAAATGTCTTGCATCTACTGAGAGGTGAAGTGCACCCCATTGTCAGTAACTAGGAATTTGGGAATACCTTCACTCACAAACTCATCTTTGAGGAAATCTAAAATTATTCTAGTGCTGGCAGACCTCACACATCTAGTGTAGACCCACTTTGATGAGTAATCCACCAAAAGAATAACCCAATCTCTGAGAAGGCCCCAACAATTCAAACGGACCCATAAGGTCTAGACGCAACTTAGTCCAAGGCTCACGCGGAGTCTCCACTGGGTACAGGGGAGCAGAACAGGTGACACGAGATTTATCATTCATAGCACATTGATAACACTCCTTGACCACCTCTTCTACTTGGCGGTCCATCCCAGGCCACCAATAACTCTCACGTAGTTGAGCCTTGGTAACACTTCTTCCCAGATGCCCAACATGGGCAAGATTCACCAGATTGGGTCTCAAATTACAGGGAGGTACCACCCTCTCACCACGCATCAATTCACCTTGAAGTAAAGTAAGCTCATCTCTGATAGACCAAAAGGCAACAAATCAGAATCAATATTTTTGTGCACCGGCCAGCCTTTAACAACACACTCAGCAACAACTGGTAAAAGCACATCTTGGGATTTGGCTTCCACCCATTCACTTTCTGTGATGGCATGTTCTCTGACCCAACAAATTCCCACCGGTTCAGCATCAGTAACCTCATTACTGCCTTCAATTGGTAACCTGGACAAACAGTCCGCAGCCTTATTCTCAGAGCCAGGAAGGTATTGTACTTGAAAATTGAACTCTTCCAGGCCCTCCCTCCAACGCTTCAACCTAGGCGTCAACCTCTCACTCTCCGTGCAAGAGAACACTTGCACCAAGGGACGATGGTCAGACCTTACCACAAAAGGTATACCCCACAGATAGAACTTGAATGCCTAATTGCCCAGGTAATGGCAAGCGCCTCTTTCTCAATACAGGAATACTGTTGTTCAGCTTTCTTCAACGCCCTAGATACAAATGCGACAAGTATCTCCTCACCTCCATCTAATTGAGTAAGAACTGCACCAAGTCCACAAAGGCTGGCATCAGTGGTGAGGATAGTTTTCTTCCTTGCATCAAAATGGCCAAGGGTAGGCATGTCACCAATAGAGCATTTAACAGAAATGAAACCTGCATTACAATCATCAGTCCAGGCAAAATGAGTCCCCTTCTTGAGCAGAACCCAAATTGGTTCAACAATGGTCGCAAAGCCCTTGATAAACTTTGAGTAAAACTCAGCAAGCCCAAGAAAGGACCTTACCTGCTCCTTGTCAGAAGGAGCAGGAGTGTTGACAATGCTCTTGGCCAATTCCAGTTTAGGTTGAATACCCTGCCCAGAGATGACATGACCTAGATACGTGACAGAGGATACACCAACCTTACATTTCAATTTGTTTACAGTGAGTCCTTTGTCAGATAACCTTGTGAGAACATTTCTCAGCACAGTATCATGTTCTAAGCTGTCCTTACCATAAATTAAGATGTCATCTTGAAAAAACAAGATGTTAGACATATCACCATCTTCATGACACGCTAGAAACAGGCAGCTGCTGAGGCTAGCCCAAACGGCATCCTGACAAAACGAAAAGCTCCCAGCGGCGTCACGAAGGATGTAAGATGTTTGGAGTCGTGATGGAGAGGTACTTTATTTTATTTTATTTTATTTATTTTGTTTTATAGAGCGCGAACTTGACCCGTTAGGGTATCAGAGCGCTTTACATGGATCATAGAAGTGTACAATGGGCATGGAAACACAAAATACAAAGGATAAAAAGGGGGCGGGGTGCAGGATACATAAGGGATAGAGGACATGTATGTACAGATTAAATTTATGATTACTCGAGATAGGGCCCCAGGATTCTTGGTGAGGTAGCTCGATACTCAGATGGGTGGCGCTGGTCGGTAGTTGGTCAGGGTCTCTGTGTTGGTAGGAGGCAACATTTAGGAGAGGAATTTACCCATAAGGAAAGTTTTGGCCTCCTTTTTGAAACGTGCAAGAGAAGGGATTCTTCTGATGGCGGGAGAGAGTTCCATATTCTTGGAGCAACCCCAGAGAAAGCCCGATTGGAAGTTTTTTTTTTCAGAAACGTGCAGGTTGGAGTAAGAGGTCTTTGGCGGACCGGGAGTTTCTGATTCTGCCGGATACCACAAGTTTCTGTGCAAGATAAGCCAGGGAGTTTGAGTATAAAGCCTTATGTGTGATGCAGGCCAGTTTAAGTTGTATTCTAGCCTCCAGGGGAAGCCAGTTCAAAGCTTTCAAGTGTGGAGAGATATGGTCGAATTTTCTTGAACTTGTAAGAAGTCTGGCGGCAGCGTTGAGGCAAGCTTTTAAAGGTGCCAGGGAGATCTTGGGTAGACCCGAGAGGGTGGAACAGCCATACTCCAGTCTGGAGATTACTAGCGCTTGGACTGCACTTTTTAGGTCGGCAGCGTCGAGGAAGGGTTTCAGTTTCCTGAGGTAGCTCAAGTGGAATCTGGCTGATTTGGCCATCGATTTGATGTGGTCCCGCATGTTCAATTTGCTGTCCAGGGTTATTCCCAGCGATTTTGCTGAGTCCACGATGGTCGGTGGGCAATCTAAGGCTGTGATAGCCTTGATCCATATCTGCATCTCAGGATTGGTTTTTGGAGGGAAGATTAGGAGAAATTCTGTTTTCTTTGCGTTGAGTTTGAGTTGATTGGAGGTGAGCCAATGGACGGTTGATTTCAGGGCCTCATTCAGGGAGAGAATCTCCTCGAGAGATGAGGTTTTGATGTAGAGCTGGGTGTCGTCAGCATACATACTTGGTGATATGCTGAGGACAGATCAAATACACTAAAGACCTTTGCAGTACATAGCATGGTGATGGACTCAGCAATGTTAGGGAGCGGCTGACGATCCACCCATATGCACTTATTCAGGCTCCTCAAATCGACACATATCCTGATATTCTTCCCACCATCCTTAGGGGCCAAAACCACTGGCGCCAACCATTCTGAGGCCTCAATCTCTTCAATGACATTCAGAGCCACCAGTCTCTCAAGTTCAACCTTCAGGGGCCCTAACATCATATTGGGAACTCTTCTGACTTTATGCACGCATGGTACCGCATTTATTTGTAGAATAATGCAGTGCTCAAAGTCTTTCAACAATCCAAGTCTGTCACTGAACACTTGTGGAAATTCATCAAAGAAGACATTAGTGCCAGCACCATCATTTACTATCATGACTTGGTCAGAGGCATTACGTGCGTTAGGATTGAGAATTATTCCCAAATCCCTTTGGTGCCTCCAACCCAAGAGGTTGTCACCACGTTTGGCTACATAGATTTTGCCAATGGTTTCCATACCCTTGAAATGTATCCTCATAACAGTATAACCAGAAACATCAATATGAGCACCACCGTAGCTTACTGGGTTAATATCAGGAGGGAGGAGATGGATGTCAGGAAACATCTTGTCCCACAACATATTGCCTACCATAGTGAATGGAGAACCTGAATCCGCTAAAACTACAAACAATTTACCACCAATCTCAACATTACACTCAGGCATGCTTATGGAGTCCGCATCCACCACACCATCACTTCTTACATTCGACACCACCACTCTTGGGTTGTCTTTTATAGTTTCCACACTTTCTACAGCGCGCACCTTCCCAGCAGATCTAGAAACTCTGGCGTAGTGATCCTTAATCCCACACTTGTGACAGGTAGAATTTTTCGCATAACAATTAGGGTAATTGGATGAATGGTTGAGACTCCCACAACGATAGCACTTGATTTTTGATGAATCATTAGGAGCTTTGATCCTAGGTGTCTGAACCACCTTACAGACATTGTCAACTAGGTCATGTGAAATATCTTTATGCAATACTTCATGAATGCTACTGGGAGTGGGAATTTTCTCAGTCACAACTTTTTGCGCCTTCATTTCTTTGACCCAACCGGAAGTGTTCTCTACACCCTCCACAATAGCAATAGCTTCCTTAAGTGAGGGATTCCTTGACAAAAACTTCTCTTGCACTCTGGAGCTGTTAGTACATCTGACCAACTGATCGCGGATCAAAGAGTCAGTCAAATCACCAAATTCGCAAGTGCGGGCCAGTGTTTTAAGAGAAGCGATGTAATTTCCAACCTTTTCATTTGGTTCTTGGATTCTTATGAAGAATTTATGTCGTTCAAGCACAACATTAATCCGTGGACCAAAGTAAGCTTCAAGCATTTTTATAGACATGTCATAAACATCTCCAGGCTCACCATCTCCCTCACCAATGGGCAGTTTGTCAATGCTCTCGTATATATCGCTTTGGTCGCCCTAAGTTGGCGGGGGTATGCCCAGACGTGGGTCCCTTGCTCACTTTGCCACTGGATTCAAGCAAGCCTGGCTGATGACGGCTGAAATGCCAGAAACCGGTCCTAGGATGCTTGTTTCCGGTCCAGGGAAGACATGGCTTGGCAGTTCGGGCTGGACTGTTCCCATGAGGCACAGGGTCAGACTGATTTGCATATGGCCATGTCTGAACTGGGGTGGTGGAGTGAGCTAAAGAATGATGATGGATTAAACCCAGATCAGTTGACTGGGGGTGAGTGTTTGATTGGCTCAAGCGTTCCGTCCATCATCCCCTTTTGTATCGCTTTGGTCGCCCTAAGTTGGCGGGGGTATGCCCAGACGTGGGTCCCTTGCTCACTTTGCCACTGGATTCAAGCAAGCCTGGCTGATGATGGCTAAAATGCCAGAAACCGGTCCTAGGATGCTTGTTTCCGGTCCAGGGAAGACATGGCTTGGCAGTTCGGGCTGGACTGTTCCCATGAGGCACAGGGTCAGACTGATTTGCATATGGCCATGTCTGAACTGGGGTGGTGGAGTGAGCTAAAGAATGATGATGGATTAAACCCAGATCAGTTGACTGGGGGTGAGTGTTTGATTGGCTCAAGCGTTCCGTCCATCATCCCCTTTTGTATCGCTTTGGTCGCCCTAAGTTGGCGGGGGTATGCCCAGACGTGGGTCCCTTGCTCACTTTGCCACTGGATTCAAGCAAGCCTGGCTGATGACGGCTGAAATGCCAGAAACCGGTCCTAGGATGCTTGTTTCCGGTCCAGGGAAGACATGGCTTGGCAGTTCGGGCTGGACTGTTCCCATGAGGCACAGGGTCAGACTGATTTGCATATGGCCATGTCTGAACTGGGGTGGTGGAGTGAGCTAAAGAATGATGATGGATTAAACCCAGATCAGTTGACTGGGGGTGAGTGTTTGATTGGCTCAAGCGTTCCGTCCATCATCCCCTTTTGTATCGCTTTGGTCGCCCTAAGTTGGCGGGGGTATGCCCAGACGTGGGTCCCTTGCTCACTTTGCCACTGGATTCAAGCAAGCCTGGCTGATGACGGCTGAAATGCCAGAAACCGGTCCTAGGATGCTTGTTTCCGGTCCAGGGAAGACATGGCTTGGCAGTTCGGGCTGGACTGTTCCCATGAGGCACAGGGTCAGACTGATTTGCATATGGCCATGTCTGAACTGGGGTGGTGGAGTGAGCTAAAGAATGATGATGGATTAAACCCAGATCAGTTGACTGGGGGTGAGTGTTTGATTGGCTCAAGCGTTCCGTCCATCATCCCCTTTTGTATCGCTTTGGTCGCCCTAAGTTGGCGGGGGTATGCCCAGACGTGGGTCCCTTGCTCACTTTGCCACTGGATTCAAGCAAGCCTGGCTGATGACGGCTGAAATGCCAGAAACCGGTCCTAGGATGCTTGTTTCCGGTCCAGGGAAGACATGGCTTGGCAGTTCGGGCTGGACTGTTCCCATGAGGCACAGGGTCAGACTGATTTGCATATGGCCATGTCTGAACTGGGGTGGTGGAGTGAGCTAAAGAATGATGATGGATTAAACCCAGATCAGTTGACTGGGGGTGAGTGTTTGATTGGCTCAAGCGTTCCGTCCATCATCCCCTTTTGTCTCGTATATATTGCGGCCCTCAATACCCAAATTGTGAAGAAGAATGGCTTGTTTTCTATGCGCAGAGAATTTCCCACCACCTGTTGCCACAAGGTAGGAATCAAATAACTTCTTCCATCTTCTCCATGGAAGTAAAGGCTCACCTTTCCCACAAAGGAATGCTGGGGGTTGACTCATAGAAGTTGTCGACATGCTGGCAGAATAAATAGTAATTAAACAAAATAAAATACGTGGAATATATAATATTTAAAGTCCTTGCAGTAAATACCTTTTAAAGTACTTGCAGAAAGAGACCAGAAACGTGAAAACACAGTGAAAAACGGAGCCGGAGTTGAGTCTTTGTCCGTGTGTGGCCATTGCTATGGAAACGAAGTGCAAGGAGAAACAAAGATGGCCGTATGCAGCATGACGTGCGTAACGTGATGACATACGCATTTAGATCCAATGCGCGAGAGCAATCTCGAGCGGCTTGCGAGTAACAGCGCGAGTCAAAGGAAAAGACGTTGAAAAAGTTCAAGAGCGGTAATAAGGTAAAAGTTTACCAAGGTAATTTGCAGTTCAATCGGCTCACGGTGCTTCGACAAAACGTCTCGTAGGTCTGTTGAACAAGCGCTGATAGCTTGAGATTGTCGTGAAATCAAAATTAAGTAGAATTCCCTGGGTTTACGGGGGAGTTGGTGGTGAGCTTGTCCCCCACAAGCATCAGTCGTCGCCAGTGTTAAAAAGACATACACTGGATAAGGTTGAAAGAAGTTTATTGTCTTTCCAACGCACCACCAACAGACACTCCAGCTCGTCGGACCCCCAGTCTCCAACTGCCTCATCAGAGACACTACCATGGAGACTAGAACACACAGCACGAGCTGGAATGTAAGGAAAACATAACAAGTCTGTAGTATCCTGCATTTGTAATGTTATGTATTTTACACCTCCTGCTCAGCCAGTGCCTGTGCTCTGTGCTCAATAGAATGTTAGAGTCATGATGTGCCTCGGAATGTTGGGACACAGGGAGGTGAACCGACAGTTGGGCACGGGCTGAGCAGCAGACAGGCTGCTCCTGGTGGGGCTCTCCTTGATAACTTAACTACTTGTTGTTCTGAACTATTCAACATGTTACCTGCTTGAATAAATCATCTTTAAGTTAACCTACCTGCGTGGACCTTCGTTACTACATTTATTTGGCGACAAGCTGGCGAAGAACCTTCGTGTTACATCTACACTTCAGAGAGCTGCCAAACAAAAGAGGAACTGAAGACTACAGAACTACAGCCTACATTTGACGGCAACAAAAAATACACGAGGAGGTATCCACTGGAAACGTAAAGCTGCCAACATGAATCAAGCGTGTTCTACAATCAACATGAATGACGACAACAAGCGAGAAACAAGCATCAAAAAGAAAAGAAAAGAAGACAACAACACAAGTAAGATGAAGCACTACACCGTTCAGCCCCACCAGTGTCCTCACCAACGACAGCCCAAGCCCTGGCGTGCTGTGCTCATCTACTCTATATTAATTTGACACAGGATTTATATCTACAAACTGTACTACGCCTTCTACAACTTTCAGTCACCTGTCTATTCCACCACTATTTCAAAACTGTGGTAAGAGGATGCGGTCGTGGATGGTCTGTCTCCATTCTACATTAAGCAGTATGGGAGTTTCCAGTGTCTGACTTGGAACTGTGTGGCTGACGCTGATGTATTGCGCTCCCTGCTCTGTGTGATCCTGTGCACATTCTTCTGACCTGTCTTGAGTTTGTCAACCATGTATAAACTGTGCCAGACTTCGCATGGGAGCTGTCATGTTTTCCACCCGCCCATCATTCAAGAAAAGAACCTGCTCTAGACTTCGCCTATGAGCAGCTGTGTGTCATGTTCGCCTCCTAGGCAATTCACATGAAGAAGTATCTCCTGTGAAGTTCTAGTCAAGATGTTCACGTGACATTTATTTTTTCAGGAAGCATTTTCCTTTGCCGTTTTTTTTCTTTGCCTTATTACTTTGAATTTCTGTTACAAACGATGGAACATTGCCGGTGAGTCACATTTGTTCTCTCATCAGTATCCTGTTTATTATCGTTTAAGTGCGCGTGCATTTTTACCTCAACTCAAATGCCGCGCGTTTCTGCTCAACGAACCACTGTGACGTCACGATCATCAACGGCGGAAATAAAAATCTTTCAGTGACACTTCTTGGTGCAGTAGCGTACCGAGCGCCTCCCGGAACTGCGTAAATCTACGTGCCGCCATGTGTAATTCTACGGTGCTCTTCCCTCTTTTCTGCACGCAACAGATGAGTTGAGCATTATGCAATGGTGCCGAACATGGCATGTTCTGACTTGCCCGTTTGCTGTGCGGTGAAGGGGTCACCCTATTGACTCTATGGGTAGAGCTCTCTCACTGCGTTCCTACCAAGGCAAAATTGGGTACAAGGTAGGATTGTCTCTATACGTCATCACTGGAATCTTTCATTCCCGTGGAACTTGGGAAAATTAACTTTGCCCGATGTGCGGTACATTTTGAAGTACATTTTTCATCTGTGGACACTATTGTGCATCTACCGTGTGTTCATTCCCTTACGTTTCCCTACACTGGGATGGCAATGGCATTAGCCACGTCGTGGGATTCTTAGTGCCACTGCTTACCAGCTTTTCATTCCGGTCCTTATATTTATAAGGTTCAGGTTTTCCTTCCGCTTCCTGGTCCTTTCTGTCAAGGGAAAAGTATGCCTTCGGATTTCCTTTAGGTTTGGGCAATCCACGTCAGCTTGGGACCTCTGGCATATCGCTCGAACAATAGGAGGTGATTTTATAAATGCCCATTATTAACTCGTTTTTGTCATCCTACTGGTGCACAATAATCTCAGGTGCCTTTGTCTGGTTAGGGAAATATTACTGTGACATGCTCACCTTTATCTTGGACAGTCAACAAATGTTGATGTGATGCTGTAATCTAGCCAATTGTATTATTTGCCGTGTTTTCACCTTTTGCATACACATAAGGGTTGCATTGTGTTCTTTCCCCTTTTGCTTACTACACTATTGCCTACATGGGTTACATCTTGCATGTATGGTCTCTGGGTACTTACCTTCTTTGGGTTCATGGTTTAATTGACATGTTTACGTTTCACACTTTATTCTTCCCTACATAGGGATGGGATTGGGTCTAGCCCCATTTCCCCACATACATTAGCCTACATGGGTTACAAACGGTTTTCACCCTTACACAGGGCACCGTTGTATGGGTTACAGTCCCATTTACATTTACACAAGTACCCTTACACAGGGCACCGTTTCATGGGTCACTGTCCCATTTACATTTACACAGTCACCCTCACTCAGGGCGTCTCATGGGTTACAGTCCCATTCACATTGCTCCTCACCCTTTGTACTTAGGGTAGAGGACGGTCATGGGTATTAGTCCCATTGGCTGTTATTTACTTTCTATGTTATTTTCGATGATGTTATTGCTGTTTTAAATACGCTAATTTACAATTATACATTATTGAATTGTCTATTTGGACATGGGGAGTAGTATAGTGATACTGCTTGTGTCTCTTTGCTTCCTCTCTGTTTTCTCCGGTTCAGACTTCCTATTGATGTTCACTTCCTCTTCATCTTTGGAATCTGTTCCATACACATTTCACTGTTATTCTTCTTTGGTCTTCAGTCTTTCCCTTTCTGCAGTGTTCAGAACGTTCTTCCTTATTATGGAGGAATGTCTTCCTTCTCTTCTCCTTGTGCTTGGGTATGTCTTCTGTTCTGTTCCCATTGTGCCTTGTCCTTCTTTCCTTGCTTGCCTGCCTGGCCAGTGGGTGTGCTTAGGGGTAGTCTTTGGTATGTCTGTCTCTCTCTACTACTTATTTCTTCTCTTGCGTCTCACTGTTTCCTTCTTTCTATTTCATTGTTGTATAGTATGGGTTTTTTCTATTTGCATACTTACACTTTACCTTCTCCACCTTGTCTTCTCCCATCTATCTCCTCGCTCTGCCTTGCTTGCTCTTTTCCTTGACGTTCACTCTGTCACACTGTTGTTCCTCCCTTGCTTTCTGTTCTTTGTTTACTCTTGTTATATTTTATTCATATATTGGATTTGTGCTTCTGTTGGAAGGAAAGGGGATATGTAGTATCCTGCATTTGTAATGTTATGTATTTTACACCTCCTGCTCAGCCAGTGCCTGTGCTCTGTGCTCAATAGAATGTTAGAGTCATGATGTGCCTCGGAATGTTGGGACACAGGGAGGTGAACTGACAGTTGGGCATGGGCTGAGCAGCAGACAGGCTGCTCCTGGTGGGGCTCTCCTTGATAACTTAACTACTTGTTGTTCTGAACTATTCAACATGTTACCTGCTTGAATAAATCATCTTTAAGTTAACCTACCTGCGTGGACCTTCGTTACTACAAAGTCACTACAACACATCCCCCTTACTAATAATACAAAAACAAGAAAGGAAAGTGAGTAAGAAGAAAAACGGAAAAGAAATGCAAGTAAGACTAGAATGGAATACAAGTACAGAGGAGAAGCACAGAAGAGAATACAGGGAGAAGCAAAAACTACTTGACATCAATACATTTCATAATCCTTAAAACGTTCTGGAGGATGGCGAAACCTGGAAGGAAAACTCCTCGCATGAGCATCAGCAGTATCCCTGGGCGTAGTTCGCGAAGTAGCGCTACGCGAAGCTACGCAAAGTGCACTTCGCACTACGCGAGCTACGCGTAGCACTACGCGAACTGCGTAGTGCGCTGTTCGCGATGATTGCACAGTGCCGGATGCTTGTCCGCACTGTGTAATCATTGAAAACGGCATCTTGCACAGTGCGAGCTGTCTTTTACTGCCGCTCGAGTAGATTTTTTCTCGAGCGGCAGCTTTCTCAACGCGGACTGGTAGTTTCTCATCGCGAGCGGTCGCGAGCATATGCGACCACTCGCAATGAGAAACCTGACCTCCCCGCGTTGAGAGTCTCGCCGGGAGGTTTATTTTCCACGCTCGCGATCGGCAACTTGATGTTGCTGATCGCGAACGAGGAAAAAGTCTCGCCGAGATGTCATTTTGATTGCTCGCGATCGCCAACTTGACGTTGAGGACCGCGAGCAAGCAAAAAATGACCGCTGCACTACACTACGCTACGCTACACGTGTTTACACTGTGCTACGTGCAATTCGCGTAGTGCGAAGTAGCGCAAACTTCGCAAACTACGTGAGCGTAGCGTAGTGCTTTGCCCAGGGTTAATCAGCAGGAGAATTAGTTTTTGACACATCCGGAAAATCTGCTCCAGAATATGAAGGGTGTAACGACTTATCGCCCCTGAACTTCACAAGACGTGACATACTCCACCTTCCACCATTGTGTACCCTCACCACATTCCTCTTGATGGAAGTTACGACAAAGGGGCCCATAAATTCAGTAACACCTTTCCTTTGCCACCTAGGTTTCTTTACCATCAACCATTCACCAACACTCCATGATCTCTCCTTCACTGATTTCTTGAAATCTTATCTCTCCTTATATCTACTTTGATAAGATTTAATTCTAGCATCAACCTCCTCCTTATCCAAAGAAATACCCTTTCCCATAGGCAACCACCCAGGGTTCAACTTGGAATGCGCTAACTTACCTCTCAACAACTGAAAAGGAGAACTCTGTATAACACAATTAAGTGTGGTGCGATGTGCCCACCAAGTGTCCCTCAACACTTCCTTAAGTGGAACTTTCAGCTCCAAGGCTCTTTGAACACAAGCTTTAACTACTTTATTCATGCGCTCCGCAAGACCATTGGCCTGCGGTGCATAAAGAGCAGTTCTCTGATGGGTTATACCAAGATCACTCAAAATGTCTTGCATCTACTGAGAGGTGAAGTGCACCCCATTGTCAGTAACTAGGAATTTGGGAATACCTTCACTCACAAACTCATCTTTGAGGAAATCTAAAATTATTCTAGTGCTGGCAGACCTCACACATCTAGTGTAGACCCACTTTGATGAGTAATCCACCAAAAGAATAACCCAATCTCTGAGAAGGCCCCAACAATTCAAACGGACCCATAAGGTCTAGACGCAACTTAGTCCAAGGCTCACGCGGAGTCTCCACTGGGTACAGGGGAGCAGAACAGGTGACACGAGATTTATCATTCATAGCACATTGATAACACTCCTTGACCACCTCTTCTACTTGGCGGTCCATCCCAGGCCACCAATAACTCTCACGTAGTTGAGCCTTGGTAACACTTCTTCCCAGATGCCCAACATGGGCAAGATTCACCAGATTGGGTCTCAAATTACAGGGAGGTACCACCCTCTCACCACGCATCAATTCACCTTGAAGTAAAGTAAGCTCATCTCTGATAGACCAAAAGGCAACAAATCAGAATCAATATTTTTGTGCACCGGCCAGCCTTTAACAACACACTCAGCAACAACTGGTAAAAGCACATCTTGGGATTTGGCTTCCACCCATTCACTTTCTGTGATGGCATGTTCTCTGACCCAACAAATTCCCACCGGTTCAGCATCAGTAACCTCATTACTGCCTTCAATTGGTAACCTGGACAAACAGTCCGCAGCCTTATTCTCAGAGCCAGGAAGGTATTGTACTTGAAAATTGAACTCTTCCAGGCCCTCCCTCCAACGCTTCAACCTAGGCGTCAACCTCTCACTCTCCGTGCAAGAGAACACTTGCACCAAGGGACGATGGTCAGACCTTACCACAAAAGGTATACCCCACAGATAGAACTTGAATGCCTAATTGCCCAGGTAATGGCAAGCGCCTCTTTCTCAATACAGGAATACTGTTGTTCAGCTTTCTTCAACGCCCTAGATACAAATGCGACAAGTATCTCCTCACCTCCATCTAATTGAGTAAGAACTGCACCAAGTCCACAAAGGCTGGCATCAGTGGTGAGGATAGTTTTCTTCCTTGCATCAAAATGGCCAAGGGTAGGCATGTCACCAATAGAGCATTTAACAGAAATGAAACCTGCATTACAATCATCAGTCCAGGCAAAATGAGTCCCCTTCTTGAGCAGAACCCAAATTGGTTCAACAATGGTCGCAAAGCCCTTGATAAACTTTGAGTAAAACTCAGCAAGCCCAAGAAAGGACCTTACCTGCTCCTTGTCAGAAGGAGCAGGAGTGTTGACAATGCTCTTGGCCAATTCCAGTTTAGGTTGAATACCCTGCCCAGAGATGACATGACCTAGATACGTGACAGAGGATACACCAACCTTACATTTCAATTTGTTTACAGTGAGTCCTTTGTCAGATAACCTTGTGAGAACATTTCTCAGCACAGTATCATGTTCTAAGCTGTCCTTACCATAAATTAAGATGTCATCTTGAAAAAACAAGATGTTAGACATATCACCAAGAACCATCTTCATGACGCGCTGGAAACAGGCAGCTGCTGAGGCTAGCCCAAACGGCATCCTGACAAAACGAAAAGCTCCCAGCGGCGTCACGAAGGATGTAAGATGTTTGGAGTCGTGATGGAGAGGTACTTTATTTTATTTTATTTATTTTGTTTTATAGAGCGAGAACTTGACCCGTTAGGGTATCAGAGCACTTTACATGGATCATAGAAGTGTACAATGGGCATGGAAACACAAAATACAAAGGATAAAGAGGGGGCGGGGGTGCAGGATACATAAGGGATAGAGGACATGTATGTACAGATTACATTTATGATTACTCGAGATAGGGCCCCAGGATTCTTGGTGAGGTAGCTCGATACTCAGATGGGTGGCGCTGGTCGGTAGTTGGTAAGGGTCTCTGTGTTGGTAGGAGGCAACATTTAGGAGAGGAATTTACCCATAAGGAAAGTTTTGGACTCCTTTTTGAAACGTGCAAGAGAAGGGATTCTTCTGATGGCGGGCGGGAGAGAGTTCCATATTCTTGGAGCAGCCCAAGAGAAAGCCCGATTGGAAGTTGGTTTTTTTCGGAAATGTGCAGGTTGGAGTAAGAGGTCTTTGGCAGACCGGGAGTTTCTGATTCTGCCGGATACCACAAGTTTCTGTGCAAGATAAGCCGGGGAGTTTGAATATAAAGCCTTATGTGTGATGCAGGCCAGTTTAAGTTGTATTCTAGCCTCCAGGGGAAGCCAGTTCAAAGCTTTCAAGTGTGGAGAGATATGGTCGAATTTTCTTGAACTTGTAAGAAGTCTGGCGGCAGCGTTGAGGCAAGCTTTTAAAGGTGCCAGGGAGATCTTGGGTAGACCCGAGAGGGTGGAACAGCCATACTCCAGTCTGGAGATTACTAGCGCTTGGACTGCACTTTTTAGGTCGGCAGCGTCGAGGAAGGGTTTCAGTTTCCTGAGGTAGCTCAAGTGGAATCTGGCTGATTTGGCCATCGATTTGATGTGGTCCCGCATGTTCAATTTGCTGTCCAGGGTTATTCCCAGCGATTTTGCTGAGTCCACGATGGTCGGTGGGCAATCTAAGGCTGTGATAGCCTTGATCCATATCTTCATCTCAGGATTGGTTTTTGGAGGGGAGATTAGGAGAAATTCTGTTTTCTTTGCGTTGAGTTTGAGTTGATTGGAGGTGAGCCAATGGACGGTTGATTTCAGGGCTTCATTCAGGGAGAGAATCTCCTCGAGAGATGAGGTTTTGATGTAGAGCTGGGTGTCATCAGCATACATACTTGGTGATATGCTGAGGACAGATCAAATACACTAAAGACCTTTGCAGTACATAGCATGGTGATGGACTCAGCAATGTTAGGGAGCGGCTGACGATCCACCCATATGCACTTATTCAGGCTCCTCAAATCGACACATATCCTGATATTCTTCCCACCATCCTTAGGGGCCAAAACCACTGGCGCCAACCATTCTGAGGACTCAATCTCTTCAATGACATTCAGAGCCACCAGTCTCTCAAGTTCAACCTTCAGGGGCCCTAACATCATATTGGGAATTCTTCTGACTTTATGCACGAATGGTACCGCATTTATTTTTAGAATAATGCAGTGCTCAAAGTCTTTCAACAATCCAAGTCTGTCACTGAACACTTGTGGAAATTCATCAAATAAGACATTAGTGCCAGCACCATCATTTACTATCATGACTTGGTCAGAGGCATTACGTGCGTTAGGATTGAGAATTATTCCCAAATCCCTTTGGTGCCTCCAACCCAAGAGGTTGTCACCACGTTTGGCTACATAGATTTTGCCAATGGTTTCCATACCCTTGAAATGTATCCTCATAACAGTATAACCAGAAACATCAATATGAGCACCACCGTAGCTTACTGGGTTAATATCAGGAGGGAGGAGATGGATGTCAGGAAACATCTTGTCCCACGCGATACAAAAGGGGATGATGGACGGAACGCTTGAGCCAATCAAACACTCACCCCCAGTCAACTGATCTGGGTTTAATCCATCATCATTCTTTAGCTCACTCCACCACCCCAGTTGCCTACCATAGTGAATGGAGAACCTGAATCCGCTAAAACTACAAACAATTTACCACCAATCTCAACATTACACTCAGGCATGCTTATGGAGTCCGCATCCACCACACCATCACTCTTACATTCGACACCACCACTCTTGGGTTGTCTTTTATAGTTTCCACACTTTCTACAGCGCGCACCTTCCCAGCAGATCTAGAAACTCTGGCGTAGTGACCCTTAATCCCACACTTGTGACAGGTAGAATTTTTCGCATAACAATTAGGGTAATTGGATGAATGGTTGAGACTCCCACAACGATAGCACTTGATTTTTGATGAATCATTAGGAGCTTTGATCCTAGGTGTCTGAACCACCTTACAGACATTGTCAACTAGGTCATGTGAAATATCTTTATGCAATACTTCATGAATGCTACTGGGAGTGGGAATTTTCTCAGTCACAACTTTTTGCGCCTTCATTTCTTTGACCCAACCGGAAGTGTTCTCTACACCCTCCACAATAGCAATAGCTTCCTGAAGTGAGGGATTCCTTGACAAAAGCTTCTCTTGCACTCTGGAGCTGTTAGTACATCTGACCAACTGATCGCGGATCAAAGAGTCAGTCAAATCACCAAATTCGCAAGTGCGGGCCAGTGTTTTAAGAGAAGCGATGTAATTTCCAACCTTTTCATTTGGTTCTTGGATTCTCATGACACATGGATTTGGTTCATGGATTCTCAAGCACAACATTAATCCGTGGACCAAAGTAAGCTACAAGCATTTTTATAGACATGTCATAAACATCTCCAGGCTCACCATCTCCCTCACCAATGGGCAGTTTGTCAATGCTCTCGTATATATTGCGGCCCTCAATACCCAAATTGTGAAGAAGAATGGCTTGTTTTCTATGTGCAGAGAATTTCTCACCACCTGTTGCCACAAGGTAGGAATCAAATAACTTCTTCCATCTTCTCCATGTAAGTAAAGGCTCACCTTTCTCACAAAGGAATGCTGGGGGTTGACTCATAGAAGTTGTCGACATGCTGGCAGAATAAATAGTAATTAAACAAAATAAAATACGTGGAATATATAATATTTAAAGTCCTTGCAGTAAATACCTTTTAAAGTACTTGCAGAAAGAGACCAGAAACGTGAAAACACAGTGAAAAACGGAGCCGGAGTTGAGTCTTTGTCCGTGTGTGGCCGTTGCTATGGAAACGAAGTGCAAGGAGAAACAAAGATGGCCGTATGCAGCGTGACGTGCGTAACGTGATGACATACGCATTTAGATCCAATGCGCGAGAGCAATCTCGAGCGGCTCGCGAGTAACAGCGCGAGTCAAAGGAAAAGACGTTGAGAAAGTTCAAGAGCGGTAATAAGGTAAAAGTTTATCAAGGTAATTTGCAGTTCAATAGGCTCACGGTGCTTCGACAAAACGTCTCGTAGGTCTGTTGAACAAGCGCTGATAGCTTGAGATTGTCGTGAAATCAAAATTAAGTAGAATTCCCTGGGTTTACGGGGGAGTTGGTGGTGAGCTTGTCCCCCACAAGCATCAGTCGTCGCCAGTGTTAAAATGACATATACTGGATAAGGTTGAAAGAAGTTTATTGTCTTTCCAATGCACCACCAACAGACACTCCAGCTCGTCGGACCCCCAGTCTCCAACTGCCTCATCAGAGACACTACCATGGAGACTAGAACACACAGCACGAGCTGGAATGTAAGGCAAACATAACAAGTCACTACAACAAGTGCGCATGACAGACTGGTCGGTCTCTGGATTCGGCCAGCCTGATATATTTACTTCAGGTTTTTCTCTTAAAATCCACTCTGCCCAGAAGGCAGGGGCTGGGCCAGCTAACACAGACCTTCATTTCTTCAATGGGCACCGTGTTGCCTTGTCCATCCAATCCCGGCACAGCTCTCATGGAATTTAACATAGTAAATATCATAAGAGCCACATCTGCATTGGCTCGTTGGCACACAGGAAGCTCCAAGCTCAGGCACAGAAGACCCAGACAATGCAGGGCGGGAAGAATGTAAACATGGCCAATTATGGTGCCTCTTTATTTTGAAGGGCACAATAATTGGCCATGTTTTTCTTAATTATCCTCTTCTGGGCTTCCTCCTTCCTTCAGGTAGTATGTGCGTCGTGATGACACAGACTTGAGAAGTCCATGCTGACTGCAGAGCTGTGTGCGGGCCGGTAGTCTCCAAGAACGTGCGCAGGTTTTGTTTGCCTCTCAATATGCTGCAGACAGCTAAGGCACCTGTGGCCGCTGTACAAGAGCAGTGATTATACTGAAAAGGTGAAGTGTACTTGGGAAATTTGGCATTGTTTTCAATTTAGTGTGGGCCATCATGTTTTAACCTATAATCATTTACCAATAGGGGAATGCAGTTCTTTTGATAAGGAGAATGATAATGTGGATTTATTGCAACTTGGGAGTGCGAGCACTTTCTCAGGAGAGCGTGGAAATCAATGAGGCAGTTAATGACATGAATATTATAAAATTTGCTCTTATGTGGAATGGCGTGCTCAGATTGTGAGTCCTGATCAGTTTTACTAATCTCACGGTACCATTCACCGAAATCAGTAGGCATTTAGTTAACGTCAGATTCGCATTTGCTAATCTTGTGCACACTTTCAAGTCAGAAGAGAACTCCCTCTGGGCTTATTTGTCATAAATCTCTCAACCACTTCACACTCTTGCACTAATCTTACTCGTTGCTTTATATACACCCCCAGTTGCATTAAGGTTCAATACCACATCTGTCTAATAATTTTTTTTTTTTAAAAGCTCTATTTATAAATAAATCACCATATCTAATCAGAGTGACAATTGAAAAATTACATATGGTTACCAGAAATGTAAGACCAAGGTCACACTTATAGTAAAAGAGATACCTAAAAACAGTTAAAAACCCACCATCCTAATATCCCTCATTTCAATACATACAGTCACAGAACAGTTAATTACACAGGTACATAAATACAGACAGAGAGAGTACAGTAGACAGTCACATATGTCTTTACATCACTAATCTGTTTAGATCATTTCTCATACCAGAGTATATCCAAATGGTTAATATCTACTGTGCCTTTCAATGCCCGTCAGATTTAGTTTCATATATGCATCGACGCGTTTTGGTGGATACCCAATACTAAGAGCCACATATGTGACTGGCAACTGTACTCTCCCTGTTTGTGTTTATGTACCTGTGCAATGAACTGTTCTGTGGCTGTATTTATTGAAATGAGGGATATTAGGATGATGTATTATGAAGCAGGAACTTTAACCCTCTATGCTACTTTATGAGTCAAAACTGTGACTGGACAAAACACAGAGCTCTTCCGGAACTATGTTAACCACTAGAGTTATTTTACCACTATTATAATCCTCTAAAAATTGCTGAGCACACAATGATCTCTGCAGCAGGTATCCTACAATGCAGTCGCTGGTGACCAATTAAGTAATCTAGAACCGATTTACTATCACTTGTCCTTGTTGCCAATTTCTTTGCAGCAGATTTTTTTTTTTTTTAATAAAGTTACCTGTTGACTGTCAGGCTCTGCTTTTCAAACTCTGCCCCTCGTGGCTCCACCCCTTTTCTGCTGCCACACCTTAAACTCCAATTTATGGATTCCCGGAGTAAATTTCTACCAATCGCAACAGGGTTTCTACCTATATATCAAGCACCGCGAGCAAGATCTGTTGGTGGGAATGTGTTGGCGTCCTGCATTGCTTTTAGTTGTTATTCAGTTCAGAAATGAGATAGACTTGCAGGCTGTGTTTTTCTGATTGCCTGTTATTTCCAGATCACAGATAATGATTGACATTTCATCATAAATTACTTGCAAACTCACTGACACTTGCCACAATCTGGCTCCATTTTCCAAACCAGTGTACCTGTGTTTGTTTACTAGTGATGAAGGTGCCTTCCATAATATACTGTAGTTTCATGCACGAACGCAACCTCTTCTAGAATGTTAGGTTGTAAGTGTTATAGACCAGAACTATCCTTTAAGAAGCTTCTTGACGCTGAGAGAAATGTAACTGTTGCCAAGTCACTGTGGACAACTTCCCTTTCACTCTATAAAGCTATTTACGGAAACAACTTTGGTTTTACTTATTTTCTGCAGAATAGATAACCCTGTGCAAGTCTTGTTTTGACTCTCATTGTATTTCTCCTGACAAGTCTGTCCCTCCAGTTCTGGCACTTACAAACTTTGAGACTGACATCTGTACAGTTATACAGATGGCAGAGCTCTTAAGTGATAACTTCTCAGTTTACTGCTATAGAATCTCCGGCCCTTCCCTTGAACAGTCAGGTTCACATTGTGCATGGACTAGATAATAATCCTGCCTTATTGGACGACCATGATTGGCTAGCAAAGTGAAACAAGCATAATTTCAATCAACGTAGATCATGAGAATGTTGCATTCTGCAACCTCTCTCATTGGACTAGTAAGTATGGAGGCTTCTCCAGGTAAGTGCTGTGTATCTGTGATGTATTTTGACTTATATATTTTTTTTGAGTGGAGCTAGCTGGCAAGCAACAGAGTGCTGATGGGTGGGGATTTATTAACGAGTTAGAATACAGTAGGCAGTGGGCAACCGAGTCTACTAGTATCTTCATTTCTCCTCGTTTTTCCTTTTTCTATGTGTGCTGCATTCTGCAGCACACATAGAGGAAAAATCCTCTTGTGATTATTTTTGTGCAGGAAGGTGTCCCTCCCTGTACAAAAATAATCACCCACATAACGCAGGCACCCTTGCACCATGGTGCAAAAGTGCCTGCGTTGACTCACGGCAGCCCATTGTGTGCCAGCACAGGGGAAAAGGATCTGATAGATACGGTGCATTCCTGCCCTTTTCTTTTGCCGTAGGGCAGCACAGCAGGAAGGCTTGCGGTGCTGCCCTACGGCAAAACCTCATAAATGAGTCCCTATGAATCTTACGGAGTTTTAAAAAACTGAGGGCCTCGAGGCCCCTACCGGAACTTTTGCTCTGCTGGAACGTCACTTTTTTTATGTTCCGGTGGCGCAATTGCCATTGGCATATTTATATGGCCACGTAAAGCCACATTACAAGGCTTTTCATGGTCTTATAAATATGTGCCCGTTTCACGCAGAAACCTGCATGAAAGGGGTGTTCAATGGGTGTTGCTGGGGGTGTTCCCAGCAACATCCATGGCTTTTTGACACTGCTCCAGAAAAATCGTAAGTCTGAGGCGGAGCCAAACATTTACCCCTCCCCAGGGGAAGCCTAAGGGAGGCCCAACGAGGAGAAATATCTTTATTTCTCCTCGTTTTTCCTCTTTCTATGTGTGCTGCATTCTGCAGCACACATAGAAAGAGGAAAAAGCCTCTTGTGATTGTTTTTGTGCTGGAAGGTTTTGTTTCCTGCACAAAAATAATCATCCCCGCAACGCATGGTGCAAAGGTGCCTGCATTGGTGCACGGCAGCCCATTGTGTGCCAGCGCAGCAAACAGGACAGGAATGTGCCCTTTTCTTTTGCCGTAGGGCAGTGCAGCAGCAAGGCCTGCTGTGCTGCCCTACGGCAAACAAAACATAAATGAGGCCCTGAGAGGTAGCTGCAGGGGACTTTTGTTGCCAGAGAAACGTTTGCCACCTGAGGCTACACTGTGGGCATTTCCACCACACTCTCTGATATGAGAGGAGTGGTCTGCACAGATTCTATAAAAAGTGTACGTGCCCCAGGGAAGTGTTTACTGAGACGTTAGCTAAACAGTGTCCTAACACTCTCTGTATGCCTTTTGAAGTACTGAATACGTGTGAATAAATATCGCATTATTCTATCATGTAATCAGACCAGAGCATAGTTAGACAAATGAATCCATGTGACATCAGCTAAATCTGAAACAACTCAGACCTATTACTGAATTTATTTTATTTTAACTGTGTAGTGTGCATAAAAACGTGTCTTTTTAGCAAACATACTCGATTTGAGAAAAATCTGAAAATTCCAGTTACTTACATAGGCTATTCCATTTTATAATTGTGCTTTAGTTTCCTAAGCACATCTGATATTTAACCACTATTTGTCTATCCCAGCCAGCTTAGAAAAAAAAATCAAACTCGAAAGCAAAGAAACGGAGTTAAAACTGAGTGAAAAAGGTGGTGCTTCGTGGTTGGTTGACGTTTTCCACTTCGGTGCCACAAGATTTCCAGCATTTCTCTTGTAGTAAATGAACTATTCCCCTTATTTGGTTTTCCATACCATTATCTGGACTCCTTGGGAGCTAAAATTCTTTAATACAGACATCATATATTTAATTATCTTTCCACATTAAATATTAAGTTGACGTTTCACTTACGAAACCAAAAGCAAGCGGCTTTCAAACATATTGTTTTATTCTTTATTTTCTTTTTTATCAAAAACCTAATTTTTTTCCTTAACTGGCTGCTCACTTCAATACATGTAAGCACTTACCTCTGCCGGAAATGCATTGTAATACTAGTGTGATAATTACATCAAATAATCAGTTACTCTACAACATATACAATGGAAAAGTGGAGAGGAAGCGTGAGAGAAAGATTGAGAGGAGCATAGAGAGAGATAGTGCCTGCATGTGTCTTCATAGATATGAAATGATGATTTGATGCTCTTAAAATAAATACTTCACGTTTCTGCTATTTAGTGTGCGCCCACAATCATGCATTACTTAATAGTGCCACACGGTGGTGCGCTCTACAAGAAAAAGAAATGTGTTCGAAATTCTACACGGCCGGCTCCTCTGGCTGCTTTAGTTAATGTGTGTATATAAACAACGTTTTAGGTTTTATTCGTTTTCAAACTTTAAATAAATAAAAGTATAGACCTCCATACACTAGATTATCACTGGCCACACCACCACCACTGAAATTCATGGTATAGTAACCTGTAAAAACAAGCATTGGAATAGCCAATAGAACTCGCCTTTCGGACCTTGTAAGTGTTTAGCCAAGCAGCACATTATCCTGTGTGCTGTGCCGCCAGGGATTGAAGAGCTATACAATTACTACACACTGGGTCTGAAAGAGAGTGTGAATACTTTTATGGCTCAATAAAATATTTTCCGTTTTGTTTTTTTAAGTGTGATAAATGGCAGGACTACTTTATAATCTGTTTAACGTAGGTGAGCCCCGAGGTCAGTGCTTAATTTAAGCCAGTGATTTCTAGTTATCGTCACCGGCACGAAATTGTCGACATCGGCACTTATGACGGTCTGCCACATGGTGGCGCTGTTTGTGCAATTTAGACATGGGCACAACAACAATTGTTTATAAATTCAAGGTGCATCAAAAATGACTAATAAATGCCGCCCAAGCCATTCTCGTAGTTGTTGGGGCCTGGAATAGTCTGCATTGTAACAGTTGTAGGAGTGTAATGGGTGGTAGTTGTGTTGGTACTGTCATTGGCAGTGCTGGCAGGGACAGTGGGTGGTGCAAGCTGCAGTGGCCCACTGACAAGAGCACTGGCACTTAGGAATTTGCACATTCAGCACTGCCCGAGGTACACCTAATGCTAGAAAGGGCGAATTAGGTGCGGAAAGATCTCGCATGCGCATATCACTTAGCTAATTGCTGTAACTGGGGTTTGAATATGTACAGGATCTTACAGGAAATAAAAAGAGGACTAGCAGAATGTCAAATGCACTACTGAATGATAATATGAAAAAGTGTTAGAATAAGGAGAGGCATCATGGAAAAAATAGAGCAAGCTTCATGCAGCCAAAATGATTGTGACCAAGAGGGCAGTATGGTTAGGAAACTTGAAAAACGTCTAATTGGAAAACATAAACCAAATTTACAGCAGTGGAAGGATACAGCTCATCCAATCAGTGGCAATGTAAAGCTGCAATGCTCGAGGGGTGGATAAACAAATAAAGGGAGGAAAGTCATTCTGTAAGGAACAGAGAATATGGATATGCAGGAAAGTCATCAAATCATGAGCACAGGGCTGACCCAAAGTCTACCCTAGGTACTGTATTGTAGACAGCAGGTCTATGACAAGAAAAGCTAAACCTATCTATAGGTAAACACAGGAGATGGAGCACTGAATTCCGGAAGAGGGGGATTGCATTTGCCCACTGAATTTTCACATTGTTTGCAAAACAATTTTAAGTTTTGCACGGGGCTGTAATCTAGTACTTTAGTTCAATTATTTCAGTTGATGGAACGCAAGACTGCAGCTCCCAGAAAGCATCATACTGTCAAATGAAGGTCAGGCGAAGTCACCATACTGAGCAGCCCCTAAGTTGGAAAACCTGACATTACTCACCAATCAGCAGCAGGTAGCCTGCTAAGGCCATCTTGAGAAGAAGGTCCGTGCTGCTTGCAGTCTTCTGAACTCCTGCTGATAAATGCAGCATCCTGGATCCTTGGTCAGCTACAGTCTCCCTGACTCTCTGGTAGGGTACCGCCCTTCTTGGCTCAGTGGTCAGTTGCCGCCACTTCTAGGTCTTTAGTCAGCCCCCTAACTTCCTGGTTGGGTTCATCCCTCAGCAGTGTCCCTGGTTCACAGGGCAGGTGTAGCCCCAACAGCGCCCCTGGTTCCTAGGTGAGGTGCAGCCTCCCCTGGCTATGGGGTCAGGTGCAGCCTTCCCTGGCTCTGGTCAGGTACCGCCACCAGCAGCGCCCCTGACTCTCAGGACAGGTGCCGCCCCCGGCACTGCCCCTGGTTCTCAAGACTGGTGCGGCCCCCAGCAGCACCCCTGGCTCTCAGGACAGGTGTAGCCTCCAGCAGCGCCCCTGGCTTTCAGGACTGGTGCAGCCCCCAGAGGTGCTCCTGGCTCTCAGGACAGGTGTAGCCTCCAGCAGCGCCCCTTGTTCTCAGGACAGTAGTAGCCCCCAGCAGCGCTCCTGGAACTCAGGACAGGTGTAGCCCCCAGCAGCGCCCCTGGTTCTCAGGACAGGTGCACGCACAGAAGCACCCCTGGCTCTCTGGACAACTGCACCCCCAGTAGCGCCCCTGGCTCTCAGGACAGGTGTAACCCCCAGCAGCGCCCCTGGTTCTCAGGACAGGTGCAGCCCCCAGCAGCGCCCCTGTCTCTCAGGATGGGTGTAGCCCTCAGCAGCACCCCTGGCTCTCAGGACAGGTGTAGCTTCCAGCAGCGCCCCTGGTTATCAGGACAGGGGTAGCCTCCAGCAGCGCCACTGGCTCTCAGGACAGGTGTAGCCTCCAGCAGTGCCCCTGGCTCTCAGGACAGGTAAAGCCACCAGCAGCACCCCTGGCTCTCAGGACAGGTGTAGCCTCCAGCAGCACCCCTGGGTCTCAGGACAGGCGTAGCCTCCAGCAGCACCACTGGCTCTCAGGACAGGCGTAGCTTCCAGCAGCGCCCCTGATTCTCAGGACAGGGGTAGCCTCCAGCAGTGCCCCTGGCTCACAGGACAGGTGAAGCCACCAGCAGCACCCCTGGCTCTCAGGACAGGTGTAGCCTCCAGCAGCAGCCCTGGCTCTCAGGACAGGTGTACCCTCCAGCAGCGCCCCTGGTTCTTAGGTGAGGTTCAGCCTCCCCTGGCTCCCGGGTCACGTGCAGCCTCTATCAGACTCCGTGGACTCTTTCACTAAAGCAAGCTGCTGTCTCTAGCAGTCCTCCCTCCCCCCTTCAGGTAGAATTATTTTCCCTCTGCCGTCACCAGGGTGGGAGCTCCCCGTAGGCGGCTGCTCCCTCCCCGTAGCAGTTAGATCTCCTCCAGAGAGTCCCGGACCAGAGAGCGGCGCTCCTCACCATCGGCAGTAGCTCACGGGCTCACTGTTAGAAGATCTCCCAGTTTCTCCCAACATAAAGTGTGGGTATAAACTCTCTTTCCCAAGAGAAATTGGCGTCTCGTACCTAAGCGCTTTAGCCAATCCTGAGAGCAGAAAGCTCTACATATATGCTACTCAGGCGCGCAACCTCCATTGGACTGAAAGTGATTTATTCACCAACACCCCACTCTCCAACCCCCACGTCGCCTGCCGTCACCCATAGAATTCCCCTGCTGCAAGCAGAAGTCTCAGGAAGAAAACGTGTGAGAATTAGCACAGTAAATCCAAGTCCCACATTTAGACCCTGAAAGATTACATTCCCCATTATTTCCCTCCCTCCCAAAGTTACAGGGACACCTGGTAACTGTAGGAGTCAGGGAAATAACATGGAATATTTCAGGACAATCGTAAAGAGGGCCCTTATAGTTTTTGCATTGACATTTATGAAAACACATAAATATTGTTGAGAACATCTGGTTAAGATTCCATTTAGTAGTCTGATGACAGAATGTGATATATATATGGCAGATAATATCGCTGTCCCTCTCTCTCTCTTTCTCTCTCTCTCTGTTTCCTCCAAAGATGCAACATTGTTTCTTTTCTCCCCTTTACTTTTGCTCTTAAACAGCTTCAGAAGTCTGTTTCTCTGACATTACCATATGGTGGATAGCAAAGGATAAAACGACTTTTAGGCTGTGCTCCTGCTCTGTCGCTCTGAGTACAACATATCATCTGTCTCTGCACCTGTTACTATTCACAGTTTTTGGTGGCTGAGCCTGTACCAGTTCAGGTATGTCTTTTGTGTGTATTACTTATAGGCATGGTCACTGGAATTATATAATTGTGTTACTGCAGCATTTTTCGCATAGCTATAGATTTACCACATAATCCATCATCAGCTGCATATTCTGCAGTTTTTAACAAACAAAAAAAATGTTGCTTCTAGCTCAAACAGTTCAAAAGTTACTAAAAACACAGCACCGCATGTTGTCGCACAGTGGAAGGCCCTTTGCAAAGGTTGACTGGTCACCTTTATGTTGCTTATTGCTATATTTAGAAGGTAAACTGGTACTAATAAGGTACAACCAATGCCCATACAGTGTTAACAAGTGTAAAAATGACAAAATAATGAAGTAATATTATCACAAAGTGTGCTACATTACACCTAATAATTCCCATTTCCTTGCCGCATGACTTGCTAAACCTTGTCACAAAATTTGACCCTCCGCTGCTGCATACTTCCAGTGGCCCTGCTTGTAAGATTGAGGTATGCTGCTGCTTTTCTCTTGTTTTTACACAAGTTTCTATAACTGTTCTGCTATGTGTTTATCCCTAGTTGCCCTTCCCAGTGGATGCTGTTTTGGTTTTCTAGGACATGTTCTCGTTTCTTGAGTGTGACCTCATTCAAACAGTGGTAATGATGTACTCCACCCATGCCTGCTTACTGTTTTTGCGTAGTTGCAATTTCTGTGCATTGAGAGCCTGGTGCACTGAGTTTTTGTCACTTTACTAAACTGGAGTTATAAAAAAACTGTTCTTTAAAACAAGTGTACTTTACTTGTTCTGCTCTGCTCCAAAAGTTCAATACGTTTCCTGTACCAAATGCTTGCTTTTGCAAAACTGTATGTGAAGGATTTCTGCGAGTCTTTGGTCCCGATAAAGGTGCCTTATTGTCATTATCCAACAGCAGGCTTTAGTTCCATATAATATGACTGGAAGAATCACCCTTTCAAACAGTTTTAGCTGTAGGTCTAGTTCAGGCAGTGTGATACTTTCAGCTTTTTATTTGTGACTTAGATTGAACTCAGTGTTTTTTCGTGTAATGTTCTAAGGGCCGCTGTGACTCTCCAAGGCACACCTAATATGAGATTATGGTATGCACTATTCGTAATAAACTCGATTTGCATCTCATTAATGCAAAAATATGTATTATATTACTGTTAGCTTCACTTTGCAGCACATTGGATAAGTCCAGAAATGCTTGGCTTAAATAATGGGCAAGATGCACTACCTAACCTACCACCGGGTGGTGCACACGGTTCGTATCTTTAATTTGGTATATAAAGTTCATTAGCTGGTCATGGACTTTAACAAGAGTCCTGTCTCCAAAGTGTTGCAATCGTGAAAATATACATTCTACTATATATTGTACTATATAATTGAGAGGTGCAATTAATCATCCTGTGGGTGTTTCTATCTACTTGCATATCCATCTATTTGTGTGTAAAGGTTGTGTGTTCTAAACATCAGATACCATATGCTTGAGAGTAAGGTTTCTGTGTAATCATGTCATAGTACGCCACTGAAAAATGCACTATGCACTCATCAAAGGGAACTGCACAGTGAGGACCACATTACTGAATAAGTGGTTATAGTGCGACTCATGAATGTATAAGGGAAGAGCTAAGGTTGTCCCTTCGCCTGTAAAGTTGAGAGTTATTTTGAAACTTCACCTAGGCAACGGAAAATAACTTTACTGATTTCTCTGCACTTTGAAGATGTTTACGTGTACGTACCCGTGGCCGATACTCAGTGCTGTTGTACACCCGAATGGTTCACCATAACCAAAGGTTGCAATAACCGGTAATTGGAAACATTCCTGTTAGGTAGGCTAGGTGATGGCGTTGGGAGTAGGAGTGGATGCTACGGTGTGAAGTCGACTCAGCCTCGAAGATGCTGTGGAGTGTGGGACATCCAGGAGGAAGACTGCGTGGAGGTGGGACAAGTTTACGGATCAGAACATGGCGCAGGCAGAAGGGTGTGGAGTTCTTGCTCAAGGGGGCCTCCCAGTAATTGAATATCCAATAAGGGACAGCTACTGTTCATGCCCAACATGGTCCCTTGTGGCAGCAGGGACTATTTCCTGGTATGGTACAGCAAGGTGCCGCTGCATCAGTCTTTTATTTTTTCTTTAACTCACAAAGTTACCGGTCAGCCATGACTTTAGTGACAAAGGTCTTCATTGAACACCTTAACTCTCTCCCTGCCGTGGGTCCCGCTTGTAGTTGTAGGCAGAAGAACAAGGTTTCAGCAGTGAAAAGTCCCCCACGGCCTGGAAGAGTGTTTCCCTCCTGTGGGGTGTTGCAGGGCTTAATATTGATGCCCCGTCAAAGAGGAACATCTGCAGCTGCCCTGCTGAGGCTCCCACTGGTAGGCGTAGGCAGAGGAACAAGGTTTTAGCAATGAAAAGCCCCCCTCGGGCTGGAAGCGTCTCCTGTGCTGCTGGTGTTGCATGGCTTAATATTGATGTCCAGTCAAAGAGGAACACCTGTGGCCACTCTGCTAGGTGTAAGCAGAAGAACAAGGTTTCAGCAGTGAGAAGCCCCCCGTGAGCTAAAGCGTGTCCCGCACTGCTGGGTGTTGCAGGGCTTAATGTTGATGCCCCATCAAAGAGGAACACCTGCAGTCTCCCTGCTGCTGGTCCCACTAGTAGGTGTAGGCAGAAGAACAAGGTTTCAGCAGTGAAAAGCCCCCCTCTGGCTGGAATGGTAAAGTCGGATTTTAGATTACGGTTTTGAAAATGCCATGTTTAGAAAGTTCTAAAGACAGTGGTCTCTAGACAGACAGAATATTGTAAAATAAATATAGACTAAATCAGTACTATATTCTTTGTCCAGCCGGACAGATTTTTAATATAAATGTATGACATAAAGTAAGAAAAAATTAAAGTGGGACACAACCTGCGTCCTAATGACAATAACAAACAAACAACATTTAAGGAAGGGTTCAGGCAAGGGGGACGTGTCTGCATAAAAATTTAAGAATATAACAGACGTAGTAACGTGAAAACACCATTACATATTTGGCATCACAATTTAGGTGCATATGGTGTACATTACGTCGACGGCGTTTCGATCCCTTAAACAAATAGTGGGATCATCATCAGGACATTTCAAGTTGGCATGCCTGTGTACATATTGCAGTTATTACTGTAATTGCGCAAACCATAAAATTAGTAAAAATTAGGGAGAAAGAAGGGAGAAAGGAACATGAGGTTACAGAGGGCATTTACTGATCCATACAGTCAGTGTAAAAGTTAAAACTGTAAGTGTAGTGAAACCATGCGAACGGCCGAGTGAGTAATTAGGCCGTGCCAAGAATTAGACCACAGAAAAGACAATTTGATGGGGACAGGAAAGAGCCAAGAAACAGGAAGTGGGTAGAAAGTGAATACAAGTGAGGAAAAAGAAAAGAAAATAATTGGCCGTGCTGCATAAATTACGATCGATGAAACTGTTACGTGTAGCCAGGTTCTATCAATAATAACTAAAAGGGGAGCTGGCTTACCCGGTAGAGCCCGGAATTCAAGGGCGCAGATCGTTCTCTTGTCAATGACAAGAGTGCGTAAGGCGGATATGGCAGAGTTAACTCAAGAACCTCAAAGGGATTCAGGCGGGATTACTGGTGCAAAAGGCAAATGCCTGAAGGAGGAAGATAAGATAGGTGACCCTACCGCTAAAGTATGAGGGCCTACCAATAGTGTGAACCATGCTGTCAGCTTACCGTAGGAAAGCGAGTAAGGTTGAAGTGGATGCCGGGATCGCTGGCAAGGGATTTAATAATCTGGAGAAGAATGCGCAAAATTAGGGGGAGTAAAACAGCTAAGGCCTGCCGTGAAAGGGAACAAGGTGAGGGCGCGAGCTTACCCCAATTAGGTACAATGCGGTAATCCAATTGGCGCCATGGTCGTGACCATAAGGTGGGAGAATTCCTAAAAGATAAGGATCGGGGCTATGGTTATTTGGGAGAACCAGGGCAGGTGCGGGGATCCGAAACGGCAGGAATAACATGTGAACTTACTGAGTGGTTCTCGGCTCCTAACAATAATAGGCGATCCCGGCGGCAAACAACCGGAGTCAATACTCGTTGCTGTCTAAAGATGCGCAAGGAGGGCCATAGATAGAAAACGAAACAGCAGTTGAGGTCAATGAAGAACAATCAAAGTAAAGAAGTCCAATCCTCAAGGCGGTTCAAGCCATTATGGATACTGCCAGTTTTGAGTATCATTTTAATTCCTCTTTGTTAAGCAGCTGGTGGATATCAGCACCCCTTGGGGGAGGTTTAATCACATTGATGATTGTCCATTTTATGTCTTTTTCAGTGTGTCCGCCTTGAGGATTGGACTTCTTTACTTTGATTGTTTCTTGCTTCCCAAAGAAATAAGGTTCTTACTTAACTGTGAAATGTTCATTATTTATAATGTACCAATAGGTTTTTCTTGCACTATGAAATGTCTTCCTTGTTCTTTGTTGACCTTAACTGTTGATTCATTTTATAATGTACCAATAGGTTTTTCTTGCACTAAAAATGTCTTCATTGTTCTTCATTGACCTTAACTGCTGTTTCGTTTTCTATCTATGGCACTATTAGCTCACTCACTACACAGGGTGCGCCTTCCAATATGGCCGCCAATTTTACTGACTGATCTGAGCATCAAGTGCTGAGTCTGGATATGTCATGTGACCTTGATCACATGACTACCTCTGAGCAGACTTGTACGCGCCCTCCTTGCGCGTCTTTAGACAGCAACGAGTATTGACTCCGGTTGTTTGCCGCCGGGATCGCCTATTATTGTTAGGAGCCGAGAACCACTCGGTAAGTTCACATGTTATTCCTGCCGTTTCGGATCCCCACACCTGCCCTGGTTCTGCCTAATAACCATAGCCCCGATCCTTATCTTTTAGGAATTCTCCCACCTTATGGTCATGACCATGGCGCCAATTGGATTACCGCATTGTACCTAATTGGGGTAAGCTCGCGCCCTCACCTTGTTCCCTTTCACGGCAGGCTTTGGCTGTTTTACTCCCCCTAATTTTGCGCATTCTTCTCCAGATTATTAAATCCCTTGCCAGCGATCCCGGCATCCACTTCAACCTTACTCACTTTCCTACGGTAAGCTGACAGCATGGTTCACACTATTGGTAGGCCCTCATACTTTAGCGGTAGGGTCACCTATTTTATCTTCCACCTTCAGGCATTCGCCTTTTGCACCAGTAATCCCGCCTGAATCCCTTTGAGGTTCTTGAGTTAACTCCGCCATATCCGCCTTACGCACTCTTGTCATTGACAAGAGAACGATCTGCGCCCTTGAATTCCGGGCTCTACCGGGTAAGCCAGCTCCCCTTTTAGTTATTATTGATAGAACCTGGCTACACGTAACAGTTTCATCGATCGTAATTTATGCAGCACGGCCAATTCTTTTCTTTTCTTTTTCCTCACTTGTATTCACTTTCTACCCACTTCCTGTTTCTTGGCTCTTTCCTGTCCCCATCAAATTGTCTTTTCTGTGTTCTAATTCTTGGCACGGCCTAATTACTCACTCGGCCGTTCGCATGGTTTCACTACACTTACAGTTTTAACTTTTACACTGACTGTATGGATCAGTAAATGCCCTCTGTAACCTCATGTTCCTTTCTCCCTAATTTTGACTAATTTTATGGTTTGCGCAATTACAGTAATAACTGCAATATGTACACAGGCATGCCAACTTGAAATGTCTTGATGATGATCCCACTATTTGTTTAAGGGATCGAAACGCCGTCGACGTAATGTACACCATATGCATATACTAAATTGTGATGCCAAATATGTAATGGTGTTTTCACGTTACTACGTCTGTTATATTCTTAAATTTTTATGCAGACACGTCCCCCTTGCCTGAACCCTTCCTTAAATGTTGTTTGTTTGTTATTGTCATTAGGACGCAGGTTGTGTCCCACTTTAATTTTTCTTACTTTATGTCATACATTTATTGTATATTAAAAATCTGTCCGGCTGGACAAAGAATATAGTACTGATTTAGTCTATATTTATTTTACAATATTCTGTCTGTCTAGGGATCACTGTCTTTAGAAGTTACAAACGTACCCAAGGTCCCTGACCAATTGCACATTGTGTTCACTTGTGTTTTTTCAACAATGTTTAGAAAGTTGGCATTTTCCTGCCCTAAACTGAGGCCTTCTAGGAGGGTGGCTCCCCCACTAAGACTACGTATAAGGGACTATTTGTCGGCAGGATGGGCCATCCTACCAGGATATTTTGGGGAAGAACTGTTCCCTGCCCTATTTACACTTCAAAGGGCTGCCTACTGCACACACACAAAGAAACCTGACACTATGCTTTTCTCACCCCACACTTCTTGGTGCCTTGGCAGGGGAAGGGAAGAACTTTCCAGAAACAGATGTGGGGGTAGCCTAGAAGATTCCCCCACTTCAAAGACTGGTGCCAGTTATAAATATTGCCCCTCAAAGCACCTTTTTAGTACACTCCTGGACCTGCGGACATTGCAGAAGAAGAGCTACCTTGTTCCTCAGAGGACTGCCCTGCTGTTTGAGGCCTGATTTGTTCCCGAGAGGACTGCCCTGCTGTTTGATGCCTGCCTTGTTCCTCAGAGGACTGCCCTGCTGCTTGAGGCGTGTCTTGTTCCCAAGAGGACTACCCTGCTGCTTGAGACCTGCCTTGTTTCCCAGAGGGTTCCCCAGCTGCTTGAGGCCTGCCCTGGACTCTGCAAAGAAAGACTGGACCTGCTCCCTTCATTCCAGGCTACCTAACTGACTCCAAGGGTCAGCTGGCTGACCTCCTGTTCTGAGCCACAGGGACACAACAAGCTCCAGAGACCTCCCTGCAACTTCCCAGCTGACCTGCTGCAACTGACATGCAACTGGATCTGCCTGAGCTCTGCCGGCCTTACTAGAGTGAGTCCCTTATCCACTAGAGGTGCCTCCCCAGGTAATGGGCCCTTGGCTGGCATGAGAGTGCATTTATCTACAAAAAGATTTGAAATCCTGAAGTTCTGGACTCTGATTCTTTGAGAAGGTAACTTTTTCAGCCGGACTAACCTGGTCCCTGTATGTGGTCTTGCTCCATTGCGGTCAGAGTGTACTTATGACTTTCTCCCAGTCTTGCAAGACCAGATGACTGCAAATGGCACTTTGTGTTTTTAAGGACTGTACATACCTAAAATATTTAAATTGCATATCTCCGGTCCTACTGATTAGATTTTGGTTGTTTTGGTAGTGTTATATTTATCTTATTTTTCTAAATTCCTTTGGGATTATTTTTCTTGTGTCTCTATGTTAAGCGTGACTGATTTTGTGCCAAGCTACCAGATGGTTAAGCACATGTTAATTTAGTGACTCTTGTGGTTCACCCTGACAAGGGCTGTGGTTGTTGCTTGAGAAGGGTTCTGACCCCCTCAACCAATAATCCAATTTCTTACAGGCCTTATATGCCCTAAGGAAGGGTACATAGTATTTAAAAGTAGGGCATGTAGAAATGCAATGTTACACATGCCCGTACAGTAGAAAAAGGCCAAAAGGCCCAAAAGCTCTTTTGACTGTAGTAAGGCTGGCTGTTCCTGAGAAAAAGACTGAGTTACATTATTAAATTTAATAAGTTAATTTTGCTCAGGAACAGCTAGTAATATAATTAATAGGCTATGTTTAATATTTATTTTAAATCCAATTTAATGATAAAGTCAAATTTGTCATAGTTATTAAGAAAAAGGTACTTTGGGAAAGTTACTTTTTCCTGATTAAAGACTCTAAGAGGGCATTTGCATGAGCTCCAACTGTTACCTGGCAGCCAAATAGCCCCCATGATGAGGTGTGGAAACTGCTCTCAGAGCATAACAAAGGCCTTGGGTGCAGGAGGCGTTTCTGTTCCTCTGGCAGGATGACCATCTGGGCTGTGCCCAGGAACTCTGTTATCTTCAAAGGGGCCTACCTTGTCACAAGCAAACGTTAGCTGACACCTGGGCAGCACTATTGTTTGTTCACCTAATAAGGCAGACACCAATTCCAGAGGGTGAGAAGCTGCCCCCAGAACTGGTTTGAAGTGACCACAGATGAAGGGTTGCTCATTTCCCTGGCCACTCCTCTGAGATGGGCACCCAGGCTTTGCAAACGAGAACAAGGGTTTCACCATCTTGGATGTGGGCGGAGGGGGCAATGGGAGATTGTTTGCAGCAGAGCACACCAGAAATGTTGCATAAGTGCGTAGGGTTACCCCTGCAAACGTTTTTTCTATTGGTTAAGGAGGGATCAGGAGTCACCCACAGGCTAGTGGCAGGCATAAATTTGGCACCCCTAGGCACTCTCTTCATGACACTCGTATACCTCTAAAGATAGAAGGACTACACCTGCTGGTACCTGAAGAGCTGGACCTGCTACCTCTTATAACCAGGACAAAGAAGTCAACTCCATGTGTCAGTCGGCTAACTTCCTGCTAATCTACAGAGCTACAAAATACTGCAAGAAGCCCTTTGCCTAAAGAGCCCAGCTGACTAGATCCAACTAGACATGCCCTGGACCCTGCTAGCTGCTTCCGCTAGCGTGAGTTTTAAACTTGAAGACATGTTCCTCAGGTCCCAGGACCCTTGACCATGTCAAAGTGTACATCTCCTAACATTCTGCAAAACCTGGGATTTCAAAATATTTCGGCTCCAAAGACCACCAGATGACTGGGACACGCCTGTCAAGTTAATTCAATGAAGATGTGTTGTTGGTGGACAGGTTGCCCCTGCTCAGAGCTTCTCTGCAGCAGCAAATCTGTTTCAGTGGGATGTAGAGGACAGGATGTTCAGTCTCGTGGGTAGCCCTGTTCGCCTGCAGTTTGCAGCCTTGCACCACTGGAGGAATCTGAGCTGCAAAAAAGTGACTATATTTTTATTTCTACTAAAATAAATAAATGAAAAAATGTTAGTTAAATAAATGTGGTGCAAGGCCCATTGCAGAAAAAATAATTACCCTTCAACACAACTATGCGCATACCACAAGATTTATGTTTATGGATTTATAGAGCGCATAGCTGCCCGTAAGGTTCCCAGCGCTGGGATGAGAGGTGATGGTGACGAGGCCTGAGAGAGATCATCATGGGAACAGCCAAGCTTTACGTTTTTTTCTGAAGCTAAGTTCATCTTTCAACAGCCTCAGTTCCCTGGCCATAGAATTCCATAGCTTCCGGATCAGGTATGAAAAGGATCTACCTCCCCATCTTGCTCGCTTGATCCTCCGCGTTTTAATGAGGCAGTCAGAGGAAGACCTGAGTGACCTCTGTGGAACATATGGAGAGATAAGATCCCTAAGCATGCTAGGACCTCTACCATTCATAGCTTTATGTTCCAAGCAAAGGGATTTGAATTTGATCCTAGATTCAATGGGCAGTCAATGAAGCTGTTTCAACGAGGCTTTTACTGATGCCTGTCTGGGTTACTTTAAGAGTAATCTGACCGCCACATTCTGCACCACCTGCAATCTGTTGATGACGGACTTTGGAGATCCCAAGTATAGGGAGTTGCCGTAGTCTAGGTGCGAGACCACAAGAGCCTGGACCACGATTCTGCGTGTGTGGAATGGGATAAGATCTATCATCTTACGAATTGTTCAAAGTAGGCCAAAGCAGATGGCTGCCAGTTTCTTTGCTTGGGTCTCCATAGAAAGAGTGTTGTCCAGTGACATGCCTAGATTCTTTATTACTGGTTTGTGCTCTGGAGGTGAACCCGATTTTACAGGCCAGTCTGTTAAAATAACACTGCCTATATAGAACAATACAAACTTTACAAATCTCATCCTTAATGACTGAAGAAAGACAAGAATAGCAACGTTTATAAAGCCTCTCCTTAGCCCACTGTAATGTTTCTAAACAGATAAGACAGTATATTAGACACACTTGTTTCAGTGTAAAAGTGCTCCGAAAAATAGAGGTTGTTCTACAAGTCTAGTGTGAAATAAGTCCAAAAGCAATATTTAATCACCTCGAAAGTGTCAGCAGTGGCTGCAAAGGAGAAAATGCAGTAGGTAGGTGAATAACGACATAGGATGACCAATTTACACGGAATCCAGAGGGCAATTACCAGAATTCACTTCAGAACTGCAAGAACACACATTTTTCCAAACTCACTAAATCCATGAAAGAACATTTGTGAGCAAAACCTCAAAAAAGACTGGCATGCGCATGAGACCAGATTTGGAACTGGAAAATAGTAAAACTAAGGTGTGAAATTGCTATATTACCATGTACAGCGCTCTGCTGCCTTTGGCCTCTGTTTGCGCTATAGAAATAACAGATTCATGAATTGCCGGGCATCAATACACTGGGAACCTCGACTACTTATTATGTCACACTTTGACCAAATCCCTTCCATGGAATATGATTTAATATGTGTCCATCTTGCTATTTAATTACACTTTGGAAATATTCAGATAAGTTATGAAAACCTGATTTAACTTACTTTGTCATTTCTCTTGCTCCGTAAACCAATTTTGACGTGAAAGTAACCCCGGTCGTTTAGCTACATACAAGACTCTTGACTTTGTGCGCTAGGTTTCTTCTATAAAAGTAACCGACATATAATTAAATGAATAAATTGCTAGTTGAAAACTGCTAAAAAAAACAAACGAAAATTTCTGCTTCACTAGCTATATGTAACATTTGTAATATAAATATATAAGCATATAATTAGGAAAAAATGTAAAGGAACCTCCTGTCCTAAAGAAACATGCATAAAATGGCATACTGTACAGTTGTACAGAAGAGTCTGACTATTATGCCCTTGTACATTATTATATGTGTTAAACATTTTACCGGCTTCCGCTGATGGAACCCTGAGAGCCAACTACAGCATCAGGAAACACCTGGCTGGAACGATAAAGGTGTTAATGGTGAAACAAATGGAGCATCATATTTCCAGAGCAGTGAGGTAAGCAAACCCATGTGGCTCAACTTTAGAAGGCCCTATTCGAAAAGCCTGCGCACTTTTCTAATATCGAACATGTCCTGCCTCTCTTACTAATGCCCCCTCCCCCCGTCATTATCCATAACGAACGTTAGAAATTCCCTCTTACAGCATTTCTCTAACTTTTGGGGTACATTTATTAGATTCATTAAATTGACAAAGGGTTCCAGTAATGCTCATTGTAAGCTATTCCTTGTAGTACTCGAATGCAGAAACATTTACGTATTCAAAAATATACCAGGTGTGTATTTTGAATGGGAAAATGTAATACATAAATACATTAGAAATTCTAAGTTTCTTTTCTTTTTCTATTTGTATTTACTTTTTTTCCCTGTGGAAATCTTGCTTCAGTAGTAGATGTAAACACGTACTAATTTTATGTGTGAGTGGATCAATTTACAACTGCATTTTCAAATTTTGTAATTAGGAATCCAAATTTTACACTCATAAATGCTCACAATCAATTAATTTGACCTGCCATAAGTTCATGAACGCCATTGCCTATTAAGAAGATGAGGACAACACTAATGGCCTTCGCGGTATAGCTAGTAATATTTTATCAATGTGAAAAATATTTTTCCCCAAATGTGTTCCAAGTTAGAAAATAAAAAGAAATCTTCAAGAAAGACAGTGCAATAATTTAAGACATCAGTGCTGCAAAGTGTAACACTAAAATACTCAAGCAGTGGGCCTGCATGAGTGCCTGCCATCAGCAGGTGACTGCTATTTGTATTTCCACACAGCGCTTCCTAGTGGATTGGGCAATGCCATGCATAGAATGGCTCTTAGCATTACCAGAGTAGAGCAAATGACATCATTTCCTGAAAGGTTGCACTAGGGATGCCGTGACCCTATGGGAAACGCGGAAGTACCTAGGAAATTCATGTAGCTACAATCGCAAAACATTTTCCTCTCTACTTTCCTTTCTGTTTTGAGCCCTTCAACACATTGGCCCTCATTCGCTCATGTGAGTAGACCCCTAAAATCATTGTAAGGTACTTTTATTAATTCTAAGCAAGCGGGTGTCATGTTAGAGTCAAGCAAGTATTCTAATGGATTTTTTTTTAATAAGTAAGTAACTCGGAACATGTTTTGTGGCGTAGCTTTAATGATTTACACATTTAATGATACAGTTATTCTGCTGGGTTTCTTCCTTAGACCACTTGTGCGCAATATGCCGACATACTTGAAAGATACTACAGACGTCCTGCGCCTTTTGGAAGACATAGATTTTGATCTCACCACTGATTACCTGGTTTCATTTGATGTAGAATCACTATATACCTGCATCCCTCAAGATCAGACTTTGGAAAAAGTGGATCAACTACTGACTCAATCTCCACCAGACACCATTACACCTATCCCATTCATTATGGATTGTGCAAAACTGGCAATGAAAGAGAATTTTTTCCTTTTTGAAACCCAATTGTATCTCCAAATCTCAGGAACTTCCATGGGCAGCACCTTCGCGCCGAGTTTAGCGAACCTCTACATGCATATGTTCGAAGAAGGTGTTGCCCTTGGTAGAGATAATCCCTTCAGCGCACAGATAATCATATGGAAGAGATACATAGATGACATCTTCGTCATTTGGAGAGGAGATGAGACTTCCATCCGACTCTTCCACAATTGGTTAAATGAACGGAATGAGTATCTACGGTTCACTTGTGATTACAGCAAGGTAGGCCTTGCCTTCCTGGACCTTTGGATTTACCCGTCAGGTGGATCTCTTGAAACTGAGCTCTATCAGAAGCCAATGGCTCGTAATGCGCTGCTCCAATATGAAAGTCACCATCCTAAGACATTGCGTGAGAATCTGCCTTACGGACAGTTTTTAAGATTACGACGCAACTGTTCCAACACAGAGAAGTACAAAGTGCATGCCTCTAGGTTAAGAAACAATCTGTTGGACAGGCATTATCCATCTGCTTTGGTGAGAAAATCTTCCAAAAGAGCTTTGAATAACAATAGGGAAGCCTTATTAGAACCACGACCTGCAACAGTAAACACATCCAAATTGGTATGTGTTAATACTTTTAGTACCCTCTCTAATGTAGTCAAAAAGTCTGTACTACATAACTGGAACATTTTGAATAAAGGACTCTTGACTCTCGAAAAACCGATGTTTGCGTACAAAAGGGGTCGTAACTTTAAAGATACCTTGATTCACACAAGACCATCACTTGCTAATACACCAAGACCAAATACCCTTTGGAATCTACCGAATGTCCAAGGGCATTACCCGTGTGGTAATTGTGCTGCTTGTGCTCAAACTAGAGTAACAAAGAGTATTGACATAGGAACAGCTAGACCATGGGAATTACAACACCACACTAATTGCAATAGTGAACGGGTAATCTATCTATTGACATGTCCGTGCGGATTGAGATATGTTGGGATGACTACTAGAAAAGTGCGTTCTCGCATCCTAGAACATAAGAGCACGATTAGGTGCGCAAAACAAATAACTAAACTTACGAAACACTTCTTTGACTTGAAACATGGCGCAGACACACTGAGTTGGACTGTCCTTGACAAACCTAACGTTAATGCTACCACACCAGGTTTGTCAATGAAACTGTTGAGGTTGGAGCAAAGGTGGGTGTATAGGTTGGACACGGCGACCTCTGGGCTGAATGATGACATTCCCTGGTTGGCATTGGTATAACTGGCCCCCCCCCCTTTTTTTCCCCCCCTTCCCCTTTTCCCCCCCCCCTTCCTCCACTTCCCTTTCATTGATATTTTATTACACTTCATTACAATTAGTACAAGGATGACATTTGCCCCGTGCATTTCCATGTTTGGCAGTCACTTTGTTCCTAGCATTTTTCACCTTCACCCTGAATACTTCATGTGTGCGACCTCAGGATCATTTCTCTCGTCTGCCACATAGTTCGTTACTGCATATGAGGCACTCCGGATACCTGGCTCAGTTTGAGCTTTAGGACCATTTTTTCACACAAACACCTTAATGTGGTTCACCTAATTTTCCGTTCGTGTCACTAGCAGACATTTATTCTGCTGTTTTTTCATTCCTGATAAACGTTCGGTTTGTTTGTTTGGTCTTTAATTGCCTCAGTAGTTTCGGTAGCGATGGTTCACCGAACTACATTACCCAGTCTTCTACCGCTTCCGCCGGAAATCCGGTCATGACGGCAACTTTCCAGGTGGTGTCAATCGCCCTGATAACCCTTTTTAAACCGCATTATGCTGTTACACAGGCTCCCTGTTCCTGGACCACTGCCACAACTGCGGAGGACCGCACTCTTGGCGGTAAGCTTCGTGCACTTCTAGCTTTGTGCACTTCTGTGCTCATTATCGCTGCTGCTTATTATCGCGTACCTTCCTTTGCTCCACTAGTTACTCTTAACTGCTTTCACAGACCCTGGCGTTTCACAGGTTGTGCTCTGTGCATTCATTGTATAGATACTTGATATGTGTCTTCTTGCGCTTTAAACTCTCCCCCCCCGCCTTCACAGCGCATTTTCCCTTTCATATGGAATCATTCCAATTGCGATGGTTGATTTTATTATTTTTTACCAGCCACCATGGATGTCTGTTTTTCGTCCGGAGTCCGTTTTTGCCACCCTATTTGTACATAATTTTAGATCGCATACTGCCATGTTATTGCAACATACACCTTGATAGCATGTCTTGCTCCCACAATTTATATGTCATGTATAGCTAAACTACGCACGCTTTATGTACATTACTTCCGGTTGAGCGTTCTTTCTTTTTCAAACTTTCTCTGCCCTCTTGGGATTTCTTGTTTATAACTGCCACGTACCATTCTTCTCAGGTCGTGGCTTTGGTACCATATGGCTAAGTAGCCAGGACAGATGCAGTAAACTACAGATAGCCCTAGTGGTGAGTTACGCATTAATCTGTTTGTATTATGGCACTCTAAATAAGCCACTTCAAAAAACAGCAATAATTGTTTTATATGTTTGACTAATGGAGGCCCTAACGTTTGATTTAGTGATAATATGTTTGCACGTATATGTATATGTTTGTTGTGTATATATATGACATGACCTTTATTTCTGTCTTTGACACAGGGCACATGTCGAACGTACTGAACAACGAATGATTCTCTGGTTCAGTATGACATAGCTACACTTTTTTGTTTTTCATTATCACACTTGTATATATATTCATTTGTATTGCAGTAGCTACACTTTTGACCCTGAAGAAAGCCATGACACTATACTAGGTCTGTTAGGCTGAAACATGTTGGTCTGATAAGTACAGAGTGGTCTTGAATTTTGACCCCTGTGTTTACAAGCTTTTCCTGCTTTTTAATCCTGACACTGGGTAGCGTTATTAAATCTGCATGAGAGCTAACCCCGTAGCCAGTTTTAATTCACCTTTATTATAGCACTGCATTTTTTGTTATCACACACATCTCTCATAGGGTTTTAGTACACCCGACCGCCTAAACCAAAACATCCCTGAGCTCCTCCCTCGCTAGAGAGGGGGTTGTAGCCCACGTGAGGACTAGGTTCCTCGCGCGAGGAGGTACCCCTATGATGAAGCATGACACCTTTGGTGTGTGAGGGGAACTGTCCTTAAAAAGGGATATCCCCCGCCCTGTCACTTTTATCTCTTTATCCGCGTTGTGGACCTCCCTAGTATTCTGGACCCGGGGCCTTTTTTGTGAATAATAGCAGAAGTATTACTCCCTAACCACTGGCATAAAGAAACTCTTGGTAACTAACTCTAGAAATACTTATTTCATAATACAAATGTTAACGTTGACAATACCTATAAGCTTTTCCAATAGGTGTGTAATGCAGGTAGCCTACCCTGAGTGTAAAGACCGGTGTCCACTGCAGAACAACCATTAGCAACTGATCGTAAGAGGCAACAAGGGTGGACAAAGAGACCGATGTATTGTGCTGAGAGAGCTTTTGCTTTCTAGATTGGCTTCAAGTAGGAACATACTATATTGTGGGATTACACCAGTGTCACTGTGCCGAGAGGTGCAGTCTTGGTAAGGCTTGAAGAGGAGTTTGGCTTTGGATGAGGCTCGAAAGAGAGTAGAGATATTTTAATGGATCAGGGGTGCTTTCTAGAGGGACACTGAATATGGCCTTCAAGAATGGGACTGGGTGGTGCTGTTTGGGGGTCTGAGATGGGATTTCAAAAGCGAGGATTGATGGGAAGTTCAGAACTGGGTAGGTATTTTAACAAGCATTTGCAATGCAATAGGTCTCGCATTTACGTGAGTTTAAGCTATTGGTACTGTAAATGACAATGCATTTTATTTATGTTTCAAAAATTAAAACATAAATAAAAGGCATTGTCATTTACAATGCCAATAGCTCAAACTCACGTAAATGTGAGACCTGTTGCATTGCAAATGCTTGTGTTCTGGGTGCATGCAGTACACGTGAGTAGGGTATGCTTGTATTCCCTCACTGACGGGCAAACCCTCCTCGCTTTCTAAACCCACAGCAGAACAGATGTTTGGCTTTGGAAATGTAATCCACATCTTGCTCCAGCCAAAACCAGTTCCTCCAGATCAGCCGCAAGAACTTTAGATCCTAATCCTGCCCAGCACCACTATCACTAACACAATAACTATCTCCACTACCACCATCACCACCACTATAATCCCAATTATTACTAACACCACCCTCATCACCACCATCGTTAACATCACTGTTGCAACCACCACTACCAGCAGCGCCACTACCATCACTAGCTAGCTGTACCAGTATCACACCACCACCACTATCAACACTATAACAAGCACTGCTGCCAACACCATCCTAACCACTATCAACATTAATAGCACAATCATCATTACTACCACCAGCACTATCACCATCAACACCAGTGCTACTACCACCATCAGTAATACGAGTGCCACCTCAAGACCACTACTACTTCAATCAACACTACAACTGTCACCATCATCAGCAGCATTACCACATTTTGCCGTGTTTGTGTGTGTAAAAGCAATGTGTGTTATAAGACCGGTGATACAGGCGTGTGTGAATGTCACTGAGAGGTTGTATCAGTCATAAAAGGCCAGATCTATTGGCTTTGTCAATGTTTGTTTATAATGTACTTCAGCCGTTGTCTACAACAATAGATCCTGAGCCTTCCCGCCCCACTGGCAGCTTTCCTCAGGAGTCACTCACCTCGTCCCGCACACCGATTGCTGCTCCAATCGCTATCTACAAAAGCACTGTTATGTACAACAAGTACTCACTTTTTCCAGAAGTTCTGATGTTCCTATGTGTTCTCCGTTCTCACACTCCATGGGTCCTGCTTCACATTCCTCACCTTCAGAGGTTGCCAGCGGTGATAAGCCAGGTCTGTTGCGGAACTTGCGGCCCCAGGTCTTCCCCATCGCAAGCCGCAACAGCTTTTAAAGAAGACGAGTTCAAGTGGCCATGCAAGACATTCACGTGGAGGAAGCCATGTTTTCGCTCAGCGCATGCGCGCTCAGTCCTCACCGCAGCCTGCGACTCTCAGGCAAAAACATAGAGGACGGATGCACAGATGCCGTTATTGAGGTTAACAGAAGTAGGAACTAAATCAGAGGGGAAACACAAATATTATAACCGTGAATCATAAAAAGGGAGTATTTCGTGTTTGACTAATACTCACATGAAAACAAGTAAAAGTGTGAGTTTTTATTATACGCGCAAATTTATTTCCCATTGAACGGTAATATGCAGCTCGAGCCTGTTGCAAAATTAAGGATGGCATAGTTGGTAGCTGCTTTCCCCTAACAAGCATTTGCAATGCAATAGAACTCACATTTACGCGAGACCTATTGCATTGCAAACGGGAGTGCGGGTGGGAGGGGTGCGAGTAGGCGCAAACAACGGGAGTAGGGGGGGCGGGAGAGAAGGCACAGACAGCGGGAGGGGGGCACGGGAAGAAAATAGTACTCATGAAACACGAAGTAAAGGGGCCAGTAGCCATGGAAGGATACAAATGATGACATGGCCTTCATAAGGAGGGACTAGCAGCCTATAAACCAATCCGAAGGCAGCATTTAGAAAGGACAAAGAGACAAGCCAATGAAAAAGTGGGCGGGGGAGTGGGCTGGGCTTCCCTCACGTAGTCAACTACCACAGATCAACCCCAGAGCAGCGCTTGCGTGCTGGCTCAGGCCTCGACCTAAAAATGGTACACAACAGGCCTTCCAACAATAATGGATGGATGGAGCTTTCCAAATGGGTCTGCAACGAAATTTGAAAGAGTAACTGAAAGGGACTTTCCCACCTTGGCAGCTGCTACTTGAAGGCGGTGGGAGGGTGGGTCACGGGGGCAGGGGGGAGAAGGGAATGAAATAATTTAAAAAAACAATACACACTTACCTATCTGCTGGTACAGCCTGCCGTTGCCGCCGCCTCCTCCTCTCGGTCTTCTTCCCAGCTTCCAGGGCAGGAAGCATGATGCACATGGCTCCCAGCCTCCCGATTGCCAATCACAACAGTGCAATGCAGCGTTGTGATTTGTCTGAGCGCCGTGGGTTGGCACAGAGCCCAAGAATGGGAGGTTGGGCATGTTCTCCATGCAGGCTGTAATGCAGCCTGCATAGAGAACAGGCAAAGTGTGCATGAATGTTTGGCTAGTCAAAAGGGGCCGGCCAAACATTCATGTGCACTTTAGTGAGTGCAAACCACTCCTCCCCTCCCCTGCTCTGTCAGCAGAGCAGCCCGCACTGTCCTGCCCGCAAAGCTGCCGCAACAAGGAAAAAATAAAATGATAATAACTTAGAGTTATCTTTTTATTTTTCCTTTAGTAACACTGCTTAAAAACAGTGGGGTGATGCTCCTCCGCCTTAGCGGAGGAACCGCCACTGGTTTCCCAAGGGGAGAGTGGATTGCTATATCATGAAGGGGGAATGTTTGTGACTTTTTATAGGAAAGGTTGGCTACGACCTGCCAGGGCTTTAGTGTGGATATGAAGAGAAAGATACAATGTGGTTGTCATATATTATTTGGATTTGTCTTTGTAGGGGTGGTATGTCTTTTAAAGAGATATCTGTATTTCACTCTGCAGAATGTGATAGAAATGTTTCCATGATAGATGGGTCTGGAATGATATTTGCAGAGGTTTTATAGATGGGGCTTTGAAGAAATATTTTTAGCTGTTGCATGGAAGGGGCTTCAAAACGGGTCTTGTTAGAGGTTGTAAGAGGATATTTGTGTGACCTTCCAGAACAAGCACAACACATAAGGCTACGTCTTATGTTGAATGGGTACTTATGTAAGGTGTGACTGTTTGCCTGTTGGCTGGCCAGTTCTCCTAAGTGACATAGGGTCCTCCTCGGTTGGTTTGGTTTTAGCCATCATGGGTTACATTACAGCCTCATTAGGTAGAGCAAGGTGTAGTGTGCTTTGCAGTATAGATGTCTAGTTAAAACTACTGCATAAACATATAGCACTTTAGCTCTATAAAAGACGTGTTTGTAAATAGTTAATGAATTATGTATTTGTGCTTCTTTTACCAATGAGGTGTTTGGATATACCTTGTGTCCAATCTGCATTTGTAGGCAAAGCAGTGCTATTGGCTAAGATACTACAGATTCTAAAAATAAATAATGCCTATAAATTATTAAGGTAGGTGAAGCACTTCGTAATATAATTAAGACATAACAATAGTTCTTCATCCATGGGTGTATACCTGTGGATACCAGAATGTATCCAGATGCAATTTACATGGGAGCACATAGGTCAGAGCCTGAGATAACTGTAACTAGGGACAAGTATTAAACAGGAGGATTGTAAAGTCAAGTTTTGTGGGACATGCACATGGTGTCTAAGATAATAAATAAAACACAAAATCGAGAGCCCTACTCTAATGTATGTGCTAGTCCTCCCTTTGGGGAAGCAAAAGCTTTTTGTAGTATAACCCTCACCTACCAGGGTTACCCCTTGCTGGCATGCTTCATCACTGAGTTCTTCCGATTCCGCTGCGTAATGGGGCGTTTTACTACCTGTGAGCTATACGGGAGCACTGAATATCAGACCACAAAATAATGGAGGATAGGAGATGGACGGGGTCTTTCTAGGGTAAAAATACCTGGCTGGCAGGAAACCGTGTTTTATTAAATCCTCTAGTCGGAATGATTAAAATATGTGAAAGAATAGGTGGAAAGTTTACTGGGGTTTAATGACCCTGCCTTCCTTTCTGTGCTCGGTCTACATGTTCTTACCTGTGGCTTTCATAAGAACCATGAATCTCATCCCCGGAGACTATCTCTTACTTTATTTTGTAATAAGTGCAAAGTGCTATACGATTCACCTGGCTGTGCCGTACTTACTGGGGCAATAACATGATATCGCGACTGAATTATTAATACAAGCGATGTTTATGTTTGCTACACCGCAATTAGAATCTTAATTAAAAAAAGAAGATAATTTGGAAAGCACGATGAATATGACTGTGCAAAAGACTACGGGGCATATTATCAAGGGCTTTATCGCCGCTTTAGCGGCACTTTTTGCCGCTAAAGCGACGATAATTTTATCGCCTTTTCAGCAAGCTGTCGCTAACAGGCGTTAGCGACAGCTTTCAGGCGTTAGCGGTCGCGTTTTCCATCGCCTTGCATTTCAGCGATAATTATCACTAATGACATGCAAGGAAGGCGTTCCCTACTAAAAGCGACTGAAAACAGTCGCTAACACCACTACCCCCTATTAGCAAGGCAGGCGAAGCGATAAAATAATTCACGCTAAGCGCGTTTATCGCTAGATTTTATCACCTGCTAGTGAGGATGACTTACCTGTTTGAAGTATAGGAGGTGGATTCTAATGCTGAATCCAACTTAGCGTTAATGCGAGAATATCGCTGGTTTCCCTGCGATATTCTCGCATTTTGTCGCTATCGCTGGAAATATTATCGCTATGGAGATAAACCTTACTAATAGGGTGTTATCTCAGCAATAATTTCCAGCGATAGGCGGCGTTAAAAGAAAACGCGCTAAGCGTGGTTAGCGATAAATATCGCACTTCCTTGATAATATGCCCCTACATTTTTGAACAGTCACAGATGTAATCCTCTATCTCGGATGGTCCTATCATTGCATTCCTCCAATAAATGTTTTCACCTTATCCAAAATACATATTACTGTCTTGGAGTGAAACATTGCCAGGTAATATTTTTCTTAAATAAGTCCTTAATGTCCTGGTTAAAAACATAAAAAGTTCTAGAACAGTACATCTAAGCTGTGAACAGAAAATCAGTTAATATGTGCGTAGCCGTGAATGCCAAATCCAAAAGGCAAAATTTAAGAAACGCCAAGCAAGTTCCTTCTCTGAACACATTCTGCATCCAAAAAAGATGTGGAAATCCAATGCTAAATCCGAAGGAAATAACAAACAACAATTATTAAAAAACATAAAAAATTGGATGGACTTGGTAAAAAAAACACATTCCAGGGCATCAAAGTTAATCCGTGAAAAGAAAACGTGGTAAAGGACATGCAGCTGTTTTTACCCAAGCAGTACAGCAAACAAAGAAACATAAATGAGATTCTTCACAGAGACTTTTGGTTAAAAAAATAAACCATAGCTAAAGGAAATATGCAGACATGCCTTTTCAGGGTGCAGGGAACAATCAATATTAACCTCATATTATATTTCCATATTGTACAGGTGCATATGTGTGACATAGGTTTAGTCAGGAAACTAATGCAAACACTTTCTACTTCCTCTACTGAAACCTTTGCCCTGACCTTCGACATTACTTAATAACTGGCTATCTGAGGGGTCATCCACATGTGTGAGCTCCGTGTTTAGCCCTGCCAATCACACTAGGCCTCCCGAGATCCCGCTTAAAATAATACACTTAAAAAAGGGAGAGGCTCTCGAAAGAAAGTGCCATGTCAGTGGAGCTCTTAGGGCATCAAATTGAGGAATAAATGAAACCTTCTATTCCAAATCCTTGACTTGAGCTCAGGTTGTACATATTGTATTCTTTGAGTTGTAAACTGTGGTCATGGTTCTAAAATGCTTTAATATCACAGTGCAACAGGGCCATCATGATATCATGAAATTTAATTAGGCAACTCAAAAACACGAACTTGAGAGAATTCAAAACTTGAGAGAATTCAAAGCTTGGGCGTTGATGGAGTTGCTAGTGAATTTTATCTAGATGACATTTCTTTTTGTTTTACCACCCCACTGTGTGAGCATAGCAAAATGTTTAATTTCATGCACTAACAGACTGAGAGATCTGACTGTGTTTATAATGGCATGTAGCGGGCTGTACCATACATTAAAGGCCCGCTCCAGCGTTAAAGGTCTGCTCGGGCCTTTAACAAGGGAGCGGGCTTTTGATGGCTACAGCAGCTCTAAGGCTATTAGAACATTCTGCCCCTATAGGGCAGAATCTTCTAATTTGGGAAAACAAAGGCATCGGGCTCCAAGAGGCCTCTGTTCACAGCAACAGCTGTGAAGTGAAACAAACATTGTAATGTTGATGCTCCGGCCTTCTACCAGTCATTAGAAGCCCGGAGCACTCCATTGTCTTCAATGGAGCACTCAACATTCCAATGTTCTAATGTCCAATAAAACATGATTTATGTACAATGCACGTTATGTCGATTGATAAAATCAGTCATACAGCTCCAAAATTTAAAAGCAATTAAAAAAATCACTTGCTCAGTGCTGATCATCACTTAGTTTCACATAGGACACTATGCAATGTAAATAGAATTACATTATTACCTATGGTCATTAGTAGTTAGCCTACTGCTATTATCTGTTGTAAACCTATTCTACCACTTACAGTTGGACTTAGAAATATGGTGAGACATAGGATTTAACTTGTATCAATGAACTTTGAACCTGCAATGAATCACTCTACTTATCACCGACCACTGCATGATGCATGATTATGTCTAAGTATGTATGTGTATATATATATATATATATATATATATATATACATAAATACATATATATATATTAAAATGTTTTTACTAGCAATGGCAATGCAATATATGAAGTCTAAGAATGTTTATGTTGAGTGAGTTAATTTCTTTAAAAGTTGAGACAATCATTCTTACCAGATTATTTTTAACCAATGAAAAATACATTTGTAAGCCATCAATTTATATGACAATTAATATTACATCAGTCGGTTTTGCAGAGCAAATTCAAATCTGAGCAAAAATACTTAGCAATTGTCCCAATTCAATGCGAGTTATGTGTTATCTTATAGCATTACTTTCAACCAAGGAACAGCATTTTTTCTTGGTTCAGTGATAGGTTACTCGAAGTCCTTAACAATATAAAAAACAGTAAGTAAACCTATCATAAAAGCAAATCAAAAGTGTGAAAATGCCACGAGACAATCAATTAAAAATACCTAAAATAATAATCAATCTCCTATGGTAAATGAACAACACAAACCTTTAAAAGCATGGGGATGATATGGATGTTCCAATTTGTTCCAACTACAATCTAGACAGCAGCAAGCACTACCTACCTGTGAGATAGACGTCAGAACACTGGGGCAAACTGACCAACCCCTCCTTCAACAAGTAATATGAAGTGATTTCTTCATTTCGAATTTGTGTTCCACATAATGAAAAAAGGGAAAAAAGACCATTGCACTCTTGAACATTTTTGTAATATCCGGAGAGACCACTCCTTGAACCTCTGTGATTGGCCTTAGTTAGCAGGCAAGCACACATGACTGATAAGTAGGGCTTGTTGGAGGCAGAAGTGTCCCTCAGCTCTAGGTCTTCTGGGTGGGCACTGGGAGGAAGAGACGATGCCTGAGCATGGGGTGCAGCTAGTGGCCCTGATGAAATGGAGGCCTCAGGAGTTACAAAGGGGCTGGGTGCAGGCCCAGATGGTGTGGGGGTCTGCTCTTGCAACACAAAAGGTTGGTCTTGCTCAAGACTAGGAGGAGATGTCATTTCTTCCTCCTCCTGGCTTGTGTAGTCAGCATCCTCCACTCCAGTTGAATCTTAGTTGAATCTTAGGCCTCTGTCCAGAGTCTCTTGATGTCAGATCTTGTTACACTCTGGGTGGGTGCACTGCCCCTGCAAGTTGTTGCTTTGTCCTCTTCACAGAGGAAGACAGTCTTTGTATCCGCCTCCCAGTCGAGATTCTTATTTCTTGCCGAAGGTCCTGCTAATATGCTCTTTGGCGGTCCCAGTCTGCTGAAAAGCAAGGTGAAAAAAAAGAAGGCCATTTTGGATTCATGGTCAATAATATATACATATATAGCTTTTGCTAAAAGTGTAATTTTGCCAGTAAAACAAGTGCTAACATTGTGGACTCTTTAACACATGTCTCACTATCCTTTCATACTCCCAATTTGGTAATTCCCAACAGTTAAAAGAAAGCCATAATATCTGTAGAATCGGCCATTCAAAGGAGAAAAAAGGTTTGTATTAAGAGTAGATTCATGTGAATAATCTACTTTATTATGTTGAATATGTTTGTTTTCATCATATTACAAACATTGATAACCTGAGAGGAGAGTGTTTTAAAACATAGCAACAACGCATTGCAAAGGATATTGAACTGGTCTATATGTTTTAAAACAAAAGTTTCACACATGAATATTTGTGGGTAACTTGAATGTATAAAGTAACAATTATATGTTGGTAAGTAAGTAAGGTAAAGGTACAAAAAGTCGCAATGTAAAATTTAGAATACAGGAGATGTTACTGAACTGCAAACCTGAGTTTTTTAAATTCATTTCCATTATGCACAGATTAGCTAATCATTCAAACCAAACTTAATTAATAAAAAATTAATGCTAGCAATGTTAAACTTTCAAAACTTTCATATCATACAGAACACTAGTTATATATCTAACATGGAAGGTTATACCAAAGCTCACAGTGAGCACAGGACAGGACACCATTCTCAAAAAACATGTGCACTTAAGTGAATAGTCCTAATATACACTTACTGTCTCTCTCCGGCTCATGCTCTTCTAGCTGAGCATGGGTGGGGGCAACTCTGAGGACCCTCTAGTTCAGTTTTGTCATGTGGGGCTGAGAAGACAAGCACAAAATGTCCTAGACCTTAGTTATGGCCCAGCGATAAAGTACCTCCCAGCGCTTGCAGCAAAGCTTTTCCCACTAGGTGTAGTCACCGACTGCACTGCCGCATGAGGTGATGCCCTTTCAGATTTGTGCCCATACTGCATTGCTCAGTTGGGTCTCAGGACCCCCATAAAGATGAGGGTACTTGTTGACCAGCCCTTGGCTGATGATCTCTAATTTAGCCTCAAAGGTAGAGGGCTTCTCATCAAGTCCCTCAGCCATGTTGGGGGTTAGAATAAGGCGGGGAACAGCAGAATGAAGTAGGATGCTGTAGTAACAAAGAAAGATTGGCTCATAATGATTTCATAATGACTGACTTCCTCTTCCTGCATGTCATTTACTATTTGTTGCGGTAAGTGGAGATCTCTGCACTGACTGTGAAGTCTCCATCCTGTGTGCAGGGTGGAGACTCCGTACTCAGGTCAGAAAACTCGGTATATCGAAGACACCCTCTGCACTTGGAGTGGAGGCTGGAGGGAAGACTCTGCATGGGGAGGAAATGCCACCACATGCAGGAGGGAGATCCCTGCATGTAGCAAAGGGACTTATACAAAATTGTGTTCCTCATGTTGAGAATCAGTGTCTGGCAATAACAGCTTGCTTGGTCATGCATAGAATTTTATCTGTGTTTTAAGTGTGATGTCTGCCTCTGCGGTGAGTTGTGCCATTGGACATTCAGTTCACACAGTTATTTCATTTAATGATAGTGGTGCGTTTTCCCACCAGGATAAACTATTCACCATCAGCGGTAAAAAAAAAACCACTTTTTTAGTTGCTGAAAAGCAAAAAATTATTTTTTTAACATTGGCAGTAATTACTACTGTCGAGATTAGCTCTCAGTGTTAATGCCACACAGCCAGCACTAGTACGAGCATTTCATAGAAGTAAGTTCTTCTGCAGTACACTCTCTTCTGCCCCACAGCTTACGAATGGTTAAACTGCTCAGAAACACCTGACCTAATTACATAAACTGCCTAGCTGGTACTACTTTGTTCTACAGCAGGGGTCTCCAAACATTTCTGTAATAAGAGCTACTTATGTTCACTGAAAATCATCTTGAGCTACTAATATTAATAGTGTAGTTATAGTGACCTCATCAGACAAGATTACAGTAGTGGCCACCCCATGCAAGATCACAAGCAGTGATAATCATCAGTGCATCAGGCAGGGTTGCCAGCAGTCATGGAAAGCATGTTTGCCAGTTTGGAAAGCCTTTACACGGATCATACATATCAGCCATAGCTGCTATTCCCAGGCACCAAGTATTAATATAAGTATCCCCAGTGACAGATGATTTATCACTCACATATCTGCTTTAAATATATATTGGAGATTCATCCATTTTTTCTCAAAACATCAGCTTATGTGTTCTGAAAATATACACATTTTTTGCCTCGAATACATCCTTTTCAGTTTTGGTATACATATATCAGCTCAGCCAAGCATCAGCTTATTATGTTGGGCTACACACAGGAGAGGTACTTACAGGTAGCTGGACAGCTTCTAAAAGCTTATGAGCTACTCGTTGGAAAAGCCTGCACTACAGTGTTACAATATTAGCGTTGCACTTGATTTAAGGATATGTATTTCTGCTTCATTTCTATTTGCCTGCACAGTGCTTGAGAAAGCTATTGTTTTTAACATAAACTTAAAAGGGACTTACATCTTGCCTCCTCTCATTCCTGGCTTGTCATTGGTACCTGTGCGTGCCACTGACCTTTTCTGCATTTCTATTGGCTGCAGCATATTTTCCTGCATTTACCAATGCTTGTTTCTCATCTGCTTCTCTTATCACTTTCCCGCCGCCAAAATACTGTTAACAACATCCGCTTTAGAGGAACTGTATTTTGCCTTTTACTCTTGCAGCATATTTATATAACAATTTATCGCCCGGAGAGATTAAGTGATTTGCATAGAATCACAGGATGTTGCGCGGCACCACCGAGACTCGTACCGGGATCTCAGCTCTTGAGTCAGCAGCTCTGGCCGCTGTGCCACATTGTCTTCACTCCCGTTTTATCTGCCAGACAGCTCTTTCCTTCTCCCGGACGATGATTATTGAAAACAGCTCTTTATTTACGGCATAGGCAAAACCGATGCATTACCAATGCTTGTTTTTTTTTGCTATGCTTGCAGCTGTTTGCAGCAAAAAAAGATGAATATTTTGTTTTCTGCGAGCTTGGTGAGGCATTTTATGTTATGCGGCCCAGGATTTCTCAAAGAAAAACGTTTTTGTTCACCAGATGTTTCAAGAACCCCAAACGCACTGCTGTAACAAATCCTTTGAGGTGCCTATAAGTTGGGCTAATTATACTTTAACTCTTGTGGAGGGAAGTCCACGGCAGGGGACATATCCGCCTTAATTCAAGCAGACAATGCAGCAATATGAAATCATGCTAACAGCTCGCCTTTGGCCTTCCTTTGGGTAATGCAAAGCAAGAGAGGTGCCCTGTAACTCAGAAACACTATTCACCGAATTCCTTAAGACTCTCATTTGCTGCCACATTTAATTTGCACAGAAAAAAATGCCAGCACCTGGAATGTCTATTAAAATCTGTCTCTTTCGCTGCTGTTGGTCATTACAGCGAAGTCCAAACTGTTTTCATGTGGGTAGTCAGTTGCTCACAGCCCTTTAGTAGCTTCCCTTGCAATATATTTTCACTTTATTAAGCGAAAGTGAAATAATGCTGGTGGTCGACCTCATCAAAAAGCCCAGCATAGATATATACAAGTGCTGCTTTTTAATGGCATGTTAGATTTAAGTTACACCGTTCTGATTATAACCGGACTTTAGAACAAGATTTTTTTATTTACTGATGCGCCAATGTAGCTGTTGTCTTTTGCTGCTTTATCCTGTAGATGGTGGAATGGAATCTTATTTCTGAATGTGCGTGTGTGTGCGTGTGTGGGGGGAGGGTGCCCACGTCCTTAGATCCAAATAAAGATCACTTATGTTTCTGCTTGATCCTGAATTTATTTTCTACCTCAAAGTTAGAGACCATTAGGGGACCTCACACATGAAATGTATTGAAAAACATCACAGACCTTGTTTCCAGTGGTTGTACAGAACACTGACTGACTGGTGTTTGTGCACAGACATAGCATTGTATGTGCACAGAGACTTGGAAAGCCTATGGTGTTGAAGAACCTGATTACATATGTTTTACGCTGCCATTGCCCTTGAGTAGGAGCATGAGTGCCCCTACATGAGCAGGTGCAATCTTGGACCGCCACAACCTCTATTGGACAGAGTGAGGGGTGGGCAAGGACACATCCTGTCAGTGTGGCCCCTGCCTCTGCCTCCATAACTCTCTGTAGTATTTGAATATACATCTACTTCTGGCTAGTCTGTGACTCAACATCTCCTCAATGGGGGAGAGGCCTTGAAGTGACTTTGGGATACAAGAACATGCCCCCTCACTGGCCTCTTTTTGGAAGCCCTAAATATATACTCCTTCTTTGCTGTATAATTTCAACAAACTACCCTTCTTTTGTGTGTTTGTCTGTGGGCATGTTTTTGTAATTGGAGTATGTACACGGGCACTGGGTAAATTAGTAAAAGCTTTAAACCTTCCTTTCGAATTTAGGAAAGTTTGCAAAGTTTTCCTGATTTCATCCGAGTTGAACTTTAAGTCACCCGCCCCTCTGCAGGTGTTGATATATCACAGCTAGATTTACCTTCATGGAAAGGCAAGGCACCAGGTTGAAGGTAACCAATTATTGTACATCTGCCTCTGTGTAGCATGGATACAAGATTAACTTTTGAACACAGCATTCTTCCCGCTACCGCTCAGGCCTGTACTTAGCCCTTACTGGCAGTGGCTAAAAATCAGCACCTCAAGAGTTGTGCACTTGTGAACCTTTGCTGCAGGAAGTCCTAGGCTTTGCATGATGGACTAGTGGTGAGGAATCTCAGTGAGTTTGCACGCCTGAGTAAGACCATCTTTTTACTGTTGTAGGAGAGCTTTTTTCTATTTTTTTAAGTTCTCGAATTTTTCACTTCATGAAGCTGGCAAAAGTTAAAAAGAAATTATTCAAAGCTGTGAGGTCTTCCAGTTTTGCACCACTGCCCAAGGTAATACCAAACTGCAGTTCAATGTCTTTTTTGCACATTGTCCAGTGTTATTAATGTGGCCCCTGATCTCTCCATTAACTGAAGGACGGCGTATCAACCAAAGGCAAAATACTTCATGTAGAGCTCCAACAGGCCGCTGGTATTTAAACATATTGATGTGCACATTGACATACAGTCAAAAAGATCGTTGCAGTGAAATGCATTAGTCGAATGAGACACCAGGCCCATCTTAGTCATTCAATATATAAGGGAGTGCATGGCCGCCTACGAACGATTGAGCAATGATACTTGCAATCTCCCCGAAAATGCCAGACTAGCTCCCTGAAGATGCCCTTTAATTATTAATCACTGTAATTGAAAGACAAATTGGATGCGTTTGTGCTGTTGCTTGGCACAGGTGCTGTCAGGGGCAGGTTTTATTTGGTGATGGCTTGACTGTCTTCTTGTCCTTAAGATTTGGCCTACCACTCCCAGTAGCAGTCTCTGGTTCCAGTATGGAGAGTAGGCCAGGTAACCACCAAGAAAGCAATTAGTTCCAGGAAGAAAAAAACTGAGGATCAGAAATAACCTCCTGGGGTCACAGGCCAACAGGCATGGACTAGGAAGAGGATTCAGATAAAAATATAAGCGGAAAAACTGCAGAGCTGAAGAAATATCCAACAGGAAAACCAGCAGGATAACAGACAAGTAACAGATGAACAAAGCAAAATTGTGATGCATTAAATCCTACCTGTCTCCTTGTTGTATATGGTGCTGACAAGAAATAACCAAGCAATTAACCAAAGAAAATTCCACCATTTTGCTTTGTCAAAATTTCAAAAGAAAATAATATATAAGTATTCTCATAAAAAATCAATAAACTAAGATATTTCAAAATTCAAAGGAACAATATACATATTTTTTTGTCTGTGTATATATATAGGACCCAGTGGAAGGCAACTCGCCGAAACGCGTCGGTCCTTACTAAAAGAGTAATGAGGACCGTGTGAGAGCTTTTGCCTTGAACTTTTATATGGAGTAATAAATCAATTTGACTCACCGAGAAAGCTGTGTGTCTACTTGAAGCCGTGTGGCGCTGTAACTGATATCCGCCAGGAGGACGCCAGAAGGGAAACATATATATATATGTATATACATATACATACACATATATATATTACCTACTGGCAGTCACCAGTAGGTATTTATAGTTAGGGCCTAGTTTTTTGTTTTGCTAATAACTTTGGCGCCGTTTGACGAATATTCACGAAACTTTCAAAACTAGTCTGCCACTCACTTCAGCTTCTGTCTGAAAAGTTTTGGAGTGATTCTTTAAGGGGAGGGGGGTCGAGGAAAAGGGTGTCCCAAAAAACCTATTTCCCCATGCAATTTCCCATAGGGATTTTAGACATGACTGCAGCCCGAACCGCTGAATGGAATTCTACCAAATTTGCCAGATAGCTAGATATTGGCCCAGAAAGAGTACCTTTTGTAATTTTATGTAAATCTGTTATGTAGTTTTGGAGTTGTTAAAGAAAAAAGATTTATATATATCTAGAGACGCAAATCCACCATGGCAGATCCATGGAGCCATGCACCCAAAGCAAAGCCGTGATTGGCTGGTCGCAACCTGAGAGGAAATTGTGGCTGCCATTTTGTCAATCGAGGCACAGTTCCAGGTGGGGGAAATAAAGTGTAAATATGATATAAGTGTTCAGGATTGAGGTATCGTGACCCCAGCGGACTGATGGAGGGGTCTGTGAGTGAAAATTGTCCAAAAATGTTTTTTTTTTTGGCACACAAAGATCTTCAGATACACTGCAGTACTCAGCACAGTCCCCCATGTGAATCCGCGGTGGATCCATGGATCCAGATCTCACTTAAAAAAAATGCATCCACTACCATACCCACTTGCACACCCACTCACACACCCACTTTCACACCCACACAACCACTCACACACCCACTCACACATCCATACAGCCACTCACACACCTACTCAGAGACACAAAACACCACTCACTCCCACTCACACCCCATACAGCCACTCACACACCCACTCAGGTACCCACAGAACCACTCACACACCCCCTCACAGACCCACACAGGCACTCACACACCCACTCACATTCCCATGCAACCACTCACACACACACATCACACCTGTATAGACACACACACTCGGAGACCCACAAAACAACTCACACACCCACTCACAGACCCACACAGCCAGTCACACATGCACTCACACACCCACTTACATACCCACACAACCACTCACACACCCAGGTTACAAGTACGGTATAGTTAAGAAATAGCATTAAAAACATAGAAATTCAGTGAAAAAAACAAAGGTTACAGGGACATTATAGTTTGAAAATAGCATTTAGAAAACCTTAGAAATTCACTGGATCCAGATCGTAATTTAAAAAAAATACACCCGCTCACAGACCCACTCACACACTTACTTACACACCCACTTACCCACTCACACAACCACCCACACACCCACTCACACATCCATACAGCCGCTCACACACTCACTCAGAGACACAAAACAACAACACTCACACCTACTCACACCCCCATACAGCCACTTACACACCCACTCAGGAACCCACAGAACCTCTCACACACCCACTCACAGACACACAGGCACTCACATACCCACTCACACACCCACATACACACCCACATAACCACTCACACACCTGTACAGCCACTCACACACCCACTCAGAGATCCACAAAACCACTCACACACCCACTCAAAGACCCACACAGCCAGTCACACACCCACTCACACCCACTTACACACCCACACAACCACTCACACACCCAGGTTACAAGGACATTTTAGTTAGGTAATAGCATTAAAAAACATAGAAATTCACTGAAAAAAACAAAGGTTACATAGGTATTATAGTTACTGAGATGCTGTACACTCAAGCCTGGAAAACGAAGAGGTGCACCCCATAATGCTTTGCAGCTATTGCAGCTGTCAAGTAAGGCTGCCTGGGCCACTGTGTGGCCAGGAAAATGGAGGCATCACAGGAGGCTTGTGGATCAAGGACACCAAAGGTAATTGGGGCATGACATGCTAAATATATGTGCCGCACTCCAGAAAATCCTGTGAGGTGCATGCTACATGTTGATTTATTATAAGTGATCATCATTGATAATGTACATAGTTTAGGCTAATTCTGGATTTATTGTTATGGTTTCTGCGACTCTCTACGAATGTGTTGTCTTCCTTCATTTGAACAATGTATCCAGCAGTGCCAGTGTATTCTTTCTTGCACTATGTTTGATCACCACTACAACTCTGCATACGTTCTGGCAACCATAGAAAAAGTGGATTTGATCTAACCTCTGTCTTCTTTCCACTACTCTAATTACGAAACTGTGTTTCGGATATACAGTGGGTTCAGCAGAATATGTGGAAGGTGGAAGTGAGTCGTGCAAGAGGCTGAAGGGTACATAAAAAGGTTAGTCACATCTGCGTTTAGTAAGTCACCCTCACAAGTGTCCCTGCAAGCACCACTCGCCGTTGTTCTATTGAGATAGAATGTGAAGGATTCTGCACTTGTAATAAGTCTCTTACAAACAGCAATGGTCATATATATTTAGCAACTATGAAGAGAAATAGAGGTAGTAGCCTAATTTATTATGTTTCAAATCATAACCTTGCCTCTGAGCCTGGCACAAATGCCGAGGAGCCCTTTTGCTGAAGGAGTTATACTGGACCATAAAACGTTCCTTCCCGACCCCAGATTCTATTCTTGACCTCTACTTGACTTTGTAAGGGCGAGCTAAAAAACATATGTCTATAGTAAAAACAGAGAAAAAATGTTTTTCTTTTCCCAGCATCGATATGTTTTTAAATTGTACGTGTAAATCAGCTACATTGAAGTACTAAATAGTAATCGACCCCGAAGTCAGTGTACCTTTGGCTACTATGTAAGACAAGGCCCATGTTTTATGGTCTTTAACAGGGCAGCCTAACAAGGAGTCACTGTTGAAGGTTATTAAAGGGCGTAACTGTGGGAGGTTCTCTGACTATACTCACAGCCTCCCAAGCACACGATTTACAAGCTGTATGATTGACTGAGTAGGTATACTATGAGGGAATCATCCAGGAAGCAACGACTAATATAAAATGCAGAGGCGTGCCTTCCCTTGGTGCAGCAGGTGCAGTGGCAGTGGGGCTCGCTGATCCCTGGTTCTTGCTATATTTCACAGTTCCAGCACCGGCCACGAAGCCCGTTTCCTTTCTTACTCTAGGTACATAAGACACTGGCGACGCAACTGGGAATATGTCTGACTATTTTGAATAATAACTTATTCTCTAATAATTTTGGGAAGGCTTTTTTATCTGCCATAATCACAGATTTCTTCCAACGAGAAAATGAACTGTGTTCTCGCTGCTGGCACAAATAACAGGAAAAGAGATGGGATAGAAAAGGTTAAGATTGCAATATCTTCTGGCGCAGGTTGGGCAGGGACTCCTTGGTGAAACCTTTGCTGTGCGCCATTTCCGTGGCTGTTGGTGGCCGAATGAATGGATGGTTTCTTACACCAGGTAGTATTTCCCAAACCACCCTCTCCAGAATGTGACCTTCCGTCCAATGCAAAGAGCCTGGTTTGATACAACTGATACAGAACCGATTGAAGGAGAGACGTAACGCATGGCGTTCTAGCGAGACCCGACCATAGAGAGGGTATCGTCTTCAGTTGCAGTATCCATGGTATAGTAGAATGAAGTACTAGAGAGACTGATATGTGGTTTTAAGATTTTTCTCAATAGAAGGAACTAGAATAATTTGCTATGAATGACATCATGGTTCTCTAATTTTAAAAAAGTAGCAGAAACATTTCGTAATAAGATACTTTTAAGATACAAAAGACCGGAATCTTCACATCGGGCAAACAATATAATTAACTACGTTGCCATATTCATTTAGGAGATCTTTCCCGTATTCAATGAAACATCAGGTGTTTTATTGAGAACAAGAGTCTTTTACTATAAATACGAATCAAGAGAGTTGCAGAAAATTTGGTCTTGATAAAGATGGTGTAATAATTTCTGACCCATCGAAACGCGTCGACGCTCCCCCTTTTTTTTGCACAATCTGTGCACCTTCTGGAACCACAGATAATTAACTTGTCGGGATCCTGGGTTTCAGTTAGTGTCTATTGTTTTATCACAGATGTGTGTTGGTTATGACAAAATGTAGTGTCTTATTTTATGTGTACTCTCTTTATGCAAATTTTTACATTACACAATGAATTGCTATTTTTAGATTGTTTTTAATTCATTTGTAAAAAAATTTGGTGTGTTTTCTCATGTTAATTAATAAATTGATTTTTTGATATTTTAGAGTATTTGAAGTTGGGTTTATCTTTCTACTCTTATTGTATGGATGTGATATATGAAATGCGATTAGTTTGAATGATTCATGTGACCATTTTCTCATTTGAGAATGTATCAAGTGATAACGTTAGTTGTATGAGATTTAAAACTGGTAGTAGTCCAAAGGAAATCCTTTTTGTGACATTGATACAACTGAGCCATGCACTTCTTCACTCACACTGAGCTGAATTAGTCAAAGCCAACAGGGCAGCACTTCAATTCATGCTGTTCGTCTGCCTTTTAGTTGCCTATTTAGTGTGGCCCTTTTGCTACTTTTTCCTCTCTGTACAATTTTTAAAAAAAATCGATTTTATTGTCTGTGACTTCCTATTGTATTTTTATTTACCTTTTTCCATCGAACTCTCAATAAAACTTCCTGCGTCTCTGCTACAATGCTGTGACAATGTTTTTGCAAGCTTAGCAGTAATGTACATACCTCCATGATTTATAGCTCCTCCACGTCTTATCACAATGGTCATTCCTTCTTACTTTACAAGTGAATCCTTCTGCTAAGAAGTTAGTCTGAATCTGAGCTTCCAGTTTGTATTCATTTGAGACTGTTAAGTTCAAGGACTAATTCACATTGAGAATTTCCCATCCAGCCCTAAACCTTTCATAACCTCAGTGCATGCTGGACCTTTAACTGTAATTCTTTTATGATGACTCCCTGGAGGTAGGAAACAGATTTTAGTTTTGTACACAGAGCATATATCACTTAAACAGCTAAATCTTTTAGCAGCTCCAATACCTATTACATTTAATCTTCTGGTGAACTGAACGTTTATTCTTCCACAAAACGGTATTATTCTATCAGTTATTTATGAAACAGGTTTCCATTCACTTCTTAGTTTCTTACCATTTAGTCCATGGAAAAATATGTTTTTAACTACATTCTTCAAATAGTAAAATGGTTGAATGGGTTTCATTGTGGAGCTTTCTGAATCAGGCACTTTTCGACCTCCTGTTCTACTCTTTTCTTGGCAAACGTGTTTAACATTGAAATTCATGAACGAGAAAACTTGTTTTTTTCTCATCTTAATGTGCTATTTCCAGGCCATAAATTGAGATGACATGGTCCCCAATGCAAAGGGAAAACACAAATGGACTTTAGGTATCGTCTGGTAACATCAATCAGATAATGGGTATAAAAATGTCTGCCTTGATTGGTCATCACTCTTCCAGGTTCATCTGGGCTCTGCTTTAAATGTTCAGTAACAGACTGAGACTCCAGTCCATTGAAAAATTACAAAAGATGAAAAAGGATAATTCAATGATTGATGAATCACCACTTCCATGGCTTCTATTGTAAGCATTAATTATCTTACACTTAAACCGTTTTCCTCCATAAGGCATTTCGGGTACAATGCAGCATTTTTAAGTGATGCTAAATCTTATTATGTCTAACATACTAATAACTGCCTTCTTTCAGTTTGTTTTTATTGCATATTTTATAATACAAATTCTACAAGCAGGCACTCTTCTAGATTTATCACGTGTGTCCCAAGATATGGACCTACGTGCAGCCCCCTACTTTCAATATGTTTCCTTTTGAGTGCTCTGCTTATTTGACTTGATCTGTGCTTTTTGTGGGTAATGAGTGGGGAAGGTGAATGGGTCTTGGAGAGCGGGTTAAGTATAGGTTAAGGAGTGAGCTGCTTAACCAAATATTAGACACTATCACTAAAGGTGTTCTAGGAAGAGAATAAAAACAAGCACTGTCAAAGCCAAGAGGTCTCAGCAGGGAGACCCATTGGCTTTTCAGTAATTGTTTTAGGCAGATAACACTGAGAATGTGCCCGAATATTGGAATGGGCTTTATTTAAATATAAAAAATGTGTTTAAGGTTGCCTGCTGTGTATGCACAGACATCCACGGTGGCCATTTTTTAATGCATTTGTATTATTGTTATTGTATTATTTGAATTAATTCAGTTCAAAGATGGTGGTAGAGGATGTGCGCGCATTTGCAGCGGCCATCTTTATCTGGGCTTGTTAAAATAAAGCAAACCCTGTCCAAGGTGCCCACTGCACATGTGTGTACATGCGTCCTTTTTGGTGGTCATCTTGAAATAGTCAAAACATATTTTAAGATGGCTGCACACCAATAGCTCAGCAGACACTAAAAAGTAAACAAAGTCAAGAAATGAAATGGGAGAGGAGTTTGAGGCTGGGGTGTCAAGTGACGAGGAGTAGGGGAGAAACAGAAGAGTGAGGGTGGGGACATATTAAACAAGCATTGGCATAGCCAATAGGTCTCGCTTTTGGGACCTTATAAGTATTTAGTTATGCAGCACAATATCCTTGGTGCAACAACATCAACTGTTGCGTGGCTAAACACTTATAAGGTCCCAAAGGCGAGACCTATTGGCTATGCCAATGCTTGTCATTAGCTTACCATTTGATATTTAACCTGTGGTGCTGTGGTCCGTGAATAAATGGACCCTGCAGAGACGCAGACAATGGACGTCTCACAAAACATAGAATGACGTTTAAAAAGTGGGTTCTGGATATGCACAAGTAGCATTGATGCCTTTAGCAGCATGGCGAAGCGCTTCGGCGTGCACTGTGACGCTATGCCTACACGCGGCACATGCTGTCTGTAGTGCAATCTTGTGCACCCAGGCATGCCATGGAGTGTTAGCAGTTCTTATTTTATGTTGATCGTGACGAGGTGGGTAAATTCTAGTGTTAAAAGCGATGGGTGGCTGTTACATCTGAAAAGATAGACCTCAAACTCTTGGCTGTGTTACATTTATTAGCAGCAATATCTTTGATTAGAGTTGTGGTCGAGTGAGTAAATTAATTGTCGGTTTTGGAGACAGAAGACTAGAGCTTTAGTTCTGTTCCGTTTTTTATTAGCTAAACAGTGTGATCCTGTGCAAATTATTTTTATCCCGTTTGTATTGTCTGCGAAACTGGGGTACTTGGAAGAAGTCTTTTGCTGAATTTAGATTTATAATCTAGGCAGTAGCCTATTCGAGCCCGTATCGATGTTGAAAAACAAACCTTGCTTTAACCAAGCATTGGCATAGCCAACAGGTCTCACCTATGGCTTTGCCAATATGTTTTAGCTATGTTGCACACTAGTGTGGCTGCTATTCAGTATGGCTAAAAGTTATTGGTGTAAAGGGGCGTGGAGTGAAGTGTTCTAAAGTGGAGTAGAGTGTAGTGTTATGGAGTGGCGTAGAGTTGAGTGGTGTGGTGTGTTCTGGAGTGGCATGTAGTGTTGTGGAGTGTAATGTAGGGAGTACAGTGTCATATAGGTGAAAAGGCGTTGAGTGTAGTAGATTGAGTGTAGAAGAGTGCTAGAGTGGAGTACAGCGTTGTGGAGGGCTACAGCATGTTGTGGAGTAGAGCAGTGTTGAGTGGCGTAAAGGGTGTTGTGTAGATTGGAGTAGACTGTTGTAGAGTAGAGTGGCCTAGAGTGGAGTAGATTGTGAGAGTGGAGTGGCACAGAGAATGAATGAGCGCATGCATCAGCGTATATGTAAAGGTGTCCTTGTGAGAGACTACAGTGTGTGGGACTGAGTGGGAAAGACAGGGTGTGGTTTGTGTGTGTATATATGTGTGTGTGCATGTGTACATGGGAGGGTGTATGAGAGAGAAAGATAAAGAGAGAGAGAGAAAGATAAAGAGAGAGAGCGAAAGAGAGAGCGAAAGAGAGAGCGAAAGAGAGAGAGAGAGAAAGAGAGAGAAAGAGAGAGAAAGAGAGAGAAAGAGAGAGAAGAGAGAGAAAGAGAGAGAGAATACAATGTGAGAGGCAATGTCTGTGAGATTGACCTTTGAGGTGAGCTAACCGAGGTTGACTATTACATGGAGGGATTGGTAGGGCTCACCACATCTATTTTTTGGAACTTAAGGTTCATACTTTTTGATCAAGTCATGAAATGCACAAGTAAGGGTACTTTGTAGAAGCTGTCTATGCATCAATGAAAAGAAATTCAGTACATCCATAGCATAATCTGTAATAAATTGCAATTCCCAGCTTCCTAAACAGGTAACTAGGTGTACTAGATCAAGTGTTTTGACATGCCATTCATTTTCATAGTTTGAAAACAAAGTCTATGAAATTAGCTTTACTCAAACATTGAAAGCAGTTTAACGGATAGTAGGCATTGGTAATTGTAATAAATTATGTGGCTTTCGCTGAGACAATATAGGACATTTAAATAACTGAGATACCAGTAAAAAATATTAGAAACAAGTAATTTAGTGAATATTGCAATTAGTTCACACCAAATGGCAAATTTAGCATTTTGCAGCTTCCTGTACCAGACATACACAGAGGACTAACAATGTAAAAAGAGGAATAAACAGGTTTGAATGAGCTGCTGTCCGTTTATACAGTGCACACTGTATTATTAATTGCCTCTTGGCACTTGATAGTAAATGCAATGACGCTCCTATAACTTCTCTTGGAAAGATGAAAGAACGAGTCAGCAGAGATTCAGAGGTATACCTAAAGATAGAGTTCAATCCACTGAGCTAGTACCCTATGTATCGATCAGTATCAATGTCTGTTATATCCCGCTCTCAGTGAACATACCTCTTGTTCTACAAAAATGGTGAGGCACTAGAGAGGCCCTGTGACCTCATGGGCAGCGGATCGATTTTAACCCGGCCAGAGATCGCTCAGGTTGAACAGATGGAACAGCAGAACCAGCGGAGCACTGTGCGGAATCATGGGGACGTAGAGTCGAGCCATTGCCACACACTGTCAGCTCCATACTCAAGATGGACCAGTCAACTACCACAGAGGACGCCGCGGTGGTCTCAATGCAGGCACTACTGCTTTCTAGATAGACAGCTTGGTGTGTTGCCGCGCACACTGCCGATAGATGAGTGCAACATAAATAAAAGGTCATTTTGTCTACGAATTTACTGACTTGTTTTTTTTTAACTCAATAATTTGAGGAACACTGCGATGTTGTTTTTTATATAGCATATATATAAAACAACAACAACAAAAAGAATGTGGATCTGAACAGTGCGCGCATGTCTCTGCAGCTTGCGTGTTAGTAAAACAGAAAAACCTATCGAACTATATTTTTAGCCATGAACTAATAGGCTGGCGTTGGAGATTATTTGAAAATTAGGGACTCCAGGGGCAACTTGTGCAACTGAACATCTATTTATTTGTGTGTTTTATAGAGCACCAACAAAGCTTGAGGTGGGCTGTCTGGCACTTGCAAGAGGGGTGAAATGTATACATATTCCATGAATGTAGGTCCTCCAATAAGCATCATGAACATACATAGCTCCTACGCGCTGAGCATGACTGCTGGAATACTGAAACCAGAACTTTGGCTACACAACTGAGATCTCCACTTTCCTCAAAAAGCCTTTTGCCGACCGGCTTTTGAAAACAGCTGCACTAATTAGATCGTATCACAGAAGCCGAACACAGATGTTGCAACAAGTTATACAAACGAAAGAGAAGGAATTCAACAGGAAAAGAAACGTGTTCACTCACCAATTAAGCCTTCTACCAGGAAAGCCAACACGTGTGTTTCAAGATCGGAGAGACAAGACAGTAGCAGCAATAACACATGCAATTTATGGGTGCGAGTGGATTTAAACACCGGAAGGTGATACAGAACTTTTACCTGAGTAACTTTTATTGGGCTCTTTCCTTTGCTTTCTCGACCCAGAAGTTTGTTTAGCCTATTAACAATTTAGGACTACAAGTCTCACAATGCATAGAAAACAAGCGCGCGGCGCCTCGCACGGCAGCAGGGGGAGGGGGAGAGGAGGGAGCCTGCGCGATTCACTTGCGGGAGCGAGCGGCGCCAGGAGCGATAATTGCTACCATATGGCGCCAGCTGCTCGCTCCCGCAAGTGAATCGCCAAACGTGCACGCGTTGCCATTGAAGGCAATGGAACGCGTGCACGTTTTTGGCTGAAAAGCCGAAGCGATGGCAAAAGGTCTTTTTTCCTATGCAGCGCATGCGCGCTGCGTAGGCGAGACCTAAAAACATGAATGGTATAGGAGAATAGGAAGAGGAGGAAAAGCAATTCACTTGCTCGAGGAAAAGGGGGAGCAACACAAAGAGCAAAGTGGTGGGGGGGGATTCAAGGGGAAGAGGCACATACAGCAGAGAACAAATAAACACATGCACTTTCTTGAAGGGCTTAAATAAAAAATAAAAAACATGTGTTAAAGTTTCCTGAATTGAAGCAGAGTCAGCAGTGGAAGGATACAAGTCAGCCATTCATAATAGTGGGAGATGAAAATGCTCCTTTGTGGGATAAACACATAAATAGAAAGGAAACACTTCGAATCAAGAGGAGACAACTGAAATCGACAACTAAGCCATTCGACTACGAGCAAGGGGCTGTCTCAAAGCCCACTCTGAATATATGTTATATATTGTAAACTATACGTCTGATTACATAATGTTAAAGGTGGCTGTAGCCAATTATCTAAAAAGTAGATTTTTCCATTAATTGATACATTTTCAAAGTTGGAACATATGGCACAGCAAATTCAGTGCCACTGTCATTGATTATAGTCCCTGTGTTGCAATCAATTACAATCTTTGTTTGCTTGTGGAAGGTGTTTATTAAGTTCTGACAGTGTATGATATATACCAGTTGTATCCCATGTCAACTCCCAGGTGATAAACCATCTCCGATGAGTCGTATTATGTTATGGCGAAGACAGAAAGGTAATAAACTACGAACATGTATTATATATAATAATAATTCAGTGAACATGTAATCACTGTAGGTTGATCTGCTGCTCCTTTTTCTTGGGAGATTAATTACAATAACCATGTTTTTGAGAATATTTCAAGTGAATAGTTTGACCAGGAACCATACTTTAATGACAGCATTTTAGAGAGCTAGAAACACTGGCATGCTCACCAGCCACATACGATGGATTGTTCTTACTCTCTAACTAAAAGAAAATTGAAATTTCTATCCTACCACCACAGTTTTAAAGGCTCTTTTCCCAAATTGTATTTGTTTGCTGTGATCATGTGTTTTGCACCAGACCCGTCTGTTCTGGATTTTGTCGCGAGGCAGTCCATTTGGAGTATGCCAAATTGTTTGCAGCAAATTTGAGGTTCATAAATAGGCTAATGGATGCAGAGCCATTTCAGTGTGTACTTGTGAACTGAAATGCAAGAGCAGAATTCATGTTAAAACAGGGATCATAAAAGACAAGGCAATGCTCAGCCCAAGGTGTGCACAGTTGTTGAACAATGCCTACACTAAGATACCATTTAGAGATATAACAGCTAATACATTGGAAAGGACTCCATGGAAAATAAATCACAGGGTTCCGTAAAAAATAAGCAAAATCGGAAATGAATACCAGAAACAGAAGCTGCTAATGTTCTTCCCAGATATAAACAGTCTCCGAGTTATTGACATGAGGTTATGCTCTCTTTGTTGGATTTGAAGTTGACAGCATTGAGTTAAAGTACTAAAGCGGTGCTCCAAATGTAAGTGGCGGGATGGGTGGATATCGACAGACGAGAACGCCGCACATGAATGAATTGCATCAAGGAATGTAGGGTCACTGAAGGAGAAGAGTCATCATTGTGAGGTAAGTGTCATCTAATGACAAAGGACTGGCACCCTCAGGGTTGATTAACAAAGGAGGTCAGAAGCATTCTCTCACAGTCTTACATTCTAGGTTTTTAGTACATTTAAATGTTTTTAAATTCCAAACGAAATCTAGAAGTACTTTTCGAGTCGGAAAAGTATTCCTGTTGCCACCCTGAAAACAAGTTTACTCCTGCACTTTGTAGGGGTGAATCTTCCGTCTTCTTCAGGGTAGAAAACTACCTGCAAAGGGGCGGTGACTCTCCACACAGGTGTGAGTTTTTGGTGGTTTCTTTTTGCAGACTTAACCCCTGTAAAGACCACATACAAAAATAGCCATGTGATCGTAATTACCCACATGGAAATGTCCATAATATTGACAGATTATTCTGCTTGAGGAATTTTATTTACGACTGCAAAGTCACGTTTTGAGAATGTGTAGATTGAGGTATTTGCCAGGAAGTGGCATTCGGAAGTCACATACCATTGCAACTGGGCCCAACAAGGAAATATTGTTCATGTAATCTCCCGCTCTTTCTTGATTTACTGCATTTTGCCATCTGAGGTGCGTGGAGAAGCATCCACACCAGGACGCATTCCTTCAGCCCCCTCCACTGGTTTCTCTGAAAGGTTCTACAGTTTATTAACAGCTCTGCTGGACAGCGGTTGCGCTCTCAATTAGGAGAGGTAATGAGTCGTGGAATATTCTTTGCAGTTCGCTGTAAATGCAGCTGGGCTAACTATGCTGAGATAAGATGGCCCTTTCCTTCGCAGCAAGAAGCCTATTCACTGTGATTTATTCTCTTAAAATAAGTTGGTGAGGGCTTGTGCTGTGTAGAGCACAGCAATATCAAATGATCCATAAATCTGTAAATGGCCCAGTAAGATGCACCACCTGAGAAAGTTATCAGCAGTTGCATGGACATTTGTTTTTGTTTTTTTAGATCAACAAAGAATTCGTAGTCGTCTTGGCTTTCAAGCACACAGTTTGAAACCCCATGACTCTAATAAGTTTAGCGTGAAGAGTGACGTCGAAACTTGGAACATAATTTACAAAGAACCTTTGGATGTACTCTATACATCTCTAGACACATATTTGTGATGCAGTGAGAGCATCTATGGTACTTTATATTCTCTGAGCACAGAAGTTCTATTATGTTTACCATAATTGTTGCAGCATACTGAACCTGTTCCAAGGAAGGAGTACAATGTGACAAGCAGAGATGCAAACTGGATATCAGGGACAGAAATGGACTGCACACTCACAAGACAAGAGTAACACTTGTTGGAGAAAAATATTTCAAACGTAAACATCATCATAAAATAAAGAAATCATAAAGTTACAAAATAAACCGAACTCTATCAATAGCTAACATCCTGGATTCCTATGTTACCAGCCACCACCTATGTCAGGGCAAAGCTCAACAAAACAGACTCTGCTTTCCTGGTCAGAGAACATGCCATTCTGATCACATGCCCTGCGAGACGCTCACACTTTCCTCTCATTTGCTCTGATTCATTATATTCCCCAGCATATGGCGTAATGGCTAGAGCGGCTGACTTTAGAGCTGAGGAACCAGGTTCGAGCCTTACGTTGGCTCAACATCCTGTAATTCTGGGCAAATCACTCTGGGGCCGATTACGATGTCGGTCGGACATCCTCGGCTGCTAGTCGGAAGCTTTCCTACCGTGGGCGGAGGCTTTCTGACCAATATGATCAGTTTGCTGTCCGACCGCCGAATTACAATGTCGGCCGTCGGAGCGTAAACCGGCCGGTCATTCCAAACCGCACCGTAATCCCCTATGGACGGCGTTTCTACTGTCGGGATTACGATGGGCTGTGGCCTTTCCGTGCTGGCCTTTCTGACACGGAAAGGTTGTCGGAAAGCGACTTTGTTGGCCCTGCTGCCCCCTTACCTCCGCGGCCTACAGTTGGTGGCCGAGGGGGTTCCTAGGGTGCCCCTCTGTAAATCCCTGCACTGTGTGCCAGGCCCTATGCAGAGCCTGCCACAGGGTGCAGGGTTTTACACACACCCTCATTTCTCAATGGGAGCCTGTATTACGGCCGGTTTATGGCCGTAACACAAGCTCCCATGGAGAAATGGGAGTACCGCATCGTAATCAGGCGGTCGGAACCGCTGACCGGAGGCTGGTCGCTCCCGAGATCATGACGGTGTAATAAGCCACTCTATCTCCCTGTCCCTACCAAAAATGAATATGTCCTTGTGTAATGTAACTGGTGCTCATGTAAAGTGCTCCAGAACCTTTGGGTCGAGTTTGTACTATATAAAACTGAGAAAAAAAATCTAAAAAAACAATATTTGTGAACATGCACTGCGTGGCCATAAGCAACCATCTAAAATGCATTATTGCATAATTACCAGCTCAGTGGGTTTGAAGTGGCTACTCCTCCCTCTCGAAATTCCCTTTGTATCTTCAATGGCAATCTTCAGGTTCAGGCATTCTGTTCACTAAAATCCCAAATAAAAGGAGCCGCAAAGATTGCAGGACCACAAGCTCAGCTCATTAGGGTCTGAATTTTATATCCACATCACTCTGTCTTGGAATATCTTACTCTAAATTCCCATTAAGAAAATATGTGGCTCAAAAAAATTGTAGCTCGCGCAAAAGTAACATCCTGCAATACTTTTCAGGTCTGCCAGCCATAAAGCCATCAGGGGCCCACCACACAAAATAACCATTCATCCATCTGACTCAAAAGGCAGCAAATACGAGGTTAAATAATCTCTGAACAGTGAGAATATAATGTGAGTTCATCAAATTCCTCCAGTTTCTTAAAACACCTCTTCTGAATCGGGCATTCTTTTACAAAACATGCGCAGAGTTGCAAGCTGGCTGGCTTTGTAACTTTGCACAGCTATTCACCCTCACCCTCTCCTGCTTCAAAGATCTTTCAGATGGCCAGCAGCTCCAAGCAGCATGAAAAAAAGCTCCAAAAATAAATGCAGTTTTAAAGACACTATATGCACGTCTATCCAAAGAGATGAGGGAAGGTGTATAATCCCTTCTCTGTTATAGAAAGTGATAAGTTAGAAAAGATACTGTAAATTCCGCAGACTGAAAACGCTTTCTTCAAATTGAGAGCACTGACTTCAGCAGCAGACTTCCAAAGCCTTTGCTGCCAAGCAGACATGCAAATGGACTGACAGGTTCCTCTGTAGAAGAAGGCTGGATGATCCCACCACAGCAATCAATTTTGCAGACACTATAGCTATTGAGGCAAAGCTCTTAGCACAGGGTTTGGGGTGGGAAGCTATCGTAATGATACCTACAGCTTGGTGCTGGGGTTGAGCTATTATCAAACATTCATTCGGGAAGTGGAGTGTCACTTCATTATTTAATAATCTTTGCAAGATGAAAGGGTGAGTCAGCCCTAATGGGCTTTAAACATGTCATGAATCAGTACTTGGCCCGCTATCGTGATGCAAAAGAGGAAATAGCAGTGATAGCTCCGCGGGACCGGGGCCCCTAACGAGAGAAAGACATTTTGCTGAGTGACGGAGGTGAATCCGTAAGACAGCCCGGCAAGTACTGCATTAGTGACGCGCAGCAGGAGTTGCAAGCGCTGCGGCAGTACACAAAATGGTGCCGTTCTACTGCGGCCACCGACCTTGAATATCAGCAGAGATGAAAAGGCTGAGTGCTATCGGTGACAGGACAGGGAGCGAGGGCAGACAGCCGGAGGAATGATAGAAATGCATGCTCTTACAGTTGGATAATTTGACATCAGGGCCATAATACGAGCATCATTGCGAAGACAGCAGCCGCCTTTAAAGGGGAGTCGGTTTGCGGCGGAGGGGGTGAGTGCGGACGCTGCACGCCAACAGGGGTGCTGTCCCCTAGTAATTCCCAAAGTTAGAGGGGAGCTACAAAGAGAAGGGGGGCACGCAGAGTGTGGCGAAGTGTCCGCCCCATGACGCCTGACCCTAGGATGGCAGCCAGAGTGTTCCCCCGGGGAATCGCGACACAATGATACCAGGAAGGTGTCTCGTAAGGCGGTGGGAAGACTCGGGGGTCCCTGAAGAAACCTCATGTGAGAGGAGACAATTTGACTTCTCGCATGGGCAAACCTGAGCAATGGGATATGCCTGACTTCAAGATGGCCACCATCGGTGACATCTAACACGAAGAGCCACACCTTGACTGGTACTTTGAGAAGTCGAATAGACGCCCTATCGAGATCATACTGAGAGAGCATTTTTTAAAGCACAGAAACCTGGCTTTGGAAGCATCTGGCGAGCTGAGGTGTCCGTGTATCCCTCACAGATGATGGATATTGCCTCTATGCTACCTAATAAGGCTACATGCAGCCAAGGTATCACACTTCTGTGTACCCATGGCGAACAAGCAATCATCAGAGCAGGGGAACGCCAAATCCAGCACGGCGCTGACTAAAGAAGACCAGTTGGCGTCCATGAAGGACTTCAAGATAGAACTACGTCCCGTTATTCATGGACCGGAGTATGCATACTACTCGAGCCGAATGAGCTTCGACCAGCTGAGAAGAGACGAGTGCCGGAGAGATGGAGGTTGAGGCGGGCGGCGCTTCCCAGTCTTCCTTGGCTGAAACCATAAATGTTGTACATACCGTGGAGTTCGAGCAATCATGGCCGATGCCCGATGGAGCTGTTTAGTCAGCTATAGAGGAGTCTGGCTCTGGTTCACCCCCTCAGCCTTCACCTACCCAGCCGGACATTGGACATAGTTCTTCCTCTTTCTCCCCGTCATGCTTCCTTCCCTCCTCCACCTCCCCCATCTATTATCCTGTAACTACCACCTACCTGTTAAACCAATTTACTGTTTGTACTTACCGTGGAGCCCGAGTACCCTTGACCGATGCCCGTTGGAGCTGTCCCATGCAGCTATAGAGGAGTCTGGCTGTTGTTCACCCCCTCAGCCGTCACCTACCCAGCCGGACATCAGACATTGTTTTTCACGGTTTCTTCACGGTTTTGCTTGCCTTTCACCTTAACTCCTTGTCTGCTTTGTTCCCCTTAAATACTTTCCCTCTGCCGGTCTGCTTGACTCTATCTGCTTTCACCTCCCCTGTTTTCCTTTCCCCCCTACCTTCCATTCCCTATAAGAAGCGCGTCTTGGCTATTCTACGCGCTAGCAACCCATTTTATTGTGTTTTCTCAAGGTTTTCTCCTATGCCTATACTTGATTCCTGCAACGGATGTAACTTTTTGTATCATGTAACTTGCTGATCCTCATGTAAAGCGCTCTGATACCTTCGGGTCTAGCCAGCGCTATATAAAACTCTGCAAATAAATAAATAAAATGTCATGTCCAAATTACTGCGCAGAAGCTTAGTCTGCTGGGCTACCAGGGTAAGTGAGCTGTGCTTGGCCTCACAGCGAATAAAGTTTTGATTTGGGCAGTGTTTTCTTCATTTGGTGCTTAGAATCTTCTACAACATACAAATGCATTACCTCTACATTCTACATCTTAATTCCAGTCATTATGTATGTGGTGATCCACCTCAATGACAGGAAAAAGAAAACAGGAAATGATGCTTACCAAGTCACGCACATATCTCCGCCGGATGCCATAACGTATTCGGTTTAACCAGCCACCCTCTGTTGTCTTTTTCCTCTGACAGAGAGAAGGATGTAGGAATATGGGACCGTATTTAGCAGTTGCAAACGGAAATTTGGGCCGTTTGCTACTGCTAAAAAGGGTTGTAGCATGTACAAACCCTATTTTGCGAGTCGGTAATCTATTAATGACTCGCAAAATAAGGTTTGTGAGTCTCTAAAGGAAGGGGCGTGCCAAGGACATCCCTTCCTAATAGCGAGTTTCAGGGGGATGTACGATTATTTTGAGACTGCAAATGTGGTTGCAAAACAATTACAGTTACCGCCAATTTAAAACTGGTGGTAAGCCAGTCGCAAACAGAATGGGGTCCTGAGGGGAGCCCTTCCCAGTCGTGGCCCTTGCAGGTAAACACGGTTGGGCGGGGTGGTGTTAGAGGGGTGTAAGTGACAAACGACGGAATTTGGAAAATATAATAAATAAATAATAAAACCACTTACCTTGCGCTCGCCGAACCACCATGTCAACATTGCGGCGAGCGCAAGGTCAGTGTTTTTTTAAATTTATTTATTTGTTTTCCCTATTCCATCGTTTATCCCTTGCAACCTCCCCACCCCCGCCTCACCACACTAACCTGCACAGGCTGCCACTGCCCCTTCCTGCTTGTGTTTGGCAGCAAAAATATTTTTTAAGAGCATGCAGTGGCTCCTTTAGTTTTCTTTTAAACACATCCCATTTTCCTTTAAGACAAAAAGTCTGCATTTGAAAAAAAAATGTTGCTTTATTTAAAAAAGGATTCTAGTCTTTATCTTGCCCCTGGTTCAGGTAATAGGGCTGCCCCTGTTGGTGGTAACTATTATTTAAAAAGCAAACACAGACATGGTGGTCTGCTGTCCCCAGCAGACCACCATCCCAGTGAATGTAGCCCATTCCCAATGGCTGACAAATTGCGACCTGCTTCATGAATAGTGATGAGGCAGGTCATTTGTGACCCAATTGGGAATACATTCCATTTTGCAAGTTGCAAATTGCGAGTCGCAAAAAATCGTATTTTGCGACCCGCAAAACGGAATGGTCATACATCTGGCCCATAGCCTCCTGCCGGGCCTTCTGATCAAGTCTGTCTACTGGCTTTAGGCAAGTGGGGAGGGTTAGTTAAATAGTTAGATGGATGTCATTACAAGGTTTGAAGATGCAATGACGTACTCAAGAATTTACCCATCTGGAGAAAAAACAAATGTGTTGATATGAACCGAGGAAACCAGGCTGCCTTCTGGACAATATAAGTGAGGATATGTACTGGGTAAGTCCCCTTTGGTGCATGCGCTGTTTGTGCTTATTTTACGGTGCAGCTTTTCTTTGTGCATGTACATTGGATAAAGGAATGTGCACATGCACAAACTATCGATTTCTGCTGCGCATTATGGCACTTACAATAGAAATAAGAATCGGGAGGTAGGTTTGCATAAATCATCTTGGAACAGTTTGAAGTCTGATATATTTTTGTATGTTCAAGACTGGCAAACATATGAGTAAAAGAAGGCATGTGGAGGACTCATCTTCTTCCTCACCCAACTCGAAGTCTCCGTCTCCTAGTTCTAAACTCAGGAAGGAATAGGATGAGGAAATTCTGAGAAAGATTGTCAGAGAGACAATTTCTCCCATACAAAATCCTAATAGGATGTTGGGTAAGATAAGGCAATGAACCGTGACTGGGATTCAGTCAGGTTTACAAAGCTCGGAGGAGAAGCTTTTACCCGAGAAACAGAAGGGCAAATATGTGGTGAGATGTAAATATTGCCTTCTATTCTTTCCCACATTCGAGAAAATATGGGACTTCTTTCTGCTTATGCACAAGGCACATCCAAAGAAACCCTATTACAAAAAAGTCAAATGATACTTCAAGTTAATCTTCCTATTCATTCATTAGCATGTCATGGATGAGGTACAGAGGAAGTGGAGAGTACCGGATAAGATATCCATTCCAAGATTAATGATGAAGTTGTATTCCCCAGAAAAATGGCTACAAGCTTCCAGACTCGATCACTATTGATTGCTTTATTGGGAGTCTGGTTGGAAGGACTACCATGTCTGATGGTACTGTCATCAAGAATTCAACAGATAGGACGGCTGACTCCTCAATGAAGGAAGCATATGCTGGCTCTCATTAGCTTTTAGGGTGGGTATAGATCTTAGTATTTAATTTCAAAGTTTAAGGATCTGCTTAAATCTATTGAAGAAAGTTTCAAGTGCTCATCGATTTTAGAAGGCATTAAGAAATACATTGAATTCTTGATGGCTGTGTTGTTGAAGTGGTCAGGGCATCTGGACTACGGCAATGCTCTCTACGCTGGAATCAACAAGAAACTACTTTGCAAACTCCAAACCGTCCAGAGTGCCACAGCCAGACTGATCCTAGACATCCCCCGTCACAACCACATCACCAAATACCTCTGTGAAATCCACTGGCTCCCCATCGAAAGAAGAATAACCCTCAAGCTCCTCACTCACGCATAAAAGGCCCTCCACAACATCGGGCCAGCATACCTGAACAACCGCCTCTCCTTCCACGCACCCAAGAGACACCTCCGATCAGCTGGCCTCTCTGGCCACCATTCCACACATCTACAAGGCCAGAACGGGAGGAAAGTCCTTCTCCTACCTCGCGGCCAAGGCCTGGAACGACCACCCCCTCCTCCTCCTCCGACAAGTACCTACACTGCTCCAGTTCAGGAAGGACCTCAAAACATGGCTCTTCAGATGACCCCAGCACACAAAGAAGCCACCGTCCCCCTCGCCCCCTAGTGCCTTCAGACCCTCGCGGGTGAGTGGCTCCGCTTTACCAACCCTAATTGATTCATTGAATGGCACCCAACTTTACCGTGGGTGCTTTGATATCAGCTTTGTGGAATCTAATGCATAAAGATTGGCATACTGATGTTTCACATAAGTCAGTGGCCCAGCATATGCCATTCAATGGTGTGAATCTGTTTGATCCTGAACTAGAGGAGAAGTTCCACAGGCTCTTCATAGGAAGAAAACAAATTTCTCTTTATTTAGGCAACAGCAAGCACCATCAGGAATATCATTCAGACAGCCAGTTCCAGTTCAAATCTTTATTCGGGTACACAAAGTATTCATAAAAGGACAACATATACAGTAAGACAACTAAAAATGTAATACATAACAATTATTTTAAGAAAAATCACAACACATAGCAACATAGTCAATTAGTCTAACTTATTGAGTATTCATAAAACTACAGACTCGCACTGCCATTCTCAAAAAAGTGCCTACATGAACAATTACCTATTCATTAGAAAGTTGGCATAACATATTAAAAGCTACCTTATATAAGGGGAAGTAAAAAGTGTTTGATGTACATTGAGTAAAAGCCACAAAAGAATAAAACGTGCAGTGTGGATTTCCCTGATCTCCCATCACAAGGACAAGGTGTTGAATGAAGAGTTCTTTAGAAACCCAATGGGAAGCATAATAAATATTTAATTGTTCTAGACCAATTGCGAAACAATAAACTGTGCTCCCAGTGACCCATTGGTACAAAAGGATACCTTGTGAGTGGACTACCTGGAATCATCTCCAGATAGGCTGTGACAGTCAACGTCCTCCTCTCCATAATCATTCTTTCACTGTGGGCAAAATAGAACAGAACTTGCTGTAAATGCATTTTACTAAGGCCAGGAGCGCTCAGTGTCCATAAAAACCACCATCAAGGAAGCAGCAATAACCACATCAAAACTTAAAACAAGGGGAGAACTATGCTACATTACAACAGAAACAAAAGCAGATGCTACCTTTCATGCAGTCACTTTCCTGACTATACTAGACCTTTATTAGACCTTCCAGTGGGATTGAAAATTCATCATGGTCTAAAGAGCTGAGAGAAGACTTCCTTGGATGCCTAAGCATTCAAGGAATCAAAGAATGTTATCTAATAGAACTGGTCCTTCATGACGAGGCCTCAAAATAATACTGTGACCTAAGAACTTGGAGTAGAGGACTTTTCAGGATTTACAGAATAAAAATTCAATAGTCTCAGTCCCAGAAGCGCAGAATTAGACAGGTGTATACTAAATCATCCTTCTGGTACCCAAGATATCAGAGGGTGCAGAATGGGAACAGTTTTGTAGTTTGTTGATCAGTCGGGGAGAAGGATCCGTTCAAAATAGAAATACTTCAGAAGATCATGCTCTTAATACAAGCAGACAGCTTCATGGTGACAGTGATCCTTAGGGATGCCTACTTCCATGTTCTCATCACTGAGAGGCACCAGCAGCATTTGAGTTTTTGTGTACAGGACAAGCACTTCCAATTTCAAGTCCTGCCATTCGGACTCAAATCATCCCCTCATGTCTTCACAAAGATAATAGCTCCTTTGATAGCATTCTATCATCTAAAGAGATGGGACAAGTATCTAAACCTGTACTATTTGCTCATACATACTCCATTCAAGTCTCTGACCAGTGAGGATCTGGTAGCCTTTCAATAATGTCTGGATCATCATGGAATCCTCATCAATTGGAAAAAATGCCAGACTGAACCTTCCCAGGACCTAGTGTCCAGTTGAGAGTCTGGACAGACCTGGATTTAATCTTCCTTTCAGAATATGGGATAACTGCCTTTCTAAACCATAATTTTATGTATGATGATAATGTCACAAGCTCCATCAAGAACTGTTTGAAACTCCAGACACATATGGTCTCATGCATTTTCACGGTACCATGGGAACAGTGTCACATGTACCGGCTGATTCCCCACTACACAAGTACTTTTCTCCAGCATCACCATAGCTGCCAAGGTTTCACATTGCTTATGTGTGACATTTTCCTAATTTCAGTGTAATTATTAGTGACATTCAACGACTATGAGTGACACTTTCTCCCAAAATCAAGCAATAAAGATGTGAAAATGGCCTCAGCCCTTGCCCCTCTCAACCATACACTCCTCTGTGTCAGACCTTGCAAGGCTCTAATTTTTACCTGCGTCAGACTTGCAATGTGCATATTTTAGTGCTTTCAGTCACATATGGGACATTGGAGCAGTAGAATACAAAAGCCGATATCCACCACTGCGCCAGAAAGGACAAAATTTAGAGATTGTATTAATCGAAAATGTAATGAGATTAATGTAAAAGAATGCTTTTCTAATTTATTTTGCATAATTTGCCAGGCCAGCTCTTCACCACTTGAGCTGTGCTTTCTTTGGCCAGGCTGGGAAGGAGGGTCACGGGCTGCAGAAGCATGCAGGAATTGAACGATGTGTCTGAGCCAAGGTCGGACAGGCCTATAGGGCAATTAGGCAGCGCCTGAAGGCCTGGTCTGCCAGGTCAGTGTGTGCGCTGGTTTTTTGTCTGTTTGTGGCCCTGTTTTGTGGTCTGCTGTGCCGGTTTTCACTGTTGATTTGCTGCCTGGTATTATAACAAACATAGCAATGCTCAAATTCATTACGTTTTCTATTCCTTGCAAAACACTTGTACGACATGTCTGAATGAAGCCTGGTACAATTTGCAAGCATGGGTCTGGTCACTTAGTGGGGCACTTTTATTTTGGTTCCTGGGCCTAATGTCTGTCTGTCCCAGTCTGACTCTGGTTGAAGTGGACGGAGAGTCACAGGCAGAGTGATCTCTCTTCGCTGGGAAATGTTAATTATCCGGTTTCTGCGGGCCGAGACAGACAGTAATTAAGTAGTGACACTCGCAGGCCCACGCGTGCCCCCTCATAAACACTCATCCACGGCAGCACGACTTCTGCTGAATAGGGGAAGAAACAAGACACTGTTAAACCGGACCACTAATAGTAGAAGCTCCACAGCAGCAAGTGCTTGAAAATGCAGAAGGAGGCCTGAGCCGGCAATGGGAGGGGGTTATTGTTAAACAAATAGGCACTTTTATAAAAAAATAATCATATCTACCAACTACGGGGGTAGAATCAGGTTAGCACACATGCTGCCGGTGGTTCCGTGAGTGGAGACGGGGAGGGGGCAGACTCACCCAGCTCGTCCTGCTCTTTGCTTTTCTCTGAGGCTGTTGACTCCACTTTTCTTAACGCTTGAGCCTTCGTTGTGCGATTCGATGACAGGGAAAGGGCCCATTGGCAGTGGTGGCTGGTGACATTTGTAAGTGGTGGGGCGTAAAAATATTGGCATACTGCACCGCAGCGAGCGAGCCCGAACAACCTAAGGGGGGTTCCGGGGGGTTCTCTCCCCGAGAAAATTTTGAAAAAAGAGTGGACAAATGGTGCATTTTCAAGCAAATTTGAGAATGCAGGAAGGTTAATAAAGCAATTGTGAAAGTGCAGTTATTACATTAATAAAGAGATGTCATATAACATAGGTAGCTGCTTATTCAAGCTTTCTTTCACCCCATAGTCCAGCAGGGTCTTGATACAAGACAGATAAGAGAAAAAGCAGTGTGGTCCTCGACCAGGAAGACACTCATATTTCGTTGGTAAGAAGTCAAAGGATTGGTCAAATTGAAAACCTGAAATGCAATATGCAATCAAACAATTTGCAAGTGAATAAATGGTGAAAGCATTTCTTCAAAATGTACCAATAAATTAGGAAAATAGCTAACGCCCTTGATATAAAATGCACTGCACAAGTTACCTCGATATATACGAACACGTACATACATAAGTGTTTTACTCATTTAGGCCAGTACCTACATATGCAACACTTTTTCGTGGGTCATGGCTATGTCACGGACCCCCCTCTGCCCCCTCCCCCAATACTATGAGTGAAATCCATCAGAGGCCTGCTTTAAGAACACAGCGGCAGAACTCTAAAAAAATCCTCTCTTACCTGCTGCCCCTCGCCTGCTCTACTTACATTAGACGGTGCCTTTTGTTTTTTTTTGTTGTTTTTTTTTAAAGTCTTTATTGTAGACATCCAACACATACAATCCTTTATACACCAGGTTTATCCAAACAATATTTCCAAAACATATGTGGAAGATGTCTAATATATATCTTAATACCCTCCACCCCGACTAATCTACCCAGCCCCCCATCCCACCACCCCTCCAACCCAGCACCCCCTATCCTACCCCCTACCTCCCCCACCCAAATGGAGCCCATGGCAGTAACATAAATTGAGCTATAACACAACCATAATGTACATTTCTTGGTAAAGCCCTTAATATAGTGACAACCTAAATAATACCAACAGTCTAAACATCCTATGCTAATCCCTTAACTTATATCAACACAAATCAGATCAAATCCTGACCTCGTTCGTCCAATTCGTTATTGGAAGCCAAATTGCAAGCCCCCTCCTTTTAGCATTAAGCCCCCTTCGTTTATACACCTCTTTCTCCCACAGGTATGTGGCCAGAAATTTCCCCAGCCAGCAATAAACTGAGGGGGGGTCCTTGTCCAGCCACCCGCTGGCCAAGGAAAGCCTAAACACTGCCACAGCTATAAATAACAGAGCTCTGTTTGGTTCCGGCATGGCTTGATTACTGACCCCCAACATAATTACCTGCGGTGAAAGTTCCACCTCAAACCCCAGCATGCCTCTTAGGTATTTGCCCACCTCAGTGATTAAAGGTACAAGTCGAGGGCAAGTTGCAAACATATGTACACTATCAGCAGCATAACAATTGCATCGAGAGCAGAAAGAACCACGCGAGCCTCCCCATTTTGCTATGCGGGCTGGAGTAAATAGGCCCTTCAGCAGGGAGCTAGCTTACCTCAGAATAAACAAAACTGAACATTAATTTAAAAGAGCTTTTGTAAGACCAAGAGCAACACAATCACGAGTAAGCAATGGCAGTGATAGAGCCTACGGCTTGGGTCTCCCGAGTAGACATTACCTCACTGGAGCTTTGACCTACCATAGCACTCGGCCATTCCTACGCTTCCTCCTCAAAATCCTCCAGTTTCAATGCTAGAAACGGCAGCGGCCGTTCGCAGCTCCTTAAATTGAGGCCTTGGGCTGCCGAGCCCCAGGTGTGTCTGGGTGGAGCCAGACCCGGAATTAGGGAAGGGGAATAAATCTTGCTATGTCTCGCGTCGAGCATTTTTGAATGTGACGGGATCTTGAAAGCCAGGTGGCAACTCAGTTGGATATATTTAAACACTATCCCTAAAAGAGAAACGCTGGAATCTCGACTTTCATGAAATTATGCCTGATATATGTAGACGATACTGGCCGCATACAAAGCTCGCATTCTGGTAGTTGTAGTAATACTACATGGAGGAGAAAATAATGCCGTGTGAACGAAAAAGGCGTGACACGCAAAACACTAACATATGGCAATTTCAGAGTATAGGCGAAAAACACCCTAAATTTATTTGAATTTGATACAATATGACAAAACACTTTACGGGCATCTCAGGTCAGACCACTATTGCAAAATATAATTTATAGTCCACATTTTGTAAAGTGTACTCAAATAATAATTTCGTGCGTTGCCTTTCTAGTGCCGTATTAAATACATTGCCTGTGCGGTGCTGTTTCGTGGTCTGTGCTAGTTTTGCAACTTGTATTTTTAGCAGCACACGTTGTTCCTTATTCATGCGAGAGCGGGTAGTGTACATGTATTAATCTGAAAGTGTGCCTATATAGGCATCTGATTAGTGTATGGGGCATCTCGTGATAAGTGTGTGGTCGTCCGATGGTGGTTGTAATGCTGTCTGACAATGTGTGTTTGAGTGTCTGATGGTGTGAGACATCATAGCTCGGTGTCTGTACACGTGTTTGTTGGTGTACACAGGTGTAAGCAGAACTCTGGGAGTTGTCCTGAATTCCATACCTCCCTTAGACACCCACAATCAGCACAGTGTTCAAAAGAGTGCACAATCAACTGTGGCTAATCAAGGAGATCTTGCGAATTCAGCCCACCACAAAATGTGAACTGGACCTGTCTAGATTACTGCAGAACCACATGCAACAGAAAAACACAAACATGGGAGAACAGCCATCTCTTCAAACCCCTATTGCCAATCATTTGCTTAGCTTAAAGAGGAGGCCAGCTCTCCAAACGATCAGTGTGTACCCCTAACAATAGCTTCCAGCAGAACTAAATGAAACTTTAAAAGTCTCTGTTTCAGTCATAAGGCACACTGGAAACAGGGCCCAAAGTGCATAAAAACTCTTCAATTAGCGTGCATGAAAAGGCACCACTGTCCCAAGACATTGCTTCTTCTCAGTGTACATGGTCATTATTAGTATAGTTACCCCCTAGATTTACAATACACCGTGCATCTCAGGAGCCATGTTGTTTTCCTTGCTAACATGGAAGTCAGAGATTAGAGCATCTTCAACAATCTTTTCCTCGTCTTGTTGTAGACACCATCTGTTAATTCTTATGGGAAAATGCATTTTCCTTGTGAATTCGTCTATCAACTGACTTGTGTTATCAGAGGTGTGTGGCGGCATCCCAGTGTGCGCCAGGTCCTCTGACTCCACACACCGACTCGTTGTCAGACCACCCAAACACTCCAAAAAAACCTAAAAAAAAAGGTAGATGGCCATGTCGCCCCTAAGGCAAGCATAAAGAATACACCCACCCTTAGCGTGTTTAACCACCTCCTGTCCCAAAATTGCTGTAGTAAGTCTAGGCAAAGACATAGATCTGACAATTAGCATAACTGCGGCTGTCGGGCGCACAGGTGCATCCAAGTGCAATTTTTAGAGGAAGAAGAAGTCAGAACGTTCATTGCATGCAGCAAACACAAATAAATGCATGCAATCGCCCATACCTTGCAAGCACGTCTTTACATGTTCAAAACTAGCCAGATGTGCAAAAGTGGGCCACTTTTCTGGCTATCTGGTTTGCTAATGGGGGCCAATTTTATTTTGTCCCCGTGCCTATTTTTTGTCTCGGTCCAACCCCGAAGTCATTTCACGTTTTGGACGTCTAAATTACTCCCGAGCCTACCGTGTTGGGAGTAAGTGTCTTGCACAAGAAACGCATGTCAATATTTGGGTGGTGCGCCTGGCGGAACCCTCCTGGTTTGTGGTTTTTTTTCCAGTTCTGAGAGGAAAACAGAAGTGGGAGAAGCCAGTGAGCCTTGTAGGAGCCCCAGTTGCTGGCACTGGGAGTAAAGGGAGCGGCGAAATGCGACCGCATATATCAGTGCCTTACTGCCTTTGACTTCCTGACTCATCTTTTTCCTTTTAAACTTAAAACATAAAAAGGCTTAACTGAATCACGGACTAAGTGCAATCAGGACTGAGTACCACTGGTCCTGGAAGGGCTGTGAGAGAGTCTCAGTGTTGGAATGACTGGAGATGCTGCAGAGAGAGCTGATGCCCAATAGTGGGGTTGTGAGAGGTCCCTGCCTCTCTGCCTGTCTCTGGCCCTGTCTTAATTACTATCTGTTCACACTAACGCAGTCACACTTCACTCTAATAATTACTCACTTCTTTGTCCGGCACTGAGCAGTCTCGTGATGTCCTCAGGGTGGTCCAGTCTCCTCCGACAGTATTTCCTATGTGCAGCACAGGGCTCGCCAGTGTTTGAAGTGCTGTCCAATGCCTGCTGCAGTGGAGTACCTTCCGGAGCTTATAGAGTTCGCCGATGAATTTTGTCCAGTGTACAAAGCACTGTATTTTTCAGTTTGCAGCACAGTGCCATCCAGCGTTTGAAGTGCTATCCGGTGCGTGCAGTGGAGTTTTCCAGTGTTTATAGCGTTCTCCGGCGAGTGCTGTCCAGCGTATAAAGTGCCGTATTTCTCTGTGCGCAGCGCAGCGCCTCCCAGGCGGTCAGTGCTCTCTCGTGCTTGCCCGGGCTCTTATATTGCAGTGTTGTGGTGCACTGTGGCCGCTGCCGCCCCGGCTGCACAGCCGCGGTTTCGTCCTTCGCGAGCTTGCGTCGTGTTTTGTTTATAATTTCACCCTGTCCTGGACGTCAAGTGTACAGTGGGCATTAGGCATGGATGTCACGGGATCTGACATTATCGGATGCACCACTTCCGTCCTTCGGGTTCCGCAGTGTATTTAAAGAATTTAAAGAGCCCGCAGCAGCCAGTTTGACCTCTGTTCTTACTGCCTCGGGTGCAAATGAGTATTTCACAGTCGCGGCTGGGGGGGGTGGGGACGGGGGATTTTTTAAATAAAAAAAGGAAATCTTCCTACCTGAGTGAGCAGGTCCCGGTCCTCCGTCCGCGCCGCCTCGGGTCCGACTCAGTTTGCGCCTGCCCTATAGCCCCTGCTCTCAGCCAATCCTGGCGCTGCTGGCAGTGCCAGGATTGGCTTAGGGCACGGTTACCTCTCGCCCGCCTGCCCATTAGGAGGCAACCCTCGCTCTCCTAATGGGCATGCGCAAGCCAGTGCAAACACAAGTGCGCATGACTGGGCACGGCGCGAAAATTCGGTGCCCTTGCCCACTCATGCGCACTTGTGCTGCAGTGCTGCCTGCTGCCCCTGGTCCCTCTGACAATCATGTCAGTCAACATGACGCAGGACCGCCCACCCCCTTCAGACTCTGAAGGGGTGGGCGGTCAACGTCATGCTGACTGACATTATTGTCAGTTCTCCGGCGTCTTTGAACCTTAGGTTCAAAGACGCCGAGGAGCGAGGGCTACGCCCCAACGCCCCAATGGACGCACCGCCCCTGCCCATTGGTCATGCGGAGAGCCGGACAGCTGCAAGACTCTGCTTGTACCTCCAGCTCCCGTCACAGGCTCCAGCACTCTCCCATGGCCGGCCCGGGTTCTGGTTCGGAAATAATTATTCGCTGGCAGGGGGGGGGGCATAGATAATTTAGCCCCACAGCGCAGGCGGCCTGGCAGCGCAGGTGCAATCAGTAGTGCTGGCAGCTAGCCGAGCACCATGATTCCGGCACCGCCCGTGAGCTCAGCAACCAGCCTCTACCTCCAAGTTCCCCACAAAATTTAACTCCCCGCGCCCTGGCAGCAGGACGAGCCCTAACGTCCCTTCGTACCCCTGTGGCGCCATGCCCAAGTTGTGACACATAACTTGACTGGGCCAATCCCCGGCTATCTCGAAAGTAGCTTTTGGGCACTATAGGCCGGGCCATGATGTCAGTCTGTCTGACTGAGACAAGATAGGTCTGCGGCGCTGCTGGAATCTCAAAGATACATTATAGCAGCACGTGAAGGCTGTTTAGCTGCTGGGAGGCCCCAAGCCTACGGGAGCAGCCTGCGCATGCCACAAGTGCGCGCTGCCAGCTGCCACAGACACACTATTTTGCAGTGCTTCTGTGACAACTGAGACTATGCATTATGCGTGACAATGCATTTCAGTGCGGTGATGCGGATCACCACACTGAAATGCGTTAGTCTAACGCCTGATGCGTGGTACTTGTCAGGACTGCGTCACAAACATTTGATGTTCTAATTCTGTTACCAGATCAAGTTAAACAATCCCGGATATGGTGGTTGGATGTGGACAGGTTGAAAAAGGGTACATCCAAGAGACACTCACACTGTAACAACAGATGCACTTTCTATTGGATGGGGGCACGTTTTGGGATAAGTCCACTTAAGAGAGATTACCTCTGTCAGATAGCCTGCATCCCTCCAATTGGAGGGAATTAACAGTTACCTGCAGGGCTCTGAAAAGTTGCAGAGAGTTTACCAACAGCAAAACTGTCCAAGTAAGTTAACACAGCAGTAGTCTTATATGTAAATTATCAGGAGACCCACAGCAGAGCTCTAGCATTGACAGCCATGCAAAATTATGGGCAAAGAGTCATTTGTTAGCCCTAAGAGCCATGTCCATAAGGGCAGTTGAAAACAATGAGGCAGATCACTTATGCAGGTTTTTCCCTGAGTGTCAGGAAATGTCTCTATCTTTCCTAATATTTTAGATGATATGTATGAAATTTGAAGGGGAATTAGGTGTCCATGACCAGCCGAGGCACTGGCTGAAGCATTGGTGATCAAGTGTTTGTTGCCACTTTTTCGGAATTTCGACCCCCTGGAGCACTGTGTATGCTGTGAGGCGCAAAGCGCCTTGGTCTTCGCTCCTGACCTCTCCATAATTTCTCTGTGGCCTATGTCAGGGGTTTTGGCTCCATCGGAGCTCAACCAAAATTGGAGCTTTCTCGCGCTTTCTCAGTAGAGTGTATATGCACGTGCTGACGTGATCTTCAACCACGTCAGAAGCCAACCATTCCCGGGACAATGGCGACACTTCCTGACCCGTCCTTCAGTTTCCCTGGCAATGCAGCATGGCAGACAGAGACGTATTGCGACATCGGCCTCAGACAGCGGATCGCGGTGATCCACGCACCATTTGCTGTAATTGGCAAAGTTGCACAACAGGCATAAGGTAACCTGATGCAGCGTATCATTGTGATCCGCACACCATTTAACTGCCATAATATTTTCTAACTATTTCCTGTCCACTAATTTGCGGAGCGCGGTTATTCGCATGTCTTTTAAATGTAATTTCGACTTCAGGATACTTTCTGTTACTTATCAGTGATTCATGGTGATTCGCACACCTTGTGACTGGGTGAAGCTGTGTAGGTTGACATAGTTTCGCACACCTGACGTGCATAATTTGCAGCCAATAGTGATTTGCATACCTTTCACATAAGCAAAGCATCCTATTACTGTGATTTGTATATTATGGTGGCATCCGTACAAGGAAGTGGCGGAGTGAGGCGTTAGCCGTCATGACATAACACCTCACTCCGCCACTTCAGAAATGCAAGGCTGCATCATATTTACAAGGATATGATGCAGCCTTGCGTTTCCTCTTGCGCTGGTGCTACACTCAGCAGTGTAGCGCCAACGCTGGCACCCTTGCACCATAGTGCAACGATGTCTGCGTGCAGGGGAAGATTGTTTATGTGCAGGTAGGTATCCCTTCCTGCACATAAACAATCTTGAAATGTTATTTTGCCACTTCTATATGTGCTGCTTAATGCAGCACACATGGAAGTTACAAAATGTAATTTTTTTTAAGGATTGTTTATGTGCAGGCAGGGTCACCTTCCTGAACATAAACAATCCAATCCTATTTATCAAAAGAGGGGGACTCTAGGAGCTATTCTAAAAGGTCCGGTGACCCGTGCTCCCGAAATTAAACTTATACCAAAGGGAGTCACCGTTCCTGAGTGGAGATGGAGAGGAGGGAAGTAGGGGGTACTCTTGTCGTGTGCTACTCTGCTTGTGGGAGGCAGGGTGTCCTCATCTTGATGCCCTCACACACCCCGAAGGATGTCATGCTTCATCATTGTGCTTTTGCTCCTCGTCGGGCCGGCGCTGCAATGCCCTACGGGTCCCCCGAAGGGTCTCTTTTTCGGAGATCTTTTGATGAAGCTGTATGGGTGGAGATGGAGAGGAGGGAAGTAGGGGGTACTCTTGTCGTGTGCTACTCTGCTTGTGGGAGGCAGGGTGTCCTCATCTTGATGCCCTCACACACCCCGAAGGATGTCATGCTTCATCATTGGGCTTTTGCTCCTCGTCGGGCCGGTGCTGCAATGTCTCTTTTTCGGAGATCTTTTGATGAAGCTGTATGGGTGCGTGGGTGTAAGTGGCAGTGAAGTCCCAGAAAGTGTATTAAAAAATGGCTGGAGGAAGAGTGATTAATTTTTAATAAAGTGATCCCTCTGTCATTATTAAAACAAAGTGTATGGAGCTGCTTTAAGGGGTATTATGTCCCTTGGTAGCTGGGTGATTATATGTCCCTAGTGGGCATATGTTATGGTCAACATGTTTCGCGCTTCAGTGGTCTCAGGGGGAGATCCAGGGCGCTTCGTCAGGACCGAATAAGAAATTTATATCTACAGTGGCCCGAAAAGTTCGGTGCCCCCGGATAAATGAAAGGAGTAGAGATTCTGAAACAACAAGAGTCAAAAAACAAAGATACAATTTGCCATTAGGGTATTAATACCAATGGAAATTATGCTCAGGTCTGGGTTCTCCATTGGAGGGCCAGGTGCTTGTAGTTCATAGCGTGATCATTGCTGTTAATGGTCGCGGTATGTATACGTGAGCTAAAAGGTGCTGTGATCTTTCTAAAAATTGTTAAAAAGGAGGTTATAACTAGGTGACAGACAGACAGACGTATAAGATCAATGATTAGTGCTCAGAGAATGGTGTCAGGGTTGTTCTCTATATCAGTATTTTTATTTTTTATTTGTGAACATACCCTGGTTATATCGAGTAGGCGTGAATCGTATAAATAGAGTCAAAAATTCAAAAGTGAAAAGGTTCTATTATCCAGTAAGCTTGTGAACCTTTTACATCTAGGTAAGTAATACCGTTAGGCCCTACCATTGATGGCAAACCTCGAGACGCTGTGTTTTTATGCGTAAGCACTTAGATAATATATCTCACCCCTTAGTAGGTAGGGTAAGATCCCATGAGATCAGGGAGGGTCACTTGAGAGCTATAATGGGAAGGAAGAAAAAACAGAAAACCACATGTCATTTTACAGGGCTTCCTAAGGCTCTAAGTTATAACTCACAGTTGGTTTTTAGAAATTGAAGGTAGAGGATGCCGCCATGTGCAGGATCTGTCCTGGACTGATCTTACCCCTTAGTTACTCACGGTTCTCTCGGTGCATCTGGGCTGTGTCACCTGTGTGCCTCTCGCTGTCTCCGCCAGTGGGGAAGTGAAAATTCTGTCTCCTTTTATAGGAGTGGCCTGCTTCCGGGTGGGGCGTTAATTGTTTAATCACTGCATTGATTGGCAAGTTTTGGTTGTTACTATGGGTGCCATTTTGGAGTGGTGTTTTCTATGATAAGTTCATATGGCAAGGTTTTGGTTGTTACTATGGGTGCCATTTTGGAGTGGTGTTTTCTATGATAAGTTCATATGGGAAGGTTTTGGTTGTTACTATGGGTGCCATCTTGGAGTGGTATCTACTGTGACAAGCTCATATGAGGAAGTTTTGGTTGTTACTATGGGTGCCATCTTGGAGTGATATTTTCTATGAAATGCTCATATGAGAGATATTCACGGGCTGTTGAATCTCTGTGTGCTGATAATTGTTATGGGTCGCTGGTCCGGTGATCTTACTTAAAGGGGGGTGATGCATGTTTTGTGTATGAAGTTATATGTCTAATGTATTGGTGCGGCGCGCAATAGGCAGAATCTTGGTCGCCATCTTGTAGTGGGTTCTTGTGGTAGATGTGATAAATGAAGTATCCCTAGTGCGCTGATGAATCACAATAAAGGGTCACCGTATTTGTTGGTGTTATTTGCGGTGCACTAGTGTCCTCTTTGTCAGTTTTTATAGTTGGTGTATCATTTTGCGGTGGGTGGTGCAAAGATAGAGATAGAGGTCTGCTGACAGTCTTCACTATAGTGTTTATGAATGTCACACTTGTGAGAGCGATGTCAAGGGTTGAATTCCTATAGTACCTCAATCCAAGGTATTTCATCGTTAAGACCCTGGGTGTTCGTTTGGAGGCGGTGCACCCATCTTTGCTCTTTTTGGAAGAGGGTTTTTGTTGTCCAGAGAGGATTGGACTCAATGATGGTCCAATTGACTTGGTCTGGTGTATGTCCCTTTTCGATGTAATGCCTGCTCATTTTGGTGGTGGTCCTAACGCACCGGATGTTGCTCCTGTGCTCATTCACCCTTGTTTTTACAACTCTAGAGTGTTGCAATTGGTGTGTCTCTTTTGTGTCCACTCTTGGTTCTTTAATTGGAGTGTTTTGGTATGTCCTGTGAGAGGGCAGACATTGCAAGTCCCGCATGGGTAGTGTCCCTTGAGCGTCGGCAGGTCCCATAATGTCCTCTGGCTGTCCCCTTGTTTTTTCTGTGGTCTTGTGTGGACAACAATGTCTTTTATGTTTTGTGTACGTCTGAATGCGAATCTTGGGTGTTGTAGTTGCATTTCGCCTGTGTTCAAGATGTTCCAATGTTTTAATAGGACATTTTTGACTTGATTGGATTGAGGTGTGTAAGTTGTGACACATGTAATTGTTTCATCTTTTCGCTTTTCTTGTGTTTCCAGAAGCGCTCCTCGATGGTTGTTCCGTGCGCGTTTCTTGGCAGACTTTATGATTTTTTGTGGGTAGTTTCTTTTTTCCAGATTTTTGCTAAGTTCTGCTGCCTGTATTTCATAATCCTGGGTAGTGCTGCAATTTCTCCTCAGCCTGAGGAATTGGCCGAAGGGGAGATTTTGTCTCAAGGCTTTGGTATGGTGGCTGTCGTAGGGCAATAAGCTGTTGCGATCTGTGGGCTTCCTATATGTCGTGGTCGACAGTTTTCCATCTTTGAAGAGAATTAGTAAGTCCAGGAATGGTATTTCTTCACTTGAGGTTGATAGTGTGAATTTGAGGAAGGGGTCCTGTTGGTTGATCCAGGAGTGGAATTCTTTACATCGATCCTCTGTCCCCATCCATAGCATAAGTACATCATCTATGTACCGTTTCCACTCTTTTATTTCCGATTTGAAAGGATTAGTTTCTGGTAGGATATGTTGGGCCTCAAAATGGGCCATGTATAGACATGCTAGGCTTGGCGCAAATGTACTGCCCATACAAGTTCCATGGATTTGTTGATAGTGTTGGTCGTGGAACTTGAAGAAGTTGTTCTTCATGGCGAGTTCTGCGCATTCCAGGATGAAGTTAATGGGTTGTTGTGTGGGAGGATCACTGTTTCTCAGGGTTTCTTCAACTACTCTTAGTGTGGCTTCTTTTGGAATGTTTGTATATAGTGCCTCCACGTCGAGTGTTACTAGTAAAGTGATTTTCTCAGGTCCTCTGATGTTTTCGATGAGGTTGATGGTCTCCTTGGTGTCCTTGAGGTATGACGGTGCTGCTTGAACTAGTGGCCGTAGAAAATGATCACAGTATTGACTCAGTGGCTCGAGGATGGAGTTGATCCCTGACACTATTGGTCTGCCGGGTGGGGGCATGATGTTTTTGTGGATCTTTGGTAAGATGTAGAAATATGGCGTCGTTGGTTTAGTGTTCACTAGGTACTCCGCTTCGTTCTTGGTGAACCAACCATTCGATAGTGCTTCTGTCACAGAGATGTTGATTCTTCTTGTGAGGGAATCCGTAGGGTCTGTGTCTATTTTGTGGTAGTATTTTGTGTCAGCCAGTTGTCTAAGACATTCATTATTATAGTCATCTGTGTTAAGGATGACAATAGCTCCGCCTTTGTCTGCAGGTTTTATGGTGATTGCCGGATCGTCGTTGAGGTTTTGAAGGGCTTTCCTTTCTTTTGCAGGTAAGTTATCATAGGTTTTCTTGGGCTGTAGTTTGTTAATGTTTTTGTAAGACTGCTTTTTCATAGGTCAGTATCTCACTGGCAGTCATCGCTGCAGTCGGCGTGAATCTGGAGGTATTGCGTAGGCCTGTGTCTGTAGTAACAGTGTCCCTCCTACTGGTATCCTGTGTTTGAAAAAATGATTTCAAGCGTAGCTTTCGAAAGAACGCGTGTAGTTCACCAGTGAGTCTGAACGAGTCTTCTTTTGGTGTTGGGACAAAACTCAATCCTCTCTGTAGGACGGATTCTTCTGTTTTCGTCAGGGTCCTTGTAGATAGGTTCACCACTAGTTTTTCTTCGTTTGACTCCGTATCCTGCGTTGGTCCTCGTCCTCCGTCCAATGCACCTGTCTTTGGTCGTTTTTTCGCCTGCCTCTTCCTCTGCCCCTGCCTCTGTTCCAAAAAGGAGGGCGTTGTTGTTGATAGAATGGGTGAGGCGGTGGTGGTCCATGGTAGCCCGGATACCATGGTGGTGGTGCTCCTGGATAGCCTGGCATTGGGTAGTTGAACATTTGGGGAGTTGGTAGTAGTCCCGGACCTCCTTGGAAATTCCTCCGACTTCCGTTACTGGAACTACTGCTAGATCTTTTTGATCTTGTTGGGGATGTTGCTTAATCGTCGGATGAGGAGTCTTGGTTATTTGTCACATAATCTTCCTTAGTGTAAGGGTATACTTTTCCCCTCTCAAATTTTTTTATATCTTTTTGCAATTTGGTGATTTTTCTCTGCAGGAGGTAGTCTTTATGGTCATTCATCTCGGTATTTATTTCAGCCAAGCGTGTCTTCCAGGTAGAGAATGTAATGGTTGTTTTTAGTGCATTCTCTGCAATGGTTATTTTTATTATTAGAGCATCTGATAGGCGTTTTGCTGTACTAATTATAAGTACAAGCCAGTCGCGAGTGCATCGCCAGGCTATTTGGCTCCAATCCTTCCTGAATATTATGTCTTCTAGGAATATCCGTGGTGCTACCGTCACAATAAGGCCATTTGGAGCTATATTGGCCCGCAGATATTCCGTCATAATCGCTCCAAGCATCGCTATTTTGACCTGTTGTTTTTTGAGGGCGGCTAAGTTGTTCCAGTCACCTTGCGCGTTACTTGTTGAGGCTGAGCCTTCCATTCCTAATAGGCTCAGTGTCCTTAAAATTTCTGATACTATGTCATCATCAAAGCTTAGACCTGTCTGTTCTGCCATAGTGGAATTGGATAGTTATAGGAAAGAGTAAAGAGGAAGTCCCTCGGCTGATCCGCTGTGCTAAATAATCCTATTTATCAAAAGAGGGGGACTCTAGGAGCTATTCTAAAAGGTCCGGAGACCCGTGCTCACGAAATTAAACTTATACCAAAGGGAGTCACCGTTCCTGAGTGGAGATGGAGAGGAGGGAAGTAGGGGGTACTCTTGTCGTGTGCTACTCTGCTTGTGGGAGGCAGGGTGTCCTCATCTTGATGCCCTCACACACCCCGAAGGATGTCATGCTTCATCATTGTGCTTTTGCTCCTCGTCGGGCCGGCGCTGCAATGCCCTATGGGTCCCCCGAAGGGTCTCTTTTTCGGAGATCTTTTGATGAAGCTGTATGGGTGCGTGGGTGTAAGTGGCAGTGAAGTCCTAGAAAGTGTATTAAAAAATGGCTGGAGGGAGAGTGATTAATTTTTAATAAAGTGATCCCTCTGTCATTATTAGAACAAAGTGTATGGAGCTGCTTTAAGGGGTATTATGTCCCTTGGTAGCTGGGTGATTATATGTCCCTAGTGGGCATATGTTATGGTCAACATGTTTCACGCTTCAGTGGTCTCAGGGGGAGATCCAGGGCGCTTCGTCAGGACCGAATAAGAAATTTATATCTACAGTGGCCCGAAAATGTCGGTGCCCCCGGATAAATGAAAGGAGTAGAGATTCTGAAACGACAAGAGTCAAAAAACAAAGATACAATTTGCCATAAGGGTATTAATACCAATGGAAATTATGCTCAGGTCTGGGTTCTCCATTGGAGGGCCAGGTGCTTGTAGTTCATAGCGTGATCATTGCTGTTAATGGTCGCGGTATGTATACGTGAGCTAAAAGGTGCAGTGATCTTTCTAAAAATTGTTAAAAAGGAGGTTATAACTAGGTGACAGACAGACAGACGTATACGATCAATGATTAGTGCTCAGAGAATGGTGTCAGGGTTGTTCTCTGTATCAGTATTTTTATTTTTTATTTGTGAACATACCCTGGTTATATCGAGTAGGCGTGAATCGTATAAATAGAGTCAAAAATTCAAAAGTGAAAAGGTTCTATTATCCAGTAAGCTTGTGAACCTTTTAAATCTAGGTAAGTAATACCATTAGGCCCTACCATTGATGGCAAACCTCGAGACGCTGTGTTTTTATGCGTAAGCACTTCAATCAATCAATCAATCACAGAATTTGTAGAGCGCACTACTTACCCGCGAGGGTCTCAAGGCGTTGGGGAGAAAAAAGTGGGGGGGTGCTGCTACTGGTCGAACAGCCAGGTCTTGAGTAGCCTCCTGAAGGTCAGCAGGTCTTGGGTCTGTCGTAGGCTTAGTGGAAGGGTGTTCCAGGTCTTGGCGGCGAGGTGTGAGAAGGATCTGCCGCCGGTGGTTGTTCTTCGAATGCGAGGGACGGTGGCGAGGGAGAGGTCGGCGGAGCGGAGCTGGCGGTTGGGGACATAGAAGAAGAGTCGTCTGTTGAGGTAGGCTGGGCCAGTCTTGTGGAGTGCCTTGTGTGCGTGGATGAGGAGTTTGAAGGAGATTCTCCTGTCGACGGGGAGCCAGTGCAGGTTCCTCAGGTGGGGGGTGATGTGGCTGTGGCGTGGTACGTCGAGGGTCAGGCGTGCGGAGGCGTTTTGTATGCGTTGCAGTCGCTTGATGAGCTTGGCCGGGGCTCCCGCGTAGAGGGCGTTCCCATAGTCGAGTCTGCTACTGACGAGGGCCTGGGTGACTGTTCTTCTTGTATCTGTCGGGATCCACCTGTAGATCTTGCGAAGCATGCGGAGGGTGTTGAAGCAGGAGGAGGAGACTGCGTTGACTTGCTTGGCCATGGAGAGCGTTGAGTCGAGGATGACTCCCAGGTTGCGTGCGTGGTCGGTGGGTGTCGGGGCTGCTCCCAGCGTCGTTGGCCACCAGGAGTCGTCCCAGGCTGAGGGGTTGGAGCCGAGGATGAGGACCTCTGTCTTGTCCGTGTTCAGCTTTAGTCGGCTGATCTTCATCCAATCGGCGACGGCCTTCATTCCTTCATGGAGATTGGATTTGGCGGCGAGGGGTCCTTGGTGAGGGAGAGGATCAGTTGAGTGTCGTCGGCGTAGGAGATAATGTTGAGGTCGTGCTGTCTGGCGATGCGTGCGAGCGGGGCCATGTAGATGTTGAACAGTGTTGGGCTGAGGGAAGATCCCTGGGGTACGCCGCAGATGATCTCGGAGGCTTCGGATCGGAAAGGTGGGAGGCGGACTCTCTGGGTTCTGCCGCCGAGGAAGGAGGTGGTCCATTCCAGGGCCTTGTCTCGGATCCCTGCGTCGTGGAGGCGTGCGCGTAGAGTGCGGTGGCAGACAGTGTCGAAGGCGGCGGAGAGGTCCAGCAGATTGAGGGCTGCGGTCTCACCGTTGTCCAGCAGGGTCCTGATGTCGTCGGTGGCGGCGATGAGGGCAGTCTCAGTGCTGTGGTTGCTGCGGAACCCTGATTGGGATGGGTCCAGGATGCTGTTTTCTTCGAGGTATCGGGTTAGCTGTTTGTTGACGATCTTCTCGATGACCTTGGCTGGGAACGGAAGCAGGGAGATGGGCCGGAAGTTCTTGAGGTCTCTCGGGTCCGCCTTGGGTTTTTGAGTAAGGCGTTGATCTCTGCGTGTTTCCAGCTCTCTGGGAAGGTCGCGGTCTCGAAGGAGAGATTGATAACGTTGCACAGGTGGGGTGCGATGGAGCTGCTGGCTTTGTTGAAGATGTGGTGCGGGAAAGGGTCTGACGGGGAGCCGGAGTGTATTGTGCTCATGGTCTTGATGGTGTCATCGATGTTCACGCTGGCCCAGGCTGGCAAGGGGTCATGGTCGATGGTGTGCGGCGGGTCTGGTGTATCTATCTTAGTAGGGGCTGTCTGGGTGTTGAAGCTGTCGTGGATGTCGGCGATCTTGCGGTGGAAGAAGGTGGCGAGGAATCGCACAGGGCTTGCGACGGCGGGATGTCGTTGGTGTTGGAGCTGGGGTTGGAGAGTTCCTTCACGATGTTGAAGAGCTCCTTGCTGTTGTGTGCGTTGTTGTCGAGGCGGTCTTTGAAGGAGATTCTCTTTGCGGACCTGATGAGGTGGTGGTGGTTACAGATGGCGTCTTTGTGGGCTGCGTGGCTGTCCGGTGTCTTATCACTGTGCCATTTCTTCTCTAGTTTCCGGCAGGTACACTTGGAAGCTAGGAGTTCCGGGGTGAACCAGCTGGCTCTTTTGGTGGTGTCGCTGTAGGTGAGTTTTTTCAGCGGGGCGAGGGTGTTGGCACAGTCGTCTATCCATCGTCTGAGGTTGCAGGCAGCGTCGTCGGTGTTGGATGGGTCGGAGGGAGGGCTGAGAGCGAGGTTTGCCTGAAGTTGGTCTTCAGTGACTTTGCTCCAGCAGCGGCGTGGTTCTGTTGGGTGCGGTGGTGTGTGGTGGGTTTCTGGAAGGTGAAGTGGATGCAGCGGTGGTCGGTCCAGAGGAGTTCCGTGGTGTGGCTGAAGGAGACGTGGGAGCTTGAGGAGAAGACGGGGTCGAGCGTGTGGCCGGCGGAATGAGTCGGTGTTGTGACGAGCTGTCTCAGTCCGAGGTTGGCGAGGTTGTCGATCAGGGTGGTGGAGTTGCTGTCGTTGTTGTTCTCCAGGTGAAAGTTCAGGTCTCCGAGGAGGATGTAGTCGGTAGTGGTCAGGGCGTACGTGCTGATGAAGTCGGCGATGGAGTCGCTGAACTGGGGTCGGGGCCCAGGGGGTCTGTAGACAAGGGTGCCTCTAAGGGTGGTGTTGGGGTCCGTGTGGATCTGGAAGTGCATGTGTTCGGCGGTGCAGAGAAGGTCGTCGGTGCTGGTCGAGACCCTGATGGAGTTCTTGTGGACGATGGCGATTCCTCCTCCTACTCCGTTGACGCGGTCTCTGCGGGTGATCTTACAGCCGTCTGGGATGGCTATGGCGATGTCGGGTGCGGAGGAGTCGTTCATCCAGGTCTCTGTCAGGAAGGCGACGTCTGGTGATGATGTGTCGAGCAGGTCCCAGAGCTCGACGGCGTGTTTGCGTGCGGAGGGGGTGTTCAGTAGGATGCATCGGAGGTGGTTGAGGTCCTTCTTGGCGGGCGCTTCGGTGGCTCTGAGGCTGGTGTAGCTGCAGTTCCGGCAGGTGAAGGGACCATGAGTGCGTTTTGGGGCGGCCTTGAAGCAGTTGTTTGTCCGTCCGGGGTTGAGAGCGTGGAGTGTGGTGGCATCGTAACGGCGTCGGTCCTCGAGGCTGGAGCGGGGGGCGCGCGGCCCAGGAGTTCAGGCACTGGGCGCGCCCGCTGCGCGCATCCGCTGCACGCATCCGCTGCGCGGCCGCGCAGCGGCCGCCATATATGGGGAGGTGGGAGGGAGGAGCAGCTGGGAGGCGGGAGGCAGGGGCAGCGAATGGGCAGTCAGGGGGCGGGGCCGCAGGGGACGCAGCAGCGGGAGTGGAGAGAGGCAACAAGGAGTACAGAAGGCAAAGTTGGCCACAGAAAAATGGGGGCACGAGGGGAAAACAGAAGGCAAAATGGACACACAGAATGGGGGCACGAGGGGAAACAGAAGGCAAAATCGGGCACAAAAAATGGGTGCACGAGGGGAAACAGAAGGCAAAATCGGGCACAAAAAATGGGGGCAACGAGGGGAAACAGAAGGCAAAAATGGACACACAGAATGGGGGCAACGAGGGGAAACAGAAGGCAAAAATGGACACACAGAATGGGGGCACGAGGGGAAACAGAAGGCAAAATTGGGCACAAAAATGGGGGCACGAGGGGAAACAGAAGGCAAAAATGGACACACAGAATGGGGGCATGAGGGAAAACAGAAGGCAAAACGGGCACCGAGGCAACAAGCAGAGGGCGAGCTTACCAGCAGCAGCAGCGGGCAGGACAACACAGGCGGAGCTGTGTGGCGGGGAGCGACCTACCTGGCAAGGTCAAGGGTCGCTCTCCTCACCGCGCAGCGGCCGCCATATATGGGGAGGTGGGAGGGAGGAGCAGCTGGGAGGCGGGAGGCAGGGGCAGCGAATGGGCAGTCAGGGGGCGGGGCCGCAGGGGACGCAGCGGCGGGAGTGGAGAGAGGCAACGGGGGGTACAGAAGGCAAAGTTGGGCACAGAAAAATGGGGGCACGAGGGGAAAACAGAAGGCAAAATGGACACACAGAATGGGGGCACGAGGGGAAACAGAAGGCAAAATCGGGCACAAAAATGGGGGCAACGAGGGGAAACAGAAGGCAAAAATGGACACACAGAATGGGGGCAACGAGGGGAAACAGAAGGCAAAAATGGACACACAGAATGGGGGCACGAGGGGAAACAGAAGGCAAAATCGGGCACAAAAAATGGGGGCAACGAGGGGAAACAGAAGGCAAAAATGGACACACAGAATGGGGGCAACGAGGGGAAACAGAAGGCAAAAATGGACACACAGAATGGGGGCACGAGGGGAAACAGAATGCAAAATTGGGCACAAAAAATGGGGGCACGAGGGGAAACAGAAAGTAAAATGGACACACAGAATGGGGGCACAAGGGGAAACAGAAGGCAAAATTGGGCACAAAAAATGGGGGCACGAGGGGAAACAGAAAGTAAAATGGACACACAGAATGGGGGCACGAGGGGAAACTGAAGGCAAAATCGGGCACAAAAAATGGGGGCAACGAGGGGAAACAGAAGGCAAAAATGGACACACAGAATGGGGGCACGAGGGGAAACAGAAGGCAAAATGGGCACCGAGGCAACAAGCAGAGGGGCGAGCTTACCAGCAGCAGCAGCGGGCAGGACAACACAGGTGGAGCTGTGTGGCGGGGGAGCGACCTACCTGGCAAGTTCAAGGGTCGCTTAGATAATATATCTCACCCCTTAGTAGGTAGGGTAAGATCCCATGAGATCAGGGAGGGTCACTTGAGAGCTATAATGGGAAGGAAGAAAAAACAGAAAACCACATGTGTCATTTTTACAGGACTTCCTAAGGCTCTAAGTTATAACTCACAGTTGGTTTTTAGAAATTGAAGGGAGAGGATGCCGCCATGTGCAGGATCTGTCATGGACTGATCTTGCCCCTTAGTTACTCACGGTTCTCTCGGTGCATCTGGGCTCTGTCACCTGTGTGCCTCTCGCTGTCTCCGCCGGTGGGGAAATGAAAATTCTGTCTCCTTTTATAGGAGTGCCTGCTTCCGGGTGTGGCGTTAATTGTTTAATCACTGCATTGATTGGCAAGTTTTGGTTGTTACTATGGGTGCCATTTTGGAGTGGTGTTTTCTATGATAATTTCATATGGGAAGGTTTTGGTTGTTACTATGGGTGCCATTTTGGAGTGGTGTTTTCTTTGATAAGTTCATATGGGAAGGTTTTGGTTGTTACTATGGGTGCCTTCTTGGAGTGGTATCTACTGTGACAAGCTCGTATGAGGACGGTTTGGTTGTTACTATGGGTGCCATCTTGGAGTGATATTTTCTATGAAATGCTCATATGAGAGATATTCACGGGCTGTTGAATCTCTGTGTGCTGATAATTGTTATGGGTCGCTGGTACGGTGATCTTACTTAAAGGGGGGCGATGCATGTCTTGTGTATGAAGTTATATGTCTAATGTATTGGTGCGGCGCGCAATAGGCAGAATATCGGTCACCATCTTGTAGTGGGTTCTTGTGGTAGATGTGATAAATGAAGTATCCCTAGTGCGCTGATGAATCACAATAAAGGGTCACCGTATTTGTTGGTGTTATTTGCGGTGCACTAGTGTCCTCTTTGTCAGTTTTTATAGTTGGTGTATCATTTTGCGGTGGGTGGTGCATCTCGGAGGTTTGCTGACATAGTCTTCACTATAGTGTTTATGAATGTCACACTTTTGAGAGCGATGTCAAGGGTTGAATTCCTATAGTACCTCAATCCAAGGAATTTCATCGTTAAGACCCTGGGTGTTCATTTGGAGGCGGTGCACCCATCTTTGCTCTTTTTGGAAGAGGGTTTTTGTTGTCCAGAGAGGATTGGACTCAATGATGGTCCAATTGACTTGGTCTGGTGTATGTCCCTTTTCGATGTAATGTCTGCTCATTTTGGTGGTGTTCCTACTGCACCAGATGTTGCTCCTGTGCTCATTCACCCTTGTTTTTACAACTCTAGAGGTCATCCCTATGTATAGTAGGTTGCAAGGACATTTCACCATGTAGACGCAATTTTTTGTGTTGCAATTGGTGTGTCTCTTTTGTGTCCACTCTTGGTTCTTTAATTGGAGTGTTTTGGTATGTCCTGTGAGAGGGCAGACATTGCAAGTCGTGCATGGGTAGTGTCCCTTGAGCGTCGGCAGGTCCCATAATGTCCTCTGGCTGTCCCCTTGTTTTTTCTGTGGTCTGAATGCGTATCTTGGGTGTTGTAGTTGCATTTCGCCTGTGTTCAAGATGTTCCAATGTTTTAATAGGACATTTTTGACTTGATTGGATTGAGGTGTGTAAGTTGTGACACATGTAATTGTTTCATCTTTTCGCTTTTCTTGTGTTTCCAGAAGCGCTCCTCGATGGTTGTTCCGTGCGCGTTTCTTGGCAGACTTTATGATTTTTTGTGGGTAGTTTCTTTTTTCCAGATTTTTGCTAAATTCTGCTGCCTGTATTTCATAATCCTGGGTAGTGCTGCAATTTCTCCTCAGCCTGAGGAATTGGCCGAAGGGGAGATTTTGTCTCAAGGCTTTGGTATGGTGGCTGTCGTAGGGCAATAAGCTGTTGCGATCTGTGGGCTTCCTATATGTCGTGGTCGACAGTTTTCCATCTTTGAAGAGAATTAGTAAGTCCAGGAATGGTATTTCTTCACTTGAGGTTGATAGTGTGAATTTGAGGAAGGGGTCCTGTTGGTTGATCCAGGAGTGGAATTCTTTACATCGATCCTCTGTCCCCATCCATAGCATAAGTACATCATCTATGTACCGTTTCCACTCTTTTATTTCCGATTTGAAAGGATTAGTTTCTGGTAGGATATGTTGGGCCTCAAAATGGGCCATGTATAGACATGCTAGGCTTGGCGCAAATGTACTGCCCATACAAGTTCCATGGATTTGTTGATAGTGTTGGTCGTGGAACTTGAAGAAGTTGTTCTTCATGGCGAGTTCTGCGCATTCCAGGATGAAGTTAATGGGTTGTTGTGTGGGAGGATCACTGTTTCTCAGGGTTTCTTCAACTACTCTTAGTGTGGCTTCTTGTGGAATGTTTGTATATAGTGCCTCCACGTCGAGTGTTACTAGTAAAGTGATTTTTTCAGGTCCTCTGATGTTTTTGATGAGGTTGATGGTCTCCTTGGTGTCCTTGAGGTATGACGGTGTTGCTTGAACTAGTGGCCGTAGAAAATGATCACAGTATTGACTCAGTGGCTCGAGGATGGAGTTGATCCCTGACACTATTGGTCTGCCGGGTGGGGGCATGATGTTTTTGTGGATCTTTGGTAAGATGTAGAAATATGGCGTCGTTGGTTTAGTGTTCACTAGGTACTCCGCTTCGTTCTTGGTGATCCAACCATTCGATAGTGCTTCCGTCACAGAGATGTTGATTCTTCTTGTGAGGGAATCCGTAGGTTCTGTGTCTATTTTGTGGTAGTATTTTGTGTCAGCTAGTTGTCTAAGACATTCATTATTATAGTCGTCTGTGTTAAGGATGACAATAGCTCCGCCTTTGTCTGCAGGTTTTATGGTGATTGCCGGATCGTCGTTGAGGTTTTGAAGGGCTTTCCTTTCTTTTGCAGGTAAGTTATCATAGGTTTTCTTGGGTTGTAGTTTGTTAATGTCTTGTAAGACTGCTTTTTCATAGGTCAGTATCTCACTGGCAGTCATCGCTGCAGTGGGCGTGAATCTGGAGGGATTGCGTAGGCCTGTGTCTGTAGTAACAGTGTTCCTCCTACTGGTATCCTGTGTTTGAAAAAATGATTTCAAGCGTAGCTTACGAAAGAACGCGTGTAGTTCACCAGTGAGTCTGAACGAGTCTTCTTTTGGTGTTGGGACAAAACCCAATCCTCTCTGTAGGACGGATTCTTCTGTTTTCGACAGGGTCCTTGTAGATAGGTTCACCACTAGTTTTTCTTCGTTTGACTCCGTATCGTGCGTTGGTCCTCGTTCTCCGTCCAATCACCTGTCTTTGGTCGTTTTTTCGCCTGCCTCTTCCTCTGCCCCTGCCTCTGTTCGAAAAAGGAGGGCGTTGTTGTTGATAGAATGGGTGAGGCGGTGGTGGTCCATGGTAGCCCGGATACCATGGTGGTGGTGCTCCTGGATAGCCTGGCATTGGGTAGTTGAACATTTGGGGAGTTGGTAGTAGTCCCGGACCTCCTTGGAAATTCCTCTGACTTCCGTTACTGGAACTACTGCTAGATCTTTTTGATCTTGTTGAGGATGTTGATTCATCGTCGGATGAGGTGTCTTGGTTATTTGTCACATAATCTTCCTTATGTAAGGGTATACTTTTTCCCTCTCAAAATTTTTTATATCTTTTTGCAATTTGGTGATTTTCCTCTGCAGGAGGTAGTCTTTATGGTCATTCATCTCGGTATTTATTTCAGCCGAGCGTGTCTTCCAGGTAGAGAATGTAATGGTTGTTTTTAGTGCATTCTCTGCAATGGTTATTTTTATTATTAGAGCATCTGATAGGCGTTTTGCTGTACTAATAAGTACAAGCCAGTCGTGAGTGCATCGCCAGGCTATATGGCTCCAATCCTTCCTGAATATTATGTCTTCTAGGAATATCCGTGGTGCTACCGTCACAATAAGGCCATTTGGAGCTATATTGGCCCGCAGATATTCCGTCATAATCGCTCCATGCATCGCTATTTTGACCTGTTATTTTTTGAGGGCGGCTAAGTTGTTCCAGTCACCTTGCGCGTTACTTGTTGAGGCTGAGCCTTCCATTCCTAATAGGCTCGGTGTCCTCAAAATTTCTGATACTATGTCATCATCAAAGCTTAGACCTGTCTGTTCTGCCATAGTGGAATTGGATAGTTATAGGAAAGAGTAAAGAGGAAGTCCCTCGGCTGATCCGCCGTGCTAAATAATCCTATTTATCAAAGAGGGGACTCTAGGAGCTATTCTAAAAGGTCCGGTGACCCGTGCTCCCGAAATTAAACTTATACCAAAGGGAGTCACCGTTCCTGAGTGGAGATGGAGAGGAGGGAAGTAGGGGGTACTCTTGTCGTGTGCTACTCTGCTTGTGGGAGGCAGGGTGTCCTCATCTTGATGCCCTCACACACCCCAAAGGATGTCATGCTTCATCATTGGGCTTTTGCTCCTCGTTGGGCCGGCGCTGCAATGCCCTATGGGTCCCCCGAAGGTTTTGAAGGGCTTTCCTTTCTTTCCTTTC